>CM053582.1:379308747-379357738 GCA_028627135.1 Pseudochirops cupreus | reverse complement strand
AAAAATATATATGTATATATACAATTATTATTATTATTAACCACATCCAACTGGAACTTGAGATACACAGACACTGTGGTTGGGAGATCCATCCTGCCGTACCGTAAAGTCAGAGGGGTGAGGGGGGAAGACATAGGAGAGAATAGACTGGGGGAGGGGGGATACACTGGGATGGCTGTTTTGGGGTGGTGGGTAGGGGAAAGTTGGGGAGAAAATTTGTAGCTCAAAATTTCATGGAAGTGAATGATGTAAACTAAAATAAAATAAAGAAAAAGGAAAAAAAGAAAAAGAAAAAAAGAAATTGAAAATAGTTTATCACAAATGGGTGAAAAGTATGAGATTGATATGAAAAGCTGTTATCTTCATCAATATTAGTTGAGCCAATATAACTTGTTCATTCACTTCATAGCTTACTATCCTTTCCTCTTGATTCTAGCAGGATGTGTGATACGAGAATATTTGATGGTTTGGTTTTGGTAATATTTAATCAACTTTTCATACCTCCCTGTACTACAATTAGTATTCTAGGTCTCATCTGAATGCAGCAAATATCTATCCTTCTTGCCTTTCTTCCTTCCTTTCGTTGATTGTAGTTGAGTATGATGATTTGATCACTGTGTGAAGTATGATTTCTTTACCATTATGAGGTGCCATTTAGTCACAGGCATGTCTGTTCTCCTTTTGTAAATATGACTGGTCTTTGAGATTAAATTATCCTCATCCTCATTTGGTGCCTAAATCCTGTCATTCGCTAGTTTGCCTTCTTGCTTTATGGCTCCCTGGTTCCTAAGCTAATCACTACTTAGCTTTTGTTCTATGATTGCTTTGGTTAATGCCTATGGGAAACATTGACCTATTCAAATGTTTGGAACCTGTGAATAAATTGCCTAGGTGCCATATTGAAGTTCATTTGTACATTCTTTCCCCCTGTTCTTCAGAAAGAAGCCGAAAAGTTTTTTTCCTTTTGGTAACCTTGCTTAGGAGATATTTGTACTTCTAAAACGCCCTCAAAAAATCAGAGAGAATAATATATGGGCCATCATCCACATTGGGAATAATTATGGCAAATATATCCTAATACTTTGAACATTTTAAGAAAATATGTGCTAAGCATATACACATGTTTTGATATGAATCTATTTTATCTAAATCTCATTTATAATTACTCATAATGTATGAAATTATTTTGAATTGTTACTTTATTTTCTTAGGTGTGGAGGAGCTCTGGGTGAGCCCCCACTCTGGAGCACTGAGAGTGAGTTGCCTAGAGTTACGTAGTCAGTCTCTTGTCAGAGTCAAGACTTGGACCCAAGTATTAATGACTCCAAGGCGAGTTTTTTTTATCTACTATACCTTTCTTATTATATAATTATACATAATAACATTTCTTCTTTTCATTTTGGTATTAAGCATAATGACCCCTGAAATTTCAGTCACATTGTGACTTTATAACTTTGTAATATCCACAGAAGGAAACTACAACCCAGAGAATTAGGTTTATGAGACTCATTGTGGAGGTTTTTATTTCATCCTTTTCTAATGTTTATAGGTATTTTTGGACCCTAATCAAGTGAAGCAAATTTTCAGTTATTCCAGACTTCTTGAATTATTTAAGGTTTATACATCTGTTTTATAATATCACATCTTACAAATCTTACAGAATTAGATAGACTTTTTTGGTCAGTAGTTTGTCATGCTTTTTGATTTTTATCTTAGAAAAGAATTATTTATTTCCCCCCCTCGATATAATTATACATACAACTAACATTTCATCCTTTGTCTTTTACCAGTGAATAAATACTAAAAGTGTCCTTTGTGTGATTCGTACTATTATACTTTTTGGATGTAATATTTGTTCATACAGTTGAGTGAGGTATCAATCATAACCTCAAAAGTAATTTATAAATAAGTCTTAAGGGAGTGTGGCACCTTTGTGTTGGTGCCTAAACCTTTTTCTGAGTAACTAATCCCTTGGAGTATGTATTTGAAATGACGATATAAAAGATACACGTATAATTTAATGACATACACATATACACACGTTTGCATATACATATATACATGTTCATCTGTCTGTACACATAGGCCATTTTGGCTTTGTGCCATTGTGAAAAAACGTAGACGTCCCGGCAGGAGAGGAGAATAACATGTTTCAGCGTGAGTGCTTAAAAAGCGATGAAAGCACATGCAGTTCTTTTAAAAAAGCATTTCTTTTTGTGTTGATGCAGTTCTTTCACCGTGTTTGTTTTTGAGTCGGTCCCCTCTCAGAGCCTTTCCTTGTAACAGAAGGTTTTAAAAAGAAAAGGAAAGTTCCTCAAAACCAGACCTCAGCCTCCTCTGATGGCAGATGTCACCCAGTAGACACACCCACTGTCATGGTGGAATTCGGAGACTCTGGCTCCAGCACCCATGGCAGGGTGGTGTGGATTTTTCAGCTTTTCTCCTGGGGCCAGACTTAGTTTTTACAATCACATATCGTATTTATAATCATTGCATTCTTTTTTCTTCTTACGTTGTTTTTCTCTTTCAGCATACTTCAGTGTGCATCAGGTCATGGAAATCTTCCTGTGTTCCCAGTTCTTCACATTTGTTTCTCTTTTTTCAGTGATCTTCTTTTACATTCATAAAATAAAATTCATTTATTCCTTCCCCGATTGATGGACACTTGTTTTATTTGTAGTTCTTTTCCAAAAAAAAATGCTGCTATGAATGTTTTGATATCTCTGTGACCTTTATTTGGGTTCCCACTATTATATTCTAGATGTCACCAAAATAGTACAGTACATAGAGGACTAGACTAGGAGTCAGGAAGACCTGAGTACTGATTCAGTTTCAGACATTGGGCCTGTCTTTTAACCTTGTTCAACTCAGTTTCCTTATCTATTCAATGGGGACAGTAATAGCTCCCCCCTCCCTGGGTTGCTGTGAGAAGAAAATGAGATGTTTGTGATACTCTTTGCAAATCTTAAAGTGCTGTATAAATGCTGGCTGTTATTGTCATTGACTTCCTTGGGGCATTATGCTTAACTATGAGATCTCTGGGTCAAAATGTACAAACATTTTAGTCACTTTTTAGAGTACTTCCAGATTGCTTTACAGAATGGCTGGCTCAGTTCACAGTTCCATCAGTAGTGTATTGGTAAGGAGTTCACAGTTTTAAAGGAATCCAATCAAAGGATGATACAAAATGCTTCTTGTAACCCACCCTAAGCAGAAGCAAAGGAAAAATATAGGAATTGCATCATTTAATAGCTCCGTAGACAGAATGATTTAAAATATGAAGAATTTCTTCCTGTCATTCTGTAGTTCATTAAACCTGTATTTTTTGCATATAATTGAGCTGTTCCAAGAAAAGCTTCGCAACAGCTATAATTACAGCTGCAGGTTTAGTCAAAATAGGAGGTTTTAAGGTCTCTTTACTTCCTTTTTGCATTGCTTTTCCTCACCTAAGCTGAACAAAACAGTTGTGAAAGTTTTGGTATCTTCAGGATTCCTGGAACTTAAGCGCCGCGTGTGCAGGAAAATGCAGATGTGATTATTGCCCGTTATTGATTATGTCGGTCTGTCCTCAAACCGCGCACAGCAGAGTAAGTTCTGCCGCTCCGTCTCCAAGCTAATGTGTGTTCTGAGTGCTCGTGCATCCCCGACGGAATCTGACGATTTAGTCAAGTTTCAGGCGTTCCCACTTGTGATCTCTTATTGACCCTACTTGGAGGGGTAATACTCTAAGGCTGAATTTGAGCCCGTGTGGAAGTCGCTGCCGTCTGGCTGGAAAGCACGTGGCTTTCTGTTTTTTAATTTATTTTTTACATTTGTTTCTTCGTATCTGTTGGTAGGAGCTTTTATCTAAAATGACTGGTGGCACCTTGCCGAGGTGATCCTTCTTACTGATTCATAAAGCAGGTTCTCACATTAGCTGGGTAACAGTTTTAGGCATCGTGATGATGGAGCGTGGTTCGCGGTAGGCTTAGCGTAGGAATTGGGGAGACGGAGATAGGGAGACTGTGGGCAAGAGCAGGGTTTTGGTCCAAGAGAATTAAGTTAGTTTTATCATATCCAATCCGTGTGTCTTTTTCCATTTGGACTAGGACTGATTCATGAGCTGACTGGATGCTGTAGGTCTAGGTCAGGGGCGGCCTTGAGGTCACATGGCCTTCTAGGTCCTTGGGTACAACTTTTCCACTGACTCCAGGTTTTATAGAACAAATCCTTTTATTAAGGGGATTTGTTCTCTGAAGTTTGGATTCGATTAAAGGGCCACACTTGAGGACCTAAAGGGCCATATGTGACCTCAAGGACACAGGTTCCCTACCCTGGTGCTACATAATCTGGAAAACAAGAGACTCGGTTTAGGTTCATAGGAGAATCACAGGGTATTAGATTTAGAAATGGAAATGACCCTACCGGTCATCTGGCCCAATACCCTCATTTTAGAGGTGGTTGAAGTGACTGGCTCTGGTATATGTGGTAAATAGCAGTTAGAGCACAGAAATGAAAATTGAGTAGTTCAGCTGGTAGATTTTGTAGCTTCATAATTTCAGTCAGACAACAGTTATTTCATTGGCTTCCTTCTGTCTAGCATTGTACTAGGAGCTATGGGGAATCAAAAGGAGTGGACAACTAGTTAGTTGGCATGATGGAATCAGTAATATTCCTCTTCCTGAGTTTAAATCTGGCCTCAGATCCTTACTAGCTGTGTGACCTTTGGCAAGTCACTTAACCCTGTTTTGCTTCAGTTTCCTTATCTGTAAAAGGAACTAGAAAATGAAATGGCAAACCACTCCAGCATCTTTGCCGAGAAAACCCAAATGGAGTCATGAAGAGTTACACACGATTGCAACAACTGAACAGTAACAACAAAGTCAGTATGCATATTGTTTTGCTTATCTACTTACTTTACTTTGAAGCTTTTCATATGTCTTTTATTCCTGTATTCCTATACATGATTTCTTATATCACAAGTATTCATTTGCATTCTCCTGCCAAAAATTGATTAGCCATTTCCTAGTTGATGATCATCTACTTTGTTTTTACTTCTTTGCTACCACAAAAAGTGCTGCTATAAATATTTTGGTGTGGAATGGGGCCTTTCGTTTTGTGTACTATATGCCTAGCAGTGGGATCTCTGAGTCAAAGGTTATGTATATTCTCATCACTCTCTTCCCATGATTCCACATTGTGTTACAGAATGATTCCGTACCCATCACAACCCCTCTAAAACTCTTTTCACTTTTGTTGTCCTTGCCAGTTTGCCGGATGTGAGATGTAATGCCAAGGTTATTTTAATTTGCATTCTTCTTTTTAATGATTTGAAGCAGTCTTTCACATAGTTTTTTTTTTTTTTAGGAGTTTGTAATTTTTCTTTAGAGAACTCTTCATTCTTTTTGAGAAACTTTTTATTCTTAGGACTGTTGCTAATCCTTTGACCACTAAGCTATTGAAGCAATGGCTTCTAGTCTTATATGTTTCTGTCAGTTTCCAATATATCTTGGATAATAGACCTTTACCAGAGATATTTGATATAAAGTGTGTTTCCCGGTTGACTTCTTCCCTTACTTGCATTAATTTTGTTCAAGCAGAATCTTTTAAATTTCATATAATCAAAATTTTCCATTTTCTGTAATCATCCTATCCCTTTTTAAAGAACAAATCCCATAGCCAGAACTATGTATTCTAGTAATTTTAACCTTTAATAGTCATCCATGATTATTAAATGTATTATTATTTAATAATAATACATCAGATCATGTATTCATTTTGAATTTATTATGGTATACGTTATTAAAAGCTCCGTTTTTCCCAGTCTCCTCAGTTTTCTCTGCAGTTCTTATCAAATAAGTCCTTTCCTTGATAACTTATTGAATACTAGGTTGAGTTCAGTTATTTCTGTTTCATCATTATGATTTTCTTTCACATAATTATTGTTTCTGTGACTTGTTCTTTGACATGCTTATTGTTTAGAATTTCATTGTTAAACCTCCATTTGGTTCTGTGAGTTCAGTTATTTCTGACTCTTCCTTGTCTGGTCTGTCCCATTGATCTATAAATTAGTAACAAATAGTTTTGATTATTACTGCTGTACAGAAGCATTTGGAGTCTGAAAATTCTAGTCCCCTTTCGTTTACCGCTTTTTAAATTAAGTTCTCTTGACATTTTAGATCTTGTATTCTTCCAAATGAATTTCATTATTTTTTTATCTAGCTTTGCAGAGTAACCTTTTGATAGTTTGATTGGTATAGCACTAAATCTGCTGATTAACTTTAGTAGTGTGTCATTTTTGTTCTATTGCCATGGTCCATCCAGGAGCAATGAATATTCTTCAGATTATTTAAGTTGATTTTTATTTCTTTAAGGAGCACTTTGTATTTGTAGCTATACAAGCCTAGAGTGTGCTGTTGGTGGATTGTTCTCAGATATTTGTGTGTGTATGGGTATGCGGATGTGTGGATGTGTGTGTGTGTGTGTGTGTGTGTTGTGTGTGTGTACGTATATGTGTGTGTATATATATAGATATATTTCTATATCTATATATATACACACACATATACACATACCACCCACACATGTATGTATGTTAATTTGAATGGAACTTCCTTTTCTATTATTGCTTCCTGGATTATTGTTATATAAAATTCTGTTGATTTTTGGGGTTCTGTTTTTGTGTGCTACAGCTTCACTAAAGATGTTGTCTTCATTAGGCATGTAGAGACATAGTACATAGTCTTGGAGTCAGTATGATCTGAGTTCAGATGTTACCTTGGGCACTGACACTATGCCCCTAAGCAAGTTACTTAACCATGTTAGACTCAGTTTCTTCATCTTTAGAATGTGGTTGATAGTAGTAGTAGTAGTACACATACATACATACATACATACATATATGTATATATAGAGATATTATAGGGTTGTTGTGAAGATTAAATGAAATATGTGAATCAGTTTGTAAACCTTAACTTTCTATATTAGTTATATTAATTTTATCACTGTGATGTTCTAAGTAAACTCACATATCAGCAGCTAGGGATAGTTTTACCTTTTTTCTTTTTTTTTACTACTTCTATGCTTTCAGTTTCTCTTGTTATGCTATTGCTAGCATTTCCAGAACTATGTCAAATGAGAACGACATCCTTGCTTTACCTCTTTATTGATTGAGAAAGCTTCTAATGTAAAGGTTTTAATTTATTTTTTTTTGTCTCATGTACCTCTTTGGCACTCTGGTGATGCCCATAGACAACTCAGAATAATTTTTTAAATTCATAAAATAAAGGAAAGCAAAGGAAATAAAATTATATTGAAGTATAGTTATTACAGAATTTAAAAAGAAGTATGTTCATGGACCCAGGTTAGGAATCCCTGATGTAATATTTTCCTATTGTAGATGTCAAATTTTTAAAAAAGATACACTTTTTCTCATTAAAAAAGATTCTTTAATGTCTGTGCTTTATAATTTTTTTTAAAAGCATCAATGAGTATTATACTTTGTCAAAGACCATTTCTGCCTTTCTGGATACTGTCATGTGGATTTTTTTTTCAAGATAACTAATTATATTGTTTTCTTAATGTTGAGTCATCATCTTCCCACATGTTACTGGTATAAATTCAACTTGATCATAGTGAATGATATTAAAAATAAATTTCTGTAATCTTAGGATTTTATTTAAAATATTTGAATACATATCTTATTCAGACTGTACTGAGACTTTTGGGACATACTTTTTACAAATGATATTGGTCACTGCTTGTCTTTCTTTTCTTTAATTTTTCCATGGTGTGTGGGTGTTTGGGCTGTATTTATCTCTTAGTTTGAATTTTATTTAATTCTTCTAATTTTCTGAAAATAATTTTGTTTTATCTTAGGTGTTAACTGTTTATTAAAAATTGAGACTCAAGATTTTGGGATAAGAATTCATTATTTGATAAAAATTGTTGGGAAACTTGGAAAGCAGTATGACAGAAATTGGGCATGGATCTTTATCTTATACTTTTTACCAAGATAAGATCAAAATGAAACATGACCTAGATATAAAGAGAGGTATTACAAGAAAATTTGAAGAACATGGAACATATTGCTTATCAGACTTATGGATAGGTAAACAACTTATGAATAAGGAAGTGATATAAAAACAGAAGATTATCTATATAAATTTTTATTTCAGAACTTAATGGATTAAAATTCAAAGGCTTGCTTTAGGCAATTTTAATGATACCATCAGATTCCCCGTTACTGGTAAAACTGCCAAGTTTGTCTTACTTCCTAAAACCCTGAATTTTCACCAACTTCTTCCAGCTGTTCATTCAGCCATATGCAGAAAAAGCCTATTAGTCGTATAATTTAATATTGAAGAATCAACTAATGCCTAGTAAAAACTTTTCCTCATTTACAAAAAAACCCAACAAACCAAACCATTATTGTATTCAATATATAAAACATTTCTCATTGTGTTGGTCTTGATTCTGTTACTTTATATAGGTGTTTCCACATTTCCTCGTGTGATTCATGTTTATAGTTTGACATTATAAAAGAGAAGCAAGCAGCTTGACATATTTGACAGAGAGCTGGTTTCAAAATTTGGAGGATCTGCGCCAATGTCCAAACCCTGATGTATATTGGCTTTATGTCTCTGGTCAGGGGTTTATGGGGTCTTTAGGGAGGAACCTTTTTCAGGGTATAAGTTGCTGAGCAACTGCTGATCTGGATTCCTCACTATCTCTCACCCCCTATCTAGACTGTTGCCAAGGTCTTTTGATTTCACCTTTGTAACATCTCTTGAATTCATTTCTTTCTCTTTTCTGAGGCTTTTGTCACCTTACTTCTTGATTATTGCAATAGCTTGCTGGTAGGTTTGCCTGCCTCAAGTCTCTCCTCACTCTCTTAAGTCCATCCTCCATTCAGCCACTAAAGAGATTTTCCTAAAACTCAGGTCTGATCATTATCACTTCTGTGCCCCCTCCCCCCAAATTCAGTAACTTTCACTGGCTTCCTATTGTTTCTAGCAGCAAATACAAAATGACTCTGCATTTGAAGCCCTTTGAAATGTTGCCTCCTCCTTCCTTTGCAGTCTTCTTACACCTTACTCTCCTTCTTCACTCATTCTTCAATCCAGTGACACAAGCGTTTTGACTATTCCATGAACAAGACATTCTGCCTCTTGGCTACAGCATTTTCTCTGGCTGTTCCCCGTGCCTGGAACTCTCTCTCTCCTACGCTCCCCTCCTACTACTGACCTCCTTGGCTTCTTTTAAGTCCCAAACAAAAGCCTACCTTCTAAGTGTGAGGGATAATTTATAGTGAAGTTTCCCCATTCTGAAAAATCAAATCTAGAATGGTTTCAGTATTCACTAGGCCTAAGTTTAGAGGTCACCTGACCTTCCAGGAATCTGGGATTTAGAGCAATGGAGACCCTCCCCAGTGCCACCTCAGCACAAGATATGCCAAATAAGGAAAAGACTGTTCCCCTGGCCTTTCATTGGACACCCACATGTTTTCAGGTCCTTTGTCTCAGAGATAGATTCCTGGGCTTAGGCCGTGGGCCAGCCTTCTTACCAGTGAGAGTGAAGGCCAGGTGGGGGGTTGGGTTTCTGCATTACAAAGTTACATAACCATGAGCTGGCTTCTACCTGTTGCTCTCTCCCTGCAGATGCCATGTGGGTGACAGGGGCAGAGTCCTTTCTCATGGGGAAGAATAAAAACCTTTTCTGACCTCAGATTCAGACTCTGAACTCTTTCATCTCACCCATAAGGAAACACTTCCCAACCCCTCTCAATTCCAATGCTTTTCCCTCTTTTAATTTTATCTCATTTATCTTGTTTATAGCTTGCTTTCTATATATTTGTTTCCATGTTGTCTCTCTCATTAAATTGTAAGCTCTTTGAGGGCAGGCATTGTCTTTTGTCTTCAGTACTTATCACAGTGTCTGTCACATAGTAAGCATATAATAAATGTTTATCAAATTGATTTGTTCTGTCGTGGTAGAGGGAGTTTTCCTCATTAAACCCCTATACCAATGAAATTATAAATCTTGTTTTTAAAAAATGACACCATAATATTCTCTTGCATCAATATACTTTCATGTTCAGTATTCTCAAATCATCAGACATATAAGTTATTCCCAATTTTTTTGCTATTGTAAGTTGAGCTCCTATGAATAATTTCATAAAGATCAACCTTTTATCCTTTTAAATGATTTTGAGGATAAATCAAGGCCTGTTATAAATACCACTCAATACCTATTTCCAACTTGGTCACTGCTGCCACCCACCAAAAGATTTACAAGTATTCCTCCTGAGTCAGTAAATGGAAATGCATAAATCATTTGAGACTTATGCTCTAATAGTATTGTTTGGGTATAGTTCCATAAATCTTCCAAAGTGATTAGGAGTTTGGAGAAGAATTGGAGTGGAACTGAAGAGCTGATGATTTAACCTGTTAATAAAATATAATTACTATAGCTCAGCCACAAGAGATGAAATTATAATAATCAAGAATAAGCACAGGTTAATGAATGAATGAACTGCTTTGTATTAATGATGACTTTGACAGAAGAATATTTAATATTTAAGCAGTGTTTACTGTTTTCAACTCATTTTGCAATTTTGAATTTGGGGTTTTTTGTTGTTGAGGTGTTTTAGTTAATGTCTGACTCTTTGTGATTTTATAGATGAGGAACTCAGGCAAGCAGCGTCAAGTGACTTGCTTAGGATCACAGAGTTAAATGTCTGATGTCAGATTTGTATTTCAGTCTTCCTGCCTCTAGGACCAGTGTTCTGTCCACTGTACCACCTTGCTGATATCTGAATTAGGTATTCTGTCCAATATTCCTACAAGATAGTTGAGTGATGTTACCCTTCTGCCTGAGTAATGAGAGGATGATGAAGTAAAGTACCCTGAGATCACAAAATAATCCATGATATTTTCAGTCCCTCTTTTTATCTTTCACAGATGACACGTATGAATCATATGACTCTGCTATGAGACACAGTATCTGATAGGCCACTGGGGACTAACTCATACCATTAGTCCAATTCATAGACTCCTTTTTTTTCATCCATACAACATAGGAACATAAGAAATGTGCAATTCAGAGGGCTTTATTAAGAATTTTTTTTTCTGTTCTGAAGCATCTGAGAGAAACCTGAGCATAACCCTTTTATGCTAACCAAATTGTTATTTTAAAAAGATACTTTCTAGTAGCTCTTTGTCGTTAACACTTTTATTCCATCTCCCTCCTCTAGAACAAAAAAGTTCATAAGATTCTCCCAGGTGGTTATTTTTCCCTTTCTTTTAAGTAGTCTGCTGTTTTTTCCCAAAAAAATAAAAATAGGTTTCTCATTGTCGAGTCTTGACTGAGACTATAACTAAAACTGTTATTATTGAAAAAATAGTAGTCAATTGTGCTTTTTAAAAGGGATTGTATTTATGTACCACCAAACTCAGATCAATGCTGAGTGGAGAACTGGGGAAATAGGACATTTTTAATAGTTATACAATATTGTGTTGTCTTTAAAACATAATACAGAACCTAATTTTCTAACCTAGCATCTCTCAATGGAAGAGTCTTACTCTACAGAAGTATTGTACATCTATGAATTCAGCTGATAAGTGTCTCAGGCTAAATTTGAACCCAGATTTTCCTTACACTTAAGTCCTGCATTCTGTCCGTTGTGTCACCTGGTGTTTAAATGTCTATTAATATATAATCAGTTGTAGCAGTATAGCTCCTATACTCTTCTCATTTCCTTCTGTATTTATGTGACACTGCTGCCCTACATTGCAGAGGGAAATCACAAAGTGAGAGGGCTTCTTATGAAGAGCTTCAGGTACTTGCAATATGAAAATCCATTGAGGGAGCTGGGAATGTTTAGTCTATAGAGGAGCCTGGTAGTGGACATGATAACCATTTTAATATATTTGAAGGACTACCCCTTAAAAGAAAAATTAGGGGTGGCTACGTGGTACAGTGAACAGAGCACTTGCCCTGGAGTCAGGAGGAGCTGAGTTCAAATCCAGCCTCAGACACTTAACACTTACTAGCTGTGTGACCTTGGGCAAGTCATTCACCCCAACTTCCCTGCCTTCCCTGCCTCCAAAAAGCAAAAAAAAAAAAAAGAAAGAAAAAGAAAAAAAGAAAAACAAAGAAAAATTAAATTTGATGATTCTAGTGACACCCCAGACAATAGAAGTAGGAATAACAAGTAGAAGTTGAAAATTTAGGCTTGATCTAAGGAAAATATTCTTAGCTAGTAGAGCTGTCCAGAAGTAGAATGGACTGCTTGGTTGAGATAGCGGATTCCTCCTCTTTGGGAAACCTGGGTTCACTCCTCTCTGCCGAAGTGTGCTGGCTGTGTGTCTATGTGCTTGTTGCCTGCTTGTCACATATGTTGTAGAGAAATTCTTTTTGAGGTCCAGGATGGACTGGGTAATTCTTAAGGCCCTTCTCACTGAAATTCTGTAGTTCTTCTGCAGGTCCATTTATTAAGAATGGGTAAAAGAAGTCATTTCTGAAATTTCCTCTTGAAAGTTAAAGTCGTGTTCTGAGTTTTTGTCTTGATCTTCTCTGTTACTATAGTAGCTTTTTACGATGAGGTTCTTTTTGGGTTGTTTGCTCTTTTTGTTTCCTTGCTTGTTTCTTGACATTGAACTTTATGTTAAAAGTTAACTTTAAGTTTGGCTCAGCTCACAAAGTGTGGGGGGCCCTGGCTCAAGCTCTGGGCTTTTTGTGCTGCTGTTTTCAGAGCTAGTTCTGGGAGTCTAAGTTTTCGGTGCTCCCAAGGTGGGTTATGATCCAAGGAGAGAAGTATGGTCACTGCTCTCCTGCCTTTTTCTCTCTGGTTTTTACTCCAGAAGGGATCTTGTTTACTTGCAGTGACAAATACTGATGCTCCTCTTAGCCCTGTAACTATGACCAGGGGCTGGGACCACAAACGCTAGTGTTCCTCTTAGTCACAGAACATTGGTTACCCAGAGCTAGGTGTCGGCAATACCCCCAGTACCATCAAAGGGTCCACTCTGATCTCTTTCTGACCAATTGTGGGACCTCCTCACCGTCTCTGGGCTGAGATCTCCTAAAGCTACTGATCCTACTCTTGCAGCTGCCTCCAAGTCCCATTGCTTGTGCTCCAGCCACCCCACATTCTGAACTCACAGATCTCTTCTGCTGACCTGTTCAGTTGTCTTAGGCTAGAAAAATGTTTAACTGCGTTCTTTTGTTGGCTCTGCCCCTCCAGAATTTGATTTTGGGCATTATTTGAAAGTTGTTTTTAGGAGAATGTTAGCAGAGTTCAGCCAAGTTGCTGCCTATAGTCCACCATCTTGGCTCGGTTGTTTCATTCTGTGGTGTGCCCAAGATCTAGCATCTTGTCTGCGTGTAGTAGGTGCTTAGTAAATGGTTGTTGGTCAATTAATAGTCTAGATCATTGGGTTCAACCTAATAAAATGATGGAAATTAATAAGATGATGTGCAGTGGTCTTACATTTGGTACAAAGATCAGTTTCAGAAGTACAAATTGGAGGAGACCCAGTTCTACAGCAATTGTTCTGAAACATCTGGGGGTTTTAGTGGAATGCAAGCAGCTTTATGTGGCAACCAAAGGAACAAATATAATTTTTCAGTATATAAAGAGAAGCATAGTTTCCAGCAATTGGGAGGGATGAACCCGCTGTACTTTGCCCTCACAAGCTTCTCCCCAAGTATTATGAATTGTTCTGGGCTCCAAACAACATTGATAAACTGTGGAGAGTATCCAAGAAGGGCAGCCAGGTTTTTGGAGGACCTTCAGCTCATTTCATATGCAACATGAGTTGAAGGAGTCTGTCTGCAAGTATTTGAATGACCGCTATGTGGAGGAGAGATTAGAGTTTTTTTCCTTTAGTCCCTGAAGACAGAACCAAGAAGCTATGAGGTGGTTGCCATGAGGCAACTTGAGGTTAAAGGCCAGGAGAAACTTTGTAATGGTTAGAATTGTTGATTTATGGATGAGCTGCCTTCTAGAGGAGGCTAGATGACTGCTTCTCCTTTTCTGATGTTATAGTGGGGATTCCTTTTTACAAGGGCTTAACTCTTCCATTTCTGAAATGCTATGATTCAGTAATTGAGCTTAACCAAAGTTGTTTGAGTTTTTAGCTAAGACTTAAGAATCGAGTTTCACTTTTACTGTGAACGAGCTTTTGTGGTAGGAGTTTCTGTGGTAGTAATAATAATAATACCTTACATTTGCATAACACTTTAAGGTTTACAAAAAAAATTTACATAGTTTCTCTTTTAGTCCTCACCAATCCTAGTATTATTCCCCCTGTTTTACATATGAGATGACTGAGGCTAAGGATGGTTAAGTAACTGTTCCAGTTACTTGCCCAACTACCAAATGTTTGAGCTGGGGCCTGACATTGGGGATAAATCTCAAATATTCTAACTCCAGCCTCTCTCTAGGGAGTAGGCATCTTGTGATTCCCATTTTACATGGGAGGAAATTTGATTCTGAGATGTTACAACATTCCTAAGGTCCCACAGTTTGTGAATTCAGTTCAGCAACAGTAAGAAAGGCCAAATGACAGCTCAAGTATTCTAACTCTATAACTAGTGACTTTCATGGTATGTCAGTGTCCTTTTTCCCTTCTTTTTGGAGGGGGGAATACAGGGCAGTTGGGGTTAAGTGACTTGCCCAAGGTCACACAGCTGGTAAGTGTTAAGTGTCTGAGGCTGGATTTGAACTGAGGTCCTCCTGACTCCAGGGCCAGTGCTCTCTATTCACTGCGCCACTTGGCCACCCAGATATCAGTGTTCTTTAGCCTATAAATAACTTCTTGTGCCTACTTATATGGAAGTTTTAAAAGAATATATTCCAGTTAAAGGGATGGGCCATAAGGGGGAAGTCTGCACTGCTGCTTGTAGACAGTAGACCAATAAGTTTGTTTTGTTGGAACACTGTGTTTGAAATAAGGCTGAAAATTTAATTTGTAGCCATTTTTAATGACAAGAATTCTTGTACTTTGTCTTGGATTCAGTGGGAAGCCCCTCAAGATTTTTCAGCAGGGGAGCTGAAATAAAAATTGTGCATTACATTATATTGACTGTTATTGGGGAAAGAGGATGCAAGAGAGCAGACCGGTGAAGAGGTTCTTGTGGTAGTCTAAGTGAGAACTGATGAGAGCCTGAGTTAGGGTGGTGGCATTGTTTGAGTCAAGAGTGAGGGACGGATGTGTGAGAGAATGCCAAGGCAGATGCAATAACAAGTGGAAACTTTGGACATAAGGTCAGAGAAAAGACAGAGTTAAGGAGAAGTTTGAGCATTTGAGCCTGGGTGACTTATGTGAAGGGGGTGGGACAGTTTCAGGGGGAAGATGATGAGTTGATGTTTTTAGCCAAATTTTATACAATTGCATGTAGTATATTTATAACCTATTACAGTATAGTTCTGGTGCTGGTGAGGTCAGTGACTATTAGTATAAAGGTAGGTAAATCACCTTACCCACTCTATAGCTTAGTTTCTTTATCTGTAACATGAGGATGTTGGACTAAATGATTTCTTAGAATCCTTCTAGCTCTAAAATTCCCTTACTCCATGATTTTTTTTTTTTTATTCTGGCTGTCATCAGGAGACTGGAAAAGAAGATGATTTGGAGTAAATCTTGTTAGGAGGAATATTATATCAGACTGTTGACTTTTCCTCGTGAAAATATGTCAGTTTCCCTGTGGAGTCACCTCTTCTTCCTCCTCATGATTGAAAAACAGTTCTGCATTTTAAAAAATGTTTATTGGTGATAGTCTTAAATGTTTTCTTTTTTAATGTTTTCGAGGATACGTGAATAGCACTGGATTTAACTACATTGTGGAAGGAGAATGGCATTAATTGAAAATGGATAAATTTATCATTTTTCATTGTAATTGGAATTTTACTTTTAATACTCTAAATCTGACTGAAATTAGTATTAAAATTTCATAGTAGGTTAAGCAGGACTTAGTGATGTGGGACGTGTGCTGGCAGTTTAGGGGTATAGCATGCAAGGAGTGGCTATGTAGGTGAGAAGGAAAGGGGAAGGGGGAGGAGCATTCATTAAGCACCTATTATATGATGGACTGCTTTAAAAACTCTTCACAACAACCCTGCAAAGTAGCTGCTGTTGCCCCCATTTTACAGTTGAGGAAACTGAGGCTAACAGGTTAAACGAGTTGCCCAGGGTGACAGCTAGTAAATGTTTAAGGTTATATTGGAATTCTGGGCTTGGCACTCTAGTCACTGTATCACTCAGATGCTGCGTGAAATGGAGAAGTGCCCAGTAAGTAAAGGGAGACAGTGTTACATAGTAGCTAGAGGGCTGGTCTCAAAGCCAGAAAGACCTGGGTTCAAGTGTTACACCTAACATACTGGGGTGTGTGATTCTGGAAAAAGTCTCTTAATCTCTTTGTGCTCTGGACAGCTCCAGCCTATAAATTACTGAGAAGATGCTGACCTGCGTTGGTAGAAAGAATTTCCTCACTTGAAATCATAGGTCCAGTCCCTATCCCTATAACTAACAAAGATGTTACTTTAAAGAGGCATGAAATTTGCAATTAGTTTGCATCATTTTATTAATCTCATAAATTTGTAAGAATCATTTAATAGAAGCATCATAACTAAAACTCTGAGGGATGAGAATATATTAGTCAAGCAACATGAGAGTTCTGTATCTTTTTGTGATTTCCTATATTGACTATGAACTGCTGTGTGCCCCTAGTATTTACCGAGTTAAAGTTCTGCCCAAGCTACTAAGAACAACAATAACAACCAACTTTCTGTTTTACTTTGTTAGCTAGATTGATGGGAGCAATAAGTTATTCAACTCCAACTTGCAACTTTGTGTATTTTTAAAATTAAAATTTACAGAATCTGCCTATAACCACAACTAGCATTTATACAGTGCTTTAAGGTTCTCAAAATATGTTGCAAATATTAGCTCATTTTATTCTTAAACCAATCATACTAGGAGGTACTGTTACTCTTCCCATTTCATAGATAGGGAAAACTAAGGCAGACAGGTCAAGTGACTTATTGAAAGTCAGACAGCTAAGAAGTCTCTGAGTCTGGATTTGTACTCAGTTCTTTCTGTTGTCACCCTCCTACCCAACTTCCCCCTCCCCCCCCAAATTCCAGCACTCTAGCTACTGCACCCCCAGTAACCCTGTTCTCTTTAGTTCGGTGTTCTTTCCAACACCTTAATGCACTTTAGTGACTATGAAGGGTTAAGCAGCTGGTTTTGAATATCCAAAGCTTTGCAATTGCTTCCTCAGAAACTGGGATCCTAGGTCCTTTTTCAGAATTCATGAAGGAGGTTTTGTTGTTTTAGTACTTTTAAAAGAAGCATGCTTGGACTGTGTGCAGATAAAATGCTATTGTAATTGTTTCTCTACTGTGAAATACATAGAAAATGTAATTCTGCATATTTTTAACTCAGTTTATTTTCCAAATACAATGATGCTCTTTATCTCTGAGAACTTTGTTCTGAATTCACGTGAATTATTGAAATCTCTAGTGTAGGCCTGTTACAGGCAGCCATCGTCTGACAGTTCCATTTGATATCTGTCTCAGCATTTTCAGAAACAACATTTAGATTTGATTGGGATTGGAATCCCTAAGTCTCTAATAACTGAAAAGTACAGAGTTATGACTGGGGAATGGGGAAGGAGGTAAGTGGTGCTGGAGAAGGAGAGTATAACACATGAGTAGGAAGTTGGTTCTGTCACCTTGAACAAAAATCCTTCATCTTTCTGCTTTTTTTCCTCCTTTTTCCTGGCTATAAATTGGGGATGATAATAGTAAAATGAGAGGAGGAAAACAAAGAACTCTTGGGGGAGAATTAATCTGTTAAAATTCATAAAAGACTGAGATGTTTCTAAAATTAAAAAAAATAACAGTTTTCTTTTTGGTCCTGATCACATTGTTCAGTATGTTAAAAATCTGTAACCCAGAAATTTAATAGGTTCTTTGAGGTTGTAACCACTTTTGTGCCACTGTCCCATTGTCCCAATTTATGAATCCCAGGAATTTTGTACCTGTAGTGGAGTGGTGGTTGGAGTCTTGTCTGTCTGCTCTCGGATAGCTTTTTTTTTTGGGGGGGGGGGGTCAGGGGAAAAAAAAACCTGCAGGATTTCTTTTCTGGTGTGAGTTTCATTGCTGATAATTATATCTTTCTTCTTCAATGATTTCCAGACTGTTTTGAGATTAAATTTGTAGTGATCACTCAACCCACTCATTGAGATTGTATTCGACGTTAGTGCATTCTGACAGTGGCTTTTAAAAGTGAAAACCAGCTCATTGGAACTCCAGTGGAATCCAAAGCAGAAGGAAAGTAATTTTCTGGGTTAGAGTTGGCCAAAATGCCAATCTGAAAGTCTTTTTCAAAGAATTAAGAGATCATTTAAATGATGTGAAAGAATTAGCAACAGTGTGTGTTTAATCACCTTTATGGCCAACAAATCCTTTATATCTTTTCCTGTTTTTTGTTTTTCACCTTAAACCCATTTTCTCAATGAAGTTAGACCTTTCCCATATGAAAACTGTCATTAAGTTGTTCAGCAGATTTCTTTTTAAAAATTAAATCAATCAATTAATTAATTATTTTAATTTTGCCCACTCTTGATCCCTTTAATCCCTGGCACTCTTGATCATGACCTTTCCTTATTTATCCATGTCTTTCTTGAAAATGTGAATATATAAAAATTTGTTTTGTTTTAAATTTAAATTTAATTGGGCCTGAATCAGTGATGAAGATAACATGCTCTTTTTAAGGCTCCTTCCAGTTTCCAAATTCTACATTCTGTTATTTTAAATAAAATAAAAGTATTACTTCTTAAATCTTATTTATATTATTTTAAATGTTTTCCAGTAAGGAGTAATTTTTGTTGTTGTTTTGTTTGATGCCCTAGGCCTAATAATATATTCCACGTTCATATTTCTTTCTGTATTATGTAGCTTGCTCAGCTTGTGGCCCATACTGACCCTCAGGTTTTTAGAGAAGATACTTGTGTCTTGCTATTCAATCCCTGCCTTGTTGAGAAGTTATTAATAATTTTGAGGAATACCTTGTTTTTTTTTTACCCATTGGATATTATCACCTATTTGAAGTTGATCTCAGTTTGGTCTAAATAATTTTGAATTCTGTTCTGTGCAGTCATGGCTGACCTTGTTACTCATTAGTTGATTTGGTAGCTGAAAGTTCAGGGGCGTTAAGGATATGCTTTATGTGCCTCTGATAGTCTCAGGTCATTTTAATGAGCTCTTGGACAATATTGGGGTTCCCAGTATGTGGAGAGTGCGCCTGTTTTTAGGTTTCCTGTGACATGACATCTTTACACAAAAATCAGTGTGGTACTTTTGTCCCTAACAGAAATCCTCTCAGGTTTTGTATGCCCAGATCTGATTACATCTGTCAGTCAACCAGTCAGTTAATCAGCATTTGTCAATACCTGCTGTGTGTCAGGTATTGTACTGGTTCTGGGCATTCTGGGTTTTTGTCAATGCTTGATTTTATTTTATACAGAATAAAGATCAGACTCCTTAGCCCAGCATTCAGGACATAACGTGATCTGGTTCTTCTCCTTCTGTCCTTACCTGATAATAATTGGAATAGCCAACATTTACGTGGTGCTTTAAGGTCTGTCAGGCACTTTGTATGTATTATTTCATGTCAGCCTCACAACACCTTGTGAAGTAGATACCATTATTACACTGGTTTTACAGATGGAGAACCTGAGGTGGAGAGAGAAGTAAAGTGACTTTCTTAGAATATGTGTCTGAGGCTGAATTTGAACTCATCTTTTCCTGACTCTTTTAGGTCAGCATTCTATCCTCTGTACTTCGTGTCTCTGCCTCCATGTACTTTCGAGTTATTCCCCTCCATAAAACTTGTGCTCCAGAGTTCACTGTATGTTTTCTATACTTTTCTTGCATTGTTCAGACAAGATTTCTTATTCCTGAACTGTACTTCCTGCCATTCTAATAGGGCAGCTGGGTGGCACAGAGGGTAGAGTGCCAGGCCTAGAGTCAGGGATACCTGAGTTCAGATTTGACCTCAAACACTAGACCCTGGGCAGGTCCCTTAACCCTACCCTCCTCAGTTTCCTCATCTGTAAAATGAACTGGAGAAGGAAACGGGAAACCACTCCATATCTTTGCCAAGAACATTCCAAATGGGGTCATGAAGAGCTGCCCACAATTGAACAGCCACAACCACCATACTTTAAGCCAAAGTCCTGCCCATCTTTAGTACTCGGCTTAAATAACCCATTGATACTTGCCCTGATTTCTGTCCCACTTCTAAGCTGCCCAGTTTCTTACCTACTAAGCTGTTTCTATCCTTTGAAATGTGCTAATCATCTTGTACCTTTCACAGGCTTATGTTCTGTTAATTGTTACTTTTGTATATGTGATACATCTTTGTTGTTGGAGTACAAAATTTATGAAGGCAGTAGCCGGGTCATACTTGCTCTTGTTCTCTCTCCCAGCCCTAAAGCTCAGTGCTTTGCATGGAGTAGATGCTTAATAAATGCTTACTGAAATGATGGTAAACTAGGGTTTCTGACTTATTTTTTTCTTTCTTATATTTCTTTTTTCCTGATTTGGATGAAAATCCCTTTTCTTTGCAGAATTTCAAAACACTAAGCTGTAGGCAAACTGAAGTTACCTAACACCTTTTGAAATGTTTGTGTATTTTTGTTAGTTAAAAAAAGAACTTCCTAAAATCGACCAGAGTTAAATTTCTTACTAGGCAGAATCATGTGTGGGTTTTTTTTTCTTTTTCTTTTTTTTCTTCTAAGCTGTAACAAGTCTCAAAGGGACCTGTTTGTGCTGATTGATACGCTCTGCTAGGATCTGTTTTGTGAAGTTGGTACTCCATGAGAGCCATGGAGCAAGACAAACTAACTAGCTCATTTAGAGTTCGAATCATAAGCTTGCTTCACAGGCTAGTGCAAACATCCTTTAAAGATGGGATCTGTCATCATTTTCAGTAGAGCTTTTCATTTCCCCTTAACATCCAAATAGCAAGGTATTCCTTATGATAGTTACTGCTTCATTTTGCCTTGATTAGGGCTCATCTCTGTGGTGGCAAAATTGAAGTTATGAAATGCATAACTTGGAAGTTCATGAGAATTTCTGATCTCTGGGTATCAAAACACTACCTATCCTTCAAATACCTAGTTGACATCTCACCATTTAAAAACAAAACAAAACACAACTTTCCATAATCCCTAATCATTCCAGACATTTAAATTTCTCCTGAATTTGAATTTCTCATAGTTCTTTAAGTACTATATGCCTAGCGTAGACTGAACCTGGAGTTAGGAAGACTTGAGTTCAAAACCAGACACAGATACTTCCTAGCTGTGTGTCTGTGGGCAAATAACCTCTGTCCACTTCTGGTTCCTCATCTGTAAAATAGGAATAATAACAGCGTCGACCTTTCATTTGAGGATCAGATGAGATAATATTTGTAAAGTGCTTTGCAGACATTAAAGTGCTGGCTATCAGAATTACATTCATACTTATGAGTGCTTTGTGTGTAAGCATTCTTAATTCATTCTACTAGCTTGTGAATCCTTGGAGGTATCAGACAAAGTATTCTGCCTAAAATTATCCCCCTTACAAACTATCATGGTAATTGGGATTTTATCATTTTTGGAATCATTGCTTTGATTTCTTGAAGTGTTTTTGGCATTCATGATTTCCCTTTTCAAATGAAAATGAGAGATAGCTTGGCTCAGAAGCTTGATTCTAAAGTTCTAAGAACTTGGCTAGAACCTTGTAGTCTGGAAGATATTTAAGTCCTGACAACCCCAATATGATCCAGAGCCTGAACTAATCAATTAGACTGCTTTGCTTTGCTCTAAAAATACCCTTTCTGGTATCTGTAACTTGAGACCAGATAAGGTCGACCGTGGGACTGGATTCCTGGAAATTCAAGATCAATGGGATTTCTCTTATCTTGGGGGTATACTGGGGCAGGAGGAAAAGCGACCTTCTGAGATCTTAAATTCCAGCTGATCCAACTTTGTCTTGTCAGTCTGTATTTACAACTAAGAAATTTTCTTTCTTGTGATGTGGATAAAAAATACATGGAGACCGTAAATCTGAGGGACACAAATGTCCTGGGATTGTCCTGAGACATAAAAACTTTGTCATTCTTGTATCAGGCCATTAGAACTAGATTCTGGCTCCTTGTACATACAAGCTAGCTAACTTTGCCTAGCTTTAAGGAAATAAACAAAATGGATTTACATATCACCTAGCCGGTTTGCCTTCTTTAGCCAAACTTCCAGGATAACAGTCATGACCCTGAATCATAATGATATGCTTGAAGTTAGGCAAGAAACTTAACTTTTCTTCCCAGGCCACTAATAGTGGAAGTTTTAGGCAAATCTTAGACTACTAGAGGGAATGTACACATTACAGGGTCAACTCATGGAAAAGATAATAGGCCTGAACCACTCCCACTCGGCCCTAAAAAAAAAAACCAAAGGAATATTAATCATTGGATCACTAATACTATTAGCTATTTAAAGGTAACACTTTAGCAAGGCCTCTAAGGGTGGAAGGGATTATGAAGGAGAGAGGGAATCACTCTGGAGAGCTAGGAGTACTCTAAATAACAAGTATCTACCTTAGGCTGGCTTTGATGCTTTGGATTAGAAGAGGCATTAGGGGGAGCAGCAGTGGTGGTAGGATTTCTTTCAAACTTAATATGGAGAATTCTGAGCATCATTACTCATTGCCATTCTTCCATTCCTCCATAGTCCCTTATCTTTGTGTTCCCCATCCCTCTGCCCAAATAGTCTAGCCAAATTGACAGTCTTGATCACTCTTCAACATTTAAGTGCGTGTAGTCTCTTGTTTTTTCTTTTATAGGTGTATTAACTTTTTTTAGAGGAAAGAAATAAGCATTTATTAAGTGCCTACTATGTTCCAGGCACTGTGCTAAATCTTTTACAAATATTATCTCATTTAATTTTTCTTATCTGTGTTAAATAGAAATTCTTAGTGTTTTTTTCCTGGGTCATGGAGCTGTTTGACTGTCTAGGGAAGCCTATAGACCCCTTTTCAGAATACTGTTTGAAAACGTATAAAATAAAATACACAGGATTACAAAGGAAATCAGTAAAGGGAAAAGGCAGATACCTCTTCCCATTCACATACCTCCTGAAATCTGTGTGTGGTCCTGTTGGGGGACTGGCTAGAACTTGGAGTGTGAACAATTAACAAATTAATATATTGAGAGACTTTGTCTGTAAAATATATTCCAAAGCTAATTGTATGCTTTAGGGAACACAGAACCTGACTTCATAAAATCATTTATTGAACTAGATTAAGTGACAGGTGAGACACATAATCAACCCACAAAACTAAACAATGGCTGTTGTTCTAAAGGAGCCTCAACAAATCCTCATTTGTGAAATCATTAATCATTCTTACTGAACTTTGTGTGTCTTTCCGTTCACACAGGCCTCTGGCATCTCACTGTATAAACAGTAAATGTGAAATGTGCTAAAAATAGACTTTGTCACTTGTTCTTTTGTGCTTAATCTTTACGAACCTAGAATTCCATGTGTGCCATTCTCTTAAGTGTGCGATAGTTTTTATAAATCCTAATCCTCAATCTAACATTTTAATATATAGAAGCTGTTAGTCTGTGGTGGTTCAACAGTTTAAAATAAGGAAAGTTGGTGATTTAGAGGATTCCTAGAAAAGGTGAGCAAGCTAGATTTTGGTATTTTGAACAAAGCATTTTGATTGGCATATAGAACTCCATGCCTTCACACAAACACCCATATTTGAATATTTATAGAAGATAATCTGTCAGAATTACTGTTATTTTAATTTGCTAAGCTTGGCTGATTGCTGCAGTCATGTGGTAGTTGAATTCCAGATGAGAATGTATTCTAACTTGGCACATGCTTTCTGTCTTTTAAAGCCACCTGGATGTATCTCAGCCTCACAGTGGAGCCTGCCTTGAGGAAGCCTCATGTTGTTTTGTTTTGTTTTAGATAAACTTTTTTGTTGCGTGAGAAAGAGAATAGGTTCTTCCTTCTCCAGATAATTTCTGTAATTTGAAAAGCTTTGGAAAGTCTTTTCCAATAAAGAAAATATCCTTCCAGGGTTGAAGCCTGGGGAGATCTTATATGGCTTACAAGATTTCATGCAATTTTCTCTCAGTCTGTGGTTTCAGTGATGATGATTAATAACAACTATAATAATAATCTTAATGATTTACATATATTATATCGAGAACTCTTTGGAAGGAGTCATAAGAGTCTATGTTATGCTACAGTTTCAGTTTTGACAGGTGTATTTGTAACGAAGAAAATATGATTCTACAGATAACTTTCTTTGTTCCTTCCCTTTTTGAACACTTGATAATTTCAGTGACTAAGAAACACATTCTTCTGAAAACATCTTGTGGTTGTGGCAGGCAACATCTTGCTTACGAAGGAAAAGAAGGTAAGTCAGCTTTTAAATCATAGGAAAGAATTTAAGTACTGGTCCTTCTGAAATAGAAAATGAATGTCATTTGTAACTTTAACAGTAATAACTTTAATAGTAGCCAGCCTAAGGTAGATAATATTTATCTACATAGCATTTTTCTTCAGAAAATTTCGTTGTAAATATCTTCATTTTGGCTCTTGAAAAATTTCCGTAAGCTATGCGTTATTTCTTTGATTTTACAGATATGCAGCAACTTTTTCAGTCATATAACAATTTAATGGGGAGACCTTCTAATTTATTGCTTTTCCTTTCTGTGTAATGTATCTTATGTGAAACTCCTATTTGAAAGGGGTGTTATTTTGTTTGTACATAATCTACATTTTTTAAATGTGTGTATGTGTAGAACTATACACGCATATATAAAATATTTTGTCTTTCTGCCTAGTATTCATTATTCATTTACAGTCTGGTTTCTTAAGCTACTGGTTCAGTATATTCCCTTTCTGGGTCACTCTTAGGTTATTACTCATTTGTTCCTTTTCATTTCCATATATATCTGTAATTGGATGGAGTAGGACCAGACCTGATTTCATTTTATAGGAAACTCCCAGTGAGGAAACTTCCTTGACCAACACAGATTGGTATTTCTCTGCAATTTACTGTCTTAGAGTTGTCTGGGCCACTGAGAAGTGATTCACAAGCCATATGTATCAGTTGAACTGAGTCTTCCTGGAACTTAAGGCCAACTTTCTATTAATCCTCTATATCCCTAATTACTGTAGCACATACTCCTAATTTCACATGCATACATACATATATACATAAATATGGTCCCAGTTACCATTTGCTCATCATCTTTAGGAGATATTTAACCATTACATTAGCCTTTCTTCCCATTTTCTTTTTCTTCCCTAAGATTGTGTCTTACTGGCTGGTAAACTGGCTTATTAATAATTCTTTGATGTTTGATCATAAGCCCTAGTTTGGGAAGTGTTAAAAAATCTATTTACTATTTAAGGATTACATACATAAGGATTCAGAGCTCTCTGTAGAGTGCTTCATATTTATAGGACACTGAACCAAATTATTAATCAACATAAAATCACGTATTTAAAAAGAACTAAAATATTTATTAATAAAATTCAAACCAACATAGTATGTATGAATGAATTAGATATTACATAATATTTTGTCAAGTGTTTTTGTAAGTCTGTGGTTCTTTGACCATTTGATCTCCATTCTGAATTTAACTTCTTTTTTACTATCATTTTCATATTTCAAATACCAAATATTCTTAATACTTAAGTTAAAACTCAAACACAATGTGTGTCAATACCTCAAAAGTAATGTACCATTTTTGAAAGTCTGATCAGGAAAAACTTGTTGCATTTCTCATACATATAACCCAAATACCCATATAGAATGCATGGAGAAAATTATTTTTGTTTTAAAGTAAATTAATTGTCATAAATGTTAATCTCTTATTTATAGCAGATGTTGCAAAATGTCATACAAGTGTCAAATTTCGCATGAAAGTGTTTTTAGCTCTTCCTTTTCTTAAAATCAGAGAAGTATTTCTAATTTATGGATCAAAATAAAAAGAAAATCCTTTAATTTGGGGGTGGGATGGGATGTTTAAATGAATTAGTAAATTAAGTTTATTATATGCTTTTTATGTATAAAGCATTGTACTAAGCAAACGGGGCAAATATAGAAAATTGAGACAGTCCTTACTCTTAGGGAGGTTACATTTTCATTGGGAAAGATAATACCTTTAAGAAGGGTTTCCGTTTGAGGGAAGATGGAAAGGCCTGGAGATGCTTAGGGTACAGTTGGTCGGTAAAGATGAGAAAAGCTTACCAACCTGTCATCTTGTTGGGAAGGATTTCACTTGTTGACTCATTACTTATCAAAATGATGTGAGTGTCCAAATCTACCTTGCTCTGCAAGTGAGGAAGGAAGGGGCAAGAGGGATCGAAGATAAAGATGTTTTGCAGCTGACTCATTTTAAGAATAAAAAAGTTGATTTTACTTATTTAGGGAATTGAATAATAATCATAATATGACACTTGCAACTACTCATTGGCAAATATAATTTTTATAAAGCGTTTGAGGAAATTTAGTATTTATGTATTTATTTTGGAAATGTATTATTTTAAAATATCCCATCTTGATCCATAGAACATTTGTCCATGGTCCTCCATTGCTTCAAAGAGAAGATGAAACATATTTTTTATATGTTTTTGCATTATTTCTATGGGCAAATACTGTTATTCGTTATATTATTTGAGACAATTTGAGACAAATTAAAATATTTTTAAAATTATAGTAATAATATCTTAGTAACATCACTTAGATTAAAAATAAAATATGAAATTTTTATGGGTGGAGTTGGAGTCCTAAACAGATGATTAAGGATCAGAGAAGATAAGAAAGATGGGGACTACACTTCAAGAATACTGAAGCCCCTCACCCTTTTTATTCCAGGGCTTAGGTGTATGACACTACTTTGTGATCTTTTGAGGGCCATGGAGAAAGATCACAAACATTTGAGAAAGGTATTTTAAGAGAGAAGTGTTACAACTAGAAAAGGTTAAAGAGAGGAAAACTTGGAACTGGCTTTAGAAAACTTTATGGAAGTGGAAGATTGGTGATTGATTTGAGGAGGATAATGATAATTCACTACTAGCAAAAGGAATGTAGATATGGAGAAGTTATATAATGCCTTCCCTCTGACAATTATTTCCAGTTTATCTGGTAAATAGCTTGTCTGTAACTAGTTGTTTATATGTTGTTTCCTTCTTTAGACTGTGAGCTCCCAGAGAACAGGGATTGTCATTTACCTTTCTTCTTATCCCTTGTACTTATTCAGCACAATGCCTGGCAGATTGTAGGAATTAAACAAATATTTATCGACTGACTGACTGACTGACAAATTGACTGACGGATTGATTGAAATGAGCCCTATACTTGGAGATGGAAGAACTGAGCTTGATTCCTACTTGGCTCTGTTGCCTACCACTTGTGTGAACTTGGACAAGTAACTGCTCTTTGCCTCAGATTTGTGGGGTTATCAGAAATTTTTATTTCTTTTTATTGTTCAGGACTAAGGGGCAGTCTTTTGGCAATTTTTTTGGTTAAGTCTGTTTTAATATTAAGCTCACCTGAGCAAAAGCTGTCCCATGAGATACAAAAATTTATTTAAGAGCCATAAACATTCCTTAGATAAGAAGTCTGAGGAAGAGGACTTGGTTACATACAAATCCTCCTATATCACTCTATTTGTGAATCCTTCAGATATAGTTTAATCTGTAACCCAACTTAGTTTACCTAAAGAGTTTGTTTGAGGAGGCTTGTTTTCTTCCAGAATGTATGAGATTATGGCTCTTTAAATAAGTTTGTTCAACTGTTATGACACTGAAGGAAGTCTAGGATTATGGATATATCTGTCTTCTCTTTAACTTTTATGACCTAAGAGGAATCCTGTAGGAGACTGTAATATGTAAAAGAATTATTTCTCTGACACTGGCATAATTTTGCCTATCAGAGAATTTATGAAACTCCTGATGGTGGTTCAGGTTTTCTCTGAGACCTAAACTTATGCTTGAACATAATAATAGAACCTGGGTTTAATTTCTTTGTTGTGGTGAATATATTTGTGGCAGCTGTTACCTACCCCAGCAACTGAGAGAGGAGATACTTCTCCTGTAGTAGTGGATTAGGACCAGAGGTCATAGGATCATAGATTTAGAACTGGAAGAAACCTTCTAGGTTATTCAAGCCTAGATAGATTAACAAGCAAGGGTCACACAGCTAGTGATTGAGGCAGGATTCAAACCCAGGTTTTCTCGACTTCCTACCCTGTACTTCATGAGACCATTCTCTGGAATGAGTTTTTCTAATTCCTTTCTTTCCTTAAACTTGAATACTTGTAAGTACAAGTAGTATATTATTGTTCATAAGATACTGAAAATGTAGGAGGGAAATCTTCAAAATACTTTACAGGGAAGATTTATGGGAAAACATGGACATAAATTGCCTGGGATGAAAAGGCATGTTAAGAATAGGCAATTAGTCTTTTTTTGTTGTTTCTGCTGCCTTGCTAGCCAGTCTCATTTGAAAGTGAGTGTGTTTGTGTGCTGGTGCATATATCTCTTAAAAGAGTTATTTTAGTATTACTCAAGTCACTTCAAAAAATCACAAACATTATAAAGAATTCAATTCAGTTTCCATTCAGCAAACTTTTATTAAGCACCTCTTATGTTCTGGCCCAGGAGAGAAAAAACAAACTGCCAGCAAAGATAGTCCTTTCCCTCTGAAATCTACAGTCTAATAAGGATGTCAGAGAAGGGGAGGAAGGGGGCAAGGGAATAAGAAATTGTACACAAATAAGATAAAAGTTTGAAATTAATGTGATAAGGGGGAAAAGAGGAATTGACTGCTACAAAAAAAGAAGAGGAATGTCAGATGCCTTTGAACTGGGATGATTAAATAAGGCTCCACAAAGAACTTTGCATCTGAGCCAGCCCTTGAGAAAACAAAAAAATTTCAATAGATAAAGGAGGTATAGAAGGTTGGGGGTGGGGGAAACAGTGCATTCCACACATTGAGTGTTGCCACCGTGGTGTGCGGAAGAACACTAGCAACTAGTAATAAGAGTTTGGCTGGAATGTAGGGTGCTCCCAGGAAATAATACTGCTAAGATATTTTAGGAGTCTTTTTGGGGAGGACCTTAAACCTGGATAAGGAATTTGTAGATTATCACATGCAGGTCATTTTGACCTTGTAACTCCCTTCTTCCTGAGGAAGCTTGTTTTGGCAGAGATACTTCTTATACAGCCAAACACTTTGAAAATACGTCCATTACCCATTGTATCCTCTTCTTTACCTCCCACTCTTGCTTCAGTCCCTATGACTCAACTGAAACTTTTTCTCCAATGTTGTGATTTCCTCATTCCTAAGACTTTTCATGTTTTTTTCCTTGTTGGTCATTTGAGTCCTCTCTTGCAGCTTTTAACACAATTGATTACCCTCTGTCCACATAATCTCTTTTGTCTTTTATAACACTGCATTCTCCTAAGTCACTCTTCTCTAAGTCTCTTTTATGGGGACATATTCTCTCCTATTATGGGTTTTCTACAAAGCTCTGTTCTAGTTACTCCCTCCCTCCCCTCCTTTCCTCTTTTTTTTTTTTTATTTTTGGAGGGCAATTGTGGTTAAGTGACCTGCCCAAAGTTGCACGGCTAGTAAGTGTGTCAAGTGTCTGAGGCCGGATTTGAACTTAGATCCTCCTGACTGCAGGGCCGGTGCTCTACTCACTATGCCACCTAGCTGCCCTCTTTCACTCTTTCTGTCTGCTCACCTCTCCTCTTTCAACTTCCCCCCTCCCCGCCAAAGATCTGTGTCCAGTGTCTGTTCTCACCAGTTCCGTGTAGGACACCCATAGAACATAACCAAATGGATTTCTCTTAGGCATCCCCAATTCAACATAACCCAAACAAGAACTCTTCTTCCCTTTCCCCTCCCCCACTCACTCTTCAGCCAAAACTCTCCATTTCTCGGTTAAGTTTGCTCAACTTTGCTATAATTTTGGTCACCCAGGTTCTCTTAGTTAGTCATCCTCAACTATTTTCTCTCACTTGTATCTAAGCAGTGTTTAGGTCTTACTGATTTTGCATCTACAACATTTCTCTTATTTGCTCTTTCCGTTTCTACAAACCACCACTCTAGGGTAATCCGTCGGCTCACAGATTATTGCAGTCTTTCACTTTTCCAGTCCATTTTCAAAATGGCCACTAAAATTGCCTTTCCAAGGCACAGGTCTTCCCTTGTCATTCTCCTCCTTACTCAGAAATCTTTGGTGGTTCTCCACTGCTTCTAGGATGAGATAGTCCCTGCATTGGCATTTAAAGATTTTCACAGTATGGCTTTGGTCTTCATTTTCAGAGGAGAGGATCCCAAGTCTGCCGTAACTTGAGTGCCAGGTCAGGGCATTACTCTCATCTGAATGATGAGTCTCTTATGTCTGAACATCATAACACCCAAGCCAGGACTCTTTATATACTGCCTTATTCCAGGAATCTGATTGTGTTCTTGTCATTTGGATGACAGTAATATCTGTCCCCTCTTCCCTTGCTTCTCTCAAAAGTTAAGTCCCTTCAGTTTTGTAAGGTAAACCATTTCCCTAATAAAAAGTTTATTGCTTTTAGCATTATCAGTCCATTTTCATCTTCTTTGGAAATCTAAATCTCCCAAAGCAGCTAAAATGGATTGGGACCTTATCCTTTTTCTTAATCCTTTGCAGATTCTATCTCTTTTTTGATTTTCCTTCTTTCCCCAATGTAGCTAAACTTTCTCTTTAAAAAAAAAAGTCCATAGTTTTACTTTGTTATTCTGAGTGCATTCTGACTCTTGACATTATTCTACAGTAATATACTACAACATTTATCTTTTTGTTAATTGCTTTTGCTTCCATCTTCTGTATATATCTTAAAAACATTTGTTGGTGAGTGTCTTGAGACAGCTTGCTTCTCTTTTTCCTTCTCATTGTAATGTGGTGATTAAAATAATTTCGAGAGACATAGTTTCTGGATAATTTAATTTTATTAATAAGGTCGGCATGTTATTAATAAAAGGATGGTCATTTGACAGTTTTCTTAGACCAAGGGCCCCTCTTAGTGGTAGGCTCACAGTTTATATGCCCTTCTAAAGAGGTATTCCTCAGGGGTGCCAATCATCTCTGATTGATTAACACAGTGGTAGTTGGGCTATATTAAATTGAGAATCTTAGGGTACTTGACTTTGATCCCCAAAATCTTGGTCAAAGAGTCACCAATTTCCCTATCACCTGTCTTGAAAGAAAAGGAGCATCAACTTTTTCCCAGACCTGTCAGAGGAGACACACTGAACAGAAATACTTAGAATTTCATTTACTGTCTGATTAGATCTTGGCCTGAGTAAATCTTTAAGAGTGATTTCCCACACTGGTTGGTTTCTGGATGAGAAAGTAGAAAAGGGGAAAAACCTTGGTTCTAATACAATGAGTAGTTATTAAATACAAGAGAGAAATATTCATTTCTTGCAGTAATTATTTTTCTGTGAGCAAATAGAGGAACTCAGAAGTTAGGGTGTTTGAGAGAGCATTTGTGTGTGTATTTATATATGTACATACATACATAAATACATACATACATACATACACTTTGAAGGCCCTTTTTATGAAAGACCTTGAATTAGGCACTAAATTTATTAAGTAAATTATGTGGATCAATGTGGATCGAAGTTCTCTCACCACAACCAATGTGGCAAGGGTGTGAATGAAATACAAATAGTCCTAGAAGGGGTAATCCAGGGAAGCTCTGTCTTTGGATGGAAGCCAGGACTCAGTATGTGCCAGAAAATGGAAGGAGTGAGAAAGCTTTTGACGAAGGGTCACCACTTAGTATTGGTGGGCCCATCTAGTTCATACCATTGATGTATTTCAATTCTCATGGTGAGATGGAATCTAAAACTCATTCTTTTTATCTACATTGGAATACAGAAATTTTTGATGTAAAGGATTTAGGGAATTGCAAGAAATTGCTTCATTTAGAATGAAAAAAGCATTTTTACAATCTTGAAAATAGAACTTAATAGTTTAGGAATATAAAGGAAAATATTAAAATTGTAATAAATTGCATGAGTAAAGGGAAACAAAGTATTCTAAGGATTTTTCTGTCTATTGATAACTTGACTAATATTAAGAGGAGTGGTCTTGTGGCATTTTCTTCTGTTGAAAAGACAATAAAGCCTTTGCTTTAAGGAGTTACAGTTTCTTTTTAATACATTTTTAGTAAGGTACATAAATTCATTCACTAGGATAGCATTTACAGTTGCAGAAGCCTTATATTATAGATTACCTGTATATGTTTTATGAACAATTATACAGAACTGTAGGGACCAGACCTTGGATAGTGTTATGTTCCTTTTGGAAGCATCTTTGTGTTCATGTAAATTGCTAGAAGTAGGCAGTAGTCATCTGTTTTGACTATATGGGGAGGTTCTCTATGATATGAGATAGCATATAAAGAAAAAAATAGAGCACTTTGTTCAAATAAAGATAATATATAAAGCACTTTGTTAACCTTCCACTGCTATCGGCAGTGAGCTTCCAAAGTCTGCCATTTTTTCTTGCCTTCAGTTGATGGCAATGATGAAAATACCATTTGTATTCTTCTAAAGTCTCTTCTGAGTCCTGCTGAAGACTTCATAAACCTTGGGAATGTTTTTAGGACTCATTCTTAAAGTATTGTTCCTTCTCAGGTGAATCATGGGTAGTATTCACACCTTTGAAAAGTCTTGGGAGATTCTCTGCTAGTGTTATTGGTGCACAGAATGCTAAATGTCATGAAAGTCTCCATAGACCACCCTTTCTAGTTGATCTTGGCTATGGAAGTAGCTTTATCTAAACTAAAGGGATAAAACAACACTCTCACCTCCCCCCGAACTGTCTATAATAGTTTATTTTGTAATAAAAATATTAGGTTTTGTAATAAAATATGAGCCAAGCTAGTCAAATATTTCTGGGTTTGCAACCCTATATAGGAGGAAGCTGGAAGCTTTAATTGTATTTCACTAGGGACTCCTGTCTGGCAGAAATCTAATTACAGTCTAACTGCTATGTCACTGCTATTTGCCATTTATTACGGACCCATCATATGCTCCAAATTATCTGGAATTTATAAAAATGACCTGATTTTATAAAAACTTCCTGATGGTGAGGAGTTACATCCTATAGCTTAGTAGCAGTTTTTGTTCCTTCTCATTGGCTGCTAGTAAGCTCACCAAAGACTGCCACTTAATCACCACAAGTCAACACCTTTATTTCTGATAATAAGAAATGACAGTCTTGTAAGGTAGAACCATCTGAGTACCTGCCAAGCAACGGGACACATGTAGTGACTGCTGAAAATTACTAGCACAGATGGGAAGCAGGAAACAAACAAGCAGGAACATGCTATCCAGAGGACATGATCGGTGAAATTAGGTATGCATTTCTCAGAGGGGGAGAAATCCCTTCCCTCTAGGGACAGAACTGAGTTGAATTGGAGTCCATAATTTATTAGTAATAATCTTTGGGCCAGAAAAAGTTAATATGATGCCCGGGTTTATTTTATCTGGTTTATTATAGCTTTTTAAAGAATTTCTTTTGCATTTATTTTTGGATGGTTTTTGTTTATATCACATACATTTCTGAATATATTTCTCCCTCATCCTCTACCCATCAAGCCTTCATAACAAAGATTTAAAAAGAAATCAGAAAAAAAGGCATTTCAGCAAAATCAGCCAACACATCAGCCATACTTGATATGCTGTCTACAATAAGTGCTTCTACTTCCTCTCCTCTCACTCTTAACTCTTTCCAGTCTGGCTTCTAGCTTTAGCATTCAACAAAAACTGCTCTCCCAAAGTTGGTGATGACTGTTTAATTGCCAAATGAAGGGCCTTTTCTAAATTGTCTTCCCTCTTGACCTTTCTATAGCCTTTGCTACTATTGATTAACGTCTTTTCCAAATTCTCTTCTCTCTAGATTTTCAGACTTTGTGATTTCCTAGTTCTTCTACCTGTCTCCTCAATCTCCTTTCCTGATAACCATGGGTTTCCCACAGAGCTGACCTAGGTCCTTCTCTCTTTAGTATTTCATCTGGTGATCTCATCAACTCCTGTGAATAAAATTATCATCTCTATGCTCATCATTCCCAGATTTCCCTATCTAGCCCATATCTCTCTGCTGACCTACAGTTTTGCATGTCCAACTGCCTATTAGACTTGTTGTACTGTATGTCCTGAAGACATCTTTGACTTCACATGTCCAAAAGCTGAGCTTATTATATTTTACTTCAAAGACTCCCTTTTCCAAATTTACATATTTACTATGCTGGACATGTCTATCCTCCCAGTCCCTTTAGGCTCACAACCTAGATTTCATCCTCACTCTCATGCCTCATGTCCAGTCTATTGCCAAGGCCTATTGATTTTATAACATGTCTCCAATACATTCCCTTCTTCCCCCTTGACACTGCCAACTTGTTGTTATAGACCTTCATTTCCATATGCCTGAACTGTTGCAATAGTCTGATGGTTGGTCTGCCTGCCACAAGTCTTTCCTCAGTCCAACCTCCATTCAGCTACCAAAGTGATTTTCCTAAAGCCTAGGACCACATCACTCCTCTACTCAAAAAACTCCACTGCCTCCTTATCACCTTCAGTATCAAATATAAAATCCTGGTTTTGGTGTGCAAAACCTTTCATAACTTAATCCACCCCATACCCCATTTTCCTCCTTTACAGTCTTCTTATACCTTACCACCCCTCCCAACCCCCCATGTACTCTTTAATCCAGTGCTCTTCTTGCTGACACTTAATCTCTGGACTGCCAACATTTTCACTGGCTGCCTATCCCCCATGCATGGCCTGCTGTCCCTCTCATTTCTTCATTTTGTTTGTTTGTAATTATTTCTGTGCTGTTTCCCTCAGTAGATTGTAAACTGCTTAATATTAGGGAACACTTTAACCTTTATATCCCCAACACTTAGCTGTTCTTTTCCTGGTTCTGCTTAATTCACAGTGCATCAGCTCATGTAAAGTTTTCCCGTACTTCTCTGGAAACTTCATAGTGATGTACTAATGTTCCATTATAATTATCAACTGCAGTTTGTTTAACCATTCCCCAATCATTGGACATCTACTTTGTTTCCAGTTCGTTGTACAACAGAATTTACAATGCTCAATCAATTAATATTCAAAGCTAAATGTATCGCCAGTCTTATGAACACATTTTGCCAGATTAATCGTTCTTTTGCCTCTGTTCCTCTACATTGTTGGCCGCCTACCCCTGGCATTCACTCCTTTCCTACTTTTACTTTTGTGTACTCAGTTTCCTTCAAGACTCAGCCTAAACACCAGACTAGTCTTTTTGCCTGGCTTCTTCTCTTGTATCTGTCCCATTCATCTATTTATGGGCATGTTCTCTCCCACCCTAGAATGTAAGCTTCTTGAGAGTGGCCACTGTTTTGCTTTTTGTCTTTATATATCCTGAGCACTTAGATCTGAAACAACTGGAAAAAGTTTAATGTATAGCTTAAAACTAATAGAGCTACTTAATTTTATATCTTTAGTTTGCAGATAGGTGAAGTGCTTATATTAATAAGAATACATCATAATTCTTGTCCTCGTAGTCCACTGGGTAAATTTTAATATGTGTGGTTACTGTATGATTACCAAAGTTGAAAAACGCAAATCTAAAATGGAATAGAAAAAATTTACTCTCTGGAAACTTATTTGTCACTTCTCTTGACAAATTGTTACTTTTTAATGAGACATTTATTAGGCTCCTAAAGTATGCTATACATAGGAGAGAATGTATAAAAGCTGGTCCTTGCCCTCAAGGAATACGATATTCCCCAATAGTTTTAAAAAATGGAACAGCAGTGCAGTTGTTAAGTGTACAAAAGCTTCTGCTGAGGAAATAAGAGATGTATTTATAGCATATGGCCTGTGGATTTGTTAATACAGACACATTTGAGTATTTGGGCCATAAGACAAATGGGATAATTTACAGATTAAAATAAATCCACTTAAAATATTGCTGAAATCCGTGTTATATCCATGTCCATTGTTTTCTTTGGGGGGGGATATTAAATGAATTAATAGGTTTTTCTTAGGTCCATTTTTATTAATTGCATGTTAAGATGTATTGATCAAAATTATTTGGTCAGTTTCTTCAAAAATACTAATTCCTTTGTACTGAAAACATTTTTTTAAAACGAACAGAAAACCTAAATAAACAGCACAAAGCCTGCAAATCAATTTATGGAACTATGTGTTGCGGCAGAATTCCTTTATGCTGAAACCAAGCTTTATACTTTAAACTAAACAGAAATAGCAAGAAGCATGTAAATACACTTAAGGGATTGTTTTTTGTAGAAAACATTTTTGAGATAAGAAATTATACAGAAAGCCTTTCTTAATGCCGCACGTGATATTCAAGAGTACATTTTGCAGGACTCTGTTGTTGTTTATGACTGTTATTGGAATTAAGCATAAAATTTTATTTTGGTGGTATAGACGGGAAGTAAGAGCTTTATATTTAGTAGCATCATAAACAGCAGCCATTCATTGACCTAAGGGGTGGAAGGCCGATAGTTGTCACTTTATAGGGTACCTGCAATCTTGTTTTAGGGGTGTAACCCACTTAGATATTTAGATGAATCTGAATTATATGGGGCTGTTTCAGCTCGTGCTTTGTAGTGTACAATACATGTTGTATTTCGTGTCAGGAGATCTGGGTTTGAATCCTACCTTGGACGCGTCTGTTTGTATATACTTCTTTTAAGGGATTTATTCAGTGTCCTGGAGGCTTTCTTTTGGTCCATTTTATATATATATGGGTAAAAATCTAGTACTTGAATTATGTAGTTGTTTGGTTTCATTCTTGAGATATGGGGCTAGCTCACGTCCCTTTGAGATATACATATACGCACACGTGGGTGTGTGCCTGGTGACATTGTATCATTTATAACATTTCTCTCGCACAGTTTGACCATGTCATCCAATTTTGATTCTTCAGAACCACATAGTAGTATCTGCTTTGCTTTCTATCTCTGGTGATTATCACAGTACCTGTGCTTAAATTCTTGTTGACAAACTGTGAAAATTTTGGCATTAAAGACATTCGTTGCCACAAGAAATGATTCTGTTTATTATGTGCGAGGTGCTAGGTGCCAGGAATACAAAATAAAGAGTCCCTTCCCTCAAGGACCTTACGTTCTGTTGGAGGTATAGAAACATTTACTGAGTTAACTAGGTGTTACAGTGGGTAGAGCACTGGCCAGGCCTGTGGTCAGGAAGAACAGAGTTCAGATCTGGCCACTGACACTGTGTGACTGCGCAAGTCACCTGTAACCTCTGTTTGCTGCAGTTTCCTTAACTGTAACATGAGGATCATAATGGCATCTATGTCCTAGAGTTCTTGTGAGGATCAAATGAGATTATAATTATAAAGGGCTTTGCGCTTATTGGGCTCTGTGTAAATGCTTATTCCTTTACTCTGATAAGTGAAGACAAAGGGTTGTTCTGTGTCCAGAACTGTGATTTCACTGATGTAAGGAACTCCTTGCTGATAAGACTGTCTCTGTTGTTGCTGATCATCAGTTCATCTCATTGTCCTACAGAGTTCTTTATGCTTGAGGGATAAGTGCTTGTGGTCACAGAGACAGTTTCTGTGTTAGGGCCTACTCTAGCCAGTGGTGTTTTGACTGGTGAACCGTAACTGTTTGTAGCCTAGCCCAAACCAGCCATTGTGTTGCTCCTTACTCATCTTCGTCATGGAGTGCATTTCCCCCTCCTCTCCTGCCCCTGTATACTTTCTAACTTATGCTCCAGGAATAGTCGTTCAATCGACACTTTTCCTTATGAGAAAGATGCATCAGTTGACCTCAGCTTGGTTGTTTGTGTTCTCAGTGTGAGATCCTTGGCCCCTGAACAACAAGCAGACATATATATAGATATATCACAGTAGAGGGACTCAATCATGTTAATCTTCGTTTTTGCTACAAATGAAACTAGAAAAAAGAAGAAATAGAAACATGGCTTGCTTTGACTCCTTGGAGAGATAAAAAAGGAGTTGTCAGAGTGTATTTTATCACATGCTGAGAAGCAAAGGGAAACATTATTTCACAGGCTATTTGGTCATCACATATTATAGTACTGGTAACTAATTAAACAAAACAAAAAACCTCCAGGAAAATAATTGCCACTTGTGCACTAACTTACTGGGGATAAAGTGATAAAGAAATTCTTTGAAGAACTTGATAATATCTGCCTCCTGCCTTTCAAATGAGAGCAACATTCACTTTGATACTTGACTTAATTGCAAAGGTGGGAAAAAGTAAGTGTGGAAAGAATACATATGGAGAAGTATTATTCAGAAAAAATAAAATGAGAGAGGCCAGAGACTTATACATTGCACAGATTACTTTTCTATGTAATGAACAGTTCCTTAAAAAAAAAAAAACAAAAAAAAACCCTGCTAGGTGTTGGATATGGCAGGCACCAGATTAAACCATAAAGAATTAAAGTATTTCAGATAGCAAAGACTTGTTATTGGTGTTACCTCTGAGGCAGCTGTCTGTGTACAGTCAGACTGTTGATATGTCATAGTTAGGATCAGAATTCATAACAAAAGAATAATAAGAAAAAGATATGATACATAATTAAAATTTACTTAACTCTTATTATTTAAACTGTGAATTGAAAGTCAAAATAATAGGAAATGGACAATAAAAATAATGTTGATACTAACTATAAAAATTTAATCAAAAGTTTAATTAGTTTAAATTAATTGTCACAGCAAGGGGATCATAAGAACCTAGAAAGCACTCTAATATCAGTGTGTATCCGATTCAAATGGAACCAGATGGAGAAAGGTGAATGTGAAAGGAAATACTAGTTTAAAATATACACTTGCCTATTCAGTCTACTAAAAAGGATGATGGATAGATATGAGCAGTATCTTTTTGTAAAATAGAGAGAAGTAGTGGATTTAAACCAGTTTAAATAAAGCTTGGCAAGATAGCCGAGTGAGCAGTCATCCCCAAGCCATTCAAAGATGAAAATGATAGAAGAAATGGAAATAGAAGAGAAATGGAAGAAATTTGTTTGAAAAACAAAACATTTCAACAAAATATTTTCTCCTTGAAGAGTAATGAGACCATAATGAACCCTAATATTACAGTCTTTGAAGTGTCTGTAGAGGAGGTTGAAAGGCATAAAAGAGAACAAAGATGGTAAAAGTAGCCACGTTAGACCAGGGATATATAGAAAACATTCTGTACTGGAGGCAGGATGATTGTGAGAATGAATATTGGGGGACTGGTATACAAGAGGAGAGGAAGGTTCCAGAACTATGGGGAAAAAATTTAAACCTGAATGATTAGTATGGGGCGAAAGTGATTAAGAAAATATGTTATTATCAAGCTGTATCTCATCTGCGCAGACGTTTATGAGAATTACCCATCTGTGAGTTGGGGGCGTCTGCAGCGAGGGCGCTAGTTGGGGTCGGCAGGTTTCCCCAAGCGACCCTCAGCCGCGGGCGACGTCTTTCCCATCGTGCGACTCACGGAGAGACGCAGAGAACGCGGGATCTTGTTTGTATTTATTGTCTGTCGATTACATAAAAATACTTGATTTGATAGTACAAACATCACTTTGGAGGCACTTTACTTCAAGGTGTCTCTCATTCATATATAGTTTGCCCAGGGTTCCTTGGAAAATAAAACAATAAATGTAACTTGAGTAATAAATAATTGACTTTCTGATAATAAATAACAGAGGAGACAAAAAAACTTAAATGTGTGTTCACCAAAGGTGTTTGCAACGTGGTGAAGAAGATCCTGCAGAGACCTAAGTTGGAAAGGGTTGTGTCAGGTCTCAGGGCAGCGCAGAGTTGCCTGGAAGAAGTCAGTAACCATTCAAAGAGGCCTCCCTCACCATCCGTATGAGAAAGACCCGTGGATGAGCCTCGCCTGCCACCTAAAGGTTCAGCAGTCACTTGATTGGACGCCTCTGGGTGTGTGTACAGATGGACAGAAATCTGCGCTCAGATGTGAACATGAGGAGAGCACTGGGAAGTTAGAAGCTCTTCTAGCCACCCCATGCTTCCCAGGAAGGCAAGAACCTTTTTGAGTACCAGCGCTTTACAAACATTGACATGTAAAGCAGCATGACACGGCGCGCTGCCTCCACAGAACTGAACGTGAGCAGCGCCCAAAGGCCAGTGGCGAGGCGTGCAGTGGGAGAATAGATCGTTACGGTTCATCGGAGTCGAGTTAGCTCTTATGTGGTTCATGTTTACACTGATGTTTTCATTGTTTATGTTCTCTTGATTCTTCTTTCCTCATTCTGTTTCACTTCATATAATTTTTGTATTTATTGGAATTTGCCTTATAATTTTTTTTACAGCAATTAATCTTTAGCTTTTTGTTTCTGATTTTTCATTACTTCAAATCATGCTCCTGTGAGTATTTTTTTATTATATAGGACTTTTCTGTCTTTAATCTCCTTGAAGGATATAGCTATTATTTGTCATTCGTAGAGTACAAAGAGGTTAGTAAATTTTCACACCTATGAATAGGTAAGTAACTTCATCTAATTCCAAATTTTTTCAGAATGGGTGAACTAATTTACAATTCAATGAATTAGTGTATTAGTGAGCCTATTTTCCTACAGCTCCTCAAACTTTAATTTCTTGCTCCTTTTAAAAATAATTTTTGTTATTTAATGCGTGTTAAGTGAGCCCTCAGAATTGCTTTTATTTGAATTTTTCTTATGCAGATTGTGGAAACAGTCTTTCACATTGCTGTCCATTTGCATTTCTTCTGAAAGCAGTTTATTTACACCCCATCTTTTGCAGAATCATTTTATGACTTCAGTATTTCTTTCTGTTCACCATATATCTTGGATATCATACTCTTCTCAGAGTATTTAATGCAAATATTTTCCCCTCTCAGTAGATTCTCTTCTTATTCTAGTGGCATTGATTTCCTTAATGCAAAAGTTGTAAATTTTTATTAAATTGAAATACCTGCTGATGGCCTTTTCTAGGAGTTTATCTGTGAAAGGGAGGACAAATTGTGTTGGTTTTAAGACACTAGGTATCTTAACTGGCACTTACTGAAATTTTTTAAGACACTAGGTGTCTATTGATTTTGAACATGATGAAGATGGGGGAAAATGGATATAATGATTAAAGAGGAAGCCTTTTGGAAGAGCCTGGAGAAGATGGTGAACAAAGGCATATGTTGGGTGAATGTCTTTGACAAGAAGGACCACTTTTTCCTCAGAGAATGGGAGACAATGTCAAGGAATTTTGAAGTATGGAATAGCAAAAAGGAGAAAGCTTGTTAAGATAGCTTTGATTTTTGTCAGTCAATTCATAGATTTTCAGCTGAGACTAAATGTGAGTGATACTGTACGGATTGAAGAGATTTGTTAACAGTGGTTGTGAAGAAAACATAATGCAGTCCAAATTAGGGAAGAATAAAAGTACTGTACAACAGTGAGGGCTCAGTAACTACTTTTTTTGTGAACTCAATTGACAGGGCTTTGTGACTTCCTCATAAGCAACAAATGAGAACCTACAAGGTGGATGTTGTAAGGTGTCAAAGACTTTGTGTAGTTGAACTGGTTAACTGAACTACATGGTCATGAATTTGAAGGGAGGTAGGTCATGTCAGACCCTGAGTGGTGGATGGATTGGGAGAAGAAGAAGGGTTGGAGTGTTTGGTACAATGTTCTTTTTAAATTTTTTTTTTTAAAGAGGGAATACAGATTTGTGGTTTACTTTAGATAGAACCAATCAAAAATTGTCTTTTACCCTCTCAGAGGAAAAAAGAAATTCAAAGGCTGTCCTATATTCTCTTCTCTCACTTGCAGTCTTAAAGTACGTAAGAGCTGCCCCTGGCTATGACCATGTAAGGGGGTGATTTTATTAGATTCAGTATTGATAAGTTGAGTCCTTATACACAGTAACAGCCATGAAATTCATGAAGGAGTAGTCATATCCAGAAAAAGAGGAGAGTAGGAGAACTTTTAAGGAGTAAAACCTTTTCTGCGTGGTTGCACAGAAAGGAGCAAAGCTATGGCCTAGTGATGATAATAATAATAATAGTAATTATATAACGACTAGCATTTATATAGAGTTTTAAGGTCTGTAAAGTGGTTTGCATATTGTATTTCATACAACCACCTTGGGGAAATAGTTGCTATTGTTATCTCTTTTATATTTGAGGAAACTGGGGCAGACAGAGGTTAAGTGATTTGTCTAGCATCACACAGCTAGTAAGTATCTGAAGCTGAATTTCAGTTTTCCTGCCTCCAGGAACTGAATACCACCTAGCTGCTGTCCCCTGTGAATATCATTTTGTTTTCATTCGATAATATGGAGTGTTCAAGCAGGACTAGCACATCTGATATAAGGGCTTGCTTAGCCATTTTCAGGCCTGTTCCTCTGTCTTTGGTGTCTGCCTGGCACTCTACTCTCACCTCTGGCTCTAAGAAACTACTGTAGCATGCACAGCAACCATATCCTGATCGATTGTCTTGGCAGATGGGTGGAGAGTAACTGACGGGCCTCAAACCCATTAGTGAGTTAGGGAGGAGTACATGTCAAGCATGTGAAGACTTCCACCTGGTGGAATGGACAGATGAGAACACTTTGTTCCAGTAGCCATGAAGGCAGCTGAAGTAGACACTGTGGAGTGCTTAGAGCAGTGGTTCTCAACCTTCCTAATGCTGCGACTCTTTAATACTCACATGTAGGTGTATCTGCATGTGGGTGGACCCGCTTGGAGACAGGTAGAGGAGTGGTGTCTCGGTTCCTAAGACCATCGGAAATATGGTTTTCCAATGGTCTTAGGTGACCCCTGTGAAAAGGTCATTTGACCCCCAAAGGGGTCATGGCCCACAGGTTGAGAACCGCTGGCTTAGAGCTTGGTCAGACTTTGGTGATGCCAAAGTCATCCACTGCATCCTGGTTCATCCCCAGTTCCCCTGACTTTTTTCTTGCTACTGACTGGACTTTGGTAACTTAGGAAGACAGAGTTAAGGCTGATGACTTAGAGTTAACTATGTTGCTTAAATCCTATTCGCCCATGGGTCAAGACATCATCCCGTGATGTTCTTGGTCCACTTCCAAGCAAAGGACAAACAACAGCAATAAGAAAGGAGGTGGTGCTTATATTCCTTGTGGGTTTATTGATTGAAAGAAGTAGTTGTGGAGTTAGAAGTGTGGTATCTGTGTCACATGGGAAGGGGTATGGTACCTGAAATAGAGAGATTGCATTGGATAGGTGTGTCTAAATGAACAAATGTTTCAGAAATGATAGAATGAAATTCAGTTATAATAATGCTAACTTTGAGAAATGAGTTAAGGAATTATCATTTCTTTGCAGTTTTAGTGGAACACTTAGCAGTAGCATGAAGGATTTGGTTTTTAACAAAGCAACAAACAAGATAGAAATTCATAAAACTACCCTTGCAGAACCAGTAAATTGCATTGTTTTTCTAAGGGGTCTTTTGTAAAAACAAAAAAATGAACAATAAAACAAAAGAAGGCTTATGAAAGCTCAATAGAATCATGCTTTGAATACTTTGATAAAATTGGTACCATTTATGAAGAAGACAAAGTTTATACAGGGGCAGCAGAAATATAAAGTGAATTGCAGGTTTGATTTACAGTATGGAGAGACAGATTGATAGAATATCATTTTTACAGTCTGGAAAGAAAAGTTAATGGAAATTTGGATTGTATTATAGTTATAAAAGTGATTGAACTTTGTGACCTCTAAGGTCCCTTCCTGGTCTAAATCTATGATCCTGTGCATACAGAAGAGGAGAAATTATGCCCTCTATCTGAGAGCTATGATCTAAAAATAGGAAACATTTTACATACAATTTTTTGGCAAGGTAGTGAATATGAAAATGGAAATAAATTAGCATATGGAGATGTTAACCTCACTTAGAGGTGTATAGAAACAGGTTAGATCGAGTCTCAGGGTGGGTTTAATATCGAGAAAAAGGATGCTGCTGGTGGTAGAGGTTAGCAGTGGTCAGCCTTTGGAGCCCTTTCTTGTTCTCCGATCTCTGAGTTCATGAAAAGAAAATATGAGTGTAAATGCTTCTAAATCTCATATTCCTCTCCCTGTGATATTGTAAGGTCAAAGAGGTCTACCACTGCTGTTGGGGAAACTTCAGTGGTGGCATGTATTTGCTCATTTCTACTGAACATTGTGCCTTTAAATGAAGTGAAATCTCATGTGTGTGTGTGTGTGTGTGTGTGTGTGTGTGTGTGTGTATCTGAGGGAACTGGCATGTGGGTAAGTGTGAGGGGTTTCTTTCAGGATTGAAGAATTTTGTGTTTTTTGGTTCCCAACATTGTTACCTTTGGGGTCATTATATTTGAAAATAACTTAGCGCTGTATCACCAGTTTGATTAGCCACTTAGCCCCAATCAGTGTGTTTGAAATTCCCCAAACTTTCCTGATTGTGGAAACTTCTTCTTGAGCAGGGCAGTCTTAATTTCAAACATATGTAATATGCTAACAAATAAGAAACTCTTCTCTTACAATAAGACTTGTCCGATAGGACTCCACTCAATGCAAAATTTGTGCTAATTCACTTTATCCTTGACTTGGCAGACTTCAGCACGTACATTTTTGAATGCAGATGTACATTACTAATTACAATGAGACTTCTGTTTATTAAACCCAAGTTTTCTCCTTAGAACCATTTTATCAGTAGTTAGAATTATTGTGTGCAGTTTGAAGTAATAAATTCACATGAAAATGGTTTAGTTTGAAAGGTAGCATGGTATTGTACTGAAAAAATAATTAAAATAGCTAGCATTTAAATAGTGCTTTAAGATTTGTAAAGCACATTAGGAATATTCTCCTTTTATTCCTACAATGACTTTGGGAGGTAGGTGCTGTTATTATTCTCATTTACATGTAAAGAAGCTGAGGCATTCAGGTTAAGGGACTTGTTTAGGGTAATATAGCTAGTAAATGTCTGAGGTAGAATCTGAACTCAGAACTCCCTGATTCCAGCCATCTGGCTGCCTCATATTGCATCTGGAATTAGGGGAGAAAATTTGACCAGTGAGGTGGCTAGTTTGTGTGGATAGAGTCAGGGAGACCTGAGCTCCAGTGCTGCCTGCGCCATCTGACTGGCCTGATTACCCCAGACAAGTCCTTCCATCTCTCTCAGCCTCATTTTTCTTATCTGTAGAGTGGAGGTAATAATGGTCCCTACCTCCCAGGGCAATTGTCAGAACCAACCGAGATAACCTACGTAAATAAAGCAAACCTTGACGTGCTTTGTAAATATTATTGTTGTTGCTATCAGTGTATGACTTGGTACTTTGCTTCACTTTTCTGGTCCTTGTTTATTCCCTGTAAAATACACGTTTTCAGCATTTCTCAGGTCATTTCTGGATCTAATTAGTGAACTGGTGTTATTTATGTTACACTCCTTGGTGGACTAATAATAATAATAGTAGCATTGCTTTAATGCTTTAAGGTCTCACAGAGTACTTATATTTCTCATTGGATTTTTGTACCTCTGAGATATGTTCTGCAAGTATTATTTCCGTTTTATGGATGAGAAAAATGAGGATCAGAGAGGACTTGCCCATGATCACAGAACTACTAATTTGGAGAGCAGAGTCACAAAATCTTCCTGGCTTTTATTCCTAGAGGCCTGTTTCCATTACTACCAGGCAACTTGAAAAGACTCTGTCTTCAGATTCTCGGTCCTCATATCCTATAACATTGGGGTTTGGGGGTTTTGTTATTCTTATTTTTTTATTGCTTTAAAGTTTTTGCTTTCTAAGTTAATGTCTCCCTAAGGGCTTATCCTACATCCCCCTACATGCTTCAGCAGTTGCATAGACGTATAAATTTTTTTTGTATTGGGAGGAAAAACAAAGCTGATTTAGTTATTATGTTGCTTTCCCTAGGAAAATAATTCAATTATCTTTATATTTGTTTATTTTCCTGCTATAGTTGCTAGCTAGTCTGTGTTATAAAGTTCATTGTAAGATTTCATTTGTAACTAAAAAGGTGCTTTCACCTCTAATACTAGCAAACATTTGCAGTCATGTTTTGTTGTTTATTATCTTAAAGGTTAAAAATGTCTGAACATAGTACCAAGAAAAACATTCCTCTGAGGAATGTACTTAGTGCATCAAGATCTAGTGTCTGAGAGAATTATTGTGACTGAGTTAGCTGTGTTTGAGAATAGGATTTTATAATTAAAACTCGGAGCAGTCCCATCTAGTTGATGTGAATAGTACCAGTGTCATTGGAATATTAGAAATTTATGAGTTTACAAAGGTTCTTTATATGATCTTTCCTTTACACAAATTCTTCTCACCCCCACTAACTTTGAAATATATAGATTTGAAAGGATGTGAGAGGGAATGAATCTCAGATTAGTGTTCCCCAACTCGATTACAAATCCTTTGAAGGTATAAACAGCAGGTCATACTTGTTTCCTGTTTTCCAGAGCCTAGAAGATTTTTTTGCTTAGAACTTAGATAGAACCAATTTAAGATTGGTTGACTTTATAAAAAATGGATTACTTTTTTTAAAAGGGAAAGGTAAAGTTTGGATATATATATATATATATACTTAATTCCAGTAACTGTCTGTTATCTGAGCATGACAAAGCATGTGCTGAGGCTACATTTCTTCACATTTCTTCAAAATGTTTAACTGTATGATAAAAATTTTGATTAGGAATGGATCAAATTAAATCATAGAATCATATGGTAAGACAATATAATGAGATTATTATACTTCATGGTACAACTTTACAACAAATTCTTGTACTTTTTTTTTTATGGGGATAGAGACAACATATACTTGAAGAGGGTGTTTTAAAACTTACAGGCAACAATAATTGAAGCTCTTTTCCTGAGTACACATTACTTTTTATTCAGATATCCCATTTGTTGAAAGCATGCCAGAAATAAAATTTCACCTTCATTTGGTTAGTGGGTATTTGATTGTATGGTATCTTTTGTGCCAGGGGATATAGCCTTCTCTCTACCAACTAAGAGGGAACTTAAATTAAGCAAAGGTTGACTAGTGAAAAAAAATTCATAAATAAAAAATTTAAATATACTTTTAGAATCATCTAAGCTAGAATTATATATATATATATAAATTATGTGCATAATTATATAATTATATGTTATATAAATTATACAAATAGCAAAATATATATGGCTGACTAATCTGGTGTGGGTATAATGTTCAATTGAAAAGGAAAAATATTAGAATTTGGTTAAAAATTGTTTTGCAATATATTTTACTGCAAAACACTTTGTTGGATTCTTCTGTAAACATAAATGTGATTAAAACCCATCTACTGCTCACGAGTTTGTTTGGGAGCATGTGGATTCGTGGAGAAGAAGAAAAGTTTGCAAATATAAATAGTCCAAGATTGGGTTTGATGAATGCCAGACTACAAAGCGTGTGATAGGAATTCGGAGGAAGGAGAAATCACATGTGCAAGGGGCTCCAGTGGATGGATTATTGGATTTGAAATCCAAGGACTTTGGATTCTACTCTGACTCTACTCCATATTGTGAGCTTGGGCAAATCACTTAATAATCCTAAGGCTTCAGTTTCCTCGTGTTTAAAATGAGGGAGTTGACCATACGTGATTCTTTTGTAGCTCTAAATCCTATGACTGCACTTCGGGAAGATCAGTTTGACAGCTGAATGGAGGATGGAATGGAGTAGAGAAGGATTTGATGCAGGAACAACAAGAATGCTGTTGCAATGGTCCTGGTACCAGGGTAGTGGCAGTATTAGAGGAGAGGAGGAGGAATATGTAAGAGATATTATGGAGGTAAAATCATCAAGACTTGAAAAAGTTGTTGTGAAGTGCTTGTCCATAGAGATGCCTCTGGTTGAAATTTTTTTTTCTCTTCAATCAGCTTCAATTGTTCCTGTCACTTTTTTCTTTTTTTGGTCATTCCCCAATTAAAGGGCATCCCCTCAATTTCTGTTTTTAAAAAATTTTTTAAAAAAAATTTACGTTTATTTTTCGTTTACAACATTCATTTCGGCAAGATTTTGAGTCACAAATTTTCTCCCCATCTTTCGCCTACCCACCACCCCAAAACAGCGATCCCACTGAATACCCCCTCCCCTATTCTGCTCTCTCCTATATCCTCCCCCAACCTTCCTCTGACTTTCTGGTAGGGCAAGATGGATCTCCCAATGCCTGTATATCTTATTTCCCAGTTGCATGTAAAAAATAGTAATAATACATTTTTTAAACATTTTATTTTACAACTTTAAATTCCAGAATCTTTCCCTTCCTCCCCCATCACCCACCCTTACTGGGAAGATAAGCAGTTCAATACAGGTTGTACACTTACACAAAACATTTCCATAGTGGATATATTTTGAAAGACTGACTATATTTCCCTCCATCCTATCCCTCTCTCCACTTGTTCTGTTTTCTACTTTGACCCTGTCCCTTTTCAAAAGTGTGTGCTTCTAACTACCCTTCCCCCCAATCTGCCCTCCCATCTATCATCCCCCCTCTAATCCCCTTCCTGCCTACTTTCCTGTAGGGTAAGATAACCAGTTTAGTGTGTATGTTATTCCCTCCTTAAGCTAAATTCAGTAAAAGTAAGATTGACCCATTCTCTTTTGTCTTCCTTTTCTTTTCCTCCATTGTAACAGTTATTCCTTGCCTCTTTTATATGGTATAATTTACCCTATTCTCTCTCCCTATCTCCTCTCATTATATTCCTCTCTCACCTCTTAATTTTATTTTTTAAATATCATCCCTTCCAATTCAGTTGAGCCTGTGCCCTCTGTCTATGTACCTGTACACATATATGCACACACTCACATATGTATTCTTATGCACATATGCCCTCCTATATAGACACATATATGTATGTATACATATATATATATA
>CM053582.1:379270016-379308247 GCA_028627135.1 Pseudochirops cupreus | reverse complement strand
AGGATGCTTTCTAAGTTCTTTTTTTGATCATGGCTTTCAGGTAGTCCAATAATTTTTAAATTGTCTCTCCTGGATCTGTTTTCCAGGTCAGTGGTTTTTTCAAGGAGATATTTCACATTGCCTTCTATTTTTTCATTTGTTTGGATCTGTTTAATAGTATCTTGATTTCTCATAAAGTCATTTGCTTCCATTTGCTCCACTCTAATTCTGAAGGATTCTTTTTCCATCTGGCAAACTTGACTTTTTAAGGCATTCTTCTCCTCATTGGCTTTTTGGGCCTCTTTTGCCATTTGAGTTAATCTATTTTTTGAGGTGCTATTTTGTTCAGTCAGGTTGCTGACTTTCTTTTCATGATTTTCTTGCTTCATTCTTATTTCTCCTCCCAATTTTTCCTCCACTTCTCTTATTTGATTTTCAAAATCCTACTTAAGCTAACGTATGGCTTTTAGGCAGTCTTCATGTTTCTTGGAAGCTTTTGGTGTGGGAGTTCTGACTGTGTTGTCTTCCTCCCATTGCATGCTTTGATCCTTCTTGTCCTGAAAGAATGAGTCTAGAGTTTGGTTGCTGTTCTTACTTTGCTTCCTTTGCCTGCTCATTATGGCCAGTCAATGATTTTTTAGCTCTGTGGAACTCTGCTTCCAGAGGGGAAAGCTCTGTCCCAAATCGCTCGGGTTTACCCAGCTGCTGGAGCTATTATGAGGCTGCCGTTTTTTTACAGCCCCCACCAGCTTTGGCTCACTGAAAGCACACCCCAGGACCACCACCAAAGACCATGATTCGGATCCAGGCTGCTCAACGCAAGAGCACTTGGCCTCTGAACAATCGTTTGGCTCTGCTGCAGTCTGCAGGCCAGGAGCTCTGAAGCAGCTATGTGGAGCTGCCCTCCTGTTGCTTCCTTGCCCTGGAGGCAGTTTGGCTGGACTGCTTTTCTTCCCCAAGTTTAGCTGAGTTCCACTGATCTCTCACTTAGTCCTTGTTTCTTATGGCTTGATAATTCTGGAAACTGCCCCAGCTTCCACTGATCCACTCTCCGGAAGCTCCAGCTGTGACTTGGCTCGGCTTGTCCGGCCACCCCTGGGGCCATGCCGAGGTGTCAGGTTGGGCTGGTTTCAGCTCCCAACCCTGAGAGGGTCCCTTCTAACCAAGCTGCCTTCAGTGGGAGGTATATTTGTGTGAGTTTTAGAGCCCTAAAGTTTGTTTAGAGTGATATTTTATGGGTAATTGAGGTGACTGTGTGGGAGCTGCGGTACCTCGCTGCTCCTACACTGCCATCTTGGCTCCGCAGACTTGTTCATCATTTCTTACAGCACAACAGTATTCTATCACAATCATATACCACAACTTATTCAGCCATTTCCACAGTTGATGGGCATCCTCTCAATTTCCAGTTCTTTGCCAGTGTAAAGCTGGCACAAAAATGGTTGCTTTAAATATTTTTTTTTAACTTTGAAGTCTTTGGGATGAAGATTTAGTTAGTGGTATTGCTAAGTCAAAGGTTATGTATAGTTATATAGCCTTTTGAGTGTAGTTCCAAATTGTTCTCCAGAATGATTGAATCAGTTGCAAGTTTATGAGCAGTACATTAGTGTCTCAATTTTCCCACCATCCCTCCAACATTTCTCAGTTTTCTTTTTCTGTCATGATCTGTCAGATAGTTGTGAAGATGGTACCTGAGTAGTTTTAATTTGCATTTCTCTAACCAGTAGTGATTTTCAGCATTTTTCCATGTGATTATTGATAGTTTTGATTTCTTCTTCTGAAAACTGCTTGTTCTTATCCTTTGAATTGGGGAATGCCTCTTATTTTTATAAATTTGACTCAGTTCCCTATATATTTGAGAAATGAGACCTTTACCAGAGAAACTTGCTGCAAAATTTTTTCCCAGTTTCCATTTTTCTAATTTGAGCTGCATTAGTTTTATTTGCACAAAAAAAGACCTTTTAATTTCATGTAGTCAACATTATCTTTTTTCCCTCCCACAATCTGCTTTATCTCTTGTTTTGTCATAAACTCTTCTCCTATCCGTAGACCTCAGGTATGTTTTTCCGTGTCCCCCTGATTTACTTATATCCCCCTTTATGTGAGAATCATTTATGCATTTTGACCATATCTTGGTATACATTGTACGCAGTGTGAAGTGTTGGGCTGTGCTCAGTTTCTGCCAAACTGCTTTCTAGTTTTCCCAGCAATTTTTTTCACATGTTGAGTTCTTATCCCCAAAGCTTCAATCTTCAACTTTATCAAACACTAATCATTTATAACCGTGTATTATAAACCTAATCTACTTCCTTGACCCATCACTCAATTTCTTAGCCAGTAACAGATTCTTTTGGTAATTAACCATTTTGTTAAATATAGTTTGGAATTTGGTGCTGCTGGTCTGCCTTTCTTAACATTTTCTTTCATTGATTCCCTTGATATTCTTGATCTTTTGTTCTTCCAGAGGAATTCTGTTACTATTTTTTGTTGGTCTACAAAATAATTCTTTGATAGTTTGATTGGTATGACACTGATTAAGTCAATTAAACTTGGTTGAATTGTCATTTTTATTATTTTGGCTTGGCCTGCCCATGATCAATGAATAACTATTTCTCCATGTGTTTAGATCTGTCTTTATTTGTATGAAAAGTGTTTCTGGTAAACTCCCAAGTACTTTATGTTGTTTGCAGTTATTTTCAAAGGAATTTCTCTTTTTATGTCTTCCCTGCTGGGTCCCTTCCCCCCCAGCCCTTTTTTTTTCTTGGGTTAAGCAGAACCTGGAGTTTAGGGAAAATCACTAATGACTCAGGAGACTTAAGTTGGGGGTAGAATTGCTTATATTGGGACCTTCCAGCTTACTCGTAGTAACTTAATGTTCTGGTGGGGAGGGGACACAGGGACACAGTCTCCTTGAATATAAGGAGGATTTTGTTATCCTTTTTAGAGTTTGTTTCTCAGAATCCGTGACCAGAATTGCCCCAAGGATCCTAGATAGTAATTCCTAGAATCAGTGATAGGCAATCCTACTGAAACTGAGCAGTGAAACAAGGAGTGACATAATATAATATTTACTGTGCTTATACCTGTGTGAGATGAAAGAGTTCATAGTCTGAATCTGAGGTCAGAAAGGTCTTTGTTCTTCTTCATGAGAAAGGACTCTGCCCCTGTTGTCCCCATGGCGTCTCTAGGGAGAGAGCAACAGGTAGAAGCCAGCCCGTGGTTATATAATCTTCTGATGCAGAAACCCAACCCCCCCAACTGGCCTTCGCTCTCATTGGCAGAGAGGCTGGGCCATAGCGTAAGTGCCAGAGACAAAGGACCCGGAAACATGTGGTTGTCCAGTGAAAGCAGTCTTAACCTTATTTGGCATATCTTGTGCTGAGGTGGCACTGGGGAGGGTCTCCATTGCTCTAAGCCCCAGATTGTTGTAAGGTCAGGTGACCTACACCTAGGCCTAGTCAATACTGAAACCATTCTAGATTTGATTTTTCAGAATGGGGAAATTTCACTGCAAATTATCCCTTGCATACCAAATGTCAGTACGGCTATAGTTGACTTGTGAGCTCAATGTTGGCAAGATGCCTTCTTTGTTGCCTATAAATCAAGTGGGCATTGATCAGTGAGAGGGGAATTCATTTGGTATTTGGGTAATGTATAGAAGAATGCATGTATCTGTCTCAGCTGGCCCCCATTGTATCTACCTCCCATAGAATGTAAGCTCTTTGAGGCCAGGGACAGTTTCATTTTTGCCTTTTAGTCTTTTGTTCTTAGCATAGTTCCTAGCACATTTTTTGGGTTGTTGTTCAGTCATTTGTCAATCATATCCAATTCTTTGTGACTCTATTTGGATTTTCTTGGCAAATATATTGGAATAGTTTGTCATTTTCTTCTCCAGCTTTTTTTTTTTTAACAAATGAAGAAACTGCGGCAAGTAGGGTAAAAGTGACTTGTTCAGCATCACATAGCTAAGAAGTGGCTGAGGCCAGATTCCCACTCACAAAGATGAGTCTTACTGACTCCAGGTTCGGTGGCATATCTACTGTGCTTCCTCACTGCCCTTACGCTAACATGTTGTATGATTTCATAAATGTTTGTTGAGTTGAATAATATGATAACTTAAATTTATATAGCTCCAGCTTCACAATAATCCTGTGAGGAAGGTATTGCCTGTCTTATTGGCCTTGGTTCACAGATAAAGAAACCAAGATTTGGAAACTTTAAATGACTGCTTAGGGTCACATAGCTACTGAATGTTTAAGGCTGGATTTGAACTCTGATCTTCTTAACTCTTTAAAGTCCAGCACTTTATCCATTGTGCCATATTGTTTAACCTAGAAAATCCTCCTGAAGTTTTCTTCTTTGTCCATATCCTGATGATTTTATGAAAGTGGAATCGGTAAATCATTTAATAAATGGAAATGATTGATGCCTTTTTTTCTTTATTTTGATTATTGGAAAGAGTGAAGAGAGGAGAATAATGCTGGAGGATTGAATTAGATAGGAGTATGATTCATAAATAAAAAAAGGAGGTGGAACAAAGTAACTAGCAATAGAATCTGACATTTTGAGACTTTATGCCTCTGGGAGTGACTTTGTTTACCTTGAGGTAATTCTGGGTTAGGATAAATAGAAATTGTTCCAGAGAGTGTTTTCTTCACGTATCTGCAAACCAGGTAGTGTTGTCCCAGGGGAGTCATTAATCTAAGTGTGTGTCAAGGCTTAGTATAATTGGTGTGGCAGATCCCAGCAACACCAAACTGCAGTAGGTGGTTTTTGTGAGCAACTAGACCTGTGATCATAGACTTTTCAGTGTGGTAGAGATAACTTAGAGCTTGTGCTCGTCTGGGATAGCCCTTGGAAGCTTGGCTTTACTTGTTCCTCATAATGGGACTTGAATTGTGAAGAGAAGAAGTGTATTTAAAAAATCTTGAAGTGTATTTTTAAAAAAATTTTATTGATGCATTTTAACATAGCTGCTTCTCAATAAATTAATCCATTTTATTTAAATTTTCATTATTATGAACTTAATAAATACCAACAAATAGGATCATATGTAGAGAACAACATAAAAAAGAATTGTAGGTGAAACAAAGAACTGTTAACATTGTTCTTTTAAAGCATGTGGTAAATTTCACGAGGTATTAACAAACCTGGCCTGCTTGTTCCTTTCTCCATCTGAACTTCCTTTTGCTCAGTTCTGTGAATTTTTGATAGAAGTTCCTTCCTATTTACCTTTCTTCCTTCCTTCCTCCCCCCGCCCCCGAACCCCTGCTTTGGTTTTTGATTGCTTGCGTTTAACTGCCTGTTTGTATCTTTTGACTACTGGGACAAATCCATTCTTAAAGAATGAACATTGTCTATCTTTTCATATATTGAAAATAATATGAGAAAGGCCCTGAAGATCAAAAATGCTTTGAGCGGTGGTGCCACTGTTAGAATAAATGTATAACCTCCTAAACTATAGAAAGAAGAAAGGAATAGCAGCCACTTGGATGTAAACTTTTAGGTGCATTCATCTATAAATCATGTTAGAATGTAGTCATACCACTTTTACTGAAAGAATATGAAAGAAGACACAATAACTCATCTTTAACAAGAAAAACAATGTGATTTGCAATACATATTCTAAAATTGGAGCACTGTAGAAAAAGGTGGCTTGACCTTTGTATCAGAATGATATTCAGATTTGTGAAGAAAGAAAAGAGCAGCGTAAAGTGGTTTAACACGCTCTGAGCAAAGATGGTCCTAACAATTACTTGAAGAAATCCTTGTGAGGTGAACAGTACCTAGTCCACGGGCTTTAGGTGCCTAAGAAGTCTTTGTTGAAACATTGACAAAGCCAAATTAACTTAATATGGCCTTCCTATGATGTAAGATAAAAACTAAAGATATTTATTAACTAAAGAAAATTATGAAGATCTTTATAAATATCCCAGGCCTTAGACAAATAATAACAATGAATGAGATTTTAATCACTTAATAATAAAACCAGAGAGATCCTAGTAGTGTTCCTTCTGTTGCAAAATTCTGCTGATGAAAGGTACTTTGTAATAAATAAATACGTGAAAAGATGTCAGGATACATATAAAATATGTATCAGCAAAGGTCTAGTGGTAAATAAATTCTAAGTAGTTAAATTTTATATGTGTATGGCTTAAGTATGAACTAAAAAAATGTCCTTTCTTACTACATAAGTATACTGTGTATATTGAGTTCTTCCTTTGGTCCGTTGTGGACAAGAGAAATATCTTCCCCCACTCAGTGTGGATTGTACCCACAAACTGAGCAAATCACCATAAATCAAGTTATAAGGCATTTAGTTGAATTATACTAATGGAACATAAAAGAAAATCCATACAATGAAATACTTCTTAAGCATTTAGCACCGTTCCTGATATGTAGGAGTTACTTAATAATTGCTTATTGACCTAGGTACTTAAACCAGTGGGCAACATTCTCTTTCACCCCTGCCCTTGCAACTGCTGTGCCCATGAACAAATACCTGGGAATTTGGGTATTATTAGAGAAGAAAGAAGTCAGTCTTGTGCTCTGAAAACATTGAAGAGCTGGCTATTCTGCTACTTGTTTTTTTTTTATAATTTATTAATTTGTTTGTTTACTTTTAGTTCACAAGATTCAGTTCCACAGTCCCTTGAGTTTCAAATTTTCTCCCCCTCCCTCTCCACCTTCCCCTTCCCCATGGCTGCATGCAGTCAAATATAGGATCTGCAGATACCTTCACATTAAACATTAGTCAGATTATAACATTATAACATTAGTCAGATTACATATATTAGTCAGATAAAGAAAGATTATAACCGATGGAATGACAAATGGGAAAGATGAAACAAAACAAGAAAAAGAAAGAAAGCAGGTAGTTTGCTTCAATCTGCATTCAAACTATGTAGTTCTATCTCTGGATTTGGTCATCTCTTTCCATCATGAGTCAAATTTCTCCTGGTTCTGCTCTTCTCACTCAACATCAGTTTGTATAAGTCTCTCCAGGTTACTATGAAGTCAGTCTGCTCCTCATTTCTAATAGCACAGTAGTATTTCATTACATTCATATACCACAGCTTATTCAGCCATTCCCCAATTGATGGGCATCCCCTTGATTTCAAATTCTTTGCCACCACAAAAAGAGCCACTATAAATATTTTTGTACATATGAGGCCTCTTCTCCCTTCTGCGATCTCTTTAGAATCTCTTGAACCCAAACTGATGAGAGTAAATTTAATACAGTGCTCCTCTCTTTCCCTCCTTTCCCTCTATTATAATGAGTTTTTGTGTCTTTTCACTTTAGAATCTTAAACTTAACTGATTTTGTTGATCCCTCCTTGAACCAGAACCAATAGGAATAAAGTTCATATGATGTTTGTCTCCCTCCCTTCTTTGCCTCTACTATAGTATGTTTGTTATGCCTTTTCATGTTGCATAATTTACCCTTTTCTGCCATGTCCTTTCCTTTTCTTCCATTACACTCCCTTAATAATATTTTTTATCATCAGATTAGTTCATTTATCCCCTTGCCCTCTGTCTGTGTATATCCCTTTTAAATGTCATGATAATTATCTAAATTTCAGTATTGACAGGTATCATCTTCTCATATAGGGGTTATAAACCGCTTTCTCTTATTGAATCATAAGTTGTGTGTGTGTGTGTGTGTGTGTGTGTGTGTGTGTGTGTGTTCCTTGTTTACCTTTTTATGTCTCTTTTGAGTCTTGTATTTGGAGATCAGATTTTCCTTTGAGCTCTGGCTTTTTCATCAGGAAAACGTGGAAGTCCCTTATTTCATTAAATGCTCATCTCCTTGCCTGAAAGATTATGCTCAGTTTTGCCGGGTAGTTGATCCTTGGATGCAATCCAAGCTCTTTTGCCTTACTAAATATCAAATTCCAAACCCTCTGATCTTTTAATGTAGAAGCTGCTAGGTCCTGTGAACTCCTGACTGTAGTTCCACAATATTTGAGTTGTTTCTTTCTGGCTGCTTTCATTATTTTCTCCTTGACCGTGTAATTCTGGAATTTGGCTACTATATTTTTGGAGTTTTCAATTTTGGATCTCTTTGAGGAGGAGTCTGGTGAATTCTTTCAATAACTATTTTACCCTCTGATTCTAGGACCTCAGGACAGTTTTCTTTGACAGTATTTTGGAAGATATTTTCCAGGCTGTTTTTTTCGTCGTGGCTGTCTAGTAGACCAATAATTCTTAGGCTGTCTCTCCTGGATCTGTTTTCCAGTGAGATATTTTACACTTTCTTCTAATTTTTCAGTCTTTATGTTTTGTTTCACTGACTCTTGATGCATCATAAAGGCTTTGCTTCGATTTGACTGATTCTAATTTTTAGTGAATTATTTTCCTGTGTTAGTTTTTGAAGCTCTTTTTTTTAGGGAGATATTTTCTCCAGTTAGCTTTTAAACCTCTCGTCCCAGTTCACAAATTTTCTTTTTTTAAGGATTTGTTTTCTTCAGTGAGATTTTTTTCCAATTTGGTCAATGCAGATTTAAGTTTATCTTCTACCTCTCTAATTTGGCTTTTAAAAATCTTTCTTCAGCTCTTCCAAGAATGCTTTTTGGGCTTCAGAGCAGTTCATATTTCCTTCTGTGGTCTCAGATGTGAGTATAGAGTCCATGTTTTCCTCTAAATTTCGTTGTTCTTGCTCACTATAATAGGATTGTATCATTCTTGATTTCACAGCTTCTTTCTTGCCCATTTTGAGTGCCTATGTCCTGACTTTTAGAGTGGTTTTCTGCTTCTGGTGTGCAGAGGGCTCTGATCCACACTTCTCAGGCTGGGAGTTACAGGTTTGCTGTATCCTCTGGGTGTCTAGACTGAGGCCAAGGCCAGGACTCTCAGTGTTTCCCTTGGGTAATGTTGGGGGAGGGGTGGTCTGGCCACTTCATGTTTCTGTAGCTCAGACAGGCTCAGCAGCTAGTGGCAGGCAGCACTGATGTCTGCAGATTCCCCTGGTGGTGCTAAGGCACACCTGAGTTTCTGGTGTTTGTGCTTGCTGCCTCCTCTCCTCCTCCCCCCTCCCCCAACCCTGGACTATGGGATCTCCTGCTGGTCAGCTGAGTTGGGGCAGGAAGCCTCCCACCCTTCAAGTCATGCTCTGCTTTAGTCACACCCTTCCTCTACACCTCCTAAACCTGAGACTGTTTTGACTGTTTTAGGGTTTTATACTGGGTGGGGCATTAATCTCTGGGTTTTCAGAGTCTGGGAGGGGGATTAGTGCAGCTGAGGTTTACTCTGCCATCTTGTTTCCTAGAAAGTTCACATAGGTGATTTTTAAACATCCGGGCTGTTGGGCTGATAGCCCCAGGAGAAGCTGCTGTCCCTGCCTTAGCTCTGTGCTTTCTCTTACCCAGCTCTGACTGATCCTCTGTCCTGTGGTGTGGAGGAGCTGAGAAAAGTTCCTGCTTCTGTTCCACCAGCTTGACTCCACCCTTATTCTACTACTTCTAATGGGCCTAAGCCAACCCCTTTCCTCAACCTCCAAGTAGGTTTCCTGATGCCAGCCTAGTAGAGTTAAGCTTTTGGCCTGCCAGGCCTGAATTTTGCAGCATATATGCCCATCTCTCCCATAGTTGTAACAAAAGAAAACTCTTCTTTTCAGACTCTTCTTTGCTATTGCATTTTCTCAAGTTGGCTGCTTTAACCTTGAGTTTTAGTCCCCTTTACTTATTTGGAAGGGATGTTTTTGTATGCTAGTGTGCCTTTCAGAAGGCTTGGCCAAAGCTTCCTTAGTAATATCTCATGTAATTGGTTCTGTCTTCCTCTTATTCTGGGAAAATGGACATCTTTTGACCACTTTTTCTGTTTTCCTACACAACTCTATCAGTTCTATGCTATTAGAGTTCGTCTCCTGTATTTCCCTGCCTTAGTCCTCTACCAGTCTTTCCTTACCTCAGTAGAATGTCCTAGCTGGGTCTTGAACAGTGTTACAAGCAGTATCTCCTAATCTCCTATGTAAACTAGACTAACTTTTCCAAAACTCCTACCCTATGCAAATTAGTCTGCTATTTCCTTAAGAGGTATTGGAAATATTCTCAGGTCTCAGTTGATTCCAACTTTACATCATATTGTTGTTGTTCAGCTGTGCACAATTCATTGTGACACCATTCTAGATTTTCTTGGCAAAGATATTGGAGTGGTTTGCCATTTCCTTCTCCAGTTCATTTTACATATGAGGAAACTGAAGCAAAACAGGGTTAAGTGACTTGCCCAGGGTCATACAGCTGCTAAGTGTCTGGGGCTAGCTTTGAACACAAGTCTTCTTGACTTCAGATCTGGTGCTGTATGTACTGTGCCACCTAGATGCTGCTAACATCAAATAGTGGTTGGCTAAGACTCTCACTATTTCTTGTCCCTGGTTGCTAGGGAAATATTGTTACTTGAATCAGTTGATACCGTGTGTCTCCTTGAGTGTCTTCCTTCTCAGCAGGAGTTTGTATCTTCTTCAGTCCATCCACCTTTTACTTTGGGAAAGATAATCTTACTTATTTTTTTTTTTCGATAGTGGTAGGCTTATTAGCCATTGTTCAGGAATTTCACTTGTTATTTAAATAGTATAATCACTGTATCTTATTTCCTTTCCTGTTTACCTTACCCTGCATTTTGCAGCTGACCTGCAGTCCAGCACATGGTGCAGCATCCTTTCATTATCACCCTAAACTAGGCTAACAGCCTTTGATGAAGGTCAAGTTCTACCATTGAGCTGAGCTCCATTCTCTAATAATGTGGTAACCAGTGTCCAAATGTGCAGTTCATCAGAACAGATCCATGATACTTGTTACAAAGTGTATTTTGACATTTAGACTCTAGTTTACAGTGGCTCATTTTACCTGTGTTGTTAATAGAATTTGAATAGGAAAAAAATCCCAAAAACTTCTTGTGAAATTGCTGCTTAGAGCTTTAAAAAAAGGATCAAGAAATTATTTAGTGGGTCTCTGTAGTTCTTACACACAGCTTGAACTTGATCCAATATCATCTGGGTCAGAAATGTAATGGATTTGTCTGTACTGAAGACTTGTAGGGTTCTCAGTATCTCAAAACTCACCATTCTCATTTATGACCTCCTCTCTCTTCCCCCAGCCATTTGAAGTAGCCCCAAATAGACTAGTCCCCATACAATGTTGAGGTGATTCCTTTGCCTCTCTGGGCTTTACACAATGCACAATTTGAACTTAGGTTCTGCTCCCCATTCAGTGCAGAGTCTACTCATACACTCTAGGCCACCAAAAATCCCAAATGTGGTTTACTAACACAATACAACTCACGGGTAAACTATGAAACAGTTTTTCTTAATGTCTTAAAAACTAGTGAACGCAGTTACCCTTATGGACCCCCTGCCAATGGGGAAAAGGGAATAAATATTCTTTATGCTCTGAAAACAATGGAAGGAAATTCATTTGTGTGACTTCTGGAACAACTTAGTCGGAAGCTCCTAGCCTCTTAAACTATGACTTCAGGGGGATTGGAGAGAGGGCTGGGTAGCCTAGATACCCCAGTCCTTTTCCTACTTAGTTGTCTTCTGGAGATACTTCTGCCACTCTCAATCAGATTGATCACTGCCTCCTAGCCATTGTTATGCCTTGATGTCCCCTTCTTAGCTATTAATCTCTGAAACGTGTTCTCTACTGCACCTCAGGCTTTTTTTAAGGCCTTCTGCAGGGGTTAGGAACTTTCTGTTTGGATGTTCTTCTCCCTTCTGCTTTAGGAAAGTGCTTATTTAGATTTAGACCTTCTGGGCTGTAGGTCTGGTGGCTATTTTCATGAACATATAGATTTATATAGGAAGGAACCACAGAAGTTATTCAGTCCAGCCCCTTTTCTTTACTGCTGAGGAAACTGAAAATTAGCTTTAAGGGGCTTGACTAAGTTTACATAGAAAGTTGTGGCATGCTGGGATTCAAACCCAGGGCCTCTGACTCAGTATCCACCTCTATTTTCCATTCAGCCACACTGCCACTTTTACTGCATAAATGTTCCTTTTCATTCAAATTCCTTAGTCCTTGGATAAATGTTAATTTTCTCTTTAGAGTCTGGCAGACCTGGGCCACATACCTGAGTGTGCAGGTTATCCTATTCTATTGATTCTTTTTTAACCTGCCCAAGATGAGGTACTTTACTCCTTCCCACAGTGGGTTTCCAGCTCCAACTTCTACCTGACTTACTAAGAGTGACTTTCTTTTGCTTCATCTTGATAAAGTACAAATTAACCATCAATGGAGGGTTCAGGATGGTTAAAGATAGGTAGAGTGCCTCCTTATAGTGCCTGAAGGGAGAGGTTTACATCTTAAATTCAATATGTCTAAAATGAAATTAACTTCTCCTTCCCCCATGCCTCCTCCCCTATTACTTTACAGAATAATGTCATCCTCTCAGTTTCTCAGGCGCACAACCTAGGAGTCATCTGCTTCTCAGTATCCCCTCCTCTCAGCTCCACCCTACTCACCATCCGAGCAGTTCCCCAGGCTTGTCAGTTTCACCTAAACAACACACTTGATCATGTCCCCTTCAATCCTCTAATACTGCTGTTGAGGTTTAGTGGGTTCTGGGACCCCAAAATAGTGACATGCAGGGCCTGCCCAAATGAATTCAACCCAAGCTTTCTTTCAGCCAAAGAAAAACAAGGTTCCTTAAAGATCTGCCATGTTGACTAGATTCTTAAGGAATCCCAGCGTTGGTGACACTTTTATTAACAAGAATATAGTTTGGCTGGATTGAATCTGAGCACTCTCATAGAAACAAGGTGAATCTTACATACAGAAAGATTGTGGGAGGGGTCTAGCTAGGAGTGACCAAGTAGTCTGGGGTGACCGGAGGAGGGGCCTTGGAAGTATCTTAATGGAAGTGGGGCTGCATTTAACTCCCAACTAAAATCCTACCTTCTATTGGAAGTCTTTCCAACCCCCCCTTAATTCCAGCATTTTCCCTTCCTATTTATCTTACAAATAGTTCGCTGTGTGTGTATTTGTCTGCTTGGTTTCCCCATTAGATTGTGAGCTCCCTGAGGACATAGACTTTTTTGCCTTTTTTTTGTATCCCCAGTGCCTAGCATTGTGCCTGCGTGTAGTATAGGTGCTTAATAAATGTTTATTCATTCTTCCTTGCTCCTTTCAGCAACCATCATGCCCTGCCACGCATATTGTCTTGGAACTTGAAGCTCATTGGTAGAGAAAAACACAAGTAATGAATCTGTCCTTGACTTTCCTTGTGTGACAGCAAAGCCCTTTTTTATGTGTATATGTAAATCATCGTAGTGTGTGGGAGATACAAATCTACAAATTTTAAAATACCAAGTGAAGGGGCGGCTAGGTGGCGCAGTGAATAGAGCACCAGCCCTGGAGTCAGGAGGACCTGAGTTCCAATTCGGCCTCAGACACTTGACACAAAAGGTAGCCGTGTGACTTTGGGCAAGTCACTTAACCCCAATTGCCCTCCAAAAAGCAAAAAAATTAAAAAACCAAAATCCTAAGTGAATATGAATTATTATTATTAAGCATAGAACTCTAGTGTAGCTTATTTGGACATTAGAGTCCTGTGACTTTTGTTTGTTTTTGTTTTTTAAGGATAGTGACTTTCATTAAAGTAATTTTCTCATTTGTCATCACGCTTTTTGATGTGTGTTCCTTGTATATGTATTTGCTTGTTTTCTCTTCTATTGGATGGTGAACTCCTTGAGGGCAAGGGACTTACATTTTGTTTCTTTTTGTACCCCAGGGCTTGCCATGCTTCCTGACACATAGTAGGTATTTAATAAATATTTCTTTACTGACTGTATTATATAAGTCAGGAAATTGAATCCCATGTAAGAAAGAATCATTGGTTTTATATTTAGGTCAACTCAGTGGTAGGAAGGGGGTATATACAGCTTCACTACCTCAGGTATGATATTTTCCAGATCATGCTAAGGTCCTTTAGAGGTGACATCTTACTCGATTCCATATTTCTCCATTTGATTTGGTCTTGTCATTTCATTTTATCCTGACATTAGAAGAGAAAAATTAAATCTAGGCAGGAAATATTTTTCTTTAAAGGCTACAACATTGTAGTTTAAGAAATAAAAAATAATACAATAGAATGAATAGAACTGGCAAGTATCTTGCATCTTTAATTTCTAACCCATGTGACAGATCATGAAGCATCAGTGTTTCTCTACAATGTGATAATTTACTAAGTCTTAGTATTTTTGCTGGTTTTTTGTTTCCCTTCTGAAATCCACTGGTGTCAATTTAAACTAAATTCTGATGGCCTAATTTTATGACTCTGTAAAATCCTGTCTCTGTCTTGAGTGTAGTCTTGTATGTTTTGCCTCTAGCTTTGCAGATTTATGGCTGCTTTGTATCATTGTAATTGTAAGTAAAATGTTATTGCACACACTTTTATTGCTCTTTATTTAAATAGTCCTTTAAGCTTTTCTTTGTTTTGGAGGGAATTATGGCCCTCACTGGAGGTTGATTTGTAGGCTTGCTGTCTTCAAAAGGAAAGAAGACTGGATTTTCTGAAGGGCTCATTGGTGCAGCATAGTATTTGTAGCATAGTGGATTGAAGGTACTTGATCACAGGAATTTCAGACTATCCCATGTGTTCTTCTAAAAAAACACACATACTAGTGATTTGAATTTTAAATGACCCTGTTATTTTTGACTTGTTGAGTCACATTTATCTATTAGAAGATATTTCGCAGGGTTCGTTTTTACCTTTGATGTTAGGAAAATTTAAATGTCCATTTTAGGTCAACTGGATATTCAAAAGGAGATTAAAAAGGAGATCTCACTTAGCAAGGGAAGCATAAGACAGTTAAAGAAGAATATTGGGAAAAAACAATATGGATAATGCAATAATATTATTCCATTAAAAATGATGAGGAGGCAGACTTCAGAAAAACCTGGAAAGACTTACATGAACTGATGCTTGGTGAAATGAGCAGAAGCAAGAAAACATTGTACTCAGTTACAACAACATTGTGTGATGATGAACTTTGATGGATTTACCTCTTCTTAGCAATGCAAGGATCTAAGGCAACTCTAAAAGACTCAAGATAGAAAATGCTATCCACATCCAGAAAAAGAACTGTGGAATCTGAATGTAGATCAGAGCATACTATCTGCTCACTTGCTCTTTCTCTCTCTCTCTGTCTTCCTCCCATTGGTTCTAATTCTTCTTTACAACATTATTACTGTGAAAATATGTTTAATATGAATGTATGCATGCCATCTTGCGGTGTGAGGAAGAGAAAATTTGGGAACACAATCTTTTGGAAGTGAATGTTGAAAACTAAAAATAAATAATTAAATTTTGAATAAAGAAGAAAAAGAATATTGAGTGAGAGAAGGATTGAACAGATGTGATAGTTACTAAAAGTAGTTGGGCATAATTAAAGATTATTTAATAGAACAACAGAGAAAAGATACCAAACTTTCACTGGAATGATTGGTTGCTTACTTGGCTCTCCTTCAGCCTCTTATTTAAGTTGGTATAAATCCTCAAGATTTATAGTACTTTACAGTACTAGGGGAAAAGTACTTAAGTACTTAGAAATACTTAATGTAGCTAAATGGTATAATGGATAAAATATCTGACAGAATCAAGAAGACCTGAGTACTGTCTTAGATACTTAACTAGCTATGTGACCTCTGGGCAAGTTTCTTAATCTCTTAATCTGAGCTTCACTTTCCACATCTGTAAAATGGGTATAATAATAGCACCTGCTTCACAGGTTGTAATGAGAGTCAAATCATTCATGTAAAGCAGTGATTCTCAACCTTCCTAGTACCGCGACCCTTTAATACAGTTCCTCATGTTGTGGTGACCCCCCATCCATAAAATTATTTTTGTTGTCGCTTCATAACTGTAATTTTGCTACTGTTATGAATCTATTTGATATGCAGGATGAATTTTCATTGTTACAAATTGAGCATAACCCACAGGTTGAGAACCGCTGAGTAAAGCATTGTGAAAACTTTAAAGTGCTATATAAATGCTATTATGGTTGTTTTTGTTACTTGGCTAAGGAAAGAGGGAGAGGTTGAAGGTGGAATACTATGAAGAAAATTACCCCCATCTCAATTTCTTGTTTAAGTGTAATTCAGAGTTCGTGTTTCAAAGTACAAAGAGACATCCTGATTTACTAATTTTAAAAACTTATTATGACAGCTTTTCCACCTAAACTTTGTTTTTTTAATTTAATTTTTCACCTGGTAGTTTATTATGGCCTCTGTTATGTTTAATATCAATGTGATAAAGTATCAGCACATTCAGTTGAAAAAAGACAAAAACTTTTATCTCTTGTCCTTTTGGTCACCATTTTCAGAAAAAAATATGTGACTTGACAGATGGCTTCCTCCTTGTAACTGCGGAATATTCATGTAATTTTAAAAATTCCCATTCCTTACTGTCCTTAAAGAGATTTTTGTATTATCAAAGGAAATTCTAAACCAAATCAAAAGTGTAATTGGAAATACAGTCCATTTCAAAAGCCCAGTGGCAAAGTAACTATTTTTTTTTAAATGAGGAAAACTCATCTTGATTTAGGAGATTCGTATACTTATGCTGCTCAGTTGAGAAGCTTAGTTTCTGTTCTCAGGAGGTAGTATTCACCAGCTTCTTGATGTTCGTTATGACCCCTGTTTCACCAGTCTGTACTTTTCTAGAGTTTATTCTGAAAGTGGCAATCTGCCTATGACCTGCTGAGGAATATGCTTTAATGGCTATTAAACTGGAAGAGGGATGGGATTGAAGAGTTGCAGTCATTTACTATTAATGGTACTTTTATTTCTTTTGAAGATAATGAGGGAACAGTAGTACAAAACATTTAGAAGAGGGTATTTTCTGATTATTGCCTTAACCAAGATAAAAATCTTGTCATCTTCCTGTTGGCAGAGAATGATAATAGTAAGAAGAAAAAAAGGGTGATGGTGTTTGTTCCTTTTAGACCGAGAGCAAATTGTGTTGTTAGCTAGGACAGACCTAGTTAGTATGCAGAGCAGATTTGCTATGGATACCAAAAAGCTTTTCCATTTTACTTGACACATGGATAGTAATGTTATCCATTAATTTTTGTGATTATACAACCATCATTGCCTTTGTTAAGTCAAGGTTTCTTAATTTGGCCTACATAGAGTGTAAATATATTCCAGGAGGTCCATGAAATTCCTTTTAAAATATTTTGATAACTATATTTCAATATAATTGGTTTCCATTGTATTCCTTCCTATTTTATTTTATTTGTTAAAAAACATTCTTCTGAGAAGGGGTCCATGGCTTCTTCGCCAGACTTAAAAAGAGCTTAAAGACACGAAAACATTTAAGAACTCCTGTTTTAAGGTCAGTACGTTCTGTCATCCATAAATTTGCATCATTTCATTAAATTTAATTCTTATTCTTTCCACAGAATGTAAAATCCAAGGACCTGAGACACAAAAGCTTCCTACTCACAACATCAGAAGGACTTCTGAAAGAAATTACCCCGGGGACTCCCAACTGATACTAATTTGTTTGAAGTATCATGTGCTGAAATAAAAGAAAGAAAAGGCAGCCAACCCACTTTTGTGTTACTGTCTAAGTCACCATGTTGTTTGCAGCTCTTTGAGCTCTAAACGCAAAGGGAGAGAGTTGAGAACCTGAAAATGAGGCCATGGACTGGCTCCTGGCGCTGGATTATGCTCATTCTCTTTGCTTGGGGGACTTTGTTGTTTTACATAGGTGGACATTTGGTACGGGACAATGATCATCCTGATCACTCTAGCAGAGAACTCTCCAAGATACTGGCAAAGCTTGAACGCTTAAAACAACAGAATGAAGACTTGAGGAGGATGGCAGAGTCTCTCAGGTAGGTTCTTTAAGTGGTTAGGAAAAAAGAAAAAAAATTGATAGACTTTTCTGGTGTGATGCTTCAGGTGGTTCTTGGAAATTTTTTTTTTCATTCTTGCCAAAAATTAAAATATATTATATCACCTTTGCTAGTGATGATTCTTCTGTATACTTTGAGGTTCAGGGACATGCCAAACTGTTGAGGTGCAAAATCATCTTGAAGGAATTCACTCAAGCTATCTCCAGATCAAGCAAAGACATTTATTGTGGATAATACACACATACAAAGCAGGCATATTTGCTCTTGATCGGTTCCTGCAGATCAGGTACTAATCTTTATTGGCAAAAGGAGGTTCTGTATTGGTAATTCCCTATACATATGAAATTACAAATCAATACCCCCACCCATCAAATTACCATATAGCCCCAAAATTCTTCCACTAATGCTATAGATTTTAAATAATGGAATACTGTGTAGTGTTTCTTTTCTTCTCTTTTTTCTTTTTAATATATTTATTTATTGGAGGCAATCAAGGTGAAGTGACTTGCTCAGGGTCAGGCAACTATTAAGTGTCTGATGCATGATTTTAACTCAGGTCCTCCTGACTCCAGGGCTGTGCCAGAATACCATCGTCTTCAGAAAACTGAAGGGGGCCTAAAAGGCAATGGAGAGATGCACAGTGGTTGAAAATAGCCTGTAGTAGAGTTTTTAAGAAACTCTCAGCTGTCCAGAATTACTGAATTTTTTGAGTCAAATTCAGTAAAGGTTTATTAAGCACTTACTGTGTGACTGGAGTTTTACTAAGTGTTGGGGATACAAAGAACGGTAAAAGACAATCTCTGCCCTCAAGGACCTCACAATCTAGTGAGGGAAGATAACACATAAAAAGAAGCTGAAAAATTGGAGAATAGGGAGATGATGCAGGGGCATGATGAAGTCCTGCAGCCAGGGTGGGAAATGAGGAGGTGTTTATCAGAGTACCCTCCTTAAATGGAGGATGTGGGAAGAGCCCTCTGATGTCCATTGTCCCACTTCTACAATCTGAGGGAGGGTCAGGCTCCAGGGACAAGGGTTACTGAGGAGATGTGAATTTTAGAAGTGATATGTCATCTTGCAGGATAATGAGTTGATGGATATTATGAACTCTAGGAGAGCATCTGGGTGGCAAAAGACGTACAACTACCTTATGCCATCTGTTTTTTCCCTCTGTAATAATTGTTTACATTAAAAGTCAACAAAAGTGAGACTAACACAACAGTTTTACTTCAGGATTCCTAGATTTCCAGTCAAATGACCTAGGTTTCAATCTTGACTCTGCCGCTTAACTGCCTGTGTGACCTTGTACTGCCAAATTTACCTTTATGTAAAAGCTTCATATATTTCTTCATTTGAAAAAAATGAGGACGTTGAGTGAGATGTCCAGTAGAATGCAGTTATTATTTATTATGCTCAGAGGAGGTCAAATTTGAGTCAACTTGTGTCAAATCCCATTGGGGAATAATCTGGTTAGATGAGAATTTTTCCAGAGAAAATTAGTTGCTTAAAAAAGTAAGCAAAGACAAACCATGTCTGTGATATCAAAAGGATTGCTCATGTTGCATAAGATTGCTTATGCAATTACTAAGTGTAAAAAGCCTCATTAGATAGGAGAAATTGCTATCTACAACTATTGATATGGTTGAAATTATGCTTAGCAAATTACATGCAAAAGCTCTTGGAATGGTTCCACTTAGCGAATGGGTCAGGGAGAGGAGAAGAGAAATGCTTATGTGTCTAAAGACCTTTGCAAAAATTGAGAAGCTAAAATCTCTTATTTTTGCATTACATATGAAAAAAGTAACAGATGTAGTTAAAGATGTTCATTTGATTGCATATATACACTATGTTGTTAAAACTGATGGTAAGGAAGAATTGTTACTTCGCAAATCTATTGAAGACAATGCTCAATCAAAAGAAATTTTCATTATAATTGACAGATTTTTTAAAATGAAAATGATATAATGTGGAACTGACTGATGGAGTGCAGTCATGGTAAGGATAAAATGCAGTTATATATAATAACTTCTAAAGAAAAATATTAGTGAATAGTTAACATTTTTCAAGTTATTATAACGTTAAATGAAGAAGGATCTTTGCAAAACTGTGTGATGATATGGAGCTAAAGCATAAGATAATTTCTTGTGCCAAAGTATTTGAAGTATGTTTGAGTTAGAGGACAGAATTTTGCCACTTTTTTTGTATAGAGTACAATAAATAAATAGGAAGCAAATTTATTTTATAACAAGAACTTTCTCCTGAATCTTAAATATTTAATGGAGATTTGTGAAAAACATGCAAGGTCCTCAGATTTATTTTCTGATCTAGAAAGACAGAGTAACTACATATTTCTAAATATGATTGTATAAGGAATACATTTGTCATAGATAAGTGGGAGACAACTTGTCTTATCACATTTTTACATGAATCTTCAATACACTTATACCTTGAAATAAGAATTTGAAACTGAGAATCTTATGTTTTCTTGTTAGAGTTTCTTAATAGAGTTTTCTTGTTTTTCAAAGAAAATACTAGCAATTTTGCTACCATTTGTAATGACTTATTTGTGTGAAATAGGGTTTTCTGTTGTAGCTTTTGCAGAGATAAAATAGTAAATTGGTAAATTGATAAATAAATTGAGAAACTAAAAATCTCTTACACACACACACACACACACACACACACACACACACACACACACACACACACACACCCAACAAGGCTTTATTGGCAAACAGAGGTTCTTTATTGGTAGTTCCCTATACATATGAAATCACAAATATAAATATAAAATAGTTGATTTATTAAGTACATAAATTAAGACTACTCACTAGAGCAATTGGAATTAGAACTCCCTGAGTTTGAGGAGTTTATAAATGAGGAGATTTGATCAATTTCTTCTCTCCATTTCAGCTTCTACAATGGATGACAAATGACTCTTCATATATGTCATTATGTGGTAATTCAGCATCTGTACTAGGAAAAGGAAAAAGGAGGAAACCCGTATTTTAGACACATTTGTCTAAATAAAGATTATTACTGAATGATATTCTTTACAACCATAGAGAAATCGAAGTAGGACGCTATGGACCTGCAAGTCTGTATCCATTTTGGGGTGTTATGGTGGCAGCTCTCCAGATGACTGTTGTATGGTAACTGCAAAGACAACTTCTTTGCTTTCTCTTTTTGTACAGGAAAAATGTCATCTCTGAAATGTAGTTGAGAAACTTAATTTTTGGGGGCAGAGCGTTCCAGGATTGATTATTAGTGGGGCGCCAGGTATCATCTGCTACCTATGTTTCCAGGTCCATGCTTGGGAATCTTTGAATGTGTTAACTGGTTTGTAGGGAATGCAGGTATGAAGTTGTAATGTTTTTAAATTTATTCATGATTACTTAACAAGAGAATGTGGACAGTCTCATCTATGATATCAGGTGCTCTAGGTCTATTTGGATCCAGATAGACAGCTGTGAAGTCATTAGGAAAAAAAGTGGGAGACATTTTTGGCTGGTTTTATGAGTGAAAGCAAAAGAGAAACAGTTAACAGAAGATACTAAACAATTTATATGGGTATGAGTTTTCCCAGGAAGTTTAAGGAGTACCATAAGGTTTTCTCAAGTGAGAATTAAGGACTTTATATAAATAGTTCCCTCTGCCTCCCCTTGGGACTCTACTGGTTAGTTGTCCTGTTTTAACTATTTATTTCTTTTGCTTTCATTCATAAAATCAGCCAAACTAGCCCTTTATGCCAACCTTTCTTGTCTTCTTTACATTTTCCTCTTAATCATTCCTTCTCTCTCTAATCTTCAGTGTCTTCCTATGTATTGATTCTGTCCATACTACGTTCGAACATGACCAAGTCTCTGCCCTTCTTAAAAAAAACAGACACATGACTTTCAGGGCTGTGCAGGACCAGCTGGTCTTCATGGTGGACATGTGAAGAGAAACACATAGGACCAGTATTAGGAGTGAATGTCTCCCTGTGAAAACAGCAAAGGGATTAATTCCCAAAGCATAGTACCTATAATTGAAACATTCAGGGATGTCTGAATTCTTTCCCTATATGATCCTTTTCCCCACCCCCAAATCATGTAAGAGTGGCAAGGGAAATGGATGGGGGTAAGTGGAGCACCTGAAAGGAGAAGTTGATGAGTTGGTCTTCAGTTATTTTATGTTCAAATCCTTTTCTTGTCATTGGTGAATTTCATGAATTTTGGCACTTTTGCTTTCATTACACACGAATATTTCATTTGCTTGATCCAAAATGCTAACATTCCTCTATCTGATTATATCCTTTTATCATTGCATTCTTTGTGATTACTTGACACTCCTGTCTCCATGGTTCTCCTATTATCTGTCTGACCTCTCTTCACTCTCCTCTGATGGCTTATCATTCATATCATGCCCCACATAGGTATGGGTCTTCCTCAGGGTTTACATCCTGGACCCTCTTTTCTCTCTACTTTCTCACTCTTGGTGACTTTCTCTACTCCCATGGGCTTAATTACCATGTCCTTATAGACCATTCCCAGATCTCCATAAACAACTCTTATTTCTCCCCAGAGCTTCAGTCTGATAGTACCAGCTGCCTATTTTACAATTTAGATTGTGTGTGTTCCTTAGACATCATGAACTCAACGTGTCCAAAACATAGTTCATTATATTTTCCCCAAACCTATTCCTTTTCCAAACTTCTCTATTTCTTTTGAAGGCACCAGCATTCTTCAGTCTCCCAGTTTTTACTCACAGGCACTCACCCCAGAGATCCAGTCATTTGCTAAGTCTTGATGTTTATAACTCCCTAACATCTTTGACATCTGTCCATGCAGTCCATGTGGCTTCAAAAACACTGAAGTCTGAAGAAGTGTGAATTTTTAAAATTTGTATTTACCCAGATAAAGCATTGGAAAGGTATTTTCAATTAAGGTGTTAGGTTGGTATTGCCACTGGAAGGAAGATAGACTTTTTATTTGGCAATGAGCCTGAAAATCTCTTGAATCTGACAATCAAAGTCATAGCAATGATGTATTAGTCAACTGTGTGTTATCAAAATTGAGGCATTGCAGAGGGAATAGTTCCTGCTGTGGCAATATTATATTCTATTTCGAGTGTTTTGCTACAAGAATATACTCTCTGTTGGAGAATCCACAGGACATTGACTAAGGCATGAAGGTCATACCAGAAAACACGAAGCGTCTGAAGACATTTATTTTGGACAGAAGACTTGGTTTTGAGGGTCTAGGTGGAGGATGGTCTTTGTATTCAAATACTTAGCAAAGTTATTGGAAAAAAGGCTTAGGTTTCTGGTTAGGCAGTCCTAATTTTTTCTTTTTTTTGCCCCAGGGGGCAAAAATAGAATTCCAATATAAGATAAAGAGAGACAGTATTAGTGTTGAGGTTTGGGGCTTAGGGGTGCTGAAGACCCCAAAATACCAACATTCCGGGTTCTGCTGAATGAATTCGACTCAAGCCTTCTCTCAGCCAAAGTAAAAACAAAGTTTATTAAAGATTCACCATAATCGGTAGACTCTTAAAGAGCCTTAATATTTGTCACAGTTGTATTGGACAAGCGGACCAGAACAATCTGACACAGACCAAGTCTGTATTGGATTGACTCTCAGCCCCTTCATGGAAGTAAGATGGATTTTATATATAGAAAGACTGTGGGAGGGTTCTAAGGGTGGTCTAGAGAAGGGGTTTGGGGAAGGTCTTTGAAGAGGAGTCTAAGGAGGATCTTGAGGTCAGACTCCAGGAATGGGATTAAGGGTAGGAAATAGCTGAAGGCTACCTGAAGATAACTGACAATGGAGGGCTAAGCTAATTTAAGGGTAACAGATTTGGGTATAGATATTTTTATGGGATCAAGAGTAGGAAGTATCTGGACAATGGAGGCCTAGGCTAGGTTGAGAGTTACAGAGATTTGGACCTAGCCATAATGAAAGGCTTATGGCCTCAAGTAAATGCCCCATCAAGTGGGAAGATTCAAGGGGGTTCCCAGAGCCTGTACCCCAACATTAGGATTCATGTAAACAATGCTATTTAGCAGCTTTGGTGGGGAAACATGAGAGACAAGGAGAAGAGGAGTCATCGAGATCTATGACTTCATATAGTGTATGGGATGAGTGAAAACTTCTCAATTTGGGGTTGTTAACTTTCTCTTCCCTCCCTCCTCCTCTTCCATTGCTGCTGTCAATCACTTTTATCTTCCTTTGTCTGTTTTCTCGCCTTGGTGGGACCCTCCCCTCCCTCTTTTCATGTTCTCCCAGTTGGGGAAGTATTTGGTGAAGTATGCCTCTCCACCAATGAGAGAGGAGACAGTCAGGAAGGGGGCTTGGCTAAGTTAAGTTATAAATTCTTGCACTGCCTTTTGTTACTTGCCTCTTCTCCATAATGAGTCATGGGAAAGACTGCCCTCTTCTCCTGGGGAAGAGAATAAACTCCTGTTCTTATCCTAAGAGATCCCTGTGTTTATTTTTTCACTAAATTAAGGATGAAGGGTGTTTTTTATCCCAAATAATAGGTGTAGGGAATTCCCATTGTGGAAACTCGCTCTACCAACACAAATAAGCATCTGTTTTTCAACTTTGTAGTGTTTTGGGGGGACATAGGTTAATTTTCTCACCTCAAGAATATACACACACATGTGTGTATGTGTACACCAATGTTTATCTTCTGATAAATATGACTTAAATTCAGTTTTTAATCATGCCAAGGCCAGCTCTCTTTCATAACAGACTTCTCAAAAATGGAGAGTGGGCTGCTGTAAGAGGGTAGTAGTGGGTTCCCTTTGGGTAGGGATCTTCAAATACCAGATGACCATTTACTTTTTCAGTTTGTTTTCAATAGATACTTTTTTGGTGTTCAACTAGTTGGAGTCTAAGATTCCTTCCAAATTCAAGATTCTGAGATGGTCACTTAGGTTTATTCTGTTCTATTCAATTCAATTCAGCAAGCCTTTATGGAACCCTACCTTTGTGGTTGGCCCTGTGCTTGGGATGTAAATACAAAAACCTTAGTAGGTCCTCTCAGGGAGCTTACATTCTAGTATGGGGTAGATGGTCAGGGGCTGTGTGTCCTGATAAGTGCAGTTCTCCCTCCGTTATGGACATGCCGACTCCATTGAGTGGGAATTACTTAAAGTCTTGGATTTATAGAAACCAGAGAAGAATTAATGACCAGAGCCATGGCTTCTAGAATCGGGTGTAAGAGCATTATCTGGAAACAGTCTTTCAGCTGAACGCCCCCAGTTATTTTCAGAATGATAAGGTGTCGGGAGTTCTAGTTTCCTGTGTCACAAAAACTTTTATGTTTCATAGGATTTTTTTTTCTCCTAAGCAGATTTTGACTCCTATTAGTGTAAACCTTTGAACAGTTGTTCCATTCTGCTAGGAATACCTGACTTTCCTGACTTCCAGTAATCTACTTTCTTTTCTGTGCAGGAAATCATGTCTTTAATTTGGGTTCTCCTTTTCCCAAAAAGATCCTTTGTGCTTTATGAATTTAAGTCTAATTTGGCATATTTGCGGTCTAATAGGAAGATAAAACTTTAGCTCTTAGATTGTATTGCTACCAGATGAGGGTCCGTGTCACAAAAAAGGTTAAGAACCTATGGTGTAGACAATTGTGCAAATGTACTCTGATTATGCATAGTAAGTTCATACTCTTAGGAAATTATATTTAACGTTTTCCCATATTATCTTAAAATTCCCTGTCACATGCCCCTGCCCATTTTCCTCATGGACTTATGATCCTTTTACCAAGTATGGAAATAGGGCTTCATTTTAGAAAAACCTGATATATGTATGTGTGTGTATGTATGTGTGATACTTCTTGCTTTCTCAGTGAGTGGAGGAGGGGGCAGAAGGAAGAAAAGAAGTTGGAATTGAAAATAGAAATAAAATTAAAACAGCAGAAAAGGTTGAAAGGCACTAGTTTGAAAGGAAGAGGAGGGGAGCATAACTGCTATTCATATTGGTTTTGTGGCTTTTTTCTGAACAATAATTCTATTCATATTTTTGGAACTTATTCTACCCTGTGTTTTTCTGATAGTTAACCATTGAACAAGCCAAAGTGCAAAAATGACTTCAAATAATTATAAAACTAGATTGGAATGCTTATCAATCTATACGCAGTATGTCTCTGAGTTAAATTTAAAAACAAAGTTAAAAGCAAATGTGGAAGCTTGAAGTTTTTTTTTTTTTTTTTTTTTACACAATTCAGGAGTTAATTTCAAAAGCAGTTAAGCAAGCCTTTATGACACACATTTGCTAATTTAGTTGACATTGTTACAAATTTAGGAAAATAATTTTAAACTTCTGTTTCTCTGAGGAAAATAAATGAAAGCTTTGTATTGAATCAAATGGTAGGGTTGGGTTTTTTGTTTCTTTTGGCAGAATTGGCTTTTAGATTTTTTTTTTTTGTAGCTACAAAATTTGCTCTTTTGCTGTATTAACTGCATTGTCTTCGGAAAAGATGTTAATCCTATGGTTGTTGGAATAAGTATACTTGCCTTTATCAGAACTTTGCTTCATTGGTTAAGATGGCATTTAAAAAATCCTTTAATGACCATGGAACCCTATCTAATCTTACCTAAATACTGTTCTTTCTGACTTTTTTTTTAGTAAGAATTTTCAGAGACTAAGAAATCAGAATCTTAGCTATCATGAAGGGTCCTTATTGTTAGAGACTAAGTCTTAAATTTCTTCTGAATCTTAGCAGTCAACAAACTTATGCCCTTGTTTATTTACTCAATAATTGTTTTACTTGAGAGGTGTTTGCTTAAGGGAAAGGGATTATATAGCATTGATAACTAGCCTTCCACTAATTCTCTTAAGGGCCTTTGCCTAAGGTCACATGTGTAATAGGGGGAAGAGCTAAGATTTGAACCCTGGTCATAGAGGTTGTAGAAATTAAGTCACATGAACTACATTATTTATTGAGTCAGCTGCAGAAGGAGGAATAATTTCTCCTGAGACTCATCTTCAGTATTTTTTTCCTTGCATATTTCATCCATTATGTCTTAGCCATGTGGAATAACAGAGATCATCAAGCTATAGCAAATTTCAAATGTCTTTGAATTAAAATAAAAGATTTTGTTTCCTGCTTTTCTGTGATCATGGCTTCAACTTTATTTCTTTCCACTTCAGTATTTCTTTGTAGCTCCCTCCGATCTTTCCTCCTTTCCTCCTTTCCTCCTGCCTATGAATTGATATCCTTCCTCCTTTTCAAGGTTAAAGCCTCTATTTATACTCTGGATTTTACTTCTTTCTTGGCTCATCTAGGATTTTGTCTATGGAAACTGCCCCTACAGGGTGCGCTCCGCCCTTCTCCTCCCTTTAGTTTTTCCCCCATGTGTGGGGCAGAGACGACCCTTGCCCAAAATAAAATAAGCAGAGATATCTCCAAGTAGAGACGGGAAGGATTTATTTAATTATTTCTTGCAAGAAGGGTGGTCTTGCTACTAGAGGCAGTCTAGGAGGAGAGGCAAAATACAAAATGCAAAGCTTGGCTATATACCCGAAAGACCATCCCTTTTCCCCCTCCCATGTTCTGTCCTGTTCCTGTTAATCAGGAACTGAGGTGCACATTCTTTAACCCCAAAAATCTGCTGGCATTGCAGGTAAAATGTCAGTAATATCAAAAAGCAGAAGGTACATGTCTAGTGGACATGAAAACAGACAAAATATGTCATCAGTATCAACTTAGATATGAAAGTAGACAATATTTTATGAATCATGGGGTTCTTAGGGCATGGTGACCTGCCCGAAGTTCTGCAACAGGATTTCCAATTTTATATTTGTACAGATCAGATGGTGGTCAGTGGAAACAAGTCTGGGACATCCAGGCTTGCAGTTGAATTTTGCAGGGTCTGTGCTTTCCCCTCCTTCACATTAGCTAAGCTTAGCAAAAACTTCAATTTATGACCAGGGAAGTAAGGCAAGGGTTACAGGCTCCCAGCCTAGGTTACTGAGTCTTTGGTACTTTATTATAATTCGGTTTAGATTTCTGGAATGCTACCTGAGAAGTTTTTACTTTTATTCCATTCACTCTCTATTAATGCCTTCTTTTTGGCTTGTAAGCATGGTCATTTATCCTTTCTTTGATGCAGTTTAGGGGTCCTGGGAACTCCAGAATTTCAGGATGGCATCTCCTAGAATGAATTCAAGTACTCAAATTATCCTCCAGTCAAGTGGCAAAGTTTATTGTGATGCCAGTAGAAATGGACAGAGTTTCTTTGAGAACTTGCAACTTAATGGGGGCATAGAGGGGCCTCTGTTAGTTTTGGTATTTCATTGGTCTCAAGTGGTACTTGAGATACTGGGCTTCCCATTGAGCACTCCATTTGAATCTCATCATCTCAAGAAGTCGACACCCAAATTCACTCAAGAAGAACGGTCATGCATTCCTCATTGTCTTGTCGTAATTAAGACAAAACAAAACCCCCAACCCTTTTCTTGACACTGCTGTACTCCCTCGTCATCTGTTTTATCCCCTTCTCCTTCACTTCAGTGTCACCTTCTAGAAGGAATTGTTACACCTGCTTCCTCACCACTTCCACATCTCTCAAGGCTTCAAAGCTTGATTTTCTCTGTATCTTTCTGCTGGTGCTATTACTCCAAATGTCACCACCAGTCTCCTAGTTTCTAAAACCAGTACCCTTTGCTCAGTTCACAGTTAAAAAATCTGTGAAGCAATTGGCCACTTTGGCTTCTGTAACACTGTACCCTCTTGGTTATTCTATGTAACTAACATATTTATCTCTTTATCTTTTGCTTTTTAATCCCTTAAAATATGGGCTGGCTTTTTTTGCTAAACCATCTCTCTTAGCTGTCTCTTCTGATTCTGTGCCTTTGGCCTTCACCTAACAAATTTGTATCTTTTCTTTTGATTTTTTTCCACTGAACTTCTGACTTGCATTTTGCTGCAATCACAAGAATCTCAGATTTGGGAATAATGACCTTAAAAGTCATCTAATCTGGCAAGTACCTACATTGGAAAGCATGTTTGTCAGTACAAAAGTGTTGTAATAATTAAAATATTAATTCTCTGTGTGCCATTTTTGGAGGATTTTGGAGGGGGGTGATAAGAGTATAGTAAAGTATGAATTAGCTCATATTCATTCTCATATGTTTGTTTGCATCTGTTATGTATAAATATATCACGTTATGGTGGAAATGGGATATTTAAAATGAATTCACTTTAGACCAGTGTCTTCTGTAAGATATATTTTCGCTCAGTTATTTTAGAGAGGAATATTATTCAGAATAAGAATGAGGATTTTTAATTGAAGATGGGTGGTTATGTTTATTGCCAAGAATACAAAACAACATGTGAGAGTTTAAAAATTTTTTTTTATTGTTTCTAGTTTGTTGTTCCTACTGTTAGAACTAATAAAACCACACAGCAAGACCTGTTTTTCATATGCATGTTTAGATAAATGTAGTTGCATTTCAGCTGCTCTGTGTGTTATGGATTGGTACAGATTCATTGGTTCTCCTGTGCTGCAGTCCTGCATAACCACCTACAATTTGCATGTCTTGAATTGAATGTCCTGTAGGTATTTCAAACTCAACATGTCCCAAACAGAATTCATTACTGACTCCCTCCAAACTCTCTCCTCTTTGTAATTTTCCTTTTACTGTTGAGAACACCATACACCATACTCTCAATAAACTAGACTTAGAGTGTTATCCTTAATTTTTCATTCCCACTAACTCCCAATGCAGTTGTTATATCTTGTAAGGTGTGCCTTCACTAGCACTCTTGTTTATCCCCTTCTCTGCACTTAAATCTAGTGTAGACTATTCTAATCCCTCCTACAGCTGCCAAAATGGTTTCTCTAAAGCAGAGGTCACTCCTTCCTCTCCCAGAACTTAGTAAATTCCAGTGACTTGCTTTTTTTCTTTAGGATCAAATGTAAGAACTGGCACTTGAAACCATGCACAGACCGTCTCCCCCACCTTTTTTTGGTCTTTTTTTTGGAGGGGGGAAGGCAGGGCAATTGGGGTTAATGATGTGCCTAGAGTCACACGGCTAGTTTTTTGTGTTAAGTATCTTGAGGCTGGATTGGAACTTAGGTCCTCCTGAATCCAGGGCTGGTGCTCTATTCACTGCTCCACCCAGCTGCCACTGACTGTCCCCTTTCTATCTTTCTAGTCTTAACTCTTTATTCCTCTCCATATACCCTACAATGCAGCTAATACTGGCCTAATTGTTATTCCTCATATAAACACTCTCATCTTCCAATTTAGTACCTTTACATCATCTATATCCACCATGCCTGGAATACTTCCTCACCTTTGCCTGTTAGCTTGTCTGGCTTTCTTCAAGACTCACCTCATGTTCCACCTTTTACAGTCAGCCTTTTTTTCTTTATTCTATCCCTCTTTCTGTTCCACCCTCCTCTCCCGGCGACCCCCACTTCCTTACCCTACCCCCAGTGTTTTTTCGTCTTCTCTGACTATCCTCCTTGAACCTGGTTATTTTCATATTTGGCTCCCCTCTTAGAATGTAGGCTCTTGGAGGCCAAAGATTGACCCCCCCCTTATGGCCCAATTATTTCTTTTTAGCATTGTTTTGAAATCTTGAGTTTCAGATTTTCACTCTTTCTTCTAACCTCTCCTCCTCAGTCAGAAGGCAAATAATACAATATCAGTTATACATGTAAAATCCTACAAAACCTATTTCCCTATCAGCCATATAGGGATTGATTTTGCCTTTTTTTAATATCATCAGTTCTTAGCACAGTGTCTGGCACATAATAAATGCTTAATATTTGCTTTTTGTCTGACTTATTCCATATAGGAATTATTAATATATATCATTAATATACATTGTTAATATACATTGAGGATTTTGCTATTGCCGAGTTGACCTTTCTTGAGGAATGGCAGTTATGATGACTCTTGGTAGTCATTGCAAAATAAAAAACAGATTTGTGACATCATTGAACATTCTACAAGCATTTCTTGATTTCTGCTATGTTCAAGTCTAAATGGAATACTACTATATGGAAGTCATGGTTTCTATCTTCAGGGAGCTTATAATCTCTTTTCTCTACCATCAGTGTGTAAAACATTGTGATTGAAAGTTGATATTCACTGTCATGGAAGGGTTAGTGCAGTGTAATTGGAAGTGTTAAAATGCCTTTGTGATTTTTATTAAGGACTGGATTTGTGATTTCATTGGTATAGAGAACATGCAGTAAGGAAACCTCCTCTACCAATTGAGATTGGCACTTGTCAGTATATTCTTAAATTAGGGACTGGTTTTTTGCTTTTCTCTGTCTTTCCAAGCTCTGCATGTTGCTTGGGATATAGCAGAGTAACTTGTTGGTCAGAGAATGCGGGTTTAGAATCAGGAAAGCTTGAGTTCAAATTTGGTCTTTGACATTTACTAACTGTGTGACCCTAGGCAGTATAAAATGGGGGTCATAGTACTGCCTATTTTACAAGGTTGTTACGAGATCAAACACTTAGCAAAGAGCCCGTCATATAGTGGGTGATTATTTAGTGCTTGTCTTCTTCCTTCTTCCCTTGAAGTGTCTAATAAATGCTTACTAATATATTAATGTATAACTGAGAGATTAAGTGACTGGGTTCACATAAGATAATATGTTAGAGGTGGGACATGAACCTGCATCTCTGATTCTGAGGCAGGCTCATTGTTGAAGGCTTCTACACAAGGTGCTGGAAAGTAAACAGTCAGTCATTCTTGGAAAACAGTATACCTTGTAATAATAAAGGTTATGAGAGAAATAGTTTTTTTTTGCTTTTTGGAGGGCAATTGGGGTTAAGTGACTTGCCCAAGGTCACACGGCTAGTTTTTTGTGTTAAGTATCTGAGGCTGGATTTGAACACAGGTCCTTCTTACTCCAGGGCCGGTGCTCTATTCACTACGCCACCTAGCCACCCAGGTTATGAGAGAAATAATGACTATTTTGGTGAGATAAGTGTTTTCTTCCTCATAAAATTAAAATTATATTAAGATATATCCCAGCTATATGAATGTAAATGAAACTTTTCTTAGAGTCAAAGGCCCGTCAGGGTTTATATACAATTCCTGTTCCAGATGGAGAACACTGGAGCTTCTTGGCAGCTTATGAAAAATCCTTGCAGGTGGTTTTCATCTCAGCATGAATTTTCTCCCTCTGTTTGTCTTCTAAGCATGCCCTTTCTGGGTCTTTGCACCAGGGCAGAGCTGGCTTTTGAATATGTGGACTTAGCCAGGAAGAGTAGAAGAGTTTACATCTACCTTCTTTGTATCCAGGCTGAAGTCTTCTTAATGATCTTGTATCCCTCAGAAGCACATTTTTTTGGAGTAGAATAATTCAGTAATACTCAACAAGCCATACCAAAATGTAACTTGAAATCAGCACATAATTATCTTTTCTTACTCAGTTTTTAAACCTGATTTCTGGCAAAAGTCACCTCTTTTCCTGTCTAGGATTCTTTTAAAGACACATTTAGACCTAATATTGAATCATGAAATTGTAGGTTTGGAACCAGAAGAAACGATAAAGATCTAATCCAATCCGTGTAGAGAGCTGTGTGGCCCCATGGATAGAGTGCCTGGCATGGAGTCAGGAAGACCTGAGTTAAAATGTGGACTCAGATACTTTATAGCTATGTGACCTGGGTCAAGTTACTTAATATCTCTTTCCCTTAGTTTCCTCAATTGTAAAACTCTAGACTGAAATTGCCTCTCAGTGTTGTTGTGAGGATTAAATGCCATGATGTTTATCAAAAGCGCTTAGTGCAGGGGTTCTCAACCTGTGGGTTGTGACCCCTTTGGGAGTCACCTAAGACCATTGGAAATATGGAAAACATATATTTCCGATGATCTTAGGAACTGAGACACCACTCCTCTGTCTCCAGGATAGTCCCCCCACATGCAGATACACCCACATATGAGTATTAAAGGGTTATTGGCATTAGGAAGGTTGAGAACCACTGGCTTAGTGTCTGACACATAGTAGGTTCTATAAAAATGCTTATTCCCTTTCCTTTTTTTTTTCTTTTCTCTTCTTGTATTTTATAGACAAGGACCCAAAAAGTTCATGTTTTGCCCAAAGTCACACAAGTACTAAATAACAAAACTGATTAGAAATTGCAGAATCAGAGTCGAACTTCGTTAAAGTGGAATTGGGTGCCTTGGGAAGTTGTCAGTTTACATATTCCTTTAAGTAATATGGAAGGGCACTTACTGGAATTGTGGAGGGGATTCCTGTTGAAGTGTGAATTGGACTAGACAACTTTGAGAGGTTGTGTGGTAGTGAGTAGAGCACAGGAATGGGAGGCAAGATGATCTGGATTTGAATCCAGTTCTTCAGGCATAGGAACTGTTTTGTGTCCTATACTCTTAGATTCATGCTGAGCATAGAAGTAAATATTCGTTGTGTGAATGAGAGAGGAAAATTGGAAATCAGAACCAAGATGGTCACACTTGGGAATAGTTTTGTCCAGGGACAACAATTAAACAGATGAGTTAAATAGCAGTAATGGGCACTTACCTGATAGCTCATAGGGCAGTTTACTAAATGATCGTTTTTGAGCATCATGACAGTCTTGGGAAGGGAAGCAGTGCAGATTCTGTTGTTTCCGCTCTGTAGATGAAGAATCTGAGGAGAGCAGGGAGGTCACATAACTAGTGACTGATAGAAGGTCGGATCTTCTGATTCCAGATTCAGGCTCCTGTCTATCTTTGTTAAGATTTGTTGGCCTGCCTTTCTTTCCTGGCCCAGAATACCTGTTCTCAGACGTAGCATTGTGATTTCTGTGATCTAGTCATGAAGTTTTCTGTGTAATTATTAGTACTACCTAAAAGCTTCTGCTGAAACTGCCTCCAAATTCTGTTATGAAGGGCTTTTAGATATAGTATTTCCATGGGAACACACATCATATCACCATAACATCCAGCACTGTCATTATATAAGATACATATGTACTACTAATTTATAACTAACTGTAGGTCTTAATAAAACTGGATAAATGCTTAATGCCCTCTCGGCATCCTCAGACAATATTGAATTACTTTAGATTGCTGGTCATAAGTTGTCAAGAAGAGAAAAGAATCAAATTAAATTCATGTAACCCATGTGGTCCCACCAGTTTCAATGATAGATCCATCTTCAGAAGCTATCTGCCATTTTCATACCCAGGTTTAGCTACTCAGGCACTCATTATCTTGTGGAGGAAGTGGATGTTCCATAAGGCCTAACTGCCTGACTTTGTGGTGTATGACCGGGCAAGATAAAGCCATAGATTTAAAACCTGAGAAACCAGAGGCTAAAGACTTGTTAGTTAAAACTCAGTAATAGAGTAATTAGAGATCATTCAGTGTCTCCAGTAAGAGGGAAGCTTCTCTATTACAAGTAATAGAATTCAGTCCATTGGAGCCATCAGCCAGGAGAAAGATTTATGGGAAATCAGAGTCCAGGTGCAAAATCAGAGGTAAAAAGTAAAAAGACTTCACAGTTTAATATCAAAGGCCATGGGATACTTAGTTTTGTAATTTCATATGCTGCAATTTGCTCAGAGGTGCTAAGCATCTCTTGTCAGAATATCTATCCATCTTTAGAATCCTAAATCACAGAGTATCTGAGACAATCTTAGCGCACCCCATACCCGAATAATAAACTCCTTTACACCATACCTGAGAAGGGACCTTTGCTTGAAGACATCCAGTAAGGGAGCAACATCTTTACTCCTGAGTGAGCCTGACACTCAGGTGTATGAAAAATCTCTAGATTTTGCAGTGTCCTTGCTGCTTTTCCAAGAGATATTGAGCAAGAGTTAAATGTACTCTAACATCAACCCTCAAAACCTCTTACTTTAGTAATTGTCTTGTTGTCTTTCACTGTTTATTCTTCCCTCTCTTATTTTGTCTCCCTGTAACACTTAGTCACTTCATGATATACTTTTTTGGCATTTGTTGATGTAATGATTTGTAAATGTAATTTTCACATGCTTAGTCTTTTTCTCTAGCCAAAGTGTTAGATAAGCAAAGATTAGCATTTTATTTCTTTGCCATTTTGCACCTATAGTATATAAGAAAGCATAACATAGTTTGCTCTGTAAAGTAGCTGTTTAATAAATGTGATTGACATCTTTTGGAGGGAAAAGCAGACTTATTCTCAGTTTATAGGAGATCACAGAAACATTAAGTGACTTCAATAAGTAAATCACTTTATAGAAGCACAGAACCTTAGAGATGTTCAAATCCAGCTGATCTGAAAAGAAATTCCCTTTACATTATCCCTGACAAGTAGTCATCCAGCCTTCACTTGATGACTTCTGATAGGAAGCTCTCTACTTTCTTAGATCAGTTTTAGTCAGCATTTTGTTAAGTATCCTCTCTGGGGATATAAAGATGTAGTTCTAGCCCTCAACGAGCTTATACTCTTTTGGAGGAGACAACACATAGAGTAGGCACAAAATGGATGCAAGGTAAGTATTGGGAATTAGCTCTTGAGAAGACACCTGCCTTTTTTTTCCTCTTTTAAAAAAAAAGAACCAAAAACTGTTCTGAAGAAGTCTCAAACTTTAAAAAGTTTTCCCATATATTGAATTGAAATTCACCTCTTAGCAACTTATACCCATTGCTTCCAGTCCAACCTCTGGTGGTGGTGTTTGATTGTTCAGTTGTATCTGGCTCTTTGTGACCCCACCATATCATGTTAACACCGTCTGTGGGATTTTCTTGGCAAAGATACTGAAGTAGTTTGCTATTTACTTCTCCAGTGGATTAAGGCAAACAGTTTAAGTGACTTGCCCATAGTCATATAGCTAGTAAGTGTCTGAGCCTGGATTTGAACTCAGGTCTTCCTGACTTCAGGCCCAGTGCTGTATCTATTGAGTCATCTAGCTGCCCCCCTGTAGTGTTACTTAAATAGAACAAGTAAGATACAAGTAAGATATCTCTTCGATATGAATATCCTTATTGGAAAATATGTGCCTCTCCCTCAACTTTTTGCTTCTCCAGATTCATCATGTCTTAATATATTGACAGTATGTTATTATATAGATTATCTATATTAATATGGTAATTGTCTTAAGGCACTTCAGATAGTTTAAGGCCTTAGATAGTTACTGTAGTTGTGTATTAGCTTCTTGTGATTGGATGGAAATAATTTAGAACTGGTTTAAAGTAAAACTATTTTGCCCAACTCTCTGCCAAGAAAATTTATAACTTGAATGAAATGGGTGAATGTTTCCAAAAAATATAAAGTACTCAGAATATCTGAGTAGCCCAGTCTCAGAAAAGAGAAATTGAATATGCCATAAATAACATCCCAAAGGAGGAAAAAACTTTGGATGAAGTTTAAAATGAATTCTGTCAAAGTTCAGAGAACAATTCTGGTATTACAAAAATATTTGCCAAAAAAAAAAATAAAGAAAGAAAAAGAGATCCTGCCAAAGAAAAAGAGATTCTCTTTCTGTGAGAACAAATATGATCCTAATTCCAAAAGCACAGAAAGAAAACTGTAGACTAATATTTTGAATGAATATTAACATGAAAATATTTAATAAAGCATTAGCAAGAGGCTACGGCAGTATGTTAACATATTACATGTTATGACTATCGCATTTATACAAGGAGTCCAGAATTAGTTTAATATTAGGAAAACCATAAGCATAGTAATAACAGAAATAATGAAAACAACATGATTATTCCAGTAAATTCATAAAATGCTCTTGACAACGTGCATTTAATGTTAAATAGCATGAAAATGTATAGGGATAAACTAGTCTTTTCTGTGGTATAACAAATTATTTAAAAACCAAGAGTCGGCATTATCTGTAATGGAGAAGTGCTAGGGACCTTTCCAGTAAGAGCAGGGTTAAAGCAAGGGTATCCAATTACCACTCTTATATGATATAGTTGTAAAAATGCTAGTTATAGAGGAAGTAAAAATTAACTAGACAAAGAAGAAACAAAATTATAGGTTTTTTTATGCTGATACAATGGTTTAATCAGAAAACACTAAGTTCCAATAAGAAATTAATTGAACAATTAACTTCATTGTAGTAGAGTATAAAATAAGGCAATAAAAATTGGCCAACAAATGAGGAAGGAAAAACAATTCTATTCAAAATAACTGCAGAGTGTAGAAAAGATTTTAAAACCTACTTACCAAAATAAACAGGAATTATATGAATGCAACTATGGAGAACTATACAGAAGAAATGGCGTAGATATGAATTGCTAATAGTATGACCCTGCCAATGTAATAAAAATGACAATGCTATCTAAGTTAGCCTGCAGATTCAGTGTCATACTAATCTATTAAAGGTTACTTTATAGAACTAGAAAAATAGTAGTGCAATTTAAATGGAACGATAAAAGGTCAAGAATCTCAAGGGATTGTTTACCTGTCAGATTTATGGAGTAGGGAAGACTTTATGACCAAAGAAGAGTTAGAGAGCATTATAAAATGCAAAATGGGTAATCTTGATTACATTAAGTTGAAAAGTTTCTGTACAAACAAAGCCAATGTAACCAAGGGAAGTAATTTTAAAAAGTAGGAAGGAGAGGACTTAACCGTAATCATCAAAATTAGTGTATTTGGTTAAAAAAATAGAACTGATCAGTGGAATTGATTAGGTATATTACTACGCAGAAGCTCTCTAATTCTGCAGAAAGGTTAATCAACCTAATAGCACCATCTACTGATGTAAAGACTCAGTATTAGAAAAAAAATTACATAAAGCAGCAGTCGTCAAAACTACTTGGTAGTGGCTGAGGAATAGAGTAGTGGATCAGTGGAATATTGGGTACAAAAGACTCAGTAGACAACGATTATAGTAATACACTGTTTGATAAACCCAAAGACCCCAGTTTTTGGGATAAGAACTATTTGACAAAAACTGCTGGGAAAATTGAAATATAGTATGGCAGAAACTGGGCATAGACCATCATCTAAAGCCATACACCAAAATCTAGTCTAAATGGGTGCACAATCTAGGTATAAAGGCTGATGCTGTAAGTAATCTGGGGAAGCAAGGGATTGTTTACCTGTCAGATTTATGGAGTAGGGAAGACTTTATGACCAAAGAAGAGTTAGAGAGCATTATAAAATGCAAAATGGATAATCTTGATTACATTAAGTTGAAAAGTTTCTGTACAGACAAAGCCAGTGTAACCAAGATTAAGAGGGAAGTGGGAAAGTGGGAAAGAATTTTTACAACCAGTGTTTCTGATAAAGGGCTCATTTCTAAGATATACAGGGAATTGAGTCAAATCTATAAGACTACAAGTCACTTCCCAGTTGATAAATGGTCAAAGGATATGAACAGGCAATTTTCAGAGGTAGAAATTAAAGATATCTATAAACATATGAAAAAAAATGCTCTGAATCACTATTGACTAGAGAAATGCAAATCAAAACAACTTTGAG
>CM053582.1:379249900-379269916 GCA_028627135.1 Pseudochirops cupreus | reverse complement strand
CAATTGGGAAATGGTTAAACAAGTTGTGGTATATGAATATAATGGAATACTATTGTGGTATAAGAAATAGGGAGGAGATGGACTTCATATTTACCTAGAAAGGCCTATACAAACTGATGCTGAGTGAGAAGAGGAGAACCAGGAGAAATGTGTACACAATGACAGACACAACACATGTGTGACGAACAATTTTGATAAATTGAACTCTTCTCAGCAACGCACAGTTAGAAGACTAAAAGTCTTAGGATGGAAGGAGATGTCTACATTCAGAGAAAGATCTAGAAAGAACAGAGTTTAAATGGAGACTGAAGCAAACTACATGCTCTCGTTCTTTTCCATATTTGGTTTTGTTTCTTCTCTCCCATTGTTCGCTACATTGGTTACAACCCCTCTATACAACCAGACTAATGTCCAATGTGAAAGTATTTGCAGATCCTGTATTTGATTGCCTGCTGCCATGGGGGGAGGGAAGAGAGGAAGGGAAGAAAATTTGAAACTCAAGAGATTCTGGAACTGAATCTTGTAAACTAAAAGTAAATAAACAAATCAATTTAAAAAAAAAAAGAAAAAATTACTATGAGACACTGAAAGGACTCTGGCAGCAATTTAGTTTTATCCAATATATCACGCTATTTACTGCAATTAGCTCTGAAGAGATACAGGACCTAGATATAGGTCATATAAAAGCCAAATTAGAAAAGAAGAGAAAGAAGTACTTCTCACAATTATGAATAATGGAAGACTTTGACCTACCAAGGGAAGGACATGTTAACATGAACTAAAATGAACCATTTTTATTTCATAAAATTTTGAAAAAATTTGGAGCAGAATTTGTGTACTTAAAGTTAAAAGAGAAATGTTAACTTAAAAAAATTTGTTTTGCAGTAAATTTTCTGATATGAGGCTGATATCCAAGATCTCTAGGAAATTTGTATAGATATATTGGAATAGGATGCATTTTCCAGTAGAGAAATGGTTAAACCAGCAGATCAGAGAAGCGAAGTTAACTATCAGCCCTATGGCAAAAATATAGTTGTTATGATCCCCATTTTATAATTGAGGAAACTGAGGCAGTTGGAGGCTGTGACTTGCCTGTTAACAATAAAATGTAAGAAAAATCACATGATTGTATTAATATATACAGAGAAATATCTATCTAAAACTAAGAAATAGCATTATATGTAGTGGAGAAATACTAGGGACTTTTGCATTCATATCAGGCATAAAGCAAGGATGTCACTACTATATGATAACAGATCTAGAAAGGCCAGCTTTTGTAGTAAGACAAGATAAAGAAATTGAAGGAATGAGAATAGGCAAGTAAACAACCAAATCATTTCTTTTTTCAAATGGTATTATTATTTACTTAAAAGAATAGTACCTTAAATATCTAAAATTGAAGCAATCACTGTAGTGAAATAGCAGGGTATGAAACAAACTCACAAAATGCTTCAGACTTTTTCATTATTAGTTGAAAAGTCTCGCATGAAGGGAAAACTAAAATTTCACTCAAAATAATTACATAATTTGTAAAATATCTGGAATTCCGTCTCCCAAGACACATAGCCTTCCATATATGTGTAACGTACTTCCTCTTTTGTATGTGGACATTTCATTTACTGCAAGGTGCAAAAAAAAAAAATCCACAACACAGGAAGGATGTAATATTCATCTAAGCCAGTGGTTCTCAACCTTCCTAATGCTGTGACCCTTTAATACTCGTGTGTAGGCATATCTGCATGTGGGGAGACCCATCTGGAGACGGATAGAGGAGCAGTGTCTCAGTTCCTAAGACCATCGGAAATATGTGTTTTCCAATGGTCTTAGGCGACCCCTGTGAAAGGGTTGTTCGACCCCCAAAGGGGTCGTGACCCACAGGTTGAGGGCCGCTGGTCTAAGCAAAGCAGTTTGAGACTGCTGAAGATCTGAGAGAAAACTTAATTTTAACCATTCAGCCAAAAATACTTAGAAAGGACCCATTTGAAAGCAGTTCATAGGAAGAAATACTAAGTGATGTAAAGATGACTGTGGTAAATTATCACCCATCATCTATATATTTTTTGAGGAATATAGATTAGAAAATATAAATTGGAAAGTTGCTTGTGGTCTGTGAGATAAGGAGATAAGTGCTATTGAGGAGTAGCAGGGGTGGGGGGTGGGGGGGTGGGGGGTAGCAGTGGGGGGTGGTAGTGGTAGGTAAATCCTTGACAGAAGTTGAATTTTTGAGTTTCTGTCTTAAGGCAGAGATGGATCAGTAAACATAAAAAGGTCCTGCTTTGAGACAGGAAAGATCAGAAGCTGAGCATAAGATTATGATGGGATCGGGGAGGAGCTTTAAGAGTTGCTTGAAAAGCAAAAGTGAGAAGAAATAGTTACAGATACAGAACCTGACATCCACCACTTAGCATTGCTGATAGGTAGGCTCTGCAGCTGATGTAGGAAGCTGTCTGATTAGAGGAGAGCCCTGGAAATAGTGGAAGCTGAAAGGAGGAAGCAGAATCCTGCTAATGAGCTTGCTAGGCTTCTTGCGTGTGCCATCTGTAGCCTTAGAGAAGGAAAGCTCTTCAGGGGTTTACATGCATTTGCCTCTATCTTCTCTGACTCAAGAGGGAGGAAACTCATCAGAGCTGAGGTACTCTGTGGTTCTCTGCCTTAGAAGAAATGGGTCTCATTGACTAAATAAGTGTCCAACCAAAGGAGCAGACCTGGAAAGCCGTAGACTCCAGGCTTAAGTGTTGCCTTTTCGTTGCATAAGTGTTATGTTGCTGCTTTCCTGAAAGGGCTTAGCATTGTTTTAGTTGGCCAGCAATAGCAGAGAAATAGCTTGGTCCTGTAAGAGAGGGGAGAGGCTCAGGATATGTAGGGCAGACAGTTCTGCACTGGATAGAGCACTGGACCTAGAGTTAGGAAGACCTGATTTCAAATCTTGCGATGTGTGACCTTGGATAAAGTCACTTTATTTCTCTGCCTCAGTTACCTTAAGTGTAAAATGGAGATAATAATAGCACCTATCTCTTTGGTTTTTTTTTCTGAGGATAGAAATGATATAATGTTTATAAAGCACTTTTCTAACCCTGAAGCATTTAAGCATTTATCTTTAAAAAAAATCCTGGGAGGTAGGTGCTATTATCTCCATTTACAGATGAGGAAACTGAAGCAGTCAGAAGTGAAGTGACTTAACCCAAGTCACACAGTTACAATAAGCATCTAATGCTAGATTAAAGCTATTTTCATTATCTCAAAGGAGATTGCCATTCAGGCCTTCCGTCCAGCTCATGATGTTTCTCTACTCATATGACCAGTGTGTGTGTGTGTGTGTGTGTGTGTATGCATGCGTGTATATGTGTGCATATGCACCTGTTCCTCACAGTCTTGGAGTGCATTGGTGGGAGGATATTATCCGGGTTTATGATTGACTATTATATTTTGAACTTTCCTTTTTTGCCTTCTATTTGAGTGTTGTAATTTTTCTTATAAATTCTTATTATTATAAATTAGTTTTGAAGAGAAAATTATGTCATCATGCCAGAAGATCATGTGTGAAGGTTCGGGAGTTACAGTAATACATACAGTTGTGTATCGCACCCATCACTGAGAGGGAAGTAGCAGTGTGGTCAGTGGGCGGCTGGGGCTGCCTGCCCCCACCTTGTAATTCCTTCAGCTTGCCAGATCGCCCTTCTGCGTCAGTGAGGACGAGTGCAGCAGCCTCAGCTTGGGGAGAGAGAGCCTGCGGAGAGTTGTTGGTGTTTGTGCCGCGCCAATTAAAATAATGATAATCATTACTCTTGGTTATACTGTATCAACATAATAAAAATAATAATGTCACTTAGTTAATGCAAAGCTTTATTGCCGCACCAGCTAATGATATTTCATAGAACTGGACGAAGGACAGAATTCATCTGGAAGAAGAAAAGGCCCCGATTCTCAGGGGAACTCGTGAAAAAAAAGTGAGATATGAGGACGCCTAGGGCTCCTGGCTCTCAAAATAGGCCATAAAATAGTCATCATCAAGAGTGTTTGATACTGGTTAAAAAAATTGAGAAGTTGATTAATAGAATAGACTAATTAAAGAAGACCGAGGGATTTTCAAAAGAGAAGAGCCAAAATGGTGAACGAGGACACGGAGTCAAAAGAGGCTTTTGCTTCTGAGGGAGTCAGGCCCTGTTTTGTCCTGCTTGACTCGTTCTCAGCTCTCGTCTTGCCGTCCTCTGCACATTTGCACCACAGACTGTCTTCCTTTTCAGTTTTCTGGTGTCCTCCCCTGAATCAGTAGACTTGTCCTACGAGAGTTCGTGGGATACTGTAGTACAGATAGATTTCTTGACTCAAAGTTAGGAAGAATGGGGTCAAATCCTATTCACTGGTCACATACAATGGAAAGTCACCTTATCTTTTCAACTCCCATTTTTTCCTCTGTGTAATAACAACAATAGTATCAGCTTTGTAGCATTGTTAAGAGGCTTCAGGGAAATAACATGTAGCAAAGAGTACTTTGTTGCCTTTTAGAGGCAACTGAGTAGTTCTTAAAGTCAGAAAGACCCAAGTTCAGATGTGACCTCAGACCTTAACTGTATGATCCAGGGCAAATCACTTACCCTCTATTTGCCTCAGTTTCCTCAGTTGTAAAATTGAGATGATAATAATAGCTTCTACCTCATGGAGCTGTGAGACTCAAGTGAGATCGTACAGACGTGTTTAGCACAGCATGGGTGCTATATAAATGCTTTTTCTTTTCTTTTTCCATTGCCCTTCCTTTCTCACTGGGTTTTCCCCTTCCTTACCACAGGGATATATAAATGTCCACTATTATTATTTATAGCCTTCTTTGAAGGCCCCTGGAATGATGAAAGCATCTCTCTTGGCAGAGTATGTATAAAACATGTGTTCATTTATATGCTCAGTTTTTTTTTACTACCTTTTTAGAGCCAATGTCCATTATAATTGATTAAAATGGAGAAATGGTAGCAACTAAGAAATCAAAACTGTCGATAACAGATTCTGTCGACAAATCAGACATGCAGAAATGGAGTTGAAGCACAAAAACCCCACGAGATTATTGACAAGAATTGATACTTTAAAATCTCACAGTTTAAATATAATTTCCTCTCCTTCTGCTTCCCCTTTAAGGCTCATTTCCTCTTCTCTCACTCATAATAAACCTGCTCTTTGCTCTTATCTAGACCTAGAGTCTCTTGTTGTTTTTATTGTTTTTGTTTAGTGACCCTGATGTGGTTTAGGGCTGCTGGGGACCCCAAAATGTCAAATCATCTTCTAGTCTAGTGGCAGAGTTTCTTGTAATACCAGTAAAGTGGGCAAACTAATGAAGATGGTTCTGATGCTTATATACAAAAGGGACAGTGAAAGGATCTGGGCAGGATTAGGGAGCTTTAAGCAGTGTGGGATAGGCCAGGTACACCAAGTGAAAGCAATGTCAGGTAGGCTGTTTAGGTGATCTGGGTAGGATTAAGGAGTGGTCAGTATATGCAAGTAGTTTGGAGTGTTCCATGTGCTTTGGGCTGAGGCACCAGCGGTCTGGGCCGGTGGAACATGTGGGAAAATTCAGGGAAACCACAGAGATTGCTTTGTTAAAGGAACTAGATAGTTCTGTTTATACAAAGATTCGTCAGAGGCATGGTCCTAGACTAGTCACCCTGTATCTGTACTGATAGCTTTTATTTGAGGAATTACAGGGTCAAACCTATATGCAACTGGGTTACTCCCAGAGATTTGGTCTTCTCCTTTAGGGTTCTAGGTCCCATCACCCTATCAACCCGATTTGAGGTTTTCTTGGCAAAAATACTAGAGCGGTTTGCCATTTCCTTCTCTAGCTCATTTACAGATAAGGAAACTGAGGCAAACAAGGTTGAATAACTTTCCCAGGGTCACACAACTAGTAAACATCTGAAGCCACATTTAAACTCTTCTTTATTCCAGCCCCAGTGCCCTATCCACTGTGACCTGACTTCTCCGAGTCTTTTGACCTGTTCTTTTTTCTCTTAGTTACAATTCCCCTGTTCTGACTTTGCTTGCTTGGATACGCAGTGTTGGTCCAGCTTCACAATCCAGTTTTATGTTTTGTTGGATTCTACTTGTGAAGGTCTTGATCACTTTACCTTCTACTATTTCTAAGCTAGAATCCTCATTCCTGGGTAATACTCTTCCATATTCCCCATGCCCTGTCCATTTCTCTGTTCCTGCCCCCATTTGGGGGCTGCTGACTGTAGCAAGATCAAGCATATAACCGTCTTTGTGTGTTACTGAGGTGGAGTGGAAAAGTTATCATGGGAAGTGAGTAGATTGAGGAACTGAATGGTTAGGGTGTTTGAGGGCAAGTCAGTATGTGTGTTGGAGTTAGTGTAATGTTAGGAGCTGAGGAGGAAAGAAAAATGTGAGCCTTGTGTCTAATTCATTGAGAAAGGAAGGGGGAGTGCATTGGGAGTCTATAGACAACATCTACCAGGATTTGATTGGGGGTAGATACAAATTGCATGAACCTCAGAGGAAGAGAGGATGATGGAGAACGTGGAAGGAGCCAGTGGGGAGCAATGAGTATTTCAGCTCTCCTGCCTTCAGCTAAGAAGAATGAATGAAAGTACAGCCAATGTGGGATGAGGTGGCCAACGGGGCTTTGTCATTTGAGTAGAGCCAGTTTTCAATAATACCTAATAGATGGGAAGGAGTTGGAGCTTGGGAACAAGGGAAGTTTTTTGCCCATGGAACCAGCATTCCAGAGGTCACATTGGAAGGGCTGGGTAGTGTTTGATTGCAACTTTAGGGTGGGAAGATTGAGGGGGATGGGAATGAGGAATATGGCAATGTGAATAAGGAATCAAGTAATGGAAGTGGGGAATATAAAAGAAATATAAAAGCAAAACAGTCCTTGCTCTGAAGGAGGTTACATTGTAATGGGTATAAATAAGAAATGGTGACTAGACGATGTTCTGCACAAGGTCAGAGTCACTGAGATGTGAAGGGTATGACTATTAGAACATCCGTCATTGAGTGGAGTGTATCACTCTTTCCACTGGAGGTTGGAGTTAGGGATTAGAGTGCAGAATGAGCTGGGAGGGACAGGGTCATGTGAGTCAGATGAAAGACCTCTTCCATCAGAAGCGCTGAGATTCATCAGGAGTAGAGTGCAACAGGAGATGGAGGTCAAATCTGCACTGCAGGCTTATTAGCCTTTTTGGAAGCCCTATCTAATTTCTTAAATGTTTTATTCATGTTATTTGCTTGCTTTCTTCTTTTTTTTTTTACTTAAAATGAATGAAAAAAATGAATAAAGGAAGACTTTTTCGTGTTTAAAGCTCAGTGCTAAGCAGTAGCATTCAGAAGTATAAAGCAAAAGTCACCTTTCTTTTCCTTCCTCCTTTCCCTCCTTCCCTCCTTCCTTCTTTCCTTTCTTCCTTCCTTTATATGCAACATTCTTCTGTCTCTTTGCTCAGAATGTCTGTTACAAACTTTTTCTTATTTCCTCTTACCTATAACAATACTCGCTTCCTATAATTATAGCAATCTTCTAATTTATTTAGAAGATTAATGACTTGAGAGCTCACTCAGTTTCTCTCTTCCATTCCTTGCAGAAAACTCATTCTATCCTTCCCCACCAGAATTTTCATCTCAAGAGAGATTCTTTCTCTTCTGGCTCCTAGTACAACTGTCTGTCACTAGAGCTTAACTATTTAAAACCCCTAGGTGTGTGACCATTTTTTTTTTTTAGCTTATATTATGACCAAGCTCCCCTTAGTTCCATCAAAAGAAGGTTGTGAATACTTCCTTAAATATAACAATTAAATTTGTTTAAAGGACAACATCATACTATATTACGCCATGATCCTGGCCTTTTAAAACCTTGAAATAAAATATTTTTAAATGGTGTCACATGCCACCTGAAATTTGCAAACCGAACATCAGCAAAGGAATTCTTTTAAACGCTTTACTGTGGCCGGTAGAAAGCAACAGTAATTTATAAGCTAATAAGCCTTAAAAGCATATTTATTTATTGGTTTTTGTTTTTAATAATCCTTCCTCCAGCATAAGGTATAACCTTATTAATTAATTCAGTACATTCACAAAATTGCTCTCTGGACCCCTGCATATTTATGCACAACTGAGATAAGAGGTTCCTCAGCTTTGTTTCCATGACCTGGAGCTGTTGGTAACAAGCTCTGTCTGAGCTCTCATCTTTTTGTGTTTATACAATGGAACTCATGGCAGACTGGAAGAAGTTCAGTTTAGGCTGCTTCCTCCAAAAGCCCCTCTTCTTCAGCTACCTTAGATCCTAGTTTTATCAACTATATGGTGTGTGTTCTCCCCCCATGTTCCTGCTACCCTCTCAGTACCTCTCTTCATTAAGTCAAAGCACAAAAACTGTTGATTATAGTTTCCAAAATTGTTCCAATACCAAACTTTCTCTTCCTTCTCTACAAATAGTATCACTTCCACAATTCCCTCCTCCCTTCCCTTTTCCTGTATCTATTGTAACTAACTGTCTATACATCCATTACCTCTTCTGTATCCATCAGATTTCTCTCTAACATCATTTTCTGGTGCAAACCTTTTACTACCACCCAGTGAATACTCAGTCCAAAGTTTCCTCTACTACTCCCCAGATGTTAGATTTCTTACATTCTTTATACAGCTAAAACTTTTTTTAACTTCTATGTCATGATGACATATTATCATAACATCATATATAACTATATAATATGTAAATTTGTTGACAGTATTATAATCATCAAGTGTTAAAAAAAACCACTTCTTTGTTTTAAAACCAAACTACCCATATACAATTATTTCAGTGTTATTGATCTCACATTCCTTAAAGTAATCTCTAAGGTGATGTTCTTCAATATTTTTTTTAATTCCATCAATAAACTGGGTACTAGGTTTTCCAGATTCTTTGGGTCTAGTACCCCTTTGGTTGACTCATGAGGCTGAAGAGATTGAACAGGAGGCAGTAGTGTTTCTAACCACTGCTTAGATTCCATTATTTTTCAGTTCAACCTGCTCATCTTTCTAACTTTACTTTTTCTCACTGACACCAGTCACTCACCTAGTCTCTCCTGTTCATAACTCTGGGATTACTTTTGGCTCTTTCCTCTCTTTTACTCTCTTTTCCCATCAATTACTAAGGCCTGTTGATCCCAGCTCTGTCACATCTTTTGTATCTGGCTGTCCTTCTCTATATCTATGCTTACCACCCCTCTCTAGGCCCTCAAAACCACTCAAATGGACTATTAAAATGGTTTCTTTTGAGGTCTTCTTGCCTCTGCTTTTCCCCACTAATTGGTCCTTTTAACGACTTTCAGAATAATCTTTCTGGCCCTCAAACCCACCCACGGAGGCAGAGTAGTGCACAGGCAAGGGAACCTCCCTTTCTGGTTCTCAGAACAGGCTGTGACTCTCCTGAGAGACTATTTCTTCACAAGTTGATTTTATCAGATTTGTTTACACAGAAGTTATGTTTCTGTTTCTTTAAGCAAGTGAACTGTTTACAAATAAAACAAGTAGTACCTTACACTTATATACAGCATGCCATGCCAATCTGTTTTGAAAAAAAATCTCGTCTCCCTATTGATTGCCAAGTACAGTACAAATTTCTATTTTTTTTTATTTATGCACCTCACAATCTTTCTGCTACTCAAAAATAGCCTGTATGTACTCTTATCTCTGTGCAGGAAGTAAAACAGCACAGCTAATTAAAGGGGAGTATTAAGTAGTGCCCATGATTCTTTTAGTTATTATAATACCGTTCTTCACATTTCTCATTTTTGTCATCTGAATTATTGGCTGTGAAACACAACCTTGAATGTCCTTCCTTTCGGGATTTCTGAAAGAGAAAAATAAATCATCAGTTTGAGTTCAAATATTAACCATCAGAGAAAAACCCTTTAGAACCTTTTCAAATACTCTGATCAAAATCACTGGAAATTATTTTTTAACAGGTAAGAGAGGGAACCAGGGAAAGTAGCAAAAGATGATCTCTAACAAAAAGGGAAGGGAAGGGTAGGCCTTTCTGAACAGATTCAACTAATACTCCATGACCATTAACCGTGGTGTGCCACACCTAAAGGTAATAGCGAAGCTGTTTTCAGGTTCCTCTCGAGGTCTAAAATTTACAGAATGATTAAAGGTGGGAAAAGTGTTTCATCTGATTGTCCACTGTCAGTGATAAAGGCAATAATATATCTAGGGGATAACTGAAGAAATCAATGAAACTGTCTTTCATAGAAAAGCATAAAGTCTAGTTCATAGGGAAGCCTTGTGTGGAAGATCGATTGTTGTTTAAGGTTTTAAAATGGGCAGAAGAAGGAAAAAACATATAAATAACATATAAAAAACATTTTAGGTGTGCTTAAGAAGAAAGATAAACATCACGTTCAAATTATGTTATTTTAAAAAACATTTTTATCTAATGTTACATTAAGATTATTTTGTGGACATGAGCTAATAGGCTTGTGCATAGCCTTCTTTAGTAGGATGTCATTCCGGCATTATCATTGGATACATTGTGTGAAGGAAAAGATGGGTGTCATAGGGTACCAGTGTTATATTGCCTTTAAAGTGGTCTTATGGGCCTCTTTACAATAAGTTGTTCCTTTGTTAACATTTACTGAACAACAGTTATGTTAGCTGCAGTTAAGACACAGTGTGTGCAGTATTATGACATTTAGTCAAGTAAGATTAGGGGAAAAGGAACTATTCTTTGGAAACCCAGTGGTATGGAGAAGATTGAATAAAATGAAAGAGAAAACTTTTCTTATGTACAAAGAGATATTCTTTTTCTCTCATAAGAGTGAGGAGGGTAGTTAAAATCATAGTGACCTTTCAGAAGAAATGTTCATTTAAAAAATTATGTGAACTTCTGAAAAGTTAAGAAAAGCGTGAATAAAGATAGAAGGCAATGGATGTGAACATTACTTTTTCTCCAGACAAGAATTTACAGATTTAAAAAACATGCAAGTTTTATGAGTACCAGAGAGAGTATATGGGATTCTCTATGGTATTTCAGCATCTTGTGATTGAATAAGAATGACTTGTAACTGATAACCAAATGAAGGGATATTCTATTTTGATCAGCTTCCCTTTACATTTTTTGGCTACATAATATTTATAATCATTGAACATAACTGAGGGTTTTCAAAGAAGGAGTTAATCTCAAAGGCAAAGATGACATATAAAGAATTAGTGTGAAGATTTTTTTTTTAGAGGAAATTAAGAGTGTTTAAAGGAAATGGAAGTTTGGAAGCTGGAGTGAAATTGCTTCTATAGCACATTTTCTTTCCTGTTTATTCCTTTACACCAATTAATTTAGTTTATGAATGATTAAACCTTCCATTGGCTCACTACCTAAAGAGCAAATCAAATTCCACAAGGATTAATATTCCAACAGCTGTTAGACTGTTCAGAGAATTTAGGGATCAATCTTATTAGCTACAAATCAATCAGCTTCTATATCGTTAGTAGAGTAACTAGTGAGCCTCTCTGCCAGCCAGTTAGTCTTGCTTGTAGTAAAGACGTGAATATTTATGAGATAGATAAGGTGAGTGTTATAACTATTGTGATCTCAACAACTGTAATAGCTTGTTTAATGTTATTTCCTAGGGGTCTCTTAACAATGTATTTAGCAAACATCCTTCTCTGAGTAGAAACATTTTCTCTCTCCCTCTCTCCAAATTTTCTCTCTCTCTCCCTCCCTCCTCTCTCTTACACACACACACAGACACACACACACACACAGACACACACACACACACACACACACACACACACACACACACACCCCTAGCAAATACTTTTATTGGTAGTGGTTAAACATCACACCCAAATTATGGTTATTTAACTTTCCTATCCAAAGTTACATTAAGATTTGGGGAGAAGATTCTTTTATGAACATGAGTATAGACATAATCATCTCCAGTTGGATGACATTTCAGCATTAACGTTTTGATAAAAGAGGGTTTGGATAGGTTGACTGTTTGGATAAATATATAATAAGTCAGTGAGCATTTATTTATTTTTTTTAATTTTTTGCTTTTTGGAGGGGGGAAGGCAGGGCAGTTGGGGTTAAGTGACTTGCCCAGGGTCACATGGCTAGTAAGTGTTAAGAGTCTGAGGCTACATTTGAACTCAGATCCTCCTGACTCCAGGGCCATTGCTCTAGTCACTGTACCACCGAGCCTCCCCTCAGCAAGCATTGGTTAATAACTTACTGTGTTCCAGTCACTGTTCTAACAGTGAGAATATAAACGTAAACACAAAAAAGGACAAGTCTCTGCCCTTAAAGAGCTTCAGTGGGAACGATGGATCATTAAGGGAAGGTTAAAGCCTGGGACAGTGGGGTCCAGATACTTAAGAATTGGAGCCTCTAGAGCAGGGGCTCTCAACCTTCCTAATGCCACGACCCTTTAATGCTTGTATGTGGGCGGACTCGCCTGGAGATGGATAGAGGAGCCGTGTCTTGGTTCCTAAGACCATCGGAAATATGTGTTTTCTGATGGTCTTTGGCAACCCCTGTGACCCCTGTGACCTGTGAAAGGGTTGTTCAACCCCCAAAGGGGTCAAGACCCACAGGTTGAGAACCACTGCTCTAGAGAAATAGAGGAGTGAACATGACTTCTTTGGTGGCTTCGTTAAAATGGGAGATAGTGTGAAAATAAAGAGCTTCAGGGGTGAAGAGGGTCTTCCAGGGTGAGAAAACTGCAAGGAAATGCTGTGGAGATTCAGGAGCAAAACCCAGGAAATGAATCACCCTCTAGAGTGGCCTCTCCAAATGACCTTTCCTAGTAGCCTCTGAATTACCACATGTGCCTAGATGCTGTGCCCTAAATGATGTGGCATGATATAGAGAATTCTGACACTTGCTGTTAAGATCATCAGGGTCCTGGTTGGATACCTTTCACTATTTTTGTGGTAATTTGGATAAAAATTATCAGTACACAGCATGGTATTTAAAATCTGAGAACCTTCATTCAAATCTGAGCTTTGTTGCTACTGATATGATATTGGCTAATACATTTCATGGAATGACAGTATTTGAGAATTGGAAGGAAATTTAGTAACCTTCTAGTCCAGCCCATACATGAAACGAATCCTTGTTATAACAAATCTGACTGTTATGAAATTCAGCTTTTTCTTGAAGACCTTAAAAAGGAAAGGAAACATACTGCTTCTGAAAGCATCCCATTCCACTTTTGAGCATCCTAGTAGTTAGAAAGTTTTTCATGATATCAAACTTAAAAAATACTTGAAGAGTATCACTTCCCTGTTAATGGAAGCTGTCCCTCTCTTAATGTTGCTGAATATTACATTAGACTCTTTAGTAGCCACATCATACCAGTGAACTCATTGAGTTTGCAGTCTTCCACAACCCCTGGATCTTTTTTCAGAACAACTGCTTTCTAACCAGGTTTCACCCATTTTTTGGTTGTAAAGTTGATTTTTTTTTGTACCACAATATAAAATTTTACATTATACCACTTAAATTTTATCTAATTAGATTAAGCCTAAAACTGTAGCCTATTATACTCTTTTTTCAATTACCTGATATACTCTTAGGGAATTGAGATGCAAGGACCCTCCTTTAGTCCTGACCACTCCCTACCCCAGCCCAAGGCTATTTATTCATTAAGACTTAATCCTAGGACCATGTCCTGAGGCACAAATAAGACTTGCAAATTAATTACCCTGTACTTTCTTTAGTTATTCATAGAATCAATGAAAGCATCCATCCAACAAGATTATACTCTGCCTGCTTATCTACCTAGTGACCTCATAGAAGAGGGGAGCATTTCCTTAATGGGGCGGGGGACCCCTGAAAGTCTGGTCTATTACACTCCTGAAGTCTACCTTCCAAGGATACATATAAGAACCGTATAAATACAACTGTAGTAACGGATTGCTTATGAGTAGGATGAAGCAGTATAATAAAAATAATATCAATTAAATTACTCATAATTAGAGAAATGCAAATTAAAGCAATCCTGAGATTCTACTTCATACCCATTCGAGTGGGAAAGTTGACAAAAAAGGAAAGTGATAAAAGTTGGAGGGGCTATGGGAGGACAGGTACACTGATGCATTGTTGATGTAAATGGATCCAACCATTCTGGAAAACAATTTGTAATTATACACAAAAAACTACTAAGCATTGTTTGCCTTTTTCAGTGTTGTGCTATTGTGAAAAAAGAGGAAAAGTTCCTTTGTGTTCAAAAATATTAGTAGCAACTTTTTTCTGTGGTGGCAAGAAGATGGAAACTAAAGGGCTACCCATCAATTGAAGAGTGGTTGGATGAGTATAGTATAGGACTGTCATAGAGTGTCATTGTGCTTTAAGCGTTGAAGAAATAGATAATTTCAGAAAGACGCGGGAGACTTACTGAGTTTGTATGCAAAGTAGAACAAGCAGAACCAGAACAACAAATTAAAATAAAACAACTCTGAAGACTTTTATGTACTGATGACTAATGAGAACTGGGAGAACATGTTCTACAGTAACAATAATGTAAAAACCAAGAACTTCGAAGGCTGAAGAACTGCAATCAGTATATTCCTGATCCTCGAGAACTTACTTTGAAACTTGCTCTCAATGCTATATATTGTATGTACAATATAAATATGTAATCTGTGTATCATGCATATGTAAATATTTACACACCTACATAGTTACATAGAATATACAGCTGCTGAAGGAGTTTGTTTTGCTTGACTATATTTGTTACAAGAAATTTGTTTTTCTTTTTTTATGAGGTGGTGGGTGGGAGGGGAAATGAAATGGATTTTTGTTAATTTTTAAAAAATAATTTGAAGGGGTATTATAGATGTGAAGTGTTGCAAGTACTTTCAAAGGTCACTGTATTATTACCTTTGCTGAATTATTTTGTTCCAAGAGACTTTGGGAAGTAGGAACAATCAGTAAATGTTTGTAATGCAAGAAAATATCATTATAATTGTTTTTTGCTCTTTAGGTAAGGTTTTCTACCTTCTGTTCTAAACTATTTATTCTTCCAATTTTTTTTCCTTTCAGATGTATTTCATTTTTTATCTTATGCTTTATTTCTTATATGTTTCCTTATCATCCGTGTTGCCAAGCCAGATGGTATAGCATAAGGTGGTGAGGGAAACATTATTATCTTTGCCCTGAAGCATATAATGCAATCCTAAAACAAATAGTTTAAAACCTACTTCTAGCAAATGACAGGGGACCAGAAAAGTTGATGTTCTAAGCAGGATTTCACTACAAAGGAAAATACTAAATCTTAAAGGCACTGTGTGGTGCTTTCAGACCTTTCATCCTATATGAATGTGCACGATTGCACATTGTATAGGGTTTTCATTACATTTATTGTTCACATCAGGATTATACTTATCCACATATCTAAGTATTTCAAGCAGTGGCATGCATTTGGAAGAAAACAAAACAAAACACTATTATTTGTGAGCCCAGAGGTTTTTTGTTAATGTTTACTCTTCTTCTGGGTTTACCTCTAAGATATCTCTCAACCCCATGGAATTTCTTCATAATGTTTTGCATCTTCTTCCACTTTCTCATATCTCTAGCTTCAGTTCTTGATTTGGGATGTTGTGATAGGGCCAGGCTGTGCCTTTAATGTCCTCCTCTCCACCCCTTTATCTCTGGGTTGGGGTGGTCAAGGTCTGATTAGCTCCATTTCCGTGGTGTTTATACTGTCAGGTTTCAAGTCTTCTTGAATGTCCCAGGATAGAGCTTAGCTTCATTTAGGACTCCGTAAACCTCAGTCAGAATGCTGGAGTCTTAATGGCCTTCTAGAGTTTCTCTAGTCAAATTTCTGTAGCCTTTGAGGCCTCCTGGGGGCATCCTTCCCAGAGTGCTGTTGGCTTTCAGCCCCATCATTTGTGGTCAGAGCACTCCAGGCTTCTGACCCTTCGGAAGCTTTCCCATCATAACACTCCTGGAGCCTCTCAGTTCAGAGTGCTGGCTTACTTCCACCTTGTTTACCTCAGCTCAAGTTGGCTTCTCTCATTAAGGAAATCCAAACCCAATGCCTATTGGCTTGTGTCTGTCTTTTTGTGTCATTCTGGGCTGGATGAAAGAGCCCATTCTTGTTTCTCTTTAGGGATGTTGATCCCTATTCCATTTGGTGCTCTTTTTTTTTTTTTGCTGGAGTAAAAAATGTGGATTAGCTCAGCTCTTCTTCAGCCTTTTATGTCACAGTCTTAACTAAAAGATGTTGTTATGGTCTTAATGATTCTTTGTCTTACAGAGAGATCTTAATTTTAAAAAGAAGCATTATGATGTTTGATGTACATTTGTATTACCTTGAAATAATATGAAAATGGATTGTTAAGAGTTTATTTAAGCCCTTTTATGCTACTGTGATTTTATTCTTTGAATATGGAGCAAAAAGAAATCAAGTAAATGTAATCATGGGGAATCTCTCCCTTGTTAGAATGTGGCTAAGAAATGACAGTAGTGCTTCCAGTTGCCGTAGTTTCCTTAGGAAATAATGGCTTCTCTTTTCCCTAAAGCTGGCAGGACATAGGATGCACAGTGCATTTTGTTTTGTACTAGAAAAAAGAAGTTTGTTACATGGTATGTCTCTGCTATAACATGTCAGGAAGTTGCCTGATTTTTAAAAATAGTATAAAGTTTGATACAAATTCTCTAGGAGAAAGTATTCACAATTGCAGAGACATCCAGTTGCTAAGCTTATTGAATCATTAGTATTGAGAAATCATTTTCAGACAATGATAACTAGTTGGTTAATAGTGACTCTAAATTACAAGGTAATTTAGGTAGTGTAGAGAGGCTAAAAGACAAGGACTTAACTTTCCATCCCCAGACTGGGCTTGCCTAGTGTTAATTTTTCACTATGTTTGGCCCCCGTAATTGTGACTTGTGTTGTCAGTCTAATTTTTTATGGCAAAGACAGAGTGTACTTTTATGGTTCAAGTGAGTTTCCTTACCTAGGTATAGCAATGCTGAGCTTTCCTTTGAAAATGATAACTCTTTCATGCCCTCTGTTCAAGGGCATGAGTGCAATTAATGATATCAATTTTCCCTCTACAGACTTGTGGGGAGCAAGAAAACAAACACGTGGTCACTCCTAAACAGATGTAATTATAGAGCTGGAAAGGACTTATGTAATCCAACTTTATTTTAGAAATCAAGAAATTTAAAGATCACCGAAGTCAAGCAAGTTTTTTTAACCTCATTCAGAGACAAAAATGAGTTCTTTTTCCTCTAGTCCAGTGATCTTTTTATTATTTCCACACCAGAAGCAAAATGAAATAAAGAAGGTGTAAGTTAAAACAATTTTTTGACCCCATTTGGCCATAAAATGCAATTTGCTTTTAGGATCTGGGGTGGAAATGTTTAGCTATGCTTATGCATGAAATTCAGGTGACTAGAAGGCTGGTTTTAGAGGCAGGATAATTTGGATTCATATTCTACCTCTGATGTATACTACTGACTTTTTGATAAGGGGCAATTAATTTCACCTCAGTGACTTCAGCCTTAATATAGTTATTATTTTTTTAAGATTATAAATTAAATTGGTTACTGGTCTGCATCTGTGGAAGGAGTTTCCATACTAGGAATTCCCCACATAAATGAAATCACTCTTCTTCTCCCCTTCATTGCACACCCTTTCTCCCCCCGAAAAAAGGTAACATAGAACTTTTAAAAGTAAGCATGTGTAGCAGCACAACAGAAATATCTTAACACTGAATTCTAAGAATTCTTAGGAAATATTCTAAGTGTAATTTTCCCAAGTATGATTATTCCTAGCCTCAAATTCATTCCTTTTGTAAACCTTTCATATCAAAGGTACCGAGAGATTCATTGTGTGATCAAAACCTAACTAATCTTGAATATTTGGTAAGCTGAATTAATGACATTTTTTGAATTCTAGAATATTTTGGAAAATGGAATTCTATCATTTTCAAATACATACAGTAATATGAACCAACACTAATAAATAGTGCCACCACACAGGAAATGCTGGGCCTACTTTAATGGCTAAATAGCTATATTATTACTGCCAAGAGCCCTGGATTGGGAGTTAGAAAACCTGGCTTTGAATTTTGAATAATTTAGAATAAGCCCTATTGTTTAGGCCTTAATGTAACCTTGATCAAATTAGTCAGTTATTAAATACAAGGTGTCCCAAAAGTTTTAGTGTGGTTTTAAGGTGTCAGTGCTTGGCACAGGGTTGCCACTTAATAAGAACAGCATCTCTCAAAAATCTTAGTACATTTTTAATAGTTCTGTCAAGCATTATGCTAGTTTGGAAGTACAGTTACAAAGAATTAAATAATTCCTCTGCACAAAAAGTTTATGTTCTGATTAAGGAGATAGGTACAATAAAAATGTGTACTGCACAAATATAAAATTGATAGGTAGAAATATATACACAATAGTTAAATATAAGGTAGTTTGGTAGGGAGGGTATGTGGGTATCAAGAAAGACTTCCTGTAGAGCTACTTAATAAAGAAAGAGAAGGATTCTATTAGAAGTAAGGAGCGAGTATATTCTCAGTATGTGAAGTGGTTATTGCAAAAGCACAGAGATGGAGAGTCATATGTCAGGAGCCCAGGGGGCAGCTGGGCTGGATTGCATTGTGAAGGAGAGGGAAGTGATGTCCAGTGAGATTGGAAATACAGTTAGGGACCAAGTTGCATAAGACGTAAAGCTAATGAAAAGTTTGTATTTTATCCTAATGGTAAGAGGAAACCACAGGACTTGATTGAGGAGGAGAATCACATGATCAAGATGTATGTCTCAGGAAAACTATTTGGGCGACAGTGTGTAAGATAGTCTGGAGTAGGCAAGAAGTCCAATTTGGAGACCTTGCAATAATCTAGACAAGGGACAGTGAGGGCCTAAATTAAAGTGATAGCCATGTGAATTGAGTCAAGCACTAAGTACAAAAACTGTAATGAAAGTAACAATGTTGAGATTTCATGATTGATTGGTTATGTGGAGTGAGAGTGAAAGAGTTTATAGCAATATCAACATTGTGAACCTGGGAGACTGGAAGATAGTAGTGCCTTTGACAGAAATAGTGAAGTGTGGAGGAACATTGTGGGTTTAGAGAGAAAGGTTATGAGCTTAGCTTTGATTAAACATCATGACTTTATGATGGTACATTTAATTTGAAATTTCCACAAGGAAACTGATGATGTGGGATGTTTTCCCTGTGGAGAGACTGTGGTTGGATATGTAAAACTTTGAGTCATCTGCATAGAGATGATAGTTAAATCCAAAGGAGCTGATGAAATTTCCAAGAGAGTCTTAGAACAGAAACAGAACTTTGGGGGAATACCCACAGTTAGAGAGGCCGATATGGTTGATGAGCCTGAAAAGGAGAGAGGAAAAGAAGGCAGACAGATAAGAGTCTAGCCAAGAGAAATTAGGGTCTTGAAAACTCAGTGAAGAGAGAGTATCCTGGAGGAGATGTTGGTCAGTAATATCAAGTGTGACACATAGGTTGAGAAAGATTAATACTGATAAGTTTTGACAATGAAGAGATTTTTGGTAAGTTTTCAGAAAACAATTTTTCTTGAACAAGTTGAAAGCCAGAATAGAGTAAGGAGAGGACCAAGAGAGGAGGCAGTAAGTGTAGATGGCTTTTTAAATAGTTTGGCTGAGAAAAGGAGTAGAGCTATAGGATGTGTATCAGCAAGCACTCAGCATACCCAGGATGGCTGCTAGCACAGGTTCTTAGATCTGCTTTTCTAAAGGAAAGCAACTCAAAATGGGTTAATAATCTTACTTTAATCAATCAAACGTATATCATTTACCTAGTTCAGGGGAAAAAAGTCAGCACCCTGAACTTCAGAGAATGCAAACAGAAATTACAAGCAGAAGTTACAAGCAGCCAAAGAAACAGATCAGCAGATGGACTTCCAGCTATCTGACCATTACATCCATACCTAGTTAGTTACCAGAGAGGGAAGCACCAACATCTGGATTTTTTAAAGTGGGGAGGGGGAGCGCTCAACAGCTTCCCAGAGTCTCATCTGGCCAAATC
>CM053582.1:379155069-379249400 GCA_028627135.1 Pseudochirops cupreus | reverse complement strand
GTTTTGAATGTTTGTCTTGATTTGTAATGGAATAAACAGAGTGTTCACTCTATTTTGTAATCTGAACTCTAAAAGCTGTTCACAGTAGCATTCCTTTGGGAATCTGCTGGTGAATGGCATTACACCATCTTCAATCTCTTCCAGTAGAAGATGGCCAAGTGCAAGAAGAAAAAGAAAAGGGGGAAGAAAGGAAAGCTAGAAGGAGGAAGAAATTAATTTACACCATTCCTTACTCCTTCTCTCCAGCTAAGGTAGACCGCTGATCTCCAGTCTTAGCATGTCAAATTCTACCTCACTTAGACGGCAGCCCACCACAAGCCAAAAGAAAAAATATTTTTTAATTGTTTTTTTAAATCACTGAAGTTTCATGCATTCCTCTCCCCACTGTGGAAGCTTAGGCAGTCCATACTCTACACATATGTAAGCAAGTATTACATATCATAAATACATATATAGGTATATATTTCACTTGAAATTATATAAAAATAAAAATTTTGTATCCAAAAGATTTATCATTTTACAATTCAAAAATGGCATTACTGAAGTCCTTCCTAAAATCTGTCTTGGTACAAATTTACATTTATAATTCTGGTTAATGACCCTAATCATATTAAAAAAAAACAACTTACTATGCTTACTATAGCTCAATCCATTGTTTCTTGGCAACAAGTATAGTTTGGAAACTAAGATATAAATGCAATTTCTAAAACAACCCCTAAATCAGCCAAGATGATGTTTTTAAATTGTAGTCTCTGGGTTTTTTTTAAGGGGGGAGGGGCAAAGGGGGGGGCTGTCCCATGCATTAGATTTGTTTACTTTTCCTTATGTCTGGATTATGTCCAAATAGTCAAATCTTTCATTTATATTCATTATATTCAGAAAGTGGTTGCTTTTTCATTTAAAGTTCACATCAGGAAATGCTTCTGACAGTGCCAATTAGAAAACAAAAATACAGCTTAATTTCCTATTCACATCTATGATTGTAACTGATGAATGCCTCAACATTTTTATTACTTATTTTATAAACTATGAACTTTATTTACACTTCTCATTAACCATGACTATAATAGGAAGAGAAAATAGCGGTCATCTAAACTAAATCAATGTTCACATATGCCATTAGTTATTTTTTACAAGCTCAAAAGTAGGAAACAAAAAACACATGTACTATTTCAAGTTTTCAGATCCTAATCCCTCAAAAGAAAAAAATTACACTGTAGCAAACAATTAAATATTAGTATAATATTAAAAGAAATAGTGTCATAATGTGAAAAGAAATACTGGCATAATAATTCCAAGAAAGAAAAAGCATCACTGCAAAGATGAAGCTGAAACATGTCAGCATGAGTCATAAATTCACATTATCGCCCAATAAAATCACATTAAAAGATCCCCCCCAAAAAATGCCCTTTGCAAAAAAAAAATTCTTCTAAATGATACAAATAACAAGAGACTTTATTTTTCAGAAAGTACAAAGAAATCTGCTCTTCATGAGAAATAACATTCTGACACTAATATTCATCTCTTTTCTAGAGTTTAATATGAGGAATAGGAACTAGGATATTTTATTTCATTGGTATATGGAATGCTAAAGAGAGGAAACTCCCCCTTATCAATGCAGGTCAGCATCTTGTCTGCAATTTTAGAGTCTAATCACTCAGAAATTAGACTGCTTCCCCAAGACCACACAGGGAGGCAGCACTTGAATACAGGTCTTGAATTCCAGGCCTGCTCTCTATAAACTATACAATGCTTCCTTCTCAAGTTTAACACGTGCTAGTAAAATCTCCATTGCAACTTGGCTACTAGTACTAAGCATAATATTTTGAGTACTAATTTTTCTTCCTCATAAAAATAAAGCTAAGAGTTGTTTTGTGTGCATGTATAAGCAGGTACATGAATATAATAGATATCATCATAAACATACACATTTTCCATGGGCCAAAAACTCGTAACAAAAGGCTTAACTTTGTTGCATTTTTTTTTTTTAATGTATGGGCAAAGTGGAAGGTTTTTAGTTTTGGTTGCAGTTTTGCTAGAGTCATGGGAGCCAGGGGAGTGACAGAGGCAAGTGTCTTTAAAGAAAAAAGTTCCCCCAAAAAAGCTGTATTTTTTATCTATATTCTTTTTTTAGTTCATCTTAAATTTCAGCTTATTATAATGGCAGCACAAGTAACTGAAAGTCTAATTAAAGGAAAGGAAGTGATAGTCCAGACTGCAGAAAAGAAACCCCACACACATAAAGTATAGAATAACCAGAAGTCACAAAAGGAAATCCAGGGTCTATTCCTCTATCAGCCTCACCTACTGTACTGAAATTATAACTGGAAATCTAAAGTTGTCATTAGACCTAGGTTCAATGGTCAATAAAACACTACAGATGCTGAAATGAAAGTCAAAGTCCTATTTTGCTTTTAGATATCATGACACCATGGCTTTTAGAAAAGGTTTTCAAAGATGTTTTCTATTAGAAAATAAATGGAGAAACTGAGTTCTTTATTCAGGTAGATTAGTTTTATCTTTATTACTACATATTATAAATTTAAATGAAGACAACTTTCAAAATTTGCAAAATGTGCAGTAATAAAAATCATATTTAACATTCAAAAGATCATAAATTCACTAAAAATACTGCATAGCAAATCAAAAGCAATTATTTTAAAAGATATGAAAGGTAAACAAAATAGTCTAGCAAGTTTTATAAAATTATGCTTATCTTATAGCATTAAACATACAAATGTTCCTCACTATTCTGTGGCCCACAGTCACTATTATAACTTAAAAAGAATATTTTGTTTTTACTTGAAAAGTATATACTGATACTTATTTACATAAGGCTTATTGAAAAGAATACAACCAACTCCCTCAAAATCCATCCCTTTCTAAATGATTGTTCTATTTTTTTAAGATTGGCCAACACCACCAGATTCTAATCTTGATTTGGACTATCAAGAGAAATAAATTAACATACTTAAATGGCTTATGGTTTATAAATAAACATAATAAAAGACAACAAAATGACATCGCTTTATATTCAAAAGGCACTAATCCAATTTAATAGGTCAGCTGGTTAACTCACTGCACTATATTGCAGAAGGAAGCAGTTAGGAAGTGACCTTGGGATACTTAACTCTCCAGATGTACGAACAATCCAATTCCTCATCAAAAAAAAAGACCTTATAATGTTTCTGGAGACTATACAGATTTATTCATGCACATTGAATGCACTTGCTTATACACATTCTGATCTTTTAACCTATGCCAGGGGTGTGGTTAAAATTTCAAAATTATGGTTTGGTAATTTTAAATAAAAGGTTACAAACAAGCACTAAGGATTTGGCGAAGCTTCACCTCTCTCCTTACCTCTCTCCTTCTAGACTATAGATAGACTTCTGCTATACTGCACCAAGCACAATGACAAAACACGATCACAAACTAAGTTCCTGATCACACATTCACAGTTGTTTTAAGTGAGAAATTAAACGCTTATTGTTTCTATTCGCTTTCCAAAATTTCAGACCATAAAAATTGGGGGGAAAAATCCTTATTATTTGTTCTACACAAAACATACTTTCTAATATTCCTGATTAGTATCAACAAATAACTTTATATACAGAAAAATGATTTTCCTACCCTTTTTAATAATAATAATATTGGTCACAGGAAATCTGTTTTAGGCTTTTTAAAAGTTCCAGCATAAATTAAGCTATACTTTGCTTTGGCACTAGCTCCCCCTCCAGACCATACTACTAATGTTGTAACTGCATTTAAGATATAAACAATATGCACTCAAATGGTTGTACCAGGTCACTGACAAGTACTAAAATTCAACATTTTTCAAAAAATATCACATCAGAGTGCTTGAAATTAAAAAAAAAACTGTACCAAAGAACTGCAGAAATTAATCAGAAAGATTCTTACGATCTCATCTATCTTAAACAGAAATGACATGCAGGAAAATACATCTGGACACTTTCAAAATGATTTTTCAGCCAAATGCAGTAACTGTTTAAAATAGAATCTTTCTACAATTCTACATTTCAATGAAATTAATCTAAATTCACTATTCCAATAAACTAGAGTCTATCACTGTGTATAACACTTTCTACTTTTGTCTGCCCAATTCATTACTTGATCAAAGATAAAGAAAATATTTTTGCATCTGTTTCTGCTATCTATGCAAGTTTCCTTCCAGCTGTTCAGCAGGCTCTTCAATTTAAGAAAGCTGAAGTTCTAAAGCTGTAAAAGGAAAATGTTATGCCTCCAAAGCAACTTCAGTAGTTTTTAGATCCTTTTCATTCCTGATTGCCTAAATTCTTGAGAAACTAAACTTCTATGATTCACAATTTCAAATCTGGATTTTCTTAACCTTACTATTGAATAAATTACTCATAAATCATAAGTAAATATATTCTAATCTCAACATTTTGTGCTAGAATACAAAAGATTAGAGAAGCATTGGTGTTCACTTTATGGAACAGCTTTTGAAGGAAAAATTATTCTAGCCAAAGTAAAACCACAACTTTTTCCAGTAAGCATAGATAACCCTACAATGCTTAAAAAGATTTAACTTTTATAATACATTTTCAACATATTACTTTTTTAAAGCGCTACTTCATGAAATCAAGTACACAAACTTAAGAAAATAAAGAACATCTTTGATGACGAAAAAACCTCTTATGAAACCTACTTCCTTCATCCACTGGCTTTAAAAGCAAAAATCAGCCAATTACTTGTAAGTTCATTTAAATTGTAAAAAACATCACTGAAAATCGTCCTAAGGAACCTTAAACTGGCAATTGGAGGTCTACAGTTGCCGAACGGAAATGGTAATTTCACTTTCCCGAACTGGCTTAAATAAATACAGTACGTGGAATTTTATGTACCTTTTAAAAATGTTCCTACCTCTCAAATACAAAAGACTCAACCCTAAAAAATCAAACCAAGGTTAAAACCAGATGTGGCCAGGGCCGTCCAACTTTAGAGTAGTTTGATGCAGCAGTTCTCTGACGTTCAGCGTGCCAGAAGGTTGCACCCCCCAAAGTGAACTGTCAGTGAATAACAGGTGATGCACCGGACACCGCACAGGCTCCAAGGCAGGGCAAACCTCTCCACCAAAGAGATGATTAACTCCTTTTATCACCACCGCCCCCAGCCCTCCAGCATTTAGAGTCAAGTTACCATCACCTCTCCATCAAAAGGTGAGAGGCCCCCTACGCTAACTAAAGCCCACATCCCTAAAGGGAAGGGGCTGCTCTCTCTTCCTCGGTGGGGTGGAGGTAGATCTGGGTGCAGATCCATTCGGAGCATTAAAAACTCGCGCACGAAGATGCCCACCGGCCGGAGTGCCTGAGCTGAGTGGGAGGTGAAGGAGAAGGAGAGGACGAGGAGGGGCCCCCGACGGCTCGCGCCACCGCCCCCCCCATCTCCCTTACCCCCCTGGGCAGGATGCGCTCCTCCGAGGAGAGCAACAGCGCCCCTCCCGCCCCAGGCAGGAGACGCCCCGGCCCCACTTAGCCCAGGGCTCCCACACCTGGAGCTCCCGGAGCTAAGCCCCCACCGAGCCCCCAGCTCCAGGGTCCCCGAAAGGATGGAGGGAAAGAGGGGGAGGGGAAATTCTTTCCCCAGCTCCTTCCGGGAATCGCTGTTTAAGCGGCAGCCGCAGGCCCGGGAGGAGAGAAGCAGCCCCAAGTCCTCGGGTTCCCCAGGTCCCCGCGCTTTCCCCACGGCCGGGAACCCCAGCCCCAGCCCCGCGCGACTACCCGACGCCCCCTTACCCGTGGAGGGAGGGGAGGAGGGCTCCGGTGGCTCGTCTCCAGCCACCGCCACCTCCGGCCGTCGCTGCCCGGGGAAGGGGGAGTGGGAGTGGGAGGGGTGGTGGCGTGGACGAGGATGCTACTCCCGACTCTGGGAGGGGAGGAAGAAACGGAAACAGGAACCGCCGCCGCCGCCGCCGCCGCCGCAGCCGTTTAACGGAGCCTTCGGCGCCACTGACTGAGGGGGAGCGCGAGGCGGCGCGAGCTGGGCGGACGCTGACAGCGCGAGCCGGCCACTGCGCGCGCGACCCAGAGCAGCGCGAGCCCCATTCCCGGGGGGGCGGGGGAAGAGGGGAACGGATGGTGGGGCGGGGGTGGAGTGCAGGAGGTTGGAAAGGCTGGGAGAGCTAGGGGAGGGAAAAAAAACCTAGGCGAGTCAGCCGGAGATAACGCGCGCACGCGCCAGAGCGGCTCCGACAAGAACGCAGGCTGGGGGAGCCTATGATAGCGCAAGCATGCGCGCGCGAAAGGGGCGCGCGCCCCTCGCCGTTCATGGCCTGGCAAGTGTGCGCGTGCGCATGCGCCGGCCGCTGCCACCTACGGCTACCCTGGCATGTGCCAGTGCTTCTTCCACACCGCCTTTTTTTTTCCGCTCTTGGGTGGCGCGGCAGTAGCGGGAACATCCACGTCCAAACCAAGCGGAGAAAATACCCTGGGACGCGAGGACATTTCCGCAGTTCATCAGCCAAACACGTGCGCATGCCCTCCCACACGAGTTGTAAAGGAATACGCTGTGTTCATCCTCATCCAGAATCATAGAGTACCAGGACTTACAAGGAGTGAGGAAAAGGTTGCCCTAGGCAAAGCCCGGACTTGACTTGGGAAGGACACGCCCGCTGGGGTTTGCAGTATTCTTTCGGTCTCTGGAAAATACAGGCATCTCTGGCAATTTCTCTAGTGGCTCCGCGGGGAATATTGGACTGCTTGAGGTACTTTGGCGTTGGGCAGTGCTGAACGGTCCCGCGGGGTTACTGGTTCGCCTGCGCGACGACCGCATGCAACATGCATTGCTAAGTGAGACTTCCTTCCACCCCTCACCAAGCTGGCTCGACATGATGCCTTCCCTGTGGTTCCATCGCTTTTTCAATTGATTTAGAACTAAAAGCCGCCCAAGCTCCGCTTCATCGTGCGGAGGAAAAGACGTTTAGGGGAGACCGGGTGTGAGTTTCTGTTTCGTGCCCAGCGGCTTACACCAGCCTCGCTTGGAAAAGCCTCTGGCCCTGCGAAAGGTTAATACTAAGCTGCTTTCACCACGCACACCTAAGGGAAAGGGCATCTTTTTTCCAACAAAGCTCCCCACCCACCCAGACATTTAAAAGTCCTGGAGCTGGCAAGCGAAGCGAGCAACTGTTCGAAGCTTCGGAGCCCAGCCGACTGATGGGCCGTCTCTCCGGTCCAATCCGAGGAGTAGGGCCTGGAGGAGGGGAACTGTAAATACCCAATGAGGGAAGGGAGGTTGAAAAGCGAGGGGGTGCGGAATCGACGAATCAGAGAGCGAGAGAGTATGAGTGGAATGCGACCGGCCCAATCAGAGACTCAGGTGGCGTGGTCCTGTTCCAAACTCTGGCCTCCGAGCCCTGGGGCTCAACATCTTTGACTCTAGGAAGGGCAGGGATGAGTTGTAGAAGAGGAGCTCATTCCCTCGTTTTGGTTAATGCCTTGGAAATGACACGATGTGATGCGCGATATGATCAGTACAGGGACAGCAGAGAGCGGCTACCTAGAGTTGTTATGTCCATGTGGGTAACCCTTGAAAAATGGGTGGCGGTGGGGATCCCACAGCCTTCCTCATAAGGAGTACTGGACTCGTCCTCCACAACCTTTATGTGATAATTACACCCCCGTCCTCTAACTCCAGTGCCTTCCACTAAGTATTTTACAGCCATTTTTAATGAGCTATTATTATAAGGTGGAGCAACTTCTCCAAGGTTACTTAACAGCCAGAACTAGAATTGTGAAATTTCGAGTCTACAGTCTCGTACTGCAGCTGGTGCCTCGGGCTACTCGGAGCTGCCTGACTGAATCCCCATCCCTACCTCACAACTGCGGTGGGTATTTACAGTTCCTTAGAGTGGATCCGAGGGGGCCCAATCAAGGCCCAGGGTCTAAAATGCCTTTCTGAAAGGCTAGAATTCAAAGGTATTATTTTACAATCCTTGAGAATGGTTATAAGCCATTAATTAACAAAGTAATATTTAGGGGTAACTTTCTCCTACCAAGAAAAAAATCTAATTTAAGCTATTGCTTGGATTATGTCGTGGTTCAATTCCACAAACATTTAATTCATTTATCTATTGTTTCTGAATTTATTGGCTAATTATTATAATCGATTAATTTCTTTGAAGGAAGGAAGCATTTATTAAGTATTTACTATGTGCAAAGGACTGTGCTTTAAAGATTTTTTAATAAAGAAAAAGATTTTACAGCCTGTCAGAGGATGAGGGGAGGGGAGATGGAAGAGTAATTAGCTTAACTTTTGAAAGAAGATCCAAACAAAACAAATACTTAAGGAGTAGAGGAGGGTAGAAAATTTGTCAAAGATTTGATGTATATCAGAAGGAAGGTAACATGCTGCACAAACTTGACCTCTAGGAGGGGCAGGGTATAGCGTACCAGGCTTGGAGTCGAGAAGATTTCCTTAGCTCAAATCTGGCCTCAGACACTTACTAGCTGTGTGACCCTGGGCAAGTCATTTAACCCTGTTTGCCTCAGTTTCTTCATCTGTAAAAATGAGCAAACCGCTCCAGTACCTTCGCCAAAGGAAACTACAAAAGGGATTAGGAAGAGCTGAGAAATGACTAAACAACAACATACATATGTGTGTGTGTATATATATATATATATATATATATATATATATATATATATATATCCTCAGTAGAAGACACAAAGTGACAATGAATGTTGCTACAATTCACATCTATATCACTCATTAAGGTTTACAAAGTTCTCTATATATGTTATCTTATTAGAGCCTCACCAGAACACTGTGATAAGAAGTTATTACAGTTAAATTAGCTTCCCCCTTTTACAGAAAAGTTCCGGGAAAGTGTCAGAAAAAGAATTCAAAACCTGGTCATTCCTGACTCCAAATGCAAGGCTCTTTCCATTACAGGAAACAGAATACTACTACCTCCATATGATTTGCTTTAAGTTCCCCGGGGATTTCAGTCTAGCTCTGGCAACTAAATTTCTGTCTATCAGGAATGTGCCTAAAAAGGCCTTCTTGAAATATCCCAAAACTTAGTGGCTGTTGCCAAACTGGATGCACTTTAAAATGCTTTCAATAGCAAGAAAGGGACAGTTTAGGTTAATGGACAGAGTAAAGCTGGAAGAGGGATTAGTTTAAGATTTACCTCTAATACATGCTGGGCAAATCTCTGTTCTAGACAGGCTTTAATACCATAAGTTGCAATGAAGGTGCCAACCTGTGTTGGTAGAGGGAGTTTTGACATCACATACAACCTTTGTCCCTTCAGTAGAAAAGTAACATTTGAGAACAAGTTTGTTTTTTGAGGTTCTCAGTCCAAGAAGCTTTACACAATCCACTTATCTCTATAGTCATACATAGTAGTTAGCACTTATATAGCACATTAAGGTTTACAAAGCACTTTAAAAGATTTCATTTATCCTCAGAACCATGATGGGAAGTTGGTCCATTTGTTGTCATCCCCTATTTACAAATGAGGAAACCGAGGCAGGCTGGGAAAGTGACTTGCCCAGCATCTCACAACAAGCGTCCAAGGCCCTAGTCCAGTGAATTCTTTCTACGGTAACACCTAGCTGCCTCCACACCTTCTAAACAACAACCACAACATTTAAAATGACATCTAAGTAACCCTACTAGAGAGAAGTATTTGCCAGAACCTTCTAACCTCTTGTATTTCTTCTTCCTCAGGTCATCGCTTTTTTTTTTTCCATCCCCAAACTTCTCCCTCCAGAATCAGCTTGCTGTGAGTCTGATTGTCCTAACTAAAGAACTTAACCCATAATGTATTTTTTTTCTTCTCTTCACTCAAGTTCCAACAAATGTTCAGTGTGTGTCAAGTATGGCTTGAAATAAAAAGGGATAAGGCTTTCATTTCAGTGGCAAGAAAGTAAGGCTTTCATCTTTGTCTTAAAAAGGTATGAATGGAATAAAAGTGAAAACTTCTCAGGTAACATTCTAGAAATCTGAACAGAACTGTAATAAAGCACCAAAGACTCAGTAACCTGGGCTGGGAGCCTGGAACCCTTGCCTTACTTACCTGGTCATAAGCTGAAGTTTTCGCTAAGCTTAGCTAAGCGTAGGAGGGGGGAGCACAGACCCTGCGAATCTGACCGAAGGCCTGAATGTTCCAGACTTGTTTCCACTGACCACCATCTGACCTGGACAAATATAAAATTGGAAATCCTGTTGCGGAACTTCAGGCAGGTCACCGTGTCCTAAAATCCCCATGATTCCTAAAATACTGTCTGCTTTTACATCTATATTGGTACTGTTAGAACATTCATCTTCTGCTTTTATATTTAAATTGATACTGATGATATATTTTGTCTGTTTTCATGTCTGCTAGACACATACCTTCTGCTTTTTGATATTACTGACATTTTACCTGCAAATGCCAGCAGACTTTTGCAGTTAAGATTGTGTGCCTTAGTTCCTAATTAATGGGAACAGGACAGAACAAGGGAAGGGGAAAAGGAGTGGTCTTTGGGGTATATAACCAAGCTTTGCATTTTGCATTTTGCCTCTCCTACTAGACTGCCTCTAGTAGGGAGACCACCCTTCTTGCAAGAAGAAATAAATAAATCCTTCCTGTCTCTACTTGGAGATATCTCTGCTTATTTTATTTTGGGCAAGGTTCATCTTTGTCCCACACAGGTACAATTATACTACTGTATCAACCTATTGATTCTAAACCTTCAGCATTTTTCTAATGCTGAAAGTTATGAGCTAATTAAGTGCTTGCAACCATACCACTTAATCAGTTCAATAAGAACTCAGCCTACCCTCTTTTCCTCAGATCCTACCCAAGTGTAATCACTTAAAGATTTAGCTGAAAGTCTCAGCTAGAAGACCCATAGGGATATTGTATATGCAGGTTTTAATAAGTGGCTTTGGTGATCTATATAAAGTGGGACTTAAAAATTCAGATAAGCCTGTATCAGCTAAATAGTTAACCTCTGGGCCAAAATGTAAAAATCCAGGGGTCTCAGCCCATATACATCTTTTTTTAAGGCATGATTTTTTTTTAAGTTCCCATTATTTTTTGTGTTTCAGTTAATGGAGAAAGGTAGTATTATTTATTTATTCTGAAAAATGCAGTTTTAGTCCCTTAACTGCATTGCCTAGAGAAAAATAAAACTACCCAACCAGGCCTTCCTGAAATGTAGACTGTAACTGAAAGCAATGTTTGTTGAATTGAAACAAAAGGGAAAAGCACTGAATTTTATACAGAGAAAATAAAAAATAGAAGTGCAGAATGTTATTTGTTTCCATGAGACAGTTACCGTGACTAAATTCAGTATTAAAAAGACAGCATGGTGGAGTGGAAAGACTACTGGTTTTGATTTACTAGTTGTGAGACCCTGGACAAATGATTTAATCTCTCTCAATCCCCAATTCTTCATCTAGAAATATTTACTGAGTGCCTATTGTGTACAAGGCACTATGCTAGACTTCCAAATCATAATGAATGAGCTGTCAGGTAGATAAGTGAAGTTTGATTTAAAAGGCTTTTTGTAATTGGTGTTTGAAATATAGTTAATAGTATTATAGTTATAGCATACTCAATATTAGTGTGTGTTTGTGTTTCATTTTACACATTTTTAGAAATTGAACACCATCATTGAATTTTTATTAATAACTGTCATTTGAGTCAGAGCAGTATTTCTTTTCTTGGTTTTTTTTTTTTGGAGGGGGGAAGGCAGGGCAGTTGGGGTTAAATGACTTGCCCAAGGTCACTTGGCTAGTAAGTGTTGAGTGTCTGAGGCTGGATTTGAACTCAGGTCCTCCTGACTCCAGAGTTGGTGCTCTATTTAATAAATGCTTCTTGACTTTATTAAGAGTAACATGACACAAAGACTAGGAAATAAAATCCTGTCTCAATAATTAGACTCTGAGAGCATTCTATTCAGTGTTGGTTGCCACACTTTTAAAAGGTGTAGAAAAACTAGAGCTTCTAAAGAGAGCTGAGAAAACCACTGTATGGTTGTTGTTTTTTTAACTGTCATATATGTAAATATGCTTTTAACTCTTCAGAATAAAAAAAAAACTGCAAAGTTCCTTTGGGAATCAAGTTGAGAGTAAGTTGGAAGCTACCAAAGTAGATAGGATAAATGTGAAGTCTTTAGTCATTTGATGCAAAATAACTTTTACCATTTTCAGCTTTAAAGACCAAGAGAGAAAAGGAAGTTGACATAGTAAAGATGGTTGCCAGGAAAAACACTTGTTTGGAAAGAAATCATATTTTATGCAGAACTTTAGGATTCACAGTTTCTTATTCCAATGCAAAGTGACAATCTTTCTTTCATCATGCTGAAACCAGAGAGCTATGGAGAAAAGTTAGCTACCCTTGTTAGAATTTTACAGATACAATAGAACATAATAGTTCTAGGTCTTGGATGGCACTGGATGGAATGTGCTAGTACAGGTAAAAGTAACTGGGTTGGGGACTAGACTGCAAGGTAGAAGAATACTCTTAAATCCAGAAGATAAAGTTTACTTCAGAGTACGGATGTTTTATGGAGGTAGGTATGACAAGGTTTCTACCTGTAGATTCTAAGTAAGGAAGCAGACTTTCATTAATTACTAAGAATTAGTTAACAATGTAAAGATATGCAAACATTATTTTAGAAACCAGAGGATTTTTGATAATTCATCCTTACTAGTATTTTTTTTAAATGCACATCTCCAGTATTTATATCCTTATTAATAAATCATTTATATTTACAGTATGCTAATGACATTATGTACATAATAAAACATACAAAACTAGAAATTAAAAAGGAAAAGTAAGAATGAAATAAGTAGTTTTTAAAATATTTTCCATTCATGGTACAAAAAACTTTCTATATTCATGAAATAACTACTTTAGTGAGCAAAATATGATTGAATATACTTTATTTTATAAAAAATCCTTGTGTGATATCTGGGAGGATGGTACAAATTTGTAAATAATAATTGTTTGTTAATTCTTCGGTAAATTTGATCACTGTAGCTAGCCAAGTGGAAATATTTCTCTTTTTAAATATACTTTTAAATTACAAAATACAACAAAGAGGTTATAATTGAAACTTTTAAGGTGTTTCAGTATAAATCCATTCCTCTTTTTTAATGTGATTCTTTCTCTGTATATAGATACTCATCATCCAAAACACAAAAGCAAAAAAAATTAATTTTCTCTGATTTTAACTTAATAGAAAGATTTCTATATAAATCAATTCCTCATTCTTTATGTGATTCTTTTTTTAAAAAAAATCACTGATGTCTTTTGCTTTTACATGTTGTAAATTTCCCCCTGTATTCGTCCTCCTAACATCTCCCAGAGAGCCATACCATATAACAAAGAAATTTTAAAGAAAAACAAAAAAGAACGAGGGGGAAAAAAACTATCAATACTTTCCAAAAAGTCTGACAATCTGCAGTGTTCCGTACCCCTAGACTGCCACCTCTGCAAACGAGTGGGGAGAGATATCTTCTCCTATTCTGTCTTTGGGGCCACGTTTGTTCTTTGTAATGTTGCAGCATTCACTTTGGGTTGCTTTGTGGTTATTGTTCTCTCCATTTACATCTTTTGTAGTCATTGTGTATATTGCTTTCTTGGCTCTGTTTACTACACTCTGCATCACTTCATGTAAGTATTTCCATTCTTCTCTGTATTCATCATATTCATCGGTTCTCATGATACAGCAATATTCCATTGTACTACAACTTGGTTTAGACATTTCCCAATCAATGGGCATCTGGTTTGTTTCTGCTTCTTTCCTAACTATGTGTTTTTTCTTAGTGGGTGGTTATCATATATTAATTTTATTTTCACATTTTGATATTTTAGTTGAATTTTTAAGTATGAAAATACCTGGAAGATTAGCTTGACTATATAGTGTAGACTGGGGGCTAAAAATAAGTGTCAAAGGGTGGATTTGGGTCAGGTTGTAAAGGACTTTAAATGCCAAACAGAAGAGTTTATATTTGACCCTAGATGATAAATAGAGAAAATAGACGGAAGGCATGAGTTTAGAGGGAAAGATAAGGCATTCTTCTTTGGGTATATAAAGTTTGACATGTCTGACAAGTTAAAGAGAGAGATGAGTATTGGATATAAAGATTTGGAAGGCTTCTGTTTATAGACAATGTTTGAATCTATGAGTGCTAATGAGTTCACCAAAAGAAACCATCAAGAGAAAAGAGGAAAGGGCCTAGGACAGAGCCCTAGGGGATACATGTAAGGTAAGATATATATAATGATCTTTCAAAAGAGAAAAATTAGTCATACTGGTAGTAAAGAACCATGACCTACAGGTGTCATGAAAACTGAGGAAGGAGAAAATATCCAGAAGAAAGGGGAAGATTTCTAAGAAGAATTAGGATTGAGAAATGGCCTTTGGGAGAATGTAAACCTGGACATCTCTTTTAAGTGGAGAAATACACAATGGAAGATGAAGTTCCTCTGGACAAAATGGAACCTATGGGACCCTCTGTCTTAAAGGGAAAGCATTTTGCTTTCTCTTGAGACTAGAGGAGAGGATCTCTGAGAGAGAGGACATGCATGGTTGCAATGGGTAGAACAGAATCCTTCTTTGCTGCAAGAATTTTGGACTAAGTACTGGTGAGAGAAAGTGAGTCAGGAGTAGGGAACCTGCAGCCTCAAGGCCACATGTGGCCCTCTAGGTCCGCAAGTGTAGCCCTTTGACTGAATCCAAACTTCACAGAACAAATCTCCTTAATAAAAGGATTTGTTCTGTAGAACTTGAACTCAGTCAAAAGGCTGGACTTAAGGACCTGGAAGCCCACGTGTGGCTTCAAGGTCACAGGTTCCCCACCCCTGATGAGCAGTTCAAATCGGGTCTTGTCTTTGGTTTTTGAGAAGCTAGAGAGATAGAGGTAGTACTTGCTGCTAATATCACATTTAGGGGGTTACATCTGGGCCTAAGAAAACACTGTGGCTGTTTGAGTCTGCTGAGAACAGTGGTGATGCATTTCTTTCTTTCCTGTTTTCACTTGCTTCACCTTACCCTCTCCCCCAGTGGATACCTAAATCTGTTCTTTAAAGTTATATTCATCAGGGCAGCTAGATGGCTCAGTGGAGTCAGGAGGACCTGAGTTCAAATGTGACTCAGACACAACACTTACTAGCCGTATGACCTTGGGCAAGTCACTTAATCCCAATTGCCCTGCCTTCCCCCCTCCAAAAGGCTAAATAAATAAATAAAGTTATATTAATACCGTTTGTGTAATAAAGTTATATTAAAACTTGGATTATTAAAATTTGGCTTTGCTGGTTATATAAAGTGATAGATCATAGCTGCTTCTGATTTGTGTACTTCATTGCTGGAGAATAGAGTTGCAAAAAGAGAGACAGTGAATCAGCATGCAGAGAGGACACACATGTTCCCTGAATTTTATCAGGGGGATATGGTTGGGAATTTAGGTGATTATAAGAGAGAATCTTGTTGATGTTTATTTCCTGTTTTCATAAATCTAGCAGAGAGGATCAAGCTGGGCAGGGTGGCATTGCCTGTAGTCCTAGATGCTTGGGAGATAGAGGCTAGAGAATCAGTTAAGCTCAGTAGTTCTGGGCTCTGCTGACTGGGTACCCAAACTAAGTTCAGAATCAATAGAGTGACCTTCCAGGAATGGGTTATCAACTAAAGTAGACCAAACATGTGATTAGGTCTTCTCCCTAGGAGTTAAAAATAGCAGGTTCTATCTAACAGAAGATTGGTCCCTGTTGGGGTCAGGGTGCCTTCTCCATTGTTTTCCTTTATAGAGAGAGATATATAATATAATTGAGCTGTATAATACTACACACACACACACACACACACACACACACACACACACACACACACATATATAATCCTATAGGGTCGTAACTTTTTAGCTAGAAGAGACCTTAGAGGCCAACCTTTATTTTATAGATAGCAAAACTAAAGGTTTTGGTTAAATGGTTAAATGACTTACCCAGGGTCACCCAGCTAGAAGAATTTGAGGCAGAATTTGAACTCAAGTTTTCTATACTGCAAATTCAGCATTCTAACCACAGTACCATTTCGTTTCTTCTAAGAAGAAGAGATGTGACCAAGCAAGGCTGATGATACCCACATCCTAAGGGTGAAGGCCAGAGGAAGAAGTGACTACTCATCCTTTTCTTTCATCAACCCAAAAGGTGAATTTTGTTCCATATTGAATCAAACAAACTCCAAATCCTCACAGATGCTAGCAACAATGAAATGAAGTTTACAGAATGAGAGAATTCAACAAACTGAAGGCCCTGGTTTATTTTTTAAATGCCTCAAAAGAACACAAAAACTAACTTTGGAAAAAAGCTCCTATGGGATAGTAAAATTGCAAATTGACAAATAAGAAAACAAAAAGTGGAAATTGGAAGTAACTGATTGATGTGTTGATGACAATAATACAAAGTTTTAAAAATGTGATCAATGCAATGAACAATATGACTTCAGAAGAGATAATGAAGTGTGCTTCAAACAATGGACTACAATTGCAAAATGAGATTTACATTGACAGATGTGTTGATAGGTTTTACTTAATTATATTTGTTATAGGTCAGGGCTTCAGTGGGAAAAGGAATAGTCATTAGATAGTGATATTGATGCAAAAAAATAAGAAAAGAAAGAAGTATTAATGAAACATTTTTAAAATGTACCAGAGAGAAATAGAGATAGTCAGAAGGGAACATAGGCAACTAGGGCAGCTTTTTTGCTATCATGTTCAATTTAACCTTAAAAAATTAAACTATGTAACCGGAATTCACTGCTTCAAACGTAGAGCTTTTTGGGATACCAAGAAGAAATACGTGTTGAAAATGGATACCTGATGGTCAGAAGAGAAGTCTCTATGTTGTTTCTTGCTTTGACCCTCAAGGGATTCTCTTTCATTTGGACTCAAGTGAGCAGATGATGACTGACAAGTTGAATTTACTATCCTATTATTCACTACTGTTAGAGGGAGGGAAGTCACAACCTTGTTCTAGGCCACTATCTAAGGGATAGTCAAGGAACCAAAAATGTTCTGTCATTGCTACCAAGGAGAGAGATTGCAACCATGACAGTATGAGGAGGTGAGCATTATTGTTTTTGTTGTTTGTCATTTTTTCTCAAAGAGGACCAATGATATCAGGAGAGTGATGTCTTGACTTGGATTTAAATGAAGCAGGAGTATGCAGTGTTATCAACCTCACTCTCCCCTCCAGAACCATCACAGTCCAGTGGCACAGGTCAGGATGTCTGATGATGGCTGGAGAGGCAGTGGGAGACCTTGACCTTTTTAAGCTAAGGTCTTTCCCAGGTTTCATTGTGTCTGAGGCCATACGCATTCAGTCAATAGGCTAGGTAAGAATTGAGGCAAAAGATGGCCTGGTTTGCCTTCTCAAAAGAATCAGTCTGAGAGGGGGAGACCCTCAAGGTTTTTAGGAGGTAACAGAGGTCACCACCAGATACCCTCTCTACCACTTCCTCCTTGCCCAAGTGGCTTCAACCATTGGGTTGACCAGAAACTCCCTTCCCCCCAGGTCATAAGCTTTGTATATACAACTGAAAGAAACAGGTGGAGGGCCTATGCTTCAGGCTGCCATTACTATTGCTGTGGGCACTTTTGCTAACTGTCTTTACCAGGGAGGTGAACCATTCAGAAGCCTTGTAGAACCAATGTAGAAAAGACTAGAACCATAAGTTCTCTCTTTTTAAGAAATAACATCAATTCCAAAGCTTATCTCTGTTTCTCTAAAATTTCTATTTTTACATTGTGGTTCACCTAGTGTCTCTACAATCTGGTACCAAGTTTAAAACTATGGTTAGCCCACAAATGATAAATGCATGCTTAGACTTTATGAATTTCATTTGCTCACGATCTGTATAAGGGAGGTTATATAGTCAGCAGTGCAGAATGAAGGAAGCCCTCTTTCTGAATCACAGGGGAACACCCCAATCGAGAGCTTGAAACGAACCAAGGAGACTTTTATTGAAAGCGTGTTATTAAACTCCAAGAATCATTCACCAGAAGATAAAAGGTCAAAGGATGTGAACAGAGAGTTTTCAAAGAAATTCAACACATATTGTAAAATGTTCCAAATCACTAATATTAAAGAAATGCAGAGTAAAACAATGATAAGCTTCTACCTCATACCCATCAGATTGGGAAAGACAACCAAAAAAGGGAAAATGACCCATGTTGAATGTGCGGTGAGAAAAGAGGCTCATTAATACACTATTCATAGAAATGTGAATGGTCCAGCCATTCCAGAAGGTGATTTAGAACTATACTCCCGAAGTTCCTAAATCGTACATATCCTTTTGATACAGTGATGCCATTACTAGGTCTGTACCCCGAAATGTTCTGGAAAGTCTAGAACCTCTAGTGTGAGGACCTACCAAGCAGCCTTTTTCAGGGCTTCTCATCCACATTTTGTGTCTGCCTTCACCCAGCTCTCACCTGTAACTTCAAGAAGTTGTAGCATGTGCAGTAAACCATTTCAGCAGATGGGCTAAACCAGGTTGAGGTTAACTAACAGGCCTCAAACCTGTTGGTGAGTTAAGGGGATATCTACCCCTGGCATACAAACACTTCTCCCACCAGAATGGGCTGATGATAAGACTTTGTTCCAGTGGCCATGAAGGTGGCTGAAGTATGTGCTATGGATATCTTAGAGCTTGGTTAGACGTCAAAGACACCAAGGTCATCCACTGAATCATCCAAGCCATTACTAGTTGTCTTGACTTTTGTCATGCCACTGAACTCCAGTGACTCTAAAAGAGAGTGAAGCTGACAACTTTTTGCAACTCTGCCTCACCTAAATCTATTTCACAAGTCAAAACATCACCCAGGATGTTATTGGTTCTCTTAGAAAACAAAGGACAAGGGGTGGCTAGGTGGCACAGCCAATAGAGCACCAGCCCTGGAGTCGCAAGGACCTGAGTTCAAATCCGGACTCAGACACTTGATACTTACTAGTCATGTGACTTTGGGCAAGTCACTTAACCCTAACTGCCCTCCAAAAAGCAAAAAGAAAGAAAGAAAAAGAAAACAAAGGACAAGCAACAACAATGATCCTCAAATGCCTCCCCTGATCTCTAAAGAGATTAAAGAAAGAAGACAAAGACTCCCAAGTACAAAAATATTTACGGTAGCTCTTTTTGTAGTAGCAAAAAAGCTGAAATTCAGGGAGGAACCACCTGTTGGTGAATGGCTAAACAAAAAGCATATGATTGTAAGAGAATATTATTACATCAAGTGTTTTAGAGAAAACTGGAAAGACCTATATGAACTAATACAGAGTGAAGGGAGTAGAGCCAGAACAATTTATACAATGATAACATTATAAAGGAAAATAATTTTTGAAACAACAGTGACAAACCACAATTCCAGAGGACCAAAAAAGAAGCACGCTACCCACCTCCTGAGAGGGAGATGATTTCCTTTTTAGACAAAGTTATTCAACTTAAATCAGGATTATCCATCAATATGATATACCTGGATTTTAGCATTTTCCACTCTTCCACTGCTCCTGCCCAACCCTTTAAACCAGAACTCCAGACACAATGATTAAGAGGAGTTAAGTCATATCTCAGCCCTGGACCCAAGCTTCATCTCCAACTATTTTATACACCTTGCCACCACTGCTGCTTGGTCTTCTAAACCAATCCTCCAAAAGCCATGTCCAGGAGGCATTGTGTTTTTCAGCTTCCACTGTGCTCCTGGAATCATGTTTCTTTATCCAAGCTATTTTCTACCATCTTGCTCTGAGAACTGTAATCAAAACTACAAAAGGCATATCAGTCTACTGCCCTGTTATTCCACTTATTATCTCTGACAGCCTTGACTAAAATATCACTATAAAAAGTAACTTCCTTGAGGGCAGGGATTGTCACTATTTCCTATTTGTATCCCCAATGCTCAACACAGTGGGTAGGCTAGGTAAGAATCAAGGCAAAAGATGGCCTAGTTTGCCTTCTCAAAAGACTCAGTCTGAGAGGGGGAGACCCTCAGGGTCTCTTGGAGGTAACAAAGGTCACCACCAGATAACCTCTCTACCACTTCCTCTTTGCCCAAGGGGCTTCAACCATTGGGTTGACGGAAAACCCACTTCCCCCCAGGTCATAAGCTTTGTATATACAACTGAAAGAAACAGATGGGGGGGTGGGGTTATGCTTCAGGCTGCCATTATTGTTGCTGTGGGCACACAGGACTTGGAAAATAGTAAACACTTAATAAATGTGTTTTATTTCATTCAGCTTATTATTTAACAAAATCTATCATACAGTCCTTTTGGATAAGATGGAGAAATATTGGCTAGATGGTAGATAAAACTAGAATTTGTTAAATGCCTAGAATGATAATGTCATCTTGGAGAAAAGTCTTTAGAGGAATGCTCAAAGTTCTTTCCTTCATCCTGTGATGGTCAAGATTTATTTCAGTAATTTGGATAGATATAAGTAGAATGCTCACACATAGCACAAAGCTATAAAAAGGAGAGGTGGGTAATAATAATCTATTTATATGACATAGATAGTGAGCACAGTGGATAGGACACTGGGCCTGAGTCAAGAAGACCTGAGTTCAAATCTAGTCTCAGGCACTTTGTAGCTACATGACCCTGGACAAGTCACTTTAACCTCTGTTTGCCTCCATTTCCTCATCTGTAAAATGGGGGTAAGAAAAGGACCTGTCTCCCAAGGTTGTTGTGAGGATCAAATGAGATAATGTTTGTAAAGTGCTTAGCACAGTGCCTGGCACATAGTAGGTAACATATTAACTATTAACCGTGTTAACTATTGTTGTTATTAAAGAATCTCATGAAACAGCAGAAATAAAATGGAGAATCTTACACTCACACCAAAGAATCAGCTGCACAAAATAGAAAATAATTGAGACATGACAGGAAAAATGGTTCACTTGAAAAAATATCTGGAGGGTTTTAGGAGTAGATTGCTAACTCAGTATGAGTCAACAGCATGACAAAAACAGAAGAAAAAAAAAACCAACTAATGGAATCTTAGACTCTTTAAGAAAGGGATACTGTGCAGATCAGATAAGGCAGTAGCTCTACTATCCTGAGCCCCAGTTAGACTACATGTACAATATTTCTTAGGTTTCTCAGAGGAAGGTGACTTGTATAGTGAGAAGTCTAAAAGTGATTGAGTTGAAGGAAATAAGGATGTTTAGCCTGGAAAAGAAGATCTAAGGGGAATATGATTGCTGTTAACATGTATTTAAAGATCTGTAATGTAAAATAAATGTAGTAGGCTTCCTTTGCTTGACCCCAAATGACAGAGAAAGTGCAAAAAAAGGCTGATCTTGGCTTCAAAAAGGAACCACTTCCTAGTAACTAGAGGGTCCAAGAATGGAATAAGTTGTGCTGGGGGGGGAAGGGAGATGGTAAGTTATTCATCAATGTAGATCTTCAAACAGGGGCTGCATAACTGTTTACTGGAAATGTTGCAGAAGTGACATCCTGTTCAAGTGTGAATTGGAATAGATCTTTGAGATCTCTTATAACTCTGAGGTTCTCTAATCTGATATTCTTAATAAATAAGCATTGAGATGAATAACCACGCTCACATAGGGAAGCAAATAGTTGAAGAATATTTTAACAGACTGGATATGTTTAGTTTAACAGAGCCTGATTATATATATACTAGAGAATATGAAGAATATGAGAAATCTTCAAGGTCTTAGAAAGAGAAAAGGGCAATTTTGGTAACCAGAGGTCATTTTAACTTCAACATCTGGAAAGCTAGTAGAACAAATAATCAACCTATCATTTCCTAGGAGAGCATAAGGTACAATGAGACAACTAATGTAGCTATAAAAAGCAAATCGTAGCAACATAATTTCATTTTCCTTCATTAATAGAAAAATAGGTCATATAGACAAAGGGAAGCAATTGATATGATTTAACTGGATTTCGGTAAAGTCTTATGATTTATTCTCACTGACACTTTCATCAATAGGCTAGGAAAATTTTTCCTTTATGTTAGTACATGCATAAATAGAATATACAACTCAGAACTACATTGTGAGATGACAATATGAGAAGTTTTTTAAAGGAAACAGCACTTTAAAAAAACAACCTAAAAAGATAAATTTAACAAATAAAATATTTAATAAAATCAGGAAAATAGGATGACCAGTATGCAAAATCAAAAAGGAGAATTATAAGAAATGGAGGAAACAAAAGAATTTAGAGACTATTTTTCCAATTATAATACAACAAACAAGCAAATTAAATAAATGAATATTTTAAAAATACAAAATACACAGATTAACAAAAAATAAATAGGGAATTTAAATTTTTCAATCTTAGAAAAAATCAATTGGATAAGACATAAAGGAATTCTGAAGAGAAAAGGAAAAATCAAGACCAGGTAGACTTACATATGAATTCATTTTTAAAAAAAATTAATATATAAAGCAAAAATTTAAAGAAATCAAACATTTAAGGAAGTATTAATTTGGGGCGGCTAGGTGGCACAGTGAATAGAGTACTGACCCTGGAGTCAGGAAGACCTGAGTTCAAATCTGGCCTCAAATACTTAAAACAAAAACTAGCCATGTGACCATGGGCAAGTCACTTAACCGCAATTGCCTCCAAAAAAAAGGAAAAAATTTTTAAAAAAAATTTTCAGGAGGAAATAGTAATTTAAATTTTAAATGATTTTCAAAAAGAGGAAAAGAAAGAAGCCTACTCAACTCTTTCTCTGAGAAAAATATAGTCCTCATACCTACTAGGGAGAGATAAACCAGAGAAAGACAACTATAGCCCACTATAGCTAATGAATGTTTAGGAATAGGAACTAGACCTGTGATTTCATTAGTATAGGGAATTCCCAGGTAAAGAAACTCCCTCTTCCAAAGTAGATTAGTACCTTCTCTGGAACATTTAATCTTATAGAGTTGTCTAGAGCACTAAGAGATTAAACGACTTGCTCAGGGCTACACAGTAAATGTCAGAAGAAGGACTTAAAGCCAGATCTTCCCAGCTTTGAGGCCACTTCTTGCCACTATACTATACTGTCTTTTATTTCTTTTCTTTTTTTTTCAAAATTTTATTTTAGAATCAAAAACCAGAACACAAATACAAAATAGAGGAAAAGGAAAAAAAAACATATCATAGTGAAACTTAAATACAAAGTTAGAAAGAAAAAAATCATGTTGTGTGCATAGCAGAACATAAGAGAGGATTCAAAATATGTAGCATTTCAAGAAAGTCTATACGGGTAGAACCAAGATGGCAGAGTAAAAACAGGAACCCCTTGAGGCTCCCACTCCAAACATCTCCAATACCTGTAAAATAAGACTCTAAACAAATTTTAGAGCCACAGAATCCACAAAGTGACAGACACAAATCTCCTGTTGAAGGCAGCTTGGTGGGCAGACAGGAAGGGTCTGTCACACCCAGCTGGGAGCTGAGCACAGTCCTGTGTGAGCCACACAGTTGCAGTCCCAGGGCAGCCCCAACCAGCAGTGGCCAGAGCAGACTTCAGGGAAGTGAATCACCGCAGCTTGTGGCAGTTTCCATACTTCTCAACCCATAAATGCCAAAGAGAAAGTAAAAGGTCAGTGGGGAACTCTGTTGGAACTGAGTGATGGAAGAGCATGGTCTGGCCCCTGCCCCCAGGGCAAGAGTGGTGGAGATGTGGCAGCTCCAGCTGCTGCCACATGGCTGCCCCCAGAGCTCCTGGCCTGCAGATCATAGGGTGACCAATCAACCATTCAAAAGAGGGTAATCACTCTTGCTTTGACCTGCTTGGATCTGGATCACAGTCTTGGGTGATAGTCCCGAGGTGTATGGCCAATATGCCAGAACTTGGGATGTTTGTAGAGAAGGTGCCCTCTTCATAGCTCTGACAACATCTGTAAAAACCCCAGTGATTTGGGACATACCTCTCTGCACTCTGGAAGCAGAGTTCTAATTGGGGCAAAGGGATCAAGAGTCAAGTAATCGGCTGACAAAATGAGCAAGCAGAAGGAGTGCAATCAGACGACAGAGTCCTTTTTTGGGGACAAAAAGGATCAAAGCATGGAAGCAGAAGAAGTGAATGAAGTCAGAACTCCTGCATCAAAAGCTTCCAAGAAAAGTATGAGCTGGTTACAGGCCATGGAGGAGCTCAAGAAGGATTTTGAAAATCAAGTAAGAGAAATGGAGGAAAAATTGAAAAGAGAAATGAGAATGATGCAAGAAAATCATGAAAAGCAAGTCAACAGCCTGCTAAAGGAGACCCAAAAAAATATTGAAGGAAATAACACCTTAAAAAATAGACTAACTCAAATGGCAAAAGAGACCCAAAAAGCCAAGGAGGAGAAGAATGCCTTAAAAAGCCAAATTGCCCACATGGAAAAGGAATTTCAAAAATTCACTGAAGAGAATAATTCCTTCAAAATTAGTTTGGAGCAAATGGAACCTAATGACTTTATGAGAAATCAAGATACCACAAAACAAATCTAAACAAATGAAAACATAGAAGACAATGTGAAATATCTCATTGGGAAAACCACTGACCTGGAAAATAGATCCAGGAGAGATAATTTTAAAATTATTGGACTACCTGAAAGCCATGATCGAAAAAAGAACCTAGAAAACATCCTTCAAGAAATTCTCAAGGAAAATTGCCCTGATATTCTAGAACCAGAGGGCAAAATACAGATTGAAAGAATTCACTGATCACCTCTTGGAAAAGATCCCAAAAAGAAAACTCCTAGGAATATCATAGCCAAATTCCAGAGTTCCTAGGTCAAGGAGAAAATATTACAAGCTTGCAGGAAAAAACAATTTGAGTATTATGGAAACACAATCAGGATAACACAAGAGCTAGGAGCTTCTACACTAAGGGATCAAAGGGCTTGGAATACGATATTCCAGAGGTCAAAGGAGCTAGGATTAAAACCAAGAATCACCTATCCAGGAAAACTGAGTATAATGCTTCAGGAGAAAATATGGTCATTCAATGAAATAGAGGTCTTTCAAGTATTCTTGATGAAAAAAACAGAGCTTAACAGAAAATTTGACTTTTAGATACAAGAAGCAAGAGAAGCATGAGCAAGTAAACAGGAAAAAGAAATCATAAGGAATTTATTAAAGTTGAACTGTTTACATTCCTACATGCAAAAATGATCATTGTAACTCGAGACTTTTCTCAGTATGAGGATAGTTGAAGGGAATATATGTGTGTGTGTGTGTGTGTGTGTGTGTGTGTGTGTGTGTGTGTATGTGAATATGTATGTATAGGAAGGTGTATGTGTGTATAAATACATATGTGAGTGTGTGTATGTGTGTACATGTATACATAGACAAAAGGCACAGGATCAGTTGAATAGGAAGGAATATCTAAAAAATAAAATTAAGAGGTCAGAGAGGAATACATTGGGAGAAGGAGAATGGGAGAGATAGAATAGGGCAAATTATCTAATATAAAAGAGGCAAGAGAAAACTGTTACAATAGAGAGGAAGAATAGGAAGGTGAAAGGGAATGGGTCAACCTTACTCTCATTAAATTTGGCTTAAGGAGGGAATAACATACACAGTCAATTGGGTATCTTACCCTACCAGAAAATAGGGGGGAAGGGAACAAGAGGGGGGATAATAGAAGGGAGGGCAGATTTGGGGAGAGGGTAGTTAGAAGCACATACTTTTGAAAAAGGACAGGGCCAAAGTAGAAAATGGAATAAATGGGGGGTGGGATAGGATGGAGAGAATTATAGTTAGCCTTTCACAATATAACAACTATGGAACTGTTTTGCATAACTACACATGTACAACCTATAATGAATTGCTTATCTTCTCAGTTGGGGTGAGTGAGGAGGGAAGAAGGGAAAAAATCCAGAACTCAAAAGTTTTAAAAACAAATGTTTGAAATAAAGTGTGGGGGAATGAGGGAGGACATAAGAGAGAACAGATTGTGGGAAGGGGTATTCATTCAGTAGGCTTTTTTAGGGTGGGGGGTAGGGGAGAGGTGGGGAGAAAAATTTGTAACTCAAAATCTTGTGAAAATGAATGTTGAAAACTAAAAATAAATTTTAATAAGAAAGAAAGCCTGTATGGTAAATAATACTCATTGTGTTGAGAATTGTCCATCTTTTCTTTACTTCATTGTGACTTTTGTTCTCTTCTTTCCCTCCCCTCAACCCCCTCACCCCCAGAGAAGGCCACAATAAAGTTTATATATGTTTATACATATATATGTGTGTGTGTGTGTGTGTGTGTGTGTGTGTGTGTGTATGTGTATGTATATGCCCTCCCCCAACCCCCCAGGAGGCTACAATAAAGTTTAGATATTTCTGTATAGCTATACATATATAGACATATATTTTCCCAAACCTATTCTACTCCTGATTTTTGTTTTTATATGTGCATATCTCTTAGTTCCTATCCCTCCTGCCTCCTCTGCTTTACTTCTACCCACTACCTTGCCCTCCTATGACTTGTCTACCCCCCTCCAAAGATCCCTCCCCATCCTCCCATTCCCATAAATCTAAACACCCTATTTGTTTTACCTATTCACTCAGCCTTGCCTCTAAAGAATCTTCCCTTGTCTTCTCTCTTCTCCCTATGCCCCTACCATGTTATTTTTTCTGAATTTAGAATACTTTTATATTCTTCTAAATATATATGTATTGTTCCCTCTTAAACCCATTCTTGATGAAAGTAGGTTACCATAACTACCAGCCCTCCTCCCCCATATAATTCCTCTGTATCAATTCTTCCTCTTGCACCTCATTTGTATAAAATAATTACTCTTTTAAGCTGTTCCTAAATGGTTTTACTTTTTAAATTCATATCATACTTTGGTTTAACCCAGTCTTTCTTATGAACTACCCAATTATTGATAAGAATCTTAGAAATACATTTTACATTTTACATACATAAAACGTAAACAGTCTGTCCTTATGAATCCCTTATAATCAGTCTTTGTTATGTGCCTTATATTTCTCTTGGTTCTTATATGTTGAATTTTCTATTAAGTTCAGGATTTTTTTAAACAAAGTCTTGAAAGTCTGAGAGTTTATCAAATATCCATTTTTTTTCCATTCAGGATAATACTTAACTTTGCAGGGTATGATATTATTGGCTGGAGCCTCAGTTCTTTTGCTCTACGATATGTTGTGTTCCAAGACCTGCGGTCCTGCAACATCTCTGCTGCTGGGTCTTGTGTAATTCTAATTGTGGCACCATCATATTCGAATTGTTTTATTCTTGATGCTTTTAGTATTTCTTTCTTTGAGCTGGGGGTTTCAGAATTTGACTATGATATTCCTATGAGTTTTCCTCTTTTAAGTGGTGATCGTTAAATTTTTTCTATTTCTACTTTTCCCCTTGTTCTAATGCTTCAGGACAATTTTCTTTAATTATTCCTTGTATTATTGTGTCAAGATTCTTTTTTTTATCATAACTTTCAGTTAGACCAATTATTTTTATATTTTCTCTTCTTGATCTATTCTCCAAATCTGTTGTTTTTCTTATAAGATGTTTTACTTTCTCTTCTATTTTTCATTATTCATATTTAACTTAATTATTTCTTTATCTCTTATAATTTCACTGGCTTCACTTGGCCCAATTTTAATCTTCAAGGTGTCATTTTCTTCCTTAAGATTCTGGATCTCCTTTTCTAGTTGGTTGGCTTTCCTTTCATACACTTCTTGTTTTTCTTGTATTATTCTTTTTTATTTGTTTGTTTGTTTTGTTTTGTTTTTCTTCCATCTCCATCATTAGATTTTTTTAAGTCTTTTTAAAGATCTTCTATGAATTCTTTTTGGGTAGATATCCATTTTACATTATTCCTTGGGGGTTTCTTTATTTCAATATCCTCCTCTGAAGATGAACCCGATTATCTCTATTCGCATAATAGCTTTCTATGGTTGGATTCTTTCTCCTTTGCCTGTGCATTTTTTGTAGTAATAGCTTAATTTTTGTAATCACCTCTATCCCTGGAGTATGGGAAATGGTGCCTCTTGTCTGACATCTTCAGTACTTCCCTCTAGCCTGGAATTAAGGCCAAACCTCCAGCCTCCTGTGAGTGCTCACAGCCAGGGGCTTTCTGCCAGCTGGATCTGGCGTTCCTTATCAGCAGAGGTTCCCTCAATCTTCCTGGGATCAAATGTTAACTCCCCTCGCTATTTGGGGGAAAAGTTCCAGTGGCTGGGGCCAATGCAGCTTCTCAAACCAACTAACCCCAATGCTTGTTGTTAAAAAGGAACCTAAGCCTGGAGGTGTTTACTCTTCATAGGGACCAAACCTTTAGCCCGGGATTTTTCTTCAGATCTTCTCAATTTGTCCCAGAAGGACCCCAGTTATACCCCTATTCTTATTTATCTCCACCCATACTTTGTTCACCCTAAGGTGCTATTTTAACTCTTTTGTGGGAAAATCTTGACAGCTTGGAATTTTCTAACCTACTCCACCATCTTCCCATAATCCTCACCTGTCTTTTATTTCTATAGGATACTGAGATGAAAATATCACAAATAAAATATTAGTAAAAAAGGCTATAACAACATGTTTAAAAGATTAAAAACCATAAGATGATTTATACCAGAAATATAAGGTTTGTTAAATATTAGCAAAATAACAGTATAATAAGCCATATTAATAATAAAAACAAAAATACTAGAAGTGGTCCAAGTATTTTAGAAAGCAATTTGGAACTGTACCCCAAAGCATCACTGAACTGTGCATCCTCTTTTTGTTTGATCATACTTGTCTGTCGGTGAGACTTCAGTTAGCAAAAGCTGATAGTCTGTTATGGGCAAAAGAGAGACACTGAGATGTAAAGAGAGAAAGATGTTCAGATGTAAAATAGATATTCCCCATCCTAGAAAGCATCAACAGCTTTATTCAACTGGAAAGGCCAATGAGATAGAAAATTTGCCTCTACACAATATATATATATATGTATATATATATATATATATATGTATATATATATATATAATTGTTGTATGTCTGTGCCTAATCACTTATTTTCATTAAATCCTCAAAAGAATATATAAAGTGAAACTGACTAAATTAAAATTGATCACTCTAATGCAGGGGTGGGGAACCTGTAGCCTTGAGGCCACATATGTGACCTTCTGTCCTTGGGTACAGCCTTTTGATTTAGTCCAAGTTTTATAGAACAAATCCCCTTAATAAAAGAATTCATTGGGGCAGCTAGGTGGCGAAGTGAATGGAGCACCAGCCGTATACTCAGGAGGACCTCAGTTCAAATCCAGCCTCAGACATGTAACATAAAAACTAGCCACGTGACCTTGGGCAAGTCACTTAACCCCAATTGCCCTGCCTTCTCCCCTCCATAAAAAAGCAAAAAAAATAAATAAATAAAATTTTAAAGAAAAGTAAAGAAAAGAATTCATCAGAAAGCAAGCCCAAAGAATGTTAGTAGATCAACAGGGGTGGGAAACCTCATGTGACCCTCTAGGTCCTCAAGTGTAACCCGCTGACTGAATCCAAACTTCACAGAACAAATCCCCTTAATAAAAAGATTTGTTCTTGTCTGTACCCAAGAACCTAGAAGGCCACATGTGATCTTGAGGGCACAGGTTCCCCACTCCTGAACCCAACAGGAATACCACCCCCTGACAAGAGCCTGGCCTAATCTGATAGCCATTGTCTAGGAGCAGTGCAGTCTGTCCAGTACCATCCAACAGCAGTTGTCCAGTGATCTGACTGACCCAGCCCAACAGTGGATTAGCCATCCAGTCAGGTAGGGCAGAAAACCACCCCCTGCGATGGATAAGCCTATTGAGCAGTCCACCCAGTTGAGATGCTGTGCCCTGCAAGAAATCAGTCAACCTAAGCAATGGAATAACTAGTCCAGCAGCATATGTCACATCATGCCTTACATGCCCCTACAAAGCTAGAGTCACGTGTTCCCTACACATGTGCCTCACTACCATCATACTTTGGGTCCCTATTCAATATTCTCTGTCTGTCTGTTTCTCTTACCCACACACACACAGACACACACACATGCACTCTGTATATTTTAGGGAAAGTTCACCCCCTAGAGTGGAAGGAGTATAACTATGGTTCCTGCTATACCATTTGAATAAATGTCTTTGGTAAAACCTGAATCACTAACTGATTGTTAAAAGAGTGGGTTCCTAAGCTAGAATTAGGAGCATAATCACACACAGGGTAATTCCATAAAACTCTAAAGTTAGGAAGTGTCAGTGCAGGTTGAGCAAGTAATCCCCAAGGGGGATAGCTACTACTTTTAGGGTGATAGGACAAGAGAAGGGTTTTGGTTTTATTTGGCTAGTAGATATTTATAGGTATTTACAGGAATAAGGGGAGGAAGGGAATGATACTAGATACTAGTATTTAAAAAGAAAAGAAAGATGAGCGTTATAAAATAAACAAAAAAGAGTAGGAGGAAGTCTGTGAAATTTAACATGTATATAAAATAAATAATAGACATTTGCAATGTTGTATGTAGTCTTTTTCTGTTTTTTTTAATAAGGAAATTTTCATGTTTATTGATATTTGTCAAGTTCATAATAATAAGAAAGAAAAAATTTAGAAAAGAAATAAATGGTAGGTAAATTGCAAAGAAAGAATGCATAACTCACAAGTTCCTAATTCTCCATAAAAAAGAAGAGAGGATCTAATCCAGTCTATAACAAGGTCTACTGGCCCAAGTAATGTCTCACTTTTTATAGATATTTTTGTGTGTATCTTATCTTTCCACTAGACTGCAAGTTGCCTTGATAGTAAAGATCATTCCTTTTGCTTAGAATTCACACTTGTAATTATAATTATAATAATAGCCAACTTCTATTTAGCATTTAAGGCTTGCTTTATATGTATTATCTCATTTGATCCTCACAGCAGCCCTGCAAACTAGGGGCTATTATTATCCCCTTTTTATGATGAGGAAAAAGAGATTGAGAAAAGTTAAGTGACTTGCCCAGAATCACACAGCTCATAAACATTAGACTCCAGGCCTTCCTGACTACAAGAACCACACTCAATCCAATAAGCCACCTATGCTCCATTAATATTTGTTGGTTGACTAAATGAATTAGAGTAATACTTGCCTACAGGTGATGCCAACTTATATCATCTAGTATGGTGCCATGAATCAACCTGGCACTCGGCTAATGTCAGTTACTAATCATGGCAAATGAATAATGCTTCTATGGAGATTGGATATCTTAAGAGAAAATGAGCTATGTAGACACAATGGCTATGATGGTGATCTCACTATGCTGACTGACACTGTAACGTGAAAACATACAGTCTAAGGCCACGGTGATTACGCTAACATTAGACTGATAAACTTTATCTTATATGGATCAAGGGAGAATATAATTTGGCAAATAGAATCATTGATAAGAATCTGACAGAGGACTGAATGCAGCTTTGGTCCTCACACAAGCATTTTACTACACATCACAGTTGTTGATATGAAAGATGAGGAGTTAAGGTCCTGGAAACAACCCACTATAAATTGTGATGGCACAGATGACAAGTAGGCTTATAAACCTATATAGGTGGAGGTGCAATGGAGCTAATTTGTATTGCCAGCCAGATCATCTAAGTTAAAATACATTTCCCAGCCAAATAGTGCCCTGACTCTTACATAGGTCTGGTAGCTGAGAAACAGAGTTGCGCATTTTCCTCTGGATTTCTCAATTCAAAAAGAGTTATTAAACAATTATTCTGTTCAGGGATACAAAAATAAATGGCAAAATCCAGACCAAGGAAAGGTAATCCAGGCACACAAATAACCTTAACAAATATTAGAACATAATATCGTAATATGAGAAAACCAGTCTAAGGATGAAGACATAGCATGGTGCTATGAAAAGACCAATGGATTGGGAATCAGAAGACTGACTCAAATCCCACAGTCTCTCCCTTCACATTGGACCTTGGGAAAATCACTCAAACTCACTGGGGCCCACTTTCTTCATTTGTAAAAAGAAAAGGTTGGACCAGAAGACCTCTGATGTTTATTTCCAGCTCCAAATCTATGAAGAAATTACACCTAACTGAAAAGATCAGGAAAAGCTTCTCAGAACTGGAGAGACATGAGTAACCTCTTGAAGGATGGTGGGCTTTTAATGAGAGGATCTAATGAGAGAAGAGAAGAATAAAATCAAATGCATGAAAGAAAGAACAGGATGAATTAGGGGAACTCCTCCATTTCGGTAGTATACAGGAAGGAAAATAATATGAAATAAGGATGAAAAGAGAGGTTGGAGCCAAATGGTGGAGACCATTAAATATCAAGCTAAAAAGTTTGGATTCTATTCAGTAGGCAAGATTTATGACATAATCAGAGCTGTGAATTAGAAGTGGGGCTAGATGACCTCTGAGATGCCTTACAATACTAGTTACATGATTCTGAGATCACTGAAGTAGCAATGAGTAGGATAGATTAACCTGGGGACAGACTAGAGGCAATCCACTTAGAAGGCTACTGCAACACTTTTTTAAATCCTCAAAGCATTTTAAAGTTCACAAAAAAAACTTTCTACACAAAAACCTGTTACAGTAGGTAATATAAGTTTTACTACCCCCATTTTAAAGATTGCTCAGCTAGGTGATGCAGTTGATAGAGCACTGGGCCTATGGAATTAGAGAATTAACTGGAATTAGGGAGACCTTTGTTCAAATCCAGCCTCAGACACTTACTAGCTGTGTGACCCTTGGCAAGCCACTTAACCTCTGTTTGCCTCAGTTTCCTCAACTGTAAAATGGGGATAAAAATAGCACCTGCCTCCAAGGGTTGTTGTGAGGATCAAAGGAAACAATACTGGTAAAGCATTTAGCGCAGTGCCTGCCACATAATGGATATTTAATAAATTCTTGTTTCCTTCCTTCTTTTTAGCGGTGAGAAAACTCACGATGCTTAAAAAGGTTGGTGATTTGCCTAGACTCTCACGTCTAACAAGTGTTGAAACTAGGATTTCATGTATTTTGTCTAAAAGTTTACAAAGCATTTTACATAGGCTGTCTCCTTTCAGCCTCAAAACAACCCTATAAAGTAGGTACTTGTAGGAGGCCAAGCTTAACTCAGGCTGATCTGGTAACTCAGGTTCGAGAATGGAACTGAATGAAACACAGAATGTTTGACAAAAGTTAACAAAAGGAGATTATTTAGTCATAGCAGAAGGATAATAGAGCAGGAAGAGGAAAGTTTGTGAAGATACAAGGTTGGTTCAGCTAAGCACAGCTTTCCAATGCTCATCAATGGCAATCATCTTGCTGCTGGTCTTTCACTCAGAAGTCAAGGAGTCAAATGACTTATTCTTGCCCTGGCTTTTTTATACTTACAGCACCAGGAAGCTACTTCCATGCTAGCCAGTTAAATCTTGAAGATGGTTTCAATTCCTTTTAAGGAAAAACTAGTCTAACCTACTTGGGCTAGGCCACAGGGGTGCAGAACCTGTTTCCTCTAGGCCATATGTGGTCTTCTAGGTCCTTGCACGAGGCCCTTTGACTGAATCGAAACTTCACAGAACAAATCTCCTTAATAAAAGAATTTGTTCTGTAAAACTTGGACTCAGTCAAAGGACAGCACCCAAGGACCCAGAAGGCCACATGTGGCCTAGAGGCTGCAGGTTCCTCACTCCCGGTAGAGTCTTAAGCTTTTGCTACCAATCCTTGGTGGCAAAGTGCATAAAGCCTTTTAGACGTCCTCCCACCAATTGCTTTAGGACTATTATTGGATAGCCCTGGCTTCAGAAATGTAAAAACAAAACAAAACAAAAAAACAAACAAACAAAACAGGCATAGGGAGCACTGGAAGAGGAAAAGAAAAAACAAAATAGAAAGATGGTAAATAAAGCAAAAAACCCTGCCAGTGTCCCAAAGGAGAAACCAAATACAGCAGAAAAGAAAGACCAGAAATCTCAGACTTTACCTTCCCCCTGCCTTATTCCACCCTGACTATCTTTGGAAGTACCGAGTCCCAGATCTTAATGATCTGGTCCATGTGATATGAAATGCCAAATCTTTGCAGTTCTTGGTGGGATCCCCAATCTAGAGAGGTGATGACAAGAAACAACAGCAAAAGGAACATCAGAGTTACAGCATGGATGATGATCTTTCATGCATAATGACCTATCCTCATCAATGATCAGGTTCCGCTATAATAAGGTAGCTTGTATACAGCCTATCCTAGTGCCAGTGTGGTACCAACAATCATCCAATAGCATCCTCCACTCAGGGTTCTCTAGACTATCAGTCTCTCTCCCTGGGCTCTCTATGGGGAAGTACATACCAAGTCTTTCCTCTTTGGGAGGGGGCAGAGTGGCTTCTGCTGAGAGATTACCTCCACAGAATCCAGGTAGATAGTGTCTTCTCCCCACTGTCACCAGAAAGCAAGCCATGTCCCAAAAGCTATCCCTTGAGCCACCAAGCCCTCCCTGGGAAGAATTGCCCAGTGATGGTATTATACTGTATTGTCAACAATGTGGAGGGACCTCATCAGTTCCATATTGCAGTAAGCAAACGGCTACACTAGGCCTGCTTTTTCTGCTGTCCATGCTAGTACCCATACCACCAGAGCATACGTTGATGCCCGGGTTACCTGTGGTGGCTATGATGCATCCCATTTAGCTGTTCACTGATTCAAGGGACCGAGTGCTGCCCCCTTATATTAGTCTGAGCACTACACTCCTACACCAGGACCTGAGATCTGCTACAGAGGATGGCAAACCCACTGTAATGGTAAGGTAATTTGAAGATCTTCCCTGCCCCTTAATAGGCCTAAGGGAATTTGAAGTTCTTCCCTGCCCCTTAATGGGCCCCACTTGGAGCCCAACAAGAGAAGCTTGCTTAGGGGAGGCTTGTTTTTCACCACACCTTTTGTTACTTTGTAATTAGGCAGTGGGTCACTAAAAGTGTGATGTCTTCTGATCCTGGAGAAGGCTATATATATATATATATGTGTGTGTGTGTGTGTATATATGTGTGTATATATATATATATATGTATATGTATATATATGCATATATATGTATATATATATGTGTGTGTGTGTGTGACACACACACACACACACACATGCACACACACACACACCCCTGACATGATATTTTGCTTTGGGGCTCGCTTATGGGAAGAGTTGTGTGATTTGGCCAGATGACACTCTGGGTAGCCACTGAGCCCCCCAGCTCTGAAAAAAACCAGATGCTGGTGCTTCTGTCTCTAGTAACACTGTATATATGTAATGGTCAGACAACTAGAAGCCCTGTATGTTGATTTGTTGAATTGTGTTATTTTCTCTGTCTGTATTTTCTGTCTGCTTGCAATTTCTGTATTTTCTCAAGTTAAGGGTGCTGACTTTTCTCCCTAATCTAAGTGAATTATATATAGATAGATAGATAGATGGATATAGGTATAGATATAGATATAGATGTTTGATTAAAGTAAGATTGTTAACCCCTTTTGAGTTGCTTTCCTTTAGAAAAGCAGATCAAAGAACCTGTACTAGCAGCCATTCTGGGTATGCTAGGGTGCTTGCTGATACACCCACCCCTCTACTCCCACCCCCTATCCCTGTGCCTAGGCACTGCTATTGCTGAGGCTGAGCCTTGTTCTCCCATGCTAGAGCTGACTGATGCCGCCTTTATGTCAGGCCTTAAGCAGCCTAGTCATTGCTTCCAATTCTGCAACTATGTGCAGTGCCAGGCACTGATACTGTTAGAAACTGATTTCTCTCCTATTACAATGGAGTCTAGTGATGCCTCTCTCTGTGCCAAATCACACAGTGGCCACCTAACATTGGGCCAATCAATGCTCCCCTTGTGCCTTCACAGAATGATAACTGGCTATACCAGAGGTACTGCTGCTGTCCCTGGTGCTGCCACAGTGAACTTGAATTCCATTTCCCATTCCAAAGCCTATGTTATTGCTGCTGCAGGACTTGAATTCTTCCCTACTCTGCTTGGGCCTCGTAATGACTCCTTCTGCCAGACCAAGCACTGCCTGCTTGTATCAGGGCTGTACTGACTGTTATTGGTACTGAAGGCCAAGGTCTCACTGCCCTTGTCCCTGGTTAACTCACCATGTTGATGAGATCAGGAATGTCTCAGGCAACTCCATGAGGTTCTGGCTATCCCAGAGTGGACTTAGGTTCTTCTTGTCAGGGGTCATGTTCTCTGAGGCAGGAAATTCCACCTGCTGTGAAGCAGGTCTAACTAAAGAATTCATGAGCTCTTGAAACCTAGAACTTACAAGGCTATTGCTAAAGCTAGGAGCATCCAGCTCAGAATCACTTACCCATGCTTAGTGAAACCGACACAAATAAAAGATATTATCAGATTCGTCTAGGCCAGTACATATGTTCTGGATACCATATGAAAGCAGTTGCTCTTTCTCCTAGGTTAGGAAAGAGTGTGACCTACAGCCCTTGGGGGTTGGGGAAATGGAGGAGGGGAAAGAGAGAGACAGAGACACAGAGAGAAATAAAGACAGAGGAGAGACAAGAGAGGAGAGAAGACAGAGAAAGGAGTAAGAGATATAGTCCATCATTCTCTCTCCTATTCAACTTTTTAAACTAAGAGAGCACCCCTGTAACTGTATTTAGCACATTTGTTTATATCTCCAATTCAAAAAGTTCTGTAGGTTGTGGGGAGGTTCAATTATTGTCCTTTCAAGAGCCTTCCCCAGTACCTTGTATTTAAGTGGTCCAACAAATTTCCCATGGCATAGTTTTCAATGGCTTTCCAAATGCCACATAAAAAGCCTCAAGCAGTGCCTTTGGTGCAGTTTTTAGACAATCCCATAAGTACAATCTTGAGAAAAGGTCTAGGCCTATGCAGCTAGAAAGCCTAGAGCTCCCTGGGCCTCCCAAATACAAAAAGTATGTAAATTCAACCAATGATGGTTTTTTATTTATCATCTTTATGGCTAGATCTATTCTTCTTCTTTTTGGTACAAAATTGGTTTTTGTTTTTTTTTTTAATTTAGTATCTTATTTTTCCCCAGTTACATGTAAAACAATTAACATTCATTTTTAAAATATTGAGGTCTAAATTCTTTCCTTCCTCCCTTCTCATACCCTCTTCCTGCCCCCCCATACTACATGGGTAGTCACGCAAAATATATTCTTAATAGTCATGTTGTAAAAGAAAACATAGATAAGAAAAAAAACAAGAATAAGTTTTTAATAAAGTATGCTTCAACCTATAGATTTCCCAACAGTTCTTTCTCTGGGAATGGATACCATTTTTCATCATAAGTCCTTCAGAATTGTCTTGGATCATTGTATTGTTGAGAATACCTAAGTAATCCACAGCTACTCATCTTATAATATTGCTGTTACTTTGTACACAGTACATTTCACTTTGCATCAGCTCACGTAAGTCTTTCTTGGTTTTTCTGAGAGCTTCCTGCTCATTTTTTCTTATAGTACAATAGTATTCCATCATAATCACATACCACAACTTGTTCAGCCATTCTCGGCCTATTCATTCAGCCTATTCTTAAAAAACAGTGAGCCTTAGCACAGTTATATCTATCTTATTCCCTAACCCCTTAGGCAAAGGGAGATATCTAGTGGTAAGTAATTATTGCCAGAAGCAGAAGCATAGAAGTGAGCTGGGCTCCCCATTCTCTGTACCTCTCTTATTTCACTTAAACAAGGCCGTTCTAATCAACTATTACCAAACCTAGTGAGCCAAGCCAGGTTCGAGCTGGTCTTTGTAACTCTGATTTAGGATTGGGACAAAATGAGACACTAATGTCTTACAGTTAACCAAAGGAGGTTTATGTAACTATAGCAGAGTAAGGACATTAAGAACAAGGAAAAGAGATTCAATAAAGATATAGCATTGATTCAGCTGAGCAGAGTCCTGCTTCTGGTCTTCCACTTTGAAGGCCAAGGGAAGAGCCAGGTAACTACTTATGCCCCAGCCTATGTACTTATTGCACCAGAAAGCCACATCAATGACCCAAATCTCTAGTCTCTTCAGATATGGATGATAGATTCAATATTATTTAAGAAAAAACTAGACTAAGCTACTTGAGGCAGGGCCTTAAGATATCACTCCCACAACATTGTTATAAGTATTATTATTGCCATTTCGCCAATAAGGAAACAGGATCAGAAAGGTAAAATTACTTGCCCATGGCCACGCAGTGAGGATGTTTTGAAGGCCAGATTTGAACCTCATGTCACCCTAGATAGAGTACCAGGCCTGAATTCAGAAAGACTTCTTCCTGAGTTCTAATCTGGCCTCAAACACTAACTGTGTGATCCTGGGCAAGTTAGCCTTGTTTGCCTCATCTGTAAAATGAGCTGAAGGGGCAGTTAGGTGGCACAATGAATAGAGCACTGGCCTTGGAGTCAGGAGGACCTGAGTTCAAATCCGGCCTCAGACACTTAACACAAAAAACTAGCCATGTGACGTTGGGCAAGTCACTTAATCCCAATTGCCTTGCCTTCCCTCCTTCAAAAAGCGGGGGGAAAATGAGCTGGAGAAGGAAATGGCAAAGCCACTCCAGCATCTTTGCCAAGAAAACCCCAAATGGGGCCACAAAAAAAAAAGAGAGAGAATATGACTGAAAACAACTTCCTGATTTAAAGTCTACCACTTTATCCAATATACCACAATGCCTCTGTAGTTCAATGAAGAAATAATGTGGGCCTGAACTGTGGTAATTGTATTGGGAATAGAACAAATGTTAGAGAAAATTCAACAACAGAGTTGGTAGGATTTTAGAACTAATTGCAGTGAAGAAAGAAAGAGTCAAAGATGACTCAAAGATAACTCAAACGTGGGGGCTGGGATGATGACGGGACCATTAATGGAAACTGAGAAATTAAGAGGAGCGGCAGTTTGGTTAGGAAAGATGAGCTTAATTTTGTATGAGCAGAACTGACACTTGCCAGGGAGAAAGACAGTGAGAAGCATTTAGTGGGCAGAGAAGTCAATATGGAAATTAGGAGAGAGAGGTCAGAATTGGATCATTTCCTAAAAACCGTAATGTATTCACTCACTATTCAGGAATGCCATCCTCACTGAAGCCCTTGGCATTTAGGCTTGGGCTTAGCCCCTCGTGGAAGCATATGAATTTCTCTGGAAATATGAAGAAATACTATTTCTCCAGCCTACAACCCTTTCCAGACTTTTCCCTTTAGGAAAGCAGGTAGAACAAACAAAGCCAAGATCTTTTATAGGGAAATGAGTTAATGGCAATAACCAAACTAAACTCTCGTCTAAAAAAACCTCATTAACTGCCTGTGACCCACCAAAGAACTATGTCTTCTTTAACATTCAAGGTTAATCAAAACTGATAGCGTTTCGTCAATTGATATTATATTAAAGAAAAGGAATTGGGGCAGCTACGTGGTGCAGTGAATAGAGCACCAGCCCTGGAGTCAGGAGGACCTGAGCTCAAATTCAGCCTCAGACACTTGACACTTACAAGCTGTGTGATCTTGGGCAAGTCACTTAACCCCAATTGCCCTGCCTTCCCCCTCCAAAAAAAAATAAGCAAAAACAAAACAAAACAAAACAAAAAAAGAAAAGGAATTAACATCTGCTTTGCTGCTGTATCCTAAAGACCATGAGACTTTCCCAGCTGATTTACAGCTGAAACCTTCCATATCTGTTGCCTCTCCCATTGGAAGGTGAACTCCTTGAAAGCAGGAATTATCTTACTTTTCTATTTCTATCTTCAGTTCTAGAAAGGGATTTGTACATAGTGAAGACTTAATAAATATTTTATTCCTTCATTCAATCATTTATTCATAATCATATGGAGGAAATCCTTTTCAATCCTTGAAGGGAATGGCCCAGTAAAGAACTGAGTAGTAACTGTTCTAGAATGTATTTTAAGCTATATTCTCCCCATACTAAGCTAAGCTTCTCCCAAGCTGTATTTTAACATATTTTCCTCATTCAAGATTCCTATGAGTCTTAATTGAAATAGTCTTGGAGTAGAGAGTCAGGTTGGAGGGCGTGGCATCCAAACTATGAAAATTTGTACATTTCTCTCTTTCTCTCTCCAAGTTAGAAATGTCTTGGATGTAGATTGCTAAATTAGATAAAATCATTTCCGGCAGGTAAGTTTCAATCAAGAGTATATTATTAATATTCATATTTTTTCCTGTGACACCCATGAATGGACCTTTGAAAATCTCCCACTCTGTGGTTCTCCATAGTAGTTAATCTCAATTACTTATTTGAATAAAAGAGACTGCCATCTCCATATAATATCATAGGAATGAGAACTAGAGCAGAGGTTCTCAACCTGTGGGTTGTGTTCAATTTGTAACAATGAAAATACGTCCTGCATACATCCAGCTGGGACTTGGGATACACAGGCATTGTGGTAGGGAGATCCATCCTGCCCTACTGGAAAGTCAGAGGAGTGATGGGGGAGGACATAGGAGAGAATAGATTGGGGGAGGGGTTGTACAATGGGATGGCTATTTTGGGGTGTTGGGTAGGGGAAAGATGGGGAGAAAATTTGTAACTCAAAATCTCGTGGAAATGGATGATGTAAACAAAAATTAATAAAAAAAAAATAAAAAAAAGAAAATACATCCTGCATATCAGATATTTACATTACAATTCATAACAGTAGCAAAATTACAGTTATGAAGTAGCAACAAAAATAATTTTATGGTTGGGGATCACCACAACATGAGGAACTGTATTAAAGGGTTGTGGCATTAGGAAGGTTGAGAACCACTGACCTAGAGGGAATTTAGATGTCAACTGATCTAGCTCCTTCATCTTAAAGATAGAGGGAAATGAAGCTCAAAGCAGGAGAGTGAATCAAATAGGTTTGTTAATTTCACTGAAAGAAAAGAAGGAACTCAGTAGATTTTTTAAAAATCATTATATATGTGAGTACAAACCAATCTTCATAAGGTATCATTCACACTTTAAAGATCCCTACCAAGGAGAGTTTCAAAACTTCCCTTAGGAACCACTTCTGGGAGCTAACAACCCATTCAGTCAAAACTTTTCCTTATTCAATTCAACTGAGTTATTTTTAAAAAGAATATATTAGACCTACCACATGCAATAACCTGCTCGAAAAGAATTTATAATCTAGTGGGGTGGGGAGTGGGAGGCAACGAGGAGTAAGATACACACACACATACACACAAATATCTATAACTAATCTTTGAAAATTAAGTGTATAGGAGAAATGAAAGAGAGATTCTCAGAGAGAGGGGAGAGAGAGAGTACATCTAATAACTGTGGTGGAGGAGTTAAATAGGAAGCATCATGGAGAAGACAGCATAAACTGGGCTTCAGAGAAGAAGGATTTCAACAGGCAACAGGGTGGGAGAAGTTAGAACAATATTAGAAAACAGATTTGAGTTCATTTTAGCTAAAGCATATAGTACATATGTAGAAGTTCTATGAAATAAGAATAGAAAGGAATATTGGAGCCACATTTTGGAGACCTTCCACAACAGGATAAAGAAAGAGTTTATATTTTTATTTTATAAGTAATAGGACTTATAGTCTTTGAACAGAACAATTTAGTAAACCTGTACATTAGGAAGATTGTGGTATGATACGGCATCTATGGTATGAAGGACTGATTACAGATGGGAAAGATTAGAGGAAGGAAAACCAATTAAGATGTTTTTCTCCATCTTCCAACTGCAGCTGGGTCTGAGAAATTGGAGTAGTATTTATGCCCTATCCCTAAAGATCCTTTATGCTCTAGACCAGTGGTTCTCAACCTTCCTAATGCCATGACCCTTTATTACTCGTATGTGGGCATATCTGCATGTGGGCAGACTTACCTGGAGATGGATTCAGGAACAGTGTTTTCCCATGGTCTTAGGGGACCCCTGTGACCCCTGTGAAAGGGTCATTCAACCCGCAAAGGGGTCGCAACCCACAGGTTGAGAACCACTGCTCTAGACTTATACAAATGTGGTCCATACCAGGTTCATTATGCAGGGAACCTGAACTATAATTAGAGGAGGCTTAGGTGCCCTTTTCTTACATTTCTTGAGTTGTTAAACTCTATCACAGCATCCTAGGGACAAATTATTTAAAGCTCAGGTTGTGGTTTATAACTAGGATCTCCCCAAGAGAAAGTAGAAAGGTATTCAATGTACAATGTGTGGAGGAGGTATATGTGTCCTACATGCAAAAGAAATGATAAAAGATGCAAAAAGTCACAGAACACAAGACTTAAATAATCAATTACTTAAAAGTTATAACTACTGTTAGACTTTTAGAGTCTAACAGCAATTTGGTAATATTATGGTGGAAGACGTCAGTTCAAATCCAGCCTCAGCTATTTATCAGCTGTGTGACCCTGGGCAAGTCATTTAACCTCTATTTGCTGCAGTTCCCTTATCTATTAAATGGCGATAATAGCACTAGCCTCCCAGGGCTGTTGTAAGGATCAAATGAGATAACATTTGTTAAGTGCTTTGCAAACCTTAAAGCAATACATAAATGATAACTAATTTATTATTATTATTATCGTTATACCGGACTACTCAATAGGCATGGCCACATTTCAATTCATTCTGCAACAGAACACCCTCCTATTGGTGGTAATCTCCTGTGAATAAAGTCCTCTTGCCATTATTCAGCTCCACTCAAAAAATCCCGGACCCCTCCCGACCACAATGTCACCTCCAAACCTGGACGTGTCAAACTACGAGAGCACTCTGCAGTTATCTAATCAGGAAAAGAAACACAAAGTGAAGAAGGCAGACGGGAGCCCTGGCACAACCTTGCTTAGTTCAGTTTACATTTCACTCAGAACAGCCATGCTGGGTAGGAGGAAAGATTGTCATCTATCTCCCTACCCACCCACTCATGGGAAGTCTATTGTAAGAATAAGTTTACTTGCCACCATGGAAGAGTCAAACGAAGTGAGGGAGCTGGAAGCTGTCTCTCTCTTAACTGACACAGAACTCCTCCTACTATTGCTCTCGTAGGATGGGGGAGAACCAAGGAAACAGGAGAGCACTCAGGATTTTCCCTGTTATACCAAAGTGCCAAATTCTTTCATTGCTGAAGTAGCCAGGGGATTGTGATTCCCAAAGAATTAAGCCCCCTCAGCACAAAGTCATACACATGTTGTAAATGGGTAGTAGGAATGTCAGTTTTGTACATGCCTGGAGAAGGCTTCAATTATGCATATGATGGAGACTGACCAATGAAGGCCCAGACCTGGATGTAGATGTAACTCCTGTCCTAAAGCCCATTAATATGAGAATCTTCTTACTGATGAAGATGAATATTCTGTCCTTGTGATAGGGCAAGAGCTCCAGCCTTCTCCAGTGGAGGGACTGTCTTTGCATATCAAGTTGCTTTCTGGCTTCCAACTTGAAGAAGGAAGGAAGAATCCCAGACTACTTCAGGTTGCTGAAGGAAAAGACTCTGGGAAGATATGAGAGGAGTTGGCAGTCTCCATCACATCCTTATCCCCAGCTAACTACTCTAGAGACTTCCCCTTGAGTGAGATTTAGGACTCTCTCTTGGTTGAGCTAGGTTGCTTTGCTCCCAACGGGAGAGCTCCTTCACTCTGTATTGTCTGGCATTTATTCTATTACATATAACTTCACTGATTTCTGTTTAGCTATGATTTGGATAAGGGGATTTCTTTGCTATTCACTATCTATGTTCATTGGAACTGGTTTTTGCTAGGAAAGGGGTCCATAGGGTCAAGCGTTTGGATATGAAGCTTGGGGTCCTGCTTCCCTCCAGTAATAACACAAAAATCAGAAATTATATTAAACCTGATCATATTCCCTAGACTAATAATATGTAAAGGAGTAGAACAATATAATTATAGCCTGGTACCCCTCTCTCTGAAGAAAGCAGAGTGGTTTCTGGTCCCAACATCCTGCTTGCCTTCAGGCACGAAATAAAGTCTCCCTTGAAGAAAAGTGGGGAGAGTAACATTTTAAAAGGTTTGAGAAACATAGTTTCTGGATAATTTAATCATTTTATTAATAAGGCCAGGAGGTTATTATTAAAAGGATGGGCATTGGGCCGTTTCTCTCAAACCAAAGACAATCATGGCAGTAGGCTCACAGTTTATATACCCTTCCAATAGGGGGTGATGTCACCCTGATGAGGTTTGAAGAGGTTCCAAAGACTGGAGTACCTGAGAGGGTTATCTGGAATGAATTCACGGACTCAAGCATTCTTTAAGTCAAGGTGGCAAAGATTTATTGTAACACCAATATGGCAGGCAGAACTCCTTAGGGAACTTGCATTCCTTAAGGAACTTGCAGTTTAGCAGGAATGATGCTAAAGCTTATATAGGAAAAGTAGTGGATTAACTGACAGATATGCTAATTAGATGATAACTTACAACTTTGGCCACTGTGTGATTCACTACTGGGAACAGGGAAGGGGTTTCTTAGGTGTGTTTTTGGTCTGTTATGTCTATAGCAAGATAACTTTGAAAGTTGATATTGAGTGGAGCACCCTCTGTGAAGACTCCTCAGAATGAGAAGGGAGAGAAACTATCTGGAAACCAGAGACAGACTTTTGTAAGACAGGACAGACCTGAGTCCTGGGTTTACACAACCTAGAACCCTTCCCCCCTTCCCTTGTTGTCATCAGCATTAGGTCCCTTTAGGAGTTTCAGACCTCCACCCTTGTATACCACACCCTTAAAAGCATTAGGTCCTTTTTTCAGGAGTTTTTGACCTCCACCCTTGCTTGTGACCTTTTCCCCTCCCTTGCTCTAGCAGGACATGGATGATACCTTGGCTTCCTGTCCCATCTCCCCGCCAATAGGAAATAGTGATGGGCTTCTTTGTTATCTGCCATTGGGTTAGATTTCGCGCCAAGACTGAGAGCCCACCTCCCAGCCAATGGGAGTAGGGACAGCCAGGAGGAGGGGGCTTGACTACGTTATGGTATAAATCCTTGTTCTGTCTTTTATAACATGCCTCCTCTCCTTGTCCCCGCCATGAAGAGGACCACCCCATGAAGAGGACCTCCCTCTTCCTGCGGGGGAAGAGAATAAAACTTCCCGTTTCTTCCTCAAGATACCTCTGACTTTTGATTTTTCTTGGGTAGGGGATTTTTGGGGTCCCTGTACCCCACACAATGTCTATAGCTTTACCTCTGGATTGGATATGATAACTTTAGGAATCAATACATGATAATTCTGTGGTTACAAGATAGTCCTGTTTTTGCCAGAGGATTTCCTCAGAGGTCAGTTTATTTTTGTGATGGAGAAAGGTAGTTTGTTTTACTGGGGCCTACTCATGAGTTATTGCTAGACTAGTCCTTGGGCTGGGGAGAAAACTGTCAGGAATAGTGTTTTGTAGCTAGGGGAAAAAGGGATCCAAGCACAAGCACCCCATCAACCCCATCATCATGTCACCCCAGGGCTGAGAAAATATCTCTATACCTAGACCATTCTCAGTCTTGGGCTATCTAGGCAAAAGGATCTGTTTCCACCCAAGCTCAGGTAGAGGATGGATTTTCCCCACTGTAGATAAAATTCCTTACCAGGTTGGGTGGGATCTGACCAAGATCTAGGAGAATCAATGCAACCTCATTATCAGTAATGTCCATCTGAAGATAAACAACTTTTAAAATGAGGAATGTAGAAGAGGGGAAGAGCCTTTGAATCTCCCCAAGATATTGATTAGTAATAATAAAGGATAAAGAGGTCTATTCTACCCTCTCTGAGCCATACAATGATACCTCCATGCTACAGGCAGGGGAACACGTACACACATGGGAGCCTCACCCCACATGAGGCTTCTCCTTACTTCGACAAAGACATTGATGCCTACTGCCAAACCAAGATATGTAACTTCAGGAGTCTGTTTCAGTCAAGATGATTCAGAGATTCATGGTGTGTGGCAACAAAAAGCCCCCTTTAGGCTTCTGAATCAGGAGAACCAGAGAGAAGCATTGGCTGCTCTCTCTCCCACTTGCCTGCTCTGGGTTCATAAATGCCTGCTTTGTTTGTCTCTTTTGTTTTTATTCTTTCCTGATCTTACACAAATAAGTTTTCTGAGAGGGGAAAATTCATGCCTCTAGTGAGTTCTAGAGATCCAGCATAGCCATCAGAGAAAACCTACAGACTATCAGAGCCGGTGGCAGCATCCCCTAAATCTGATTGTAGTAGACCAACAACCTGCTTATCTTAGCCCAGCAGGGAATTGCCCCTTTGGCCAAAACATTATATGCAAAAAGGAGCAAGCATAACTGAGCAAGGGAGTGACTCATCCATCACCAATGCAATACCCTAAATTAAACTTATTATGGACTGCATGAAGGAGGACTCCCAGAGCCAGGAGTTGTGAGGTACCCTTCAGGCCCATGTGTTCCCTATAGGTGTGCCTAACTCCCTTGGCTTTCTGAGTTTGAGTCCCTGCTTCTCAGGGCCCAAGTGTGTGTAGAGGAGATTGTACACCCCCAGTTCAGGGAATGTTTTTGTCCCTTCTGTCTTTGCTGTACTTTATTAGTAAATACCATTTTACAAAAGCTGACATCATCTGGTTGATTGATATTGAAGGGAACATACCCTGTGGGGGGCTAGTGGTCATTAGAAGCTACAACCCCTCAGTTCCCCTCAAATTCTGAGGGGAACAGTTCTCACCCTCCCTGTAGGCACCCACCTTGCCAGTGCAGCCTGGTTTGGTGAGTTGAGGAGAGGGAGGGGTGCACTGTCACAAATGGATTCATAAATACCATGTCAAGTATGTGCACACAGCCTCTTTTTAGGTCACATGAATCCTAAGGCTTTCCTCATGTGCCTTGCAAAAATGGGCATAGGTGAGACTCAGAATGCAGAGTTTACAGGAAAATTAAAAAAAGAAAACTGCTCTGGATTGAAAACAAAGACCTAAGAAATGCTTTGGTATCTCTGGTAGGAAAGTTCCAACTCAGAATTTTTCATTCCTTCTCAGTAAGCCACTGGTGGCACATTTTGGACCTGCTTACAAACACGTTTGTTCTTGTTCTTATTTACAAAGACCTCTTAAGTCCTACTAGGTAAATATGACTATGTTTTATGTGTCATGCATCAAACACACATGTAAACCCAAGTAGTTTCTCAAAGTCATTCATGCAAATTATTCTTGCCAGCTGTACAACTTTCCAGAAAGAAAAAGTTTGATTCCTCGGTTTGTGAATGTTGCATCACAGTGTTGCCAAATTGTTACAGGTTGCCTGCAGCATTTTAGACCAACAAAGGGTTGGTACAAATTAACATCTTGTAAATTACACATCCTGATTGCTGACCTCTGGCTTTCAGACTGAGTCATAGCTGCTAGTCTCACTCATGCTTAGAGACTAGTGCAGAAGCTGGTTACGTTACAATGGTCAAGAAAACAATGGAATTTAGACGTTAATTGAAAGAAATTCTTATAGTTCCTTTTCTCACAGATCTTCCCGTGCTTAAATGGATTTTTTTTTTAATCCAGATGTTATGATTTAATTGACAAACTGCAAAACTGAACCCACACTGAGCCACATGGCTCAGCCAACAGAGTGCAACCCTTGGAGCTAAGAAAACTGGGGTTCATATGCTAGCCATTAACTCTTCCCAGCAAGTAATTTAACTCTCTGACCCTCAGTTCTCCATTGGTAAAATAGAGCTCATGATGCCTGTACTCCCTATATCACAGGCTGAGTGTATGGCTTAAATAAGGTAATATACATAAAGAATTTTGCAGATTTTAAAGCACTTACATAAACATCTATTTTGTTGTTAAGTCATTTTTCAGTCATGTCTAATTCTTCATGACTCCATTTGGGGTTTTCTTGGCAAAGATGCAGGAATGGTTTGCCATTTTCTTCTCCAGCTCATTTTACAGATGAGGAAATTGAGGCAAACAGTGACTTACCCAGGGTCACACAGCTAGTAAGTGTCTGAGGCCAGATTTGAAATCAGGAAGATGAGTCTTCCTGACACTATCCGCTTTGCTTTCTCTAGCTGTCCCTTGTCAATATCTATACTATACTGTAAATGATAATACTTATCATTATTATTATTTGTCCATGGGAGATAAAATAACATGGGATTCCCAGGGAAGGCATAGAAAGAATCTGGTTTCAAAGGATTCTTTTCAACTTGCTTTATGAAAATTTGACTCTGATAGTACAATATAATATATTCATATAATAGCTTCATGGAAAAAATTTAAGAGCAGCCACTTTTAAAATCAATTAAAAGCAACTAGGAAACAGGTCTCAGGGACTGCTGAATCACAGTAAAAAGACGAAGAATTTGCCGACATTTCCCCCTCTGCAAAATATTCTTTAATCAGTACGTATAAATAAAAAGGACATTGCAAGTCAAATAAAATAATCTGATTTAAAAGTATATGCTATAGGAAGAACATTTTTCCCTTGAGTTCTCCCCAGTTTGCAAGTTTAGAAGGAAAACTCAATAGCTTCTCTTCCATTAAAACATATATTTTCTTTTCCAAATACATTTTGCTAGAGCAAAATGACAGTACTATAAAACAGATCTCTTACCCATCTATCTCAGAGCTGTATATTGCATGTGGTATAATCCTCTCTATAACATACATCTCTACTTTAATCTTGGAATTTTAGAGCTAGTCCTGATGAGGGATAGGTTTTTGGGGGGATTTCTAATGAGAGATCCTTTCTAGGTTAGCATCTGAAAAGAATTACAGGCTCAGCTGTCCTTTGGCAGATTTATAAAAGTTTTATTCATTCACAGGGCAAAAAAGGGGTAGGATGAGGAAATCTGGCTAGGAAAAGATGGCAAGGTGCAAAAGCGGGGGCGGTGGGGGGGGTGTCCAGAGAAAGCCTGGAAGTGTGACGCTCTGCAGTAGGAAGATGGCCTGCTAGAAAGGCCTACCTGCTAGAAAGGGCCATCTGCAAAGTTCTAAGGGCCAGAGAGGCATTTTTCAAGATACAAAGCTGTCAATCATAAGTTCATTAAGCTAATGAGGTGTACAAAGGTTGAGTTAGGGAGGAACCTGGGAAGAGCCAGGGAGCGGCCAATGCTTAAAGGGACATGTACCCTTCATATCAACTGAGCATGTGTTTTACCCATAATCCACTGGGACATTCCAAGGGGAGGGGAAGCAAAAGGCAGGGTTTTAGCCCTGAAACATCATAAGGTCAACCGGTGGCCAGATTTGAGGTCAAATTCCTAAGGAGAAGTACCTTATCCAGTTTGGGAAGGATGGGTCTTGTTTTGGCTGGTTACTAGTAGTGCCTTGAAAAGATCCTTGTTATCACAACTACAGAGATAATGCTTAGTGGCTGGGGCCGGGGAGAGACAGTTAATGCTTCACAGCTGGGGGGAGGGAGGGAACAGAGCCAAACTGATCTCACAACTGATGATAAAGACTGAAGTTACAACTATGCCACAAAAAAAATCACCCCAAAATATTCAGAGGCACCCCATCAGTCCCCATCTGCAAAATGAGGAATTTGAACAAGGTGATCTTTAATGTCCATTTTAGGTCTAACTAGAAGGTTCTGCACTAGAAGGGTTGGAGCTGGGGGCTATTTCCACATAGACTAGGCAGCTAGCTAGAGTAAATGATTATTTGGCCTCAACAAACCAACCAATAAAAAAAGCTACTAAAAAGAAAATGAAGGAATTTCAGAGTTGGAAGGGATTTTAGATTATGTTGTCTTACCTCCTCACTTTATAGGTAAGGAACATGAAACGCAGAGAGATTAAGTAATTTGCCCCAAAATTGCGTTCTGTGTTATGTTTGTGATCTTGAAGTAATTTGATACCCCTCCCCCCATCAGTACCATATCTACATATTATTTTTGCCACTTCTCCTACCACAAATAATACTGAGGATATAAAGATAACATGAAATACTATTAGTTTATATCAACAGATTCTGCCAGCTAAGAGGCTGGTCTGAGAGAAAGCTATGCAGATGGAATTTTTTGTAGGGATCTCAGTAAATATATAAACTATGGCCTAGCAGGATATCCAATGCCTAGAGATCAGATGGCTTTCTCTGATATGACTGTTGTGGAAGCATATTAAAAACCTCTTTTTTTTAATTTAACTGAAAATATTAGGAAATACTATTTCTCCAGCCTCTTTCCAGACTTTTTCCTTTAATAAAATGCGTACAGTTTCAAAAAAACCAACTAAGCCTCTTGAGAAAATGGATTAAGGGCAGTAACCAAACAGAACTATAACAAAAAAAACCCTATCTGCAGAAAATCATTTTCCTCAATCTGAAAGGATTAAAGTATTGATCCTAGGATGGTCCCCTTCTGATTGCTTCTGGAGGACACTTATGGGAAGTAGTCAAGGAAAGAATCAATTGTTATGTTGTTGTTATCCTATTAGATGAAAGAGAATGTTGACCCAAACTACATTTTAATGTATTATGATCTTTTCCTTACACAAGATTCCTATATATGGCACCTCAAATTATCCTTTGGTGGAAAAATGTCTGAAGGCACAGAGAAGGTATAGAGATGGGAGGTGGGGGACATTTAGTTTGGACCTTTCTTTAAACTGGGAAATACTGGGATATGAAATGCAGTTATCCCTTCCACATCACTGGGGTTAGGGATTCAGTGACCTCCACCAAGATCTAGAAAATGCACGTAAAATTTTTCAGCCCTCCCTTTGTACCAGAGAAGTCTGAATTATTATAGTATTAAAAGATAAAATATGTCAACATTATACAAGGCTATACCTATATTTTATGCATTTCTGAGTTTCTAAATTTTTCTGTGTCCTGCCTAAAAAACACAAAACAGAGTATCAATATTTTTTCTTTCACACTGTGCAACATTCTGCCTAGAGGACAAGGAGGGGTGTTGTGGGCAAGGAAGGGGTGTGTTGATGAATGTTTAACAACAGGCTCGACACAAAAAATAACAGGTACGGATGGCACTACCCAAAGTCTAATCTGCAATATTCACATTTCTCTATTACTTTCCTAAGTATACAAAAGCAACAAAACATTAAATCAAGCCCTGACCTGTAACATTTATGATTTCCAAAGTATAAATGCCCCTACTGAAAATTAGCAATCAACTCTTTGGAGCCAATCAGAGCTAACTCACTGCATATGAGGTGGGCAGGTGTCAAGCCAAGCACGAGCAGCTTTCCAGAAGAATGCTACTGTGAATAGCTTTTAAGGTTCTGATTACACAGTATAGCGAACACTCTATTTATTCCATAACAAATCCAAGCAAAACATTCACAGAAATCAAGGTACAGCATTCACAACAACTTATCACAGAAAATGGCCACATAGTTTCCACTACAGTGGTCACAAAGTTTTGAACAAAGAACAATCATTTAGTAATTCATTCATTCAATCATCTTAATCATTCGATCATCCTTAGGGAGGTTTGCCTCCTTAAGGGACACAAAGTATAATAGTCAAAATTCTCCACTCATGGGACATACTAAGTTACAAATCAATTACATATTCAGTCATCAATCACTAAGTACAATCATTTAGTCAATTACTCATCCTTCATCATTCACTATTCAATCATCAGAAAATACACAGACCCTCCAACCCTAGGTCACTAGTAAATTATAATCTTCTTAGTCAGTACACAGTATCAAAGGAAAGTCTTCTTTCAGCTTGACTCAGGGTGGTCCCTCAGATTCCCTGGATCCCCTTCCATGGTCCCAGATTCTACCTGGATTCACCAAACTGTCACCTGGGCTCAAAGGCAGACAGCTCCCAGGTCCTTGTCCAGCTGTCTGTGCAGTTCCTGCTCCACATTGGAACTCACAATGTCCAGTCCATCTCAAATCCTTAAAAGTCTCTGTTCCCAGGAAGTCAAGGCTTAACAAAGCCACAAACAAACGAAGTCTTAAATCCTTCACAGTCATGCTTCCTCAGTCTTTTGTCAGCTTCAGCTGGCCCTCAGAGAGAGAATGGGGATCACAACAAAAGTTTCAGCTGGTTCTCAGAATCAAAATCACTCCATCCAGGTTTTCAAAATCAAAATCATTCTCAGCCTGGGAGGGGCTTTCCTCTTCAGCCTCCTCAGCTCCTCTTCAGCCTCCCTGGCAGCAGCAGCTTCTGCCTCCCTGGAGTTTACTTCAAGAAGATCTGTCTCTCCCTCTCTGGGTTTTTCCTTATATACATTATTGCCCCTCCCTGTTCAGCCCCTTCCTGTTACATCAGCAACAGGACACAGGAGTTCATAACTTCTGTTTCTTTAACAGAGGCTTAATCTGAACTAAGTGCTAAGTACCTCTTATTTTAGCAATACAAAAGGAACTTCAAATCTCGTTACTGTTACAGCAGGGATGTGGATGTGGGGGTGAGGAAGAGAGAAGTGAACTGGGAAGCATAGTTTTAATACTAGAGAAATATATCAAGCCATTGGATAGTCAGAGATTTCCAAGTCCATGTAAGCAGAAAGCAGATACTTTTCCAAAGGCATCACAGAATCAGAATTGGAAGGAAACTTAGATTTCTGGTAATGCGAATCATATCTGAATAAGTCTTCTTTATCTATAGCTTATGTGAGTGAGTGGTTATCTAGTGTTTGCTTAAAGACCTCTAGAGGAGAGGAACCTCCTCTCTACAGAGGAAATACCTTTTGGGTTTCTTGAAGAGCAGCTTCACTAACATGGACACATCTCTTCTCTGGGGTGTTAATTAAGTAGGAAAGCATCTGGATGAGCACATATTTGTGTCTGTGTGTCCTTTTTCTAGGTGTATGGGTTTGTGTAGCTGTGTTGTCAAACTCAAACAGAAAGAGCCTTTCAAGCTGCATGTTAAGTTAGAAAACCATAACATTAACATTATCTATGTTGTAATGTATTTTTGTTTATTTTGTTAAATATTTCCCAATTACATTTTAATCTAGTTTAGGCAGTCTTCAAATGTATATGATGCCCGTTTCCTATAGCACTTCTTTTATCACAGTGCCTGGCACATAGTAGGTGCTTAATTAAATATTTACTGATTGACTTCAGCAGCACTTGGCATGGTCCCTGAATGACAGATCAGATTTCTGCTAAGGTATGTTTGAGAACTCAGAAATTACAAATAATCTCTTTATTCTGCTTTTAGGAGACATCTCTATAGACAGAGATGTCTCCATAGAGCTTCTGGGAAATAATGTCCAGACAGATAGATATCACTATTCTTCCTCTTCTTAGAGAGATTGATATTGTTGCTAGTATGGTTGCTTCAGCACAGATGGTAGGAGTTTGGACCGATTGTTGGTTTATTCGTTTGGTTTAGGGGAGAGAAATGCTGACCTGAATAAGAGTTGAGGGAATAACCATATGGAAAGGGAACTAGAAGTTGGACTGGGAGAATGGAGACTGGGTGTTGAGGCAAGTTGTATTCCTTTGACTGGCTACTGCCTATTGTTACTGCGACCCTGATGAGAGCTGTGGCTGGAACAAATTGAGATTGACCAAACTGATTGTCTCTTGGAGATCTAAGACGTTAATATACTTTAGCTCCCCTCACCCTCCTCCTGAGATTGATTCCAAAGTCTCTCCATTTCTTAATCTGTCCATAATTCTGACTTTAATATTTTGAAGCTGGCTCACTCTAGATATAAAATTATGATTGATCGTAACTGATTTTTGTGTATGTCTTTATTTGAATTATAGGGAATGAGAAGAGAGAAAGAGAGAGAGAGAAGGAGGGAGAGAGAATGAGAGAGGGAGGGAGGGAAAGAGAGAATGAGAGAGAATGGGGATCACACAGAGTTCAAAATCTTCTGCCCCTTGTCTAAATTCTCGGGAATTTTGTCCTATCTAAGGGGATCCAAGCAAATGAGAAGAAATTTCAATGAATTGTGATTTATCAATATTTGACACACTTCCTGAGGCAGAGCAAAGTTGGATTCAGGATTTTTCTGCCCTTAGGCTAAAGGAAGAAACTTTGCCAACACTGGAAGAGGTTAGGTAAGAGTCTGGAGCCTCAGGCAAATTCATTCACCCCATTATTCTCCGTGATAGCTAGTGTTCCCCTGAAGGAGGAGGTGAATAGAAGCTTGAACTAAGGGAAAGTTACAGCTAATGGAAGATTTGGGAAAGAGTGACTCCTCCCATATTCAAAAAGTAACAGCAGATTGACCTGTGTCTAAAATCCCAACTGCCACATCTGGCTATAAGCATCTCAAGCCATAAACCAAACTGCATATTAAACCACTCTCATTGTTGAATGATTCTTGCAAGACAAAATGACCAGTTATCACTTATAACATTTAAAACTTTCATAATAACGTGGTTTGCTATTGTTATTCATAAGGAATAATAGACTTTTACTGTATAAAAGCCCACTAAGTCAAGCACAGCTTCTTTTCAGATGTTTAACATAACATAGAGTAAAAACCAAGTTTTTGTATCACTTAACTTACAACCTAAATGTGTGTATATCCAAACGAAAGAAGATAGATGTCATATATGCCAACACATCAGCCAACGATCAGTCAATAAACATTCATTGAGAGCCAAATGTGTGCCATGCACTGTGCTAAGTGCTAGGAATACCAAAAGAGGCAAAATAGAGTCCCTGCCTCAAGGAGTTCACAATCTAATAGAGGAGACAACAATCAAACATTATGTACAAAATGAGGATAAACTATATAAACACATGAATGTAGGGGATTGGATCAAAAAGGGGAAAGAAAGAGAGAAGAAAGGTGGTACAAAAGAAAGAAGAAAGAAGTATGGATCATTGAGGGAAATTTCAGTGTTATTCACTGTCAAAAAAGGCAAGAAACCAAAAGTGGCACTGCCCTACCATATTTAAATTGTCAAATTAACTTGTGTATATGGTGTAATTACAAATTAATGGTCCTTTAAAGCTTGACCTCCAATTTATTTTTAGTTAAATGCTCATTTGGAGGAGGGTGGGAAGAGATTTCAACTGTGATAATATTTCATTAGCACAGTGTAAAATATTAAGACTTTAAGGATTCTAAAAGAGTAATGTAAATATAACAAGCCTGTTAATGAGAGTAAAGCATTCATGGGTATAGAAGAAGAGGAAACCCATTGAGAAAATGATTGTTCTAAAGAAACAGTACTTGATAGTCTAATTCCTACAAAGTTATTTAGTACATGATATTTTTAACCTTTATATTTTTAAGCCCCTCTTAAAAATTTTAAGCTTTAACATTAAGTCATAAGTGACAAGGTTAAAGACCATGTTACACATTTATTAAGAGGGAACTTGGTACAGAGCCTGGAAGTTACACCAGAATTCCTGGTTTGAATTCTAACACTACTTCTGTCTAGTCCCTTCTTTGTAGGCAAATAATTTCCCTCTGAGCTTCAGTTTTCTCATCTTTAAAATGGAGGTGATGAACTACATACCTCACCAAGTTGTTATAATGAATAATAATAATAGAGGCTAGAATTTATATAGCGCCTTAAGGTTTACAAAGTTCTTCTTAAATATTATCTCATTTTTATCCTCACAACAACTGTGGAAGGTAAATGCTATTCCCAATTTACAGATGAGGAAGCTGAGGCAGACAGAGGTTAAGTGATTTGCCCAGGGTCAATATTGCACATAAATGTCTGAGACTGAATTTGAACTCATCTTCTTAACTGTGGGCACAGCCCTTTCTACAGTGACAAAAGTACTTTGTTGGTAAATCTTTAATAGTCAACCATGTCCAAAGAAAACCAGCTTATTGGGACCAAAATGTCACTATGACAATGATAAGCCAGGAAGCTATGTCTGGGAACTTCCACTGTAATATTTAAGAATATCAGAGTATAGGTAACCTACTTGTTTATGAATAGTTTGGTGGATGTAGAGGCTTATTGTTACACTGTGTCTATTAATGGGAGAGTGAGCCCCTGGCTTTTGTAGAGGAATATTTTGTTGCTGTGGTTCATGCTACACCAGCTGAGTAAATGTCTTTGCTAAGAGCTAATTGAAACTGTTGGCTGATTGTTAATGGGAAACATGTCAACGGGGCCTCATATGCTATAGCTTTAGGAGTACAGATTAAGAGTTATCCCCTCTTACCTGAAGTAGCAGCTGCCTTCTGACAAACTCAACCTGATAGTAAAACTTCAAGTTAGGGAAGTATCTCAGAGGGGATACTAAAATAGGATCATAGATCTAGAGTTGAAAGAAAACTCAAAGGCCAGATATTCCAAATTTACAGATGAAGAAACTGAGGGTCAGGAGATAAAGTGAGTTGTCCAAGGTCACATACATAGTAAGAGACAGAGACAGGACTTAATCTCAGGCAGATCATCTAAATCCAAACCCAATACTCTTTCCATTGCACCATATTATGTGGGGGTTTGGGCATCTGTGTAGGTCTTAATTCATGATTAAGTAGGGAGGTGATATGATTGCATCTGCACTTTAGGCAAATCACTTTGATGGTTGAATGAAGATTGGATGAAAGCAGTGAAAGATTTGAGGCAGGCAGACTCACCTACAGGTCATTACACTAGTTCAGACATGAGTTAATGAAGGCCTGCTCTAGAGTGGTGGTAGTATCAGAGGAAAAAAGGGGGCATATTTAAGAGGTATTGAGAAGGTGAAATCATCAGGCCTTAATGACAAATTGGAAACAGTAGGTAAGAGATAGTGAAGAGTCCAGCATGACTCCTAGTTTGCAAGCCTGAGGAACTAAGAGGATAGTGTTGCCTTCTACAGGAACAGGGAAGGTTGGAGTGGAGCTTGGGGGTAAGATACCGAGTTCAGTTTTGGACATATTGAGTCTAAGATGACTAGTGGACATCCAATTAAAGATGTTTGAAAGGCAGATTGGAAGTTAGGCGAATATTGGGATAGGGTAGCTCAATTTGAGAATACCAGCATGTTTTTGTTTTGTTTGCTTCATGACTAAAAATGACCAAACTCAACAAAGCTAAATTCGAGGTGTCATCAGATGGTAACTAAATCCATGGGAGTTAATAAGATCACCAAGTAGTATGGAGGGAAAGAGAAAAGAGCCCAGAACAGAACCTTGAAGGACACCTATGGCTAGAATGTGTGATATGGAAGAGAATCCAACAAAGAAGACAGAGAAGGAGTAGTCAGATCGGTAGGAGGAGAACCAGGAGACAATGATGTCCCTAAAACCTAGAGGGAAAAGAGTATCCAGGAGAAGAGGGTGATCAAAAATGTCAAAGACTGCAGAGAGATAGAAAAGAAGGAAGATCGAGAAAAGACCATTAGATTTTGCAAATAAGAGATTATTAGTAATTGGAGAGAGCTGTTTCAGTTGAATGGTAAGGTCAGAAGCAGAATTATAAAAGGTTAAGAGGAAAGTGGAAGGAGAGATGGGGGCACTTAACAAAGATGTTCTTTTTGAGAAGTTTAGCTACAAAGGGCAGAAGAGAAACAGGACAATAGTCAGAGGGAATGAAACATTCAAGGAAGGATTTTTTTCAGGATGGAGACATAAGTATATTATACAGTAGACAAGGAGAGAGACTGAAAATAAGTGAAAAAGTGGAGATGACAGCAGGGACAATGTGTCAGAAAAGAGGAGATGAAATGGAATCACTTCAACAAGCAGAGGAATTAGCCTTGAGAAGGAGTGAGACCACTTCATCATGCGAGACAGGGTGAAAGAGGAGAAAGAAGCAGAAGGCACCTGAGTGAACAGAAGATGAAGAGGAGGGGAAGAGTGGGAGTTCATGGTGAAGAGCCTCAATTTTTTCCTGAAAATATGAGGCAAGAGAGAGTAGGAGAGAGGAAGTCATAAGAGGTTTGAGGAAGGATAAAAAGATTTGGAAAAGCTGTGGCAGAAAGTGGGATTTTCAGTCATAGCTGACTCTTTGTGACCCCATGTGGGGTTTTCTTGGCAAAGATACTGGAGTGATTTGTCATTTCTTTCTCCAGCTCATTTTTACAAATGAGAAAACTGAGGCAAATTGGGTTAGCCCAGGGTCACTCAGCTAGTAAATGTCTGGCGCTAGATTTAAACTCAGGAAGATGAGTCTTACTGACTCCAGGCTTATCACTTCCTCTACTATGCCACCTAGCTGCTTGTGGAGAGCAGGCTAGTGAGCTAAAAGATGCATGGTGAATCACCTAGGCCTATTGACAACCCATTTGGGGTTTGTAAAACATAAATTTGTAGTGGACCCAGTTAGAATAGTTGAGTGATTTTCTCCACCTTCATTCAGTAGCAAGCATTTAGGAGACAAGGATGTGAATACTTGGAGTGATCAGAGGCTAAGGCTTGGCCAGGTGTAACTTGTAATATGAATAAACACTATTCCTGCATTTTAGCTATTTAACATCAGGAAGTCATCACTTGTACCCTTCTCTAGGGATATGATCTGAGAACAAAAGATGTATTCCAGCAGGAAGTACTACACTAGACGGACTTTGTTACTGCTTTCTTTCCTCGGAAAGATTTTTTTAAAATTGTTTTATTATAAACTTTAAAAAACCCACTTAAAACAAATTTTGTATGAATTCATGGTTTCATATACTTCATATATTTTCATATACTTCATATATCTTTATATATGAAATATGTATGTGGAAGATTAAGTCTATAAGAAAAAAATGTTTAAAGTGAAGTAAACTAACACAGAATCAACTAGGTCTCAATATTTCTTTGTTCTTTATTACCTGATTAAAATGCTTCACCATCCTCTCCTTTCTCCTTCCCTCTTCTGGGTTCTGCCAGTCAAATATTGCCTGAATTGGATGTTAGATAAGGGGATAGGTTTCTAACAGATGTATATTCAGTTTGACAAGATGGCTAAATGTTCCAGCCATTCTGGATCTTGCTTCCTGAGATCATAGTTATATTATAGGTATTGGTGGCTTTGTAGGCTACCCCCTTCAGCTCCCTCCTAATTCCTTCCCCACGTATACATATACCAAGTCTTCCTTCTGGGCCTGCTAAGCGTTTACAATGCCTTTGCACTAGACTCACTGGCCACAGACAGACCTGTAGAAGTCCTTTTCCTTCCTTGCCTCAGGACTCACTAGGTGACAAAGTTCCTTCTTCATCAGTCCAAGACTTCTGTCCTGTGCTTAAGTTCAGCAAGGAAGATGCAGTTGCCATTTTCACCTCCTACAGATCAGAATAGAGCAGCTCGATAGCATGGTGGATAGAGCACGAGGCCTGGAGTCAGGAAGACTCATCTTCCTAAGTACAAATCTAGACTCAAACACTTATTAGCTGTGTGACCCTGGAGAAGCCATTTTTAACCCTGTTTGCCTCATTTCCTCATTTGTAAAATGAGCTGGAGAAGGAAATGGCAAGTCACTCCACTATTGTTGCCAAGAAAACTTCCAATGGGGTCAAAATGAGTTGGACACAACTGAACAACAGAGATCTGAATGATTCTAGGACCTAGAAACACTTCTCAGTCCTTGTGCCATTCTCTCTGTTTAGTTTCACCAAAAACAAATTAACAAGCTGGATGTTAAGGTCACATTTGCCCTTATCACGAAGTTTTAGTTCCTTCTATTTGCAATAGATTGGCATTGTAACGTTTTAGTTCATCCTTTTGCCCCTTTGTGCTAGACTGGCATTTGGACCTCTCTCATCTATGAATGTCTCATTTCCCTGGATAACAAGATCTGCATGCCACCATGGGGCAGCTTGGTGGTGCAGTGGATAGACAGTTGGACCTGGAGTTAAGAAGATGAATTTTCCTGAGTTCAAATCTGCCTTCAAAGACTTAATAACTGTGTGACCCTGGGCAAGTCACTTCACCCAGCTCACCTCAGTTCCTCAGGGTCTACAGTTCCTGTAAAATGAACTGGAGAAGGAAATGGCAAACCGTTTTGCCAAGAAAACCCCAAATGGACTGAAGAGTCAGACATGACTGAAACAACTGAATAACAATAATGTGTACCACCATATGTGGTCCAGAAGAAAAGGTGCTGCACTTAGAGTCAAGAAGACCTGAGTTTAAATCTGTCCCCAGAAATTTACTAGCTGTGTCACCCTGGACAAGTCCCTTAACCTCTATCTGCTTCAGTTATCTCGACTGTAAAATGAGAATATTAATCACACCTATCTGCCCAAGTTGTTGTGAGGTTCAAATGAGACAATATTTGTAAAAACCTTAGCAAAGTTAATGGCACATAGCAGGTACTTAATAAATGGTTGTTTCCCTCTCCTTCCTCTTCTCCACCACAATTCCGTTCCTCCCCGACAGGTCCCCTTGCTATGTCTAACATTGAGCCCTCCCGTCCTTGTTGTGTTTCTACATGGTCGCCGATAGACTTTTTACCGACTTCCTTTTTCTAAACTTTCCTGAACTCTCAAATAATTGGCAGAATTGAGATAATGACAAAAAGATGTACCCTGGATCCAGCCACACATTCCACTCGCTCCCTCACTCTACCACAACTGATGAGCCATCCCTAGATAACTCTTTAGGCTATCCTTTCCATAGCTGCTAAAAGAATACTCTTAGCTCACAAGTCTGGCCATACCACTTCCCTGTTTTACAAGTCTTCAGTGATTTTCTATTTCCTCTAGGATGAAATACAAATTCCCTTGGCCTGGCATTTGAGGCCCTTCACAAATCTGGCTTCATTCTGACTCTTCATACTTCTTTCACATTTGAATCCACATGCTCTACATTTTAGCCAAACTATGCCACTCACTGTTACCTAAACTTGACATGTCTTCTCCCAGCTGTTTTGGCTAGAGCAATTCAAAATCATTTACTAAGGCACGGGGGCCTCTGAATCACAAATCTTCTCACTTATTAAAGTATGATATTCTCAGGGGTGTGCTGCAGTCAGCACAAACCTGCTTGTGAGAGTCAGTTGTTAAATTTTCAGTATGAGCACTTACACTTTGGAAAGCAACAAACATTTAAAATGAAGGCTTGATTCATTGTTTTATTAATTGTCTAGACTTAAAAAGTGATGAGAAAATGTTAATAATTCAGATTAAACTTAAAAGTGTGTTGTGCTTACATTTTTTTTTTAGAGTAGGTTGTCATTTCCCAGCAAGGTGAGCACCCACCTTATTTTTCATTCTTTGCTAACACAAAGAGTATGACTAATGAATATTTTAATCAATTTGAAACTTTGTTCATGTCTTTAACTTTCTTAGGGGTGTGTGCCCAACAGTGAAATTTCTGGGTCAAAGACTATGGATAGTTCAGTCACTCTGGCTTTACTCTTAATTCTATATTCATTGATATTATCCGTATGAAAATTGATTTTATGTGGACATAATTGTTTAATCATTACTATTTCCTCTATACCTTGTTTAAATAAAAATCCTACCTGCGACTATAGCATAAAAAGAAAAAAAAAGTAGGTTGTTAAAGATTTACCAGCACGCTTCTGGATATTCTCCAGTATTTTGGTCAAGCAGAGTAAGAGACACAAGGTTACTCCAATGTATTTTAACTTTCTATACACTATACCAACATTTCAGAGAGTTACCAATTGTGTGTAATCCCTGGTGCCTTTCTCCAGGTATAGGAACTATGTTTATACGCAGGCAGTCCTCCATTGGAGGGAAGCTTGCCCTTCTCATCTCCATCTATTGAAATCTTTTTCTTTTTTCAAGGTCTAGCTCAGGCGCCAGCTCTTCATTGAAATCTTCCTTCGCATTCCCTATTCCCCAGTGGTCTTTCCATGTTTCAATTTTCTTCTTCATTTTGTCTGAAGATCTCCTTTTCCCCCATTACTTCTATTTACTTATGTGCACATCTTATCTCCCCTAGATTGTAGCTTTCTTCAAAGTAGACTTAATCTTTTTCTCTGATTTCCCAGAATTTAGCACAAAGTAGGCTCTTATGCCCATTTTCTTTTCTTTTTAAATGGGTTGTTGATGCCCTTTTTTAGAGTCTTCATAAATGTTTATTATGTTTTGCTGTTGAAGATGCCTTAGCAGAGAATACATTTTTTGAATTCTCTTTCAATATAGATTAGAATTTTAAAATTATCTTAAGTATTTGTTCTTATCATTCAGTCGCGTCTGATTCTTCATGATCCCATTTGGGGTTTTCTTAGCAAAGATACTGGTGTGGTTTGCCATTTCCTTCTCCAGTTCATTTTACAGATGAGGAAACTGAGGCAAAGGGTTAAGTGACTTGGGTCATTCAGCTAGGAAGTGTCTGAAGCAGATTTTAACTCAGCTGCTCTATTCCCTGCACCACCTAGCTGCCCATCTTAAATAGGCAATGAATATTAGTAGAATATTAACCCTACCAGTGAAGGTGAAGAAATCACACAGGCTTTTTCAGGCTCTAGATAATATTTTCTCAAGGGTCAGCAGCCTTTCTAAGACATATCTCAAATAGTCATTCATTCATTCATTCCCTCGTGAACCAAATCAGGGAGAGAAGAGGCTTTTGTAGTATGCCTACAATGAGATAAGAAGGCTGTGCAACCAACTTGCAAAAACCTAGGTAAAGGACCCTCCTAGAGTCTCAGGATCTTAACTCTTGGGAACAGAAGTTGAGGAGGAAGGGGGTTGGCAAGGCAATGCTCTTCCTGTTCTCTATTAGCCCCTACCCCTTTACAAATTGATTACTAAAAAAAAAAAATCTCATTTACTATCTAGAGGGGAAGCATGACAAATGATTAGAGTGCTAGACAGTTCTGACACTAACTAGCTGTGATCTAACACCTCCTCTTTAAGCCTCAGTTTCCTCATCTGTTAATTGGGACTAATAATGGCACCCATAGTACCTATCTCATAGGGTTAGTGGGAGAACAAAATAATGTATATAAGGTATCTTGCAGTAGAGAGTCAAAGCTCTCTATAAATGCCAGCTATTATTACTATTCTTCTTTTACTTCTTAAAAATTTAATAGTATTTTATTTTTTCCAATGACACATAAAGCAATTTTCAACATTCATATATGGAAAAATTTTGAGTTCCATATTTTTCTCCCTCCCTCACCTCCCTATTCCCCAAAACGACAAGTAATCTGATATAGGTTATAAATGTGTAATTGTGTAAAATATATTTCTACATTAGTCATGCTATGAAAGAGGAAACAAAAGGAAAAAAAAACAAGAAAAAACAAAAAAGTGAAAGTGGTATGCTTTGATCTGAATTCAGACTCCATTAGTTCTTTTTCTGGATGTGGATGGCCCATTAGACTCATTTTCCATCATGAGTCATTTGTAACTGTGTTGGATCGTTGTATTTCTGAGAAGAGCTAAGTCAATCATAACTGATCATTGTACAATGTTGCTGTTACTGTGTGCAGTGCTCTCCTGGTTCTGCTCACTTCACTCAGCATCAGTTTATGTAAGTCTTTCCAGGTTTTTCTGGAATCCTCCTGCTCCTCATTTCTTGTAGCACAGTAGTATTCCATTACATTCATATACCACAACTTGTTCAGCCATCCCCCAGCTGATGGACATTTCCTCAACTCCCAATTCTTTGCCACAACAAAAAGAGCTGCTATAAATATTTTTTGTACGTGTAGGTTTTTTTCTCTTTTTTATCATCTCTTTGGGATACAGTATTGCTGTTATCTTTAATATTGATGTCACAAGCTGCTGATCTTCGTTCTGTGATCACCATCCTCTACTGAGCACACATACCTGCCGTGGCTCACTGCCTATCAAATAAAGTTCAAATTATTTTCATTGGTATTAAAGGCCCTCCACAATTTGACTTCAATCTACATTGGTACCCTCTTGCTTGACAGTATTTTCCACTATATACTCTATGCTGTGACTAAATCAGACTAGTCATTATTCCATGAACACTAGGATTCCTCTCTGGGCCTTTGCTCACATCATTCCCGAGTCCTAAAAAGCCCTCTCCTTTCTATCTCTGTTATTAAAGTCCTGCCCCTTCTTTAGGACCAGCTCAAATGCTACCTCCTCTCTGATCTTCCAACAAAGAAAAGATGATTCCCTAGTCACAACCATTAAAACATACTGTTTAAGCTTATCAAGTCCTGTTCTTTAGTAGAATTATTTGTTTATTTCCATTATGTTCCTGTTAGACTATAAAAGTTCCTTGAGGGTACGAATCATTTCTTAATTAGTTTTATATCTCCCTCAATGTCTAGCAAGCATAGTGTATGATGCTAGAGAATCAATAAATGTTTGTTGAATGAATACATGATTGCAGTCTTAGCTTTAATGTTTTTGTTTTCTCATCTTTCCACAAATTGTTCTCATTAGAAGAAAAAGACTCTTGGAAAATCGATACTGTTAAAGTCCTTAAAAAATACTCTGTAGAGAATTTTTAAGAAGATTTTTTTAAAAGATAGTTATATAAATCCATTTTGCTTTCTAGCCCATCAGACACTTATTTTCTTAAAGACCTAGAAGAATTAGATTAGAATTAGACTAACACATCCCTAACAGAAATCTTTTCTTTCTTGTCCAAATAGTCACTTTGGGCAATTTGCCTGACCCTTATGTACTTACTGCCTTTCTCTAGGAACATTTAAAGCAACATTACGAAAGTTTTTTTCTCTTTCACCATATCCTAACAAAGGCAAATCCATATTCAGGGTAGGCGAGGCAAACAGCTTAGGACATGACATTGAGGGGCTGAACAAATGACTTCTTTTTAATATTATTTTTTATAAATTCACTTATTTTTAATTCAGCTCTCCAGGTGATACACTTACTTACTTTGTGATAAGCCAAGTTGAATGTGTAACACTCAAGACAGCTCCCTGAAAGCTACACCCATGTGCAAAGTTATCTTCGGGACAGCATTTATTCAAATGCATCCTTCATGTGTCCCCATCCATTGTTCTCCTTTACTTGCCAAGTCTGATGATAAATGAGTCCAAAGTGAGAAGCACTGAATTAAAACAGAAGGGCAAAGAAATAACAAGGAATTAAATCAAATAGCACTTTTTGGCATCTATACTCAGTTTGCTACCTCTCACACCTCCAAAGCAAACAATGAGTCAGCTCTCCATCCCATTCCTCCTGTGTCTCAAGCATAGTGGGAGAAAGGACACAGATAGTTTAATTCATGGTGATAGAACAGGAAGGTGCCCTGCTTATTCAGCTTCTTCTGCTTCTCACCTCAGCAGGGCAGAGAGCATTGATTATCTAAGGTCCTGATGTTCTATCCATGGGCTCCAGCCTCCACTATGTCCTTGTTGCCCAGGATTGTGGTCACCATCTGTCTTAGCATTCATGTTGTTGTGAACCATGCCTGACTCAGGCTGGTTTGGTGGACCAGGTTCAGGCTTAAAATGAAAACCATTGTGTGTAGACCATCTAACATCCAGCAAAAAAAGAAATTTACTTACTATAATATGGAAAGGACATTCAATAAGGATATAGCATTGATTCAGTTAGGTACAGACTTCCTACTTCTATTTTTGCCCTAGTAATACATCAGTCAGATCATGCATCAAGCTAGAGAAATGATCAGGAAGTTGTCAATGGTTTGAGCCTTAGTTTCCTGGACCAATTAAATCATGAAGGCAATTTTACTACCTTTTAAGGAACAAAAAAAATAAGATCATGGTAACTGGTCCCATAGTTTCCTGGAAAATAGAGGGAGAAGAAATGGTAGTGGTGTCAGATTTTAGATTCTTGGGCTCAAAGATCATAGCAGATGATGACTGCAGCCATGAAAATAAAAGATCTTGCTCCTTGGAAGGAAAGCTATGGTAAATCTGGACAGGATGCTAAAAAGTAGAAATGTCACCTTGCTGACAAAAGTCTTTATAGTCAAAGCTTTTCCAATAATAATGTATGGCTGTAAGAGTTTGACTATACAGAAAGTTGATTGCTGCAGAATTGATGCTTTCGAATTGTGGTGCTGAAGAATACTTTTGAGAATCTCTTGGACAGTAAGGAGATCAAATCAGTCTATGTTTAAAGAAATTAATTCACAATATTCATTGGAAGGACAAATACTGAAGCTGAAGTTTAAATAGTTTGGTCACATAATGAGAAGATAGTACTCACTGAACAGACCCTGATGTTGGGAAAGATGGAAGGCAAAAGGAGAAAGAGATGGCTGAAGATGAGATGGATAAATAGTGTCATGGAAACAACAAACTTGAACTTTGACAGATTTAGGGAGATAATGGAGTATAGAAGAGCCTGGCATGCTATGATCCATGGGTTCACAAAGAGTCAGACATGACTGAACAACAAGAAGGAACAATTAGCTTAGCCTAGCCTGGTAGATGCTGTTCCTATGACATGCCACCCCTTTGGGTCAAGGTACTAAAAGTCCTTTAGAGCAAATTCCACCACTTAAATGGCCTTGAGAAGCCAAGCATAGGTAATACCAGAAGAGGAGTCTAGAACAGGTAAGATAAAGACAAAAATGGAAAGTTTGGGGAAAAATAACAAAGGATTAGCTTCCTGAAGAAGTGACAGAATATGGAGAATAAAGACCCAAAATCTCAGTCTTCAACTCCCCACTTTGGCAGGACCAATTCCTGGATCTTAATGTTAGTGATCTGATCAATGTAGTTGGTAATACAAGATCTTTGCAGATCATAGTGGTCTGTGAAATGTAACATTCTAATCCAGATTTGGAACATGGCAAGAATATCAAGATCACAGTAGAAGATGACTCTTCTAGTACATTCAGCAGTCCTCATCCTGGGTCTGTAGCAAGGTAACTAAGAGGTCATTATCCTCTTGCGTGAAACCTGGTGCTAGGGTCAATACTGAGATGTTGTAACCTGGTGATGCCCCCTCATGCCAGACTACTACCATATTGGAGTTATACTTCTTTCTGCCAGAGCCTTCAGGTCAAGGTGTCATTACCCCTCACTACCTCACCACATTAGTGTGATCAGGAAAGGTCACAGGGTCAGGCAAATTTAAGGCATTCTGTCCAGCCAAGCCAAGGCCTGTTTTCCATTTGTGTTCATCTTCTCAGATGCAAACAAACAAAAAACTCTTCCTTTTACCAATCAGCTCTGACTGGGGGACCCAGGACCTCTTGACCTTTCAAACCCTCAAAGTTTCTGTAAGAGTTAGGTATGTCCATCCCTGGATGACTGTTTGCTCATCTAAATGCACACAAAGAGACATAAAGCAGAAGGTAGCCATAGATGAATTCACACCAGAAAATGTTAGTTGACATGTGTGAATAGCTGTGATTTCCATCAGAGTAAGGGAGGATAACCAGGGCCTACCATCTCTCTCATCCAACATATTTAATAAGCTGCCAAATTATGTCATTTTTTCCCTTGTACAACATCTATCCTACAGACACCCCAGTTTAGGCTCCCATCACCTTTCACCTATAATATTGTAATAGACTTCTATTTGGATTTCCAGCCTCAAATCTCTCCAAATTCCCATCCAGCCTCCATACAGATTCCAAAGTTATTTTCCTAAAGTATAGATCTAATCATGGCACAGCTCATAATAACTGCCCCAACTCAATAATCTACAATGACTCCTTATTACTTCTAGAATCAAACAGAAATGCCTCTGCTTAGTATTTAAAAGTCTCTGCAACCTAGCTCCTTACTATTTTTTCAAGTCTTTTTTTTAATACATTATTTACATTCTCAGCTGATGTTTCTCACACATATATTCTCCATCTCCCATCTCTGTACTTTTGAATTAGCTGCCCCTCCTAATACTAATCCTCGGTTTCTTTTAAGACTTGGCTCAAGTGCCACTTCCTCCATCCAGAAGGCCTTTCCCAGTTCCTCTTGCTTCAAATGCCTTTCCCTCTAAGTCGGTAATATTGCTTCAAAAAATGTTTTGATAACTACATATATATATCAAAATAATTGCTTTCTTTTCTAATCCCATGTACTTTATTTTATGCTTTATTTAACAGCATTACTCTGACAAGGGATCCGTAGGTTGATTCTCTGTTCTAAGATTGGCTTCCATCTTCTCCAATATTTATCTCATATGTACTAATTTATGCATATATTGCCTCTACCATTAGAATATAGGCTCCTTGAGGACAAGGACTGCTTTTTTTTTCTTTGTATTCCCACTGGTTAGTACAGTGCCTAACATATAATATGCACTTAATAAATGCTTTATCGATTGACCCAATCCATCCATCCACGAGGTAGCTTTCCAAGACGGCTCTGCCAAATGTTCTGGGTCAGGTCTGACACAGGCCAGGTCTAATTGAGGTTGGAACTAAACAAGACTAACATAGACAAACCTCCAACAAAGAAGAAACTTACATAATGACTACATGGAAAGGATTTTCAGCAAGGATACAGCACTGATTCTGCTGGATAAAACTGCCCTGTCTCTACTTTTGTCATGGTGGTACATTGATCAGGAGCATGTGTCAGTCCTAAGGATGGAGCTGACTTTTGTTCTGTGCTTTAGTACTTAGGCACCTAGGAAAACATGCCAACCAGTCACTTCTTAAGGAAAAACTATGTTAGTCTGTGTGGTATAGATTTATTCCTGTGGTATATGATCACCGAGCTTCACAAGATCTGGATTATCCTCCATTTCTTCTCTCCCACATCTCTCCATCACATTTAATAGCTAGCATAATACCTAGTATTTAGATAGCACATTAAGGTTAGCAAGGCGCTTTTCAAATATTATATCATTTTATCCTTATAACAACCCTGGGAGGTAAATGTTATTTTCATACTTATTTTAGAGATGAGGAAACTGAAGCAGACAGAGGTTATATGACTTGCTCAATGTCACACAGTTAGCTAATTTCTGAGGCCACTTTTGAATTCAGATCTTCTTGACTCCAAGTCCAGAGCTCTACCCACGGCTCCACTGCATAGTATCAATATAAGCACATAGTATGCACTCAGTAAATGTTTATTACTGTTCTAATTGCCCCAAAAGCCACTCACAAGTTTAGTGCCTAAACCTGGGATTGAACCAGGGGCCTTTAGATCATTGGTCTAACACTTTCTCCATTTGGCCACTCCAGGCAGTTATCCTCTAGGAGGAAAAAATGAAACCAAGAAAACCTGCCTTGCCAACTTCTACTCACAAGACTTCCCATAGTTTTTCTTTTCAGATATCTGACATGCTGCAGAATTTATACATAGGCTTCCCAGACATGTAGTCCGAAAAGTGAGACTCTCTTGGGCCCCGGTATCATGAGATCATAGAAAGGCTCAAAGCCTCCCTTCAAGGGACAATAACACAGAATGGTTGTCAATGTAGGAGACATGGGTAAGCCAATACCACACCTAGCCTAGGGTACACAAATGCCCCATCTCCAGTCTGAGTAGAGAGCTAATATTTTTGTCATCTCTGCCTTAGGGTTAGGTTGGTGACGTGATTAGGAAGAGCAATCATGTCTTCTGATTTTCTTCTCAGGGCTTGTCTCATTTGATCATACACCCTTTATCCACTGCTGTCCCCTGTTTCTGTAGACTGGATATTGTAAAGGCCCAGGTGGAAAAAAGAAAAATGGCCAGTTTTTTCACCTGTTCCTAAGCTGTATGCATACCTTCTTTCATGATAGTACCAGCCAGTATGACTCTAAAGCTATAATAACAATAATAATTTCATGTAGGTTCTTTCATGAAATATGTTACAAAATATTTTGCCAACTTAACGATCGAGTTGTCAAATCATATGGCAGCATCTAGAAGTAAATAATAGTTGATTCTAATACTAGCCTAACTTATGGTCCAGTGGAACTCTCACATCTAGGACTGCTTTCCCTGCTCCCTTAATCTTTCTGCCTTTCCCCCCTTTTCTCTAGCTTTAAGAACAGCTCTCTGCAAAGTCATGGCTTAGGCTATAATGTTATAACCAGTAAAAACAGTATCTCATAGCTTCATCTTTTTTTCTCTAGGCCAGTAATTTCCAATTTGTTTGGGGCTGGAGCATGCTATCACAACATGCATATGCCTCTTCCTAAGAGGAAAGATTATTCTCAATTTACTTTATTTATGGATAAATATAAATTAATTTAGTTTTGAGAATTTTGCAACACACCTCAGTGTCATTGGAGATATCTTTGACTTTTACAAAACCAAGACTACACCAAAGAAATTCATCACGTTGAAACATATCTCAGGAATTGGCTGATTTGCTCTAATTTGGCTCTAATTACTACAGTGTTCAGTATGGGTAGTGATTTTCCCTTCCCTACTCCCATTTAATAAGAATAAAAGTAATAGCATTCATGTAGTCCTTTATGGTTTACAAAGTGCTTTAAAAATATCATCTCATTTTATCCTCACAGCAATTCTGAGAGGGAGGCTAATATTATCCTCTTTTTACAGATGAGGAAGCTGTCACAGTGGTTGTGACTTGCCCAAGGTCACACAATTAACAAATGTCTGAGGCTAAATTTGAACTCAGATTTTTTGATTCAAAGTCCACTGGTCTGTCCACTGTGCTACCTAGCGACATCTAAAGAGATTTCAAAATCACTTTTTATACTCTAAAAGCCCATACATCTAGATTTAATATGTTGTGCCCATTTCATTATATCTGCTAGTAATCAGCCTTCAGTGACCAAGGCACTAAGAATCCATTTCCAGTTCACACTGCAGTTTCTTGCCCAGAGATCTTCTCATACTTCCTTTCCCAACTAATTTTCTATACACCCTGTATGGAAATAAAACCACGAGGTTGGAAGGTAGGCCTATCCTCTGATCAAAAACAGCACTCATGAGCAAGACTGCTTCAGACTCATTGAAAACTTCACTTGCTCAGGGATATATGCAGGGAGTCTCTGCAGACAGGATTGTTCTTGCTAACTCACTCAGTGGAATCACCCAAGGTATTCCCTTAGCAAGTATGTATGCTGTCTATGATGGCAGGTTGAGTAAACTAAGTCCCTTAGTTTTTTTGGTGTACTTTCTGTTCTGGTAGAATGATCAACTCACATCTGAATGAAATTCATGCCAATAACCCTTATGCTCTCTATAGGGCAGTTCATGCAGCGCAAGCAGTTACATTTTATGTGCCTTTTATTATTACATAAAAGTGATTAACTGACCATTTGTCACCAAGTTGAGATATCAAAACGATAAAAACGAACATAAAGGGGTGGCTAGGTGGCGCAATGAATAGAGCACCAGCCCTGAAGTCAGGAGGACCTGAGTTCAAATCTGACCTCAGACACTTAATACTTACTACCTTTGTGACCTTGGGCAAGTTACTTAACCCCAATTGCCCTGCCTTCCCCCCTCCAAAAAAAAAATGAACATAAAAAAAATCTAAAACAGCCAGACTTTTCCTCATAGCAAAAACTTAAAGGTTATCTCTTCTGACCTGTACTTGAATAGGAATTACTTCAAATCATGACTCTGGTCACTTCCCTTGAAGACCTGTAGGGACAGAGAACTCACCATCTCATGACTTTCCACTTTTGGACAGCTCCATTTATTCTGGAGTCTATTAGAAACAAAATCTGGCTATATATCTACTACCCTTAACTCCTAGCTCCATCCTCTGCAGGTAAGCAGAATAAGTCGAATATATCTTTTCTGTGACATGACAAATACTTGAAGACAGTTATTATTCTGACTCTCCTCCTCCCCCAAATCTTTTCTTGTCTGAGCTAAACATTCCCTTTTCCTTCAATTTAGCTTAGTACAGCATGTTTTCCGATCTTCACACTGACTTGATCACTTTCAACTGGATACGTTCTAGCTTGTCAGTCTTCTTCCTAAAATGTGGTCCCCAGAACTGAATACAATACTATAGGTGTCATCTGATCAGAACAGAATATGGAAGGGCTATCCATAAATAAGTATTTTACATTTTACTTTGGTTCTGTACTACCCAGTTTCCTCTAGGTCCTTGTCTTCTGGCAATTCAGGTAAGGAGTTGAGGTCCTCTCCCTATTGATGGTTATACTTTCTGATGCAGAAACTTCCTTTCTGTAGTCAGGTTGGACCAAGGGACCCAGGATTTCCAGATTCTTCCTCCTCTTAAGACTACTTCTAAGACTGAACATGTCCATCTCAGTGTCATAATATATAAGGCAAGGAAACAGAAAGCAGAAAAGGCAGCCAAGGCTCAAGTCTGCCTACCTGAGTCCTAGTTCTGTCTATCAGATGGTCCACAGCCACCAAACATGCTGCCCAGGTGAGGGAAAGGATGCATCTCCTTCTCCACTTCCTCACAAGAAGTCTTTTGAGGGAGAGCTATTTGCCTTAGAGTCCATGGAAGAAAGTGACCTGGAAGCAGACTCTCCTTTTTAATTGGCACAGCATCTTAACCCCTTGCCTCTGTCATGACATTACATACAGTGATGACCAAAGAACCAATGAGGGTTTGTTGCATCATATCAAAGCACCAAGTCCTTCAGCTAGTTTCTCAATATATTCAGCTCCTAGGATCTACTTCTCCACTCTGTCTTAGCTAAATTCGAGGGGAGTAAGGGGGAATCCTTGTATTTCCTTTCCACTTTCATGTTCATCAACTCCAAAATACTATTATGTGATCATAACCTTTTATGATTCCATCTTTCCCTATCCCTTACTTCCCCTAACCCTATTATTTATCTTCTCTGTTGTTTCCAATCCTTAAGTACTTAACCATACCTGGTTAACATACACAACTCTCTATTCTTGAATCCCTTGTTCCCTTGGCCTAATAACAATCATGCCGTGTCAAATCTCACCCTGAATTACTCCCCTCATCTGGCCCCTTTCCATCCACCCTTGTACTACTTAACAGAACTGGAGGAAGTCAGAAAATCTTGATGGCAAATATATTTTATCTAATCTCAACTGGATTCTCAGTGCAGCAAAGCAATCCTTCTCCCTAAATGAGTCACTATCCCACTCACCACCACAGTTATTCCAAACCTTCTCTTTCCTTAGGCCTCCCACAACATTCCTGTCCCCTGTACTCTGTACTGAGGAGCTTTCCTCACACTTCACCAAAAAAATTGAGGGCATTCACCCAGAGCTACCTCTTCTCCCTTTCTCTCCAACTTATATCCCTCTAAAAATAATTTCCTCTAGCTCCCCCTTCACTCCAGTCTCTGATAAAGAGGTGACCTCCCCCCTTTTTTTTTTACCAAGGTCAAGTCCTCTACATGTAATCTTAATCTTTTTGTTTCCTCCAGCAGATTGTCTCCACTATCATCCTACCCTCTCTAATCTTTAACATTTCTTTAATTATTAGTTCCCTCTGTTCTGCCTACAAACACACCCAAGTCTCCCATCTTTAATAAACCCTCAGTAGAGTCTACCATGTCCACCTGCTGTCATTCTATTTTCTCCCATCTGAGCTTGTTGTCGTTGTTTGATTGTTTTTTAGTTGTATACAACTCATTGTGACCCTTTTGGGGGGTTTCTTGGCAAAGATACTAAAATGGTTTGATGTTTCCTTCTCCAGTTCATTTTACATATGAGGAAACTGGGGCAAACAGGATTAAGTGACTTGCCCAGGGTCACACAGCTTGTAAGTGTTTGAGGCCAGATTTTAACTCATGAAGATGCCTTTTTCTGACTCCAGGCTTCTGTCTGAGCTGTTTAAATTCCTCAAAAAAACTGTCTACGATTGATATCTCCATTTCCTTTCCTCTCACTTCCAACATCATCATTGTATATAAACTACTCTCTCTAAAGTTAACTGTTAATGAGAAAATCTAATGGCCTTTTCTCAGTCTTCATCCTTCTTGACCATCTTCTAGCATTTAACACTATTGACCATTTTCTTCCCCTGAATATTCTCTCCTATCTAAGTTTTTAATGTCATTCTCTTTTCTCCTTCCTATCTGACTACTTCTTAATATCTTTTGTTGGATCACTATTCATGTCCCACCTACTAAAGCTTCAGTCCTGGCTCCTCTTCTTTTTTTCTCTCTTTCATTTGATGATCTCACCAGCTTTCATGGGTTCAATTAACGTCTTTATGTAGATAGCTTCCAAATCTAGATATCTAGCCTTAGTCTTTCTCCTAAGCACTAGTCCTGACTCACCAACTGCCTAGACATTTGAAACTAATAATTAGGGAAATTCTCATCATCAAACTCATCATGTCCAAAAGAGAACTAATTATTTTTCTTTGTTTTTTTTTCTGAGAGGTAGGTGCTATTTACCTCTCAAGACTGTTGTGAAGATCAAATAAGATGTGTGTTGTGTTGTGTTTTTTTTTAGCACAATGACTGACACATAGTAAGCACTCAATAAATGCTTGTTCCCTTCATTCCTCTCTCCTATTCACTGAACTTGAAATGTCCATGGATGACCTAACTCTAGCTCATGGTGAGAGGTCCACATACATCCTAGTTTTAATCTCTGATGGCTAGACCAAGCACGTAATGGTTATTTGCCCAATAACTATTAAAAAGTCTGGGGTTTATAATCTCTACTTTTTCAGCCCTAAGCCTCTTCTGTTCTCCCAAGTAGATGGGAGGGCCTAACAAATACAGAGAAAAAACTACCCCAAGACTAAGGTCATTGTCACTTCTTTCTGCTTGGTTTCATCCCTGACTCTTTGTATAGGAGGATACATCCAGCCCAAAGTCCCAAAGAGGGACTTTGAGGCACATTATTCTACTTGTAAGCAAAAAAGGGAAAAAAAAAAAGGGAAACAAAACCAACCAAGTTACTGTGTCTCCCAGTATGTACAACATCCCACACCCAAATGCCCCCATCCCTCTACCCAGAGGAGAGCGACGTCCTTCATAATGACCATGACCACAGATGGCTAGCTGAAAAGTCATTTTCATTTGGTTACAATGCTAATTGTTTTTGTTTAAGTTATTGTGGTTATTGCATACAGTGTTCTCCTGGTTCTCTTCACTCTGTATATGTTCATACCAATAAATAAAGTCTTTTTTAAAGTATCCTGGCTTTATTAGAAATAAATCAGATTCATGTCAGAAGGTAAACTTAGCAACTCTATAAGGCACAGAGTTCAGACTGTTGTAACAAGAACTTAGCCAGTGAGACAATTACTCATTTTTAAGTGGAGTTTAATAAGCCAGCAACTGCAAGGGGTCAAGCTTACTCAAATTAAGCAGCCCTGAGACACATTTTCTTGGGGCTTATATAGACAAAAGTCACAACATAACTGTTACCAGGAGAAACCACAACTTACTCAGTTGCTACACAAGTGGGGAAAATACAGAAGCCAAAGGGTAGCAATCAGTTCATTGCCTCACAGTTGTTGCCCAGTGATCAGTTTGTTGTCTAACTGGAAAGTTCCCAAGTCTATTTCAAGAACCAAACAGAAGTGGGGGGAGAGGTTATGGGCTCCAGGTAGCAGGTTTGGGCAGCTTTACTTGGCAGGTTTGCTGCCTTGATGGGCTTTGTTGGGTTTGTGCAGGTTTCCTAGGCAGCTCTCCTATGATGGGGAGAGATGGGGGATGTTCACAAAATGGAGGGTTACAACAAGACCATGGAAACAAGTCCACAGTCACAATCCTTAGTATGCCTTTCACCTTTGTACAATAATTAATGACTTAGTATAGTTGTTTACCTGGGACCCTATCACCTCTTTAGGCCAGGGAATAATTAGCTCAGTCAAAAAACTCTTGCTTTCAGTCAATAAACCCAATGAACCATAAAATCTGCTATCATCAAAGTTGATTGCCCCCACTCTGAGCCTGCAAAACCCAAGATTACATAAGACTACACTTGTAAATATTCCTATTCTATCATCTTACTATGAGCAAAATGATCTCAAACACTACATATGAAAGCCTAGAATACTTTTATCAGAACCAATAGAATAAAATTGAAGCCTACTGGGTTCTCCTTGGTCTTCATGAAAGAAAAATCAACCAACAAAGATTTATCCAGGCAGGATCTTTCACACATAGCACCCTAAGGGCCACACCTGCTTGAGCTAATTTATTCACAAAACCATTACTATAAATACTCCCCCCAGCAGTCCATACATTTTAGAAAGACCTGAAGAAGGTCTTTTATAGAATCACAGATTCTATATATTGCTTGGGAGGAAACTTCAGAAGCTGGGAACAGGGAAGAGAATAAGCATTTATATAGCACTTACTAAGTGCCAGCAACTGTGCTAAGTGTTTTTACAGATATTGTCTCAACCCTGTGTGGTAGGTGCTATTATTATCCCCTTTTAAGAGTTGAGGAAACTGAGGCAAAAAGAAGTTAAGTTACTTGCCAAGGGTCAAACAGCAAGTATATGAGGCTGGATTTGAACTCAGGTCTCTTCTGACTTGAGACCCAGCACTCTGATCTTCCAAAAGCTGCCTCACCAGCCACCTTGTCCACCCAAGTCTCAATAATAATCCTTTCTATGACATCCTTGACAAATGGTTGTCCTGTCATTTCTTCAAGCCCCCTCCTGAGGGGTAAGGAGAGGATATGCACTAACATCCATGGTAGCTCATTCTATATTTTTAAAATGGTAGGAAGGGTTTCATTACCTCAAGCTAAGATCTGTTTTTTCAGCAACTATCCTGCATTGCTTCTAATTCTATCTCTTGGAATAAAGCCAAACAATCTAATTCCTCTTGCATGTGACAGTTTGTTAAATACTTGAAAACAGCTATCAGTCAATAAACATTTATTAAGCACCTACTATAAGTCAATAAACATGTATTAGGAGCCTACTGTGTGCCAGGCTTAGTGCTAAGCACTCAGCTATCATAACACTCCCCAATTTTCTCTTCTCTAAGCTAAACAACTCCACTTCCTTTAATTCAGCCTCACATAGCATGATAGAGACAGGTGGCTCAGTGATGAAAGCATTAGACCTGAAGTCAGGAAGATCTGAGTCTCAGACACTTACTAGCTCTGTAACCCTGGATAAGCCTCTGTCTGCCTCAGTTTCCTCCTCTGTAAAATAGGAATAATAATAGCACAAGCCTCTCAAGGTTGTTGTAAGGACAAAACAATATTTGTAAAGTGCCTTCCAAACCTTAAAACACTATATAAAAGCTAGTTATAACAATTATTATCATTTTCCCTAGGCATTTTACAATCTTACTCTTCTTTTTATTTTTATATTATTATTATATTATACAATTATATCATTATATTTTGTGTTGTTTTTTATCACTATTAAGATTCCCGGCCACTTCCCAATCTTAATTGCCCTACTCTAGATACTCTAGCTTATCATTGTTCTTCCTGATAGGTGAGCTGCTCATGGTCATGCAGATAATGAGAATCCAAGTCCTCTTCGCACCGATTTAGTGCACTTTTCCACTGTGCTATATTGTGGTACCTGGTAGGTTATGGTGATTTATATTTTTGTATGTATAAGACTTTTTTTTAAAATCTCTTTTCAGTTAACCCCCTCAATTATCTAAATGAAGAAACTGAGGCTTCAGTGCAAAAAAGAAGTAGTTTGGATGAAAAGCAATAATGCTACACCCAGAGAGCAGCTAACAAAATTTTATTGCGACTCTTTATTGCTAGGAGAACAGAGAACAAAAAGAAACAGTATGGGTACATAATGTCCACTGAGGTTAGTCTGAGGGCAGTACACAGTGGTGGAGTGGCTTCAGATGGGCCATAGTATCCATGCTCTGATTAAAGGTCCCAGGATATTCAACAAGGATTTATTCTGAGGATACCCTAATATGATGGGGAGCTAGGTAGGGTAGTAAATAAAGCACCAGTCCTGGAATCAGGAAGACCAAAATTCAAATCTGGCTTCAGATATTTATGTGACTATGTGACTAAGACTATGTGACCTTAGGCAAATCACTTAAGCCTATTTGTCTCAGTTTCTTCATATGTGAAATGAGCTGGAGAAGAAAATGGCAAACCCCTTCAGTATCTTTGCCAAGAAAACCCCGAATGGGGTCATGAAGAGTCAGACATGACTGAAACGACTGTATGTAACAACAGAAAGAAGCTCCTGGCCTCTGAATTGCCTAAGATGGTCTACCAAGTCAAGTCGAATCAGGGCAACAAACAATTATTAAGTTTTTATGGAGTAAGTGTTATTATTATCCCCATTTTACAGATGAGGAAACTGAAGCAGAGAGAGATTAAGGGGCCTGCTTAGAATCACATATCTAATAAGGTGTTTGAAGCTGAATTTTGAGGTCAGGTCTTATTGACTCTAGACACCACCTACCTGCCCATAAAAACACAAGCAAAAGGAAAGACAGTCTCTGCCTTCAAAAAGCCTCCATCCCAAAGGGGACAAACTATAAAAGGGAGGTAGAAGAAAGTACCAGTGTGGGAACATTGTGGTGAAGCCCAGAGAGTCAGAAGATGAGCCAGGAGAGGAGGGAAGGAAATCTGGACTGGGCCTTTTTACAAAATGAAGGTTCCAAGAGGAACTCACAATAGGAGGAAGGGGCTTCAGGGGCAGAAGGATCTTTTAGATTGAAAAGACCACACCAGTGAAAGAACACTTAAACCAGACATCAGAGTTTACCTGGAACTCTTTGTGGCTGTTTGTACTCAAATATCTAGAGTCTTTACCTGAGCCTTTATTCCCCTTAGTCCAGCGGTTCTCAACCTGTGGTGTGAGGTTTAGAAAATATGTGCAAGATTGCAAGCGGTTGTGTTGAGGCACAGGGAAGTGTTTGAGGCCCGGGAATTAGTTGGGTCACATGGAGGTCAGAGCATATTGCACTGTCCTAGGCCAGGGGATACTGCATTGCTCAAGATTCTCTTGCATGGGGTTACCTGATGTTCCTGATTGGCATCTCCACACCCTGGGGCCTTCATACCCTTGTGATTGCACTCCCCCTCTCACAATTCTGTTCAGCTGGGCTCTGTCACGTGTGGTATGTGGATCTGGGGCATATATAAGACCTAAGCCTTGGAGGTAGCTTTGAAGCCTGCCTTAAGATCTGGCTGTAAGGCTTCCCCATAGAGAGACCTTAATAAACCTTTTCTGTTTGGACCTCAGAGCCGTGACTCTTCTGTTCTAAAAGGTAGGCTAGCATCAATTAGTAGGGTGAGTAACCAGTTGTCCCTGCAGGTAAGTTGGGGTGCTCTGAAAGAGACCCTGACTCTGTGGGTCACGACCCCTTTGGGGGTCAGACAATCCTTTCACAGAGGTCACAGGGGTTGCCTAAGACCACCAGAAAACACATATTTCTGATGGTCTTAGGAATGAAGACATGGCTCCTCTATCCATCTCCAGGCCAGTCCGCCCACATGCAGATACGCCCACATACGAGTATTAAAGGGTCAAGGCATTAGGAAGGTTGAGAACCACTTCCTTAGTCAATCAACTCTCGAGGATAGTTTCAAACCTTTTTAAATAAAGAGCTCTGGCTTATAGAAAAAAGATTCAGAAGATCCAAGTTAGAATTCTAGTTCTGTTGTACATTAGCTAACCTGGCCAAATCACTTCATCAAGGTCATGACTAGCAAATCTCACATCTAGGACAAATTCCATAAAATGTGCTCAGGGGAAGCACTTTGAAAAGTATTTGAATCAGTCTTTTAGATAATGTCAGTTGGGGTAAGACCTAAAACCCTGGGACACAGGGCCCTACATGGGGAGAGATCCCCAGAAAGCTGCTGCTGGGGAAGCTGATACTGAGAAAGAGAGAGCCAGGGAGGACTGGGCCAGGAAATAGCTTACCTGGTATGAAACCAGGATCATCTGATAGCTTTCTACTTTAATTATTCAGTGCTGAACTTAGGTATTTTTGCCTGCTGAAAAAGTACTAGTCAGTGCCTTCTAAATTTTGGTATCCTGAGACAAAGTTCTGATAGCCCTGCCCTGGTTACAGTTCTGTAGTCTACTTCTCTTGGCCATATTGCTTTATCTGCAAAATGGAGGAGTTGAATTAAATGATATTTAAGAACTTTCTAGCTCTAACATTATACGTGAGCAGCCAGAAGTTGAATTAAATGATCATTAAGGTCCCCTGCAGCTCTAATATTCTGGGTTAGGGAAGTCAGTGAGCAGCTTATTCAGTTAAGACAGGATTCTGAAAAGGATAACATGGACCTGTAATGATACTGAGATTTGAAGATCTTCCATGCCCCTTGAACTTGCTGATGTAGCAGGAAGGGGTGGAGCAAGAGAACGCCAGAACCAGGCTAGTCTCTGAGCAGTGCTGAGTGGAAGCCATGGCAGAGGCAGTGGCTACGGTTGCCCTGCGAACTCCTTTTTCTTTGAGCCAGCCAGAATCTCTGCTAAGGACTCCTGCTGAGGGCTGCCTGGGACGAGAACTGCTGGGGCGGGGGGGACTGGAGCTGCTGGGAGCAAGCTGCCTGGACGCTGAGCAGTTGTCGTGAGTGAGGAGAGGAGGATCTTTGCCTGAGGTAGCCTGTCCTGTTTTGAAGGCTTGAAAATGTGGGTGTTTAGTACTTTAACCACATGTGCCAACTTTGTAACTACTATGTTGGCTTTGACTTTCTGGCTTTGGGACTCAGTTTTCTGGTATTTAAATAAATGCTCTAGCTATATTTCTTATGTAGAGATGTAGAGAGCCTGTTACACTTTGTGATTAATAACCACATCAGCATACTTATAGTTACTGTAGGCATTGTGAATGCTGCATTGCTGATACAGGGCCTAATATATATATATGTATGTATGTATATAACACTTAATACTTTTTAAAACAGTTTTACATTTATTTCATTTTACTTTTATTAGAGACTATTATTTTATTTCATTTTATCAATAACCCTGTGAAGTTATTTTAAAAAAAAAGAGGGGGGATTGTTATCACATAGGTTTGACAGATAAGGAAACTGAGGCACGGAGATTCATTTACTTCCATAATATCACATAGAATACCTGGGATCAAATACTTGTCCTGTGCTGTTTCTAAAGTAGCTCACATTTATCATACATACCCAATCTAGCTCCCCTTAGTAGCAACACCAAAAGAATGTGAGCATAGATTATTGCTACAATCATAGAAAATTCGTAGCTAAATGGTCTCCAGTCCTTTCTTTTCCATATCCCTTTGGAAATGACATTCTTCAGGCACCTGCTGAGAAAAGTGGGCTCCATGGTTGAAGAGAGAAGCTAGCACAAACTTGACAACGATATAGATGAGGACCTAGCAAGGAAGTGGGGCTTAAAAGACTGTAATCAAATGTTAAAGTACAGCAGAGCATCGCCAGCCCGAAAATGGCTCTCAGCAACATGTGACCGATGGTGGACACCAGAAATGAATTAGATAGAATGCTTTAAAGTAATCAAATTGGCAGGACCAGAGCTCCTTTGGCAGACTGAAGGGCTACGGAAACAAAATGTGTTGCAACAAGTATTTGTGCAAAGTAAGGCATTAAAACATCTGTCCAGATTGACCAAGATTGAGCCTCAGAGAAACAGAGCTAGGATTTAAGCAAATACCCAGGGGCCCTGGGACTCCCTTAAGGGTTTTTATTTTTGTTTTTTTCCTAGGGAAAGAAAATAAGTTTGGTTTATAATCTGATTATGATGTAGCATTCAATTGGAACTAGTTGGTAGGTGTAATTTCTACAAGATTTAACAAGCGTTTTTATGACAATACCCTTTAAGGTATTAGTTGTTCTATTCTGTTGTTCCTTTGGTTGTTTCGGTTGTGTCTGACACTTTGTGACTTTTCTTGGCAGAGATCTTGGAGTGGTTTGCCATTTCTTTCTCCAGCTCATTTTACACATGAGGAAACTGAGGCAAACAGGGTTAAGTGATTCTATTATTATACAGTTATCCCTTCCACAGCAGGACTTTCCTCATTGTGGTTTCAGTATATCTTGGGTTGACAAGAGAAATTAGATGGAAATTTGGGGGGGCTTTTTTGCAGAAGCCAAAGATGTCGCTCAAAGGCCAGAAAACAACACAGAAAAAGTATTTTTACTTAACATTGACCTACATATAGCCTATGACCAAATAATTAACCCAAATTTTACAATAAGGTGCTGTAAACACCCCACAAAATAAGAAAAAATTCAGATTTCTTGTCTGATATGAAGGGAGGGCCAAACAATTTTACATGGATGTTCCAGATTATGGCGGTGCTGCACCCCTGATCCCTAAGGTATGGAAGGGATAACTGTACTTATTTTATAGATGAGGAAACTGAGGCTCAGAGGTGTTAGTTGACCTACTACTTTCTAATTTAAAGTCCTGGGATCAGGATTCAAACTTGTGTCATCACATTCCAAGTTCAGTGTTCTCGCTTACTCCATGCAATCACTGTCATCATTTTTCTGAGTGGATTGCTAGAATTCAGGTTGTGATTTGTTATATTAAAATTAGATGTTATAAACTTGCAATCTTTCAATAAAGGCCTTCAATAAATTAGTCTAAGAAATGTGATGGTCAAGCTTAATGAGATTCCAAATTTATTAGGTTTACATTATAGGGGACTTCTAGACCTAAATGGAGATTAAAAGTAGTTTAAGGATTTTTTTTTTTTAATTTCACATCTGGGCATCATGACCAGCATTGCCAACCAAGTTGAGCAAAGGTATTTGCTTTGAAGAGCCCCCAAATCTTTTGTGCAGAATTATATCAGTTTTCTCCAGATTAAAATAGGGACTAGCCCTCTGATTTTATTGGTATAAATAATTCCCAAGTGAGGAGACTCAACCCAAGCAGGTGGGCACTTTCTCAACATCTTATAGTCTTAGGGAGTTGCCTAGAACAAGTGGCTTACCCAGGGTCACACAATTCACACTAGAAGACTTGAACCTACAATTTTTCTGACTTCTGTGCTCTAGAAAGTAAAAGGAATAAATATATTGAAATTTTATATTGGAATTTTGTTGAAAAGGAAGAAAAGAAGGGGAATGGTTTTGAAAGATGGGATTTTAAAGTTGAAGGGAGTGAAATTGGTGGGTGGAAAGGGGAAAAGCTGGGGCTGCTCAAGTTCTTTGTGTTTCCAGAGGCTGCATGCAGGACTCTCTTGAGGAAAAATTGTGATGGCAACAAAGTGATTGGCACTTTGAGCTTTGACATCCCCAAACCTTCCCCTTGGTACCTGGCTATTCAAGGACTTGTTGCCCTTTCTCCAGAATTTCCTTTTTTCCAAAACTTAAGAGAGCTCAGCCCTGTTCCCTTTGTCTAGATAGGGCCTTTCTTATCATTTGAAAATGGGCAGTAGTGGGTTAATCAGAAAAACTAATATCTGTTAATGGATTAAGTAACCTAGATTTATTTCCAGGTTTGGACAAGGCTGGATGAGATAAATTCAGTTATGGAAATTTCAGGCACTATGAAAAGTGCCTGAATGTTTCATATGTGTCTGATGTGTTTCCTATCAGACCACGTAGTCGACTACTTACTGTGGGGCCTCATTGTTCCTGATTGCTTGTTCCTCTTGAGAAGACGGAAATTACTTTATCGGTCTAGAATGGTGGAATCAACATACCACACACAAAACTTTTTGAGGGGAGGGATCCTGTGTTAACTATACTTTTTATCTCCCCATATTTAATGTGTTGGTTTTTTTAAAGAAAAAATAACTAACCATTATCACCTAAGTATTCTATTCCCAGGAATAGATCCAGGTCTTTTGTAATTTTTGTCTCATGAATACTCAGTTTTTGTGTGTAGTATATCTGCGAAATGAGGGGACTGAATGAAAGAGTCCCTGAACTTGTTCCCAGCTGTTGAATCCTATGATTCTATTACCTCCATTTTGAAGCTGATAGACTTAAGAGCCTATCCCAAGTCTGTGAATTAAAGGGGGAAATAGTACCTGTTGCCAAGGCCTGTCGCTTTCACCTTTGCAACATTTCTCCTATATGCCCCTTTTTCTTCTCTGACGCTGCCACTGCTCTGGTGCAGGCCCTCATCATTTCGTACTTTTGATTATTGCAACAACCTACTGGTGGGCCTGCCTGCCTTAAGACTCTCCCCACTCCAATCCATCCTCCATTCAGCCACTCCAGTGACTTTCCGAAAATGCAGATCTAATCATGCTCCCCCCTTGCTCAATAAACTCCAGTGGTTCCCTATTGCCTCCAAGATCAAATACAAAACAGTCTGTTGGGCATTCAAAGTCCTTCATAACCTAGTCTCCTCTTACCTTTCCAGTCTTCTTACACCTTACTCCCTAGCACGTACTCTTTGATCCAACGATGCTGGCCTCCTGGCTATTCCATAAACAAGAGGTTCTACCCTGGGCTCTGGGTACTTTCTTTGGCTGTTCCCATAACTGGAATGCTCTCTTTCTTCCACTCCAGCTATAATCTCCTCTGTTGTTGTTCAGTCATTTCAGACACTTTGTGACCTTGTTTGGGGTTTTCTTGATAAAGATACTGGAGTGATTTGTCATTGCCTTCTCCGGCTCATTTTACAGATGAGGAAACTGAAGTAGGAAGGGTAAAGTGATTTGTCCAGAGTAACTGTCTGAGGCTGGATTTGAACTTAGGAAGATGAGTCTTCCTGACTCCAATTATTCACTGAGTCACCCAGCTGCCTCCACTGATCTCTCTGGCTTCCTTTAAGTCTTAACTAAACTCCCAGCTTCCATAGAAAACCTTCCTTAGCCTTTCTTAATTCCAATGCTTTCTCTCTTTTAATTATTTTTTATTCATTCTATACATAACTAGCTTTGTTTATATTTGTTTGCATGTCGTCTCCTCAATTAGATTGTAAACTCCTTGAGGGCAGGAATTTCTTCTCAGGAACATTTTAAAAGAGTATCCCCTGGTTTTAGCACAAAAAATTGAATCTCTCCTCTCTAGTCCTTAAGGACTGTTAGGCCCCTTTTCATTTGACAGTAAAAGGCATATTTAACAGTAGTTCTTAAACTGGAGTCCATGAATTACAATATATATGTATATTATATTATATATAATATTAAATATAAATGGGTATGTATTATATATATGCATATGTGTATATATTTCAACATAATCTGTTTCCTTTGAAATCCTATGTATTTTATTTTATGCATTTACAAACATTATTCTAAGAAGTGGCCCATAAATTTCACTAGACTTGACAAAGGATATCAGGACACCAAAAAAAGGTTAAGAACTCCAACTCAGAAGAACAGTCTTTCACGTATCCCCATAACCTTTAGCAGCTGGCTTAAAGTCCAGGTTTGCCAAGCAGGTTTTCAAGAATATTTACACCAGGGAGTTGCCACCTTTGTTTATCTCATCAGGTGCAATTTCGTCTTGTGATGGCCTGCGGTTCCCATTTTCCTGCTCCACAACAACTTTGCCAACTCAGATAAGCGTAGAGAAGGAAGGGAACAGTTTCCTGTGTCAATTTTGAGGTTGTTGGATGGTGTACAGGGAGAAATGTGAGGGCTTAGGGTAAAGAGGACTTCCCATTCCTAGCTGCTAGCCTCTAAAGCTCCAGGTCGGTGCCCACTGCCCCTGAGCTTGGGCATAATTAGAAATCCAGTCATTCCCCACAGGGAATGTACAGTACAGTTGGCTGCAATGTCTCTGACTAGCACTCTCTTGAACACCAAGGCTTGAAAGAAAAGTTGGAACCCTCAAATTCTATCTTTGAGAAAGCCGTAAGAACAGAGTGTGATTTAAATATTCCTGTCACAGCCCAGGACTCTGGAAAGTCAAGAACATTATTCTTGGCTCTGCCCCTAAAGCAGTGGCATCCAAACTCGTTTAACTGTGTATTCCAATTGGCAAAAAAGGTTGAGTGCGCATTGCTAATATACGTATATTTACTTATTTATGAATCATATATGTACCACTAATAACAAAGCCCATTAGGAGGCATACAAAAGTAGAAAGCTTCTACAAGGATGAAATAAAGATGAAATGATATTTAATCCAAGTGGAAGTCACTGGAGTTTACTAAGTAGGGGAGTGAGGTAGTCAGATCTATGCTTAAGGAAAATTGCTTTGGTACCTCAATGGAGTATAGATTGGTGAGGGGAGAGACCTGAGATGGGGAGCAATTGAAAAGCTATTGCAAATAGTTCAGGTGAAAGGTGATACGGTCCTGAACTGGGATAGAAAAATTAGGACAGATACAGGAAATGCTGTAGAGGTAGAAATGCTTTTGTTTTTTTTTTTTTGGAGGGGGAAAGGCAGGGCAATTGGGGTTAAGTGACTTGCCCAAGGTCACATGTCTAGTAAGTGTTACATGTCTGAGTTCACATTTGAACTCAGGTCCTTCTGACTCCAGGGTCAGTGCTCTATTCACTGTGCCATCTACCCGCCCCTGTAGAGGTAGAAATGACAAAATTTGGCAACTGATTGAATATGTGGGATGAGGCAAAGGGAAGAGTCAAGAAAAACAGTAAGAAAGATTGTGAACCTAAGTGACTAGAAGGATGAGAGCATCCTCAGCAGAAATGAGGAAGTTCAGAAGAGGGGAATTGGTTGATCACCCAACCGGTGAAGTAATTTCCCAGACCTCATTTTGCAGACCACTGATCTAGAGAAAGATATTTTCAACTTTCTCTGCCTTGGTTTCCCCATCTGAAAAACAGGGCTCTTAGGATGATAGATTGAGAACTGGGAGATACCTTAGAAATCAGCTAGTTCAGCTCCTTCACTTTATAGATGATGAAGCTGAGGTCCAGAGAGCTTTAAGTGACTTGTGTAGGTAATTGCTAAAAGAATAACCTGAGAACCCGGGTTTTCTGACAATTAGGGCCATCACTTTTCCTCTATCTTTTGCCGCTTCTCAGTTGTATAATTGCCTCCTCACCTTTAGGGGATTGGAAGGGTTCAGGTGCAGTGCCAAAAAGTTGAAACTGTCAGCTTTCCCCATGCCCCCTGAGTCTCACACTTACACAGACTGAGGAGTATTTGGAATCCCTTGGGCTATCCACTTTGGTCCGTGAAAATACTCCAGGGAATTTCCTTCAGGTCTAACATGATGAAGGAGAGTCTAATACACTTCCATTCAATTCAAATTCCACATTTATTAAGGGCTTACGATGGGCAAGATACTGTACTAGGTTCTGAGAATATAAAGATGAAAAAAATAGCAAAGTCTTTGCCCTTGGGGACCTTATAATCTACTGGGGATGGAGGAGAGAGAATATAAGTATATAAATAAGTGTGATACAAAATACAGGCAAATTGCCATATGAAAATCTGAGAGTCACTTAGGAGTACAAGGAAGGGATGACACTTGAGTCAGATCTAAAAGAAGCCAGGTGAGCTGTGCCTTCAAAGAAAAGAAGGTCCAGGCATGGCAGTGCATGCTTGGAAATCCCTTACTGAGGAGTCTAAGGCTCGTGAAACTCTTGAGCCCAGGACTTCTGAATTGTAGTAGGGCTAAAGTCCACAAGTCTAGTCTAAGGTATGGTGGGTGGGCAGTGGGGTAGCATCTATAAGACTATCTAAAGAGGGGAAAACCAGCCCATGTCAGAAACTGAGCAGTCCAAGGCTTCCCTTCCAATCAGCAGTGGAATTGGGCCCATAAATTGCCTCTGTACCAGTTAGAAGAAGAAGACTAGGTAACATTTGTTACCTAGTGGGTAGCACAGTGGATAGAGTGCCCAGCCTGGAGTCAGGATAGACCTGAATTCAAATCTAACCTGAGACATTTACTAGCTAACTTTTCTTTGCTTCAGTTTCCTCATCTGTAAAATGGTCATAACACCTACTTCACAGGGTTGTTGTGAAGATGAAATGAAATAATAATTGTGAGGCATTTAGCACAGTGGTACATGGTAATCACTATATAGATGGTAGGGACTATTATTTTTTTTTCACAATTTCAGGCCTTGGAGTCGGGGTATAGGAGGAAAGGGGTTTTTGTTGTTGTTGTTTAAATTTTTTTGTCTTTATTAATTTATTTGTTTACTTTTGGTTTACAAGATTCAGTTCCACAATCCCTTGAGTTTCAAATTTTCTCCCCTTCCCCCCCCCCCCCCCCCCCCCGCCCATGGCGGCATACAATCAAGTATAAGATCTGCAAATACTTTCACACTAGACATTAGTCAGGTTATAAAGAAGGATTGTAAAACAGAAGGAATGAACATGGGAAAGAGGAAACAAAACCAAACAAGAAAAAGAAAGAGAGCAGGTAGTTTCCTTCAGTCTGCATTCAAACTCTGCTCTTTCTAGTTCTTTCTCTGAATGTAGACATCTCTCTCCATCATGAGTCTTTTGGAGTTGTCTTACAACCCTGCTTTGCTGAGAAGAGTCCAGTCTATCAAAATTGGTCGTCACACATACATTGTGTTTGTAATGGTGTGCAGATTTCTCCTGGTTCTGCTCTTCTCATTCAGCTTTAGTTCACATAAGCCTAAGCCTCTCCAGGTAAATATGAACTCCGTCTGCTCCTCATTTCTTATAGCACAACAGTATTCCATTACATTCATATACCACAACTTGTTTAGCCATTCCCCAAATAATGGGCATCCCCTTAATTTCCAATTCTTTGCCACCACAAAAAGAGCTGCAATAAATATTTTTGTACAAGTGGGTCTTAGAAGGAAGGTTTTTTTTAATGGTTCTGAAAAAGGGCAGGGGTTGCCAGAAAGGAGTGAAAGATCATAGAAAATAACCTCTGCTTATTCACAGCTAGTTGGCCCTTCCCAACTTCCAATATGTCTTTATTAAAGCAATTTTATTGTGTGCTCACATAGGACCTCTTTATCATTAGTTGGCTGTGAACAAAAGTGGTCATTTCTCAGATTAAAGTGGCTATTTATTTTTTTTTAATTTTTTGGGGGGAAGGGGAGGGCAATTGGGGTTAAGTGACTTACCCAAGGCCACAGGGCTAGTTTTGTGTTAAGTGTCTGAGGCCGGATTTGAACTCAGGTCCTCCTGACTCGAGGGCCAGTGCTCTATTCACTGTACCACCTAGCCATCCATGGCCATTTCTCAGAATAAAGAAGTAGTGATTGGGAAAAGGACTTGTTCCACCCCTACCTCTCCCAAAGTATGAGGAGTCATTGCTGAAGGTTAAAATAGAAACCTGTTTTATTGCAGGGTCTTCCTTGTTGCTTCATTCATTTCAGTCATGTCCAAATCTTCACGAACCCCTTTTGGGATTTTCTTGGCAAAGATACCAGAGTGGTTTGCCATTTCTTCTTCCAGCTCCTTTTACAGATGGGTTAAGTGGCTTGCCCAGGGTCACACAGCTAGTAAGTATCTGAGCACAGATTTGAACTCAGGAAGATGATTCTTCCTAACTCCAGGCCCAGTATTCTATCCACTCACTATGCTACCTAGCTGCCCCGCAGGGTCTTCCTAAGACTACCCTAAAACCGACCAAAGGATGCTGTGGGGACCTAGATGGAATAGGAGAGTGGCTCTCTTCAGGCCACAGCCTTAGTCCTATAGCTCTCCTTTATCAATTCTGGCAGCAAGTCCATTTGCCAAATTGTAGGACATTGGGTCACTTATTTTTTATTTTTAAAATTTCTATTCATTTCTGAATATATCCCACCCTCTTCTTTGCCTAACAAGACATTTCATAACAAAGAATAAAATAGAAAGAGGGAGGAAAATCATGTTAAATGAAACTGAATGACAACATATGCAGTGTTCCACACACATAGCCCCTCAGTTCTGCAAAGAAGAGAGAAAGGTGCATTTTCTTATGTTTTCTTCAGGAACAAACTTGGTCATTTTAATTACATAGTTTTCCTTATCTGGTTTTGTTTATTAATAGATCATTTTAAAATATAGGATCATCTAGACCGCTGACACTTGAACCTCATTCTCAACTGAACTAGTAAATGAGGCATTGCATTATTTTGTTCAGTTACTTCTCAGTCCTGTCTGACTTTTTGTGACACCCTTGGCAAAGACATTACAGTGATTTGCAAATTCCTTTTCCAGCTCACATTACAGATGAGAAAACAGGCATGTAGGTTAAGTGACTTGCTCAGAGTCACACAATTAGAAAGTGTCTGAGACTGGATTTGAACTCAGAAAGATAAGTCTTTCTAATTTTTGACCCGACATTCCATCCATTGCACCACCTACATGAGCTATTACTTGAAAGGACCTCAGAAACCATTGATTCTAAATCTCTCATTTTGTAGATGAGGAAACCGAATGTCAGGGAGGTTACACAAATAGCAAGCATCAGATCACTTTTTGTTTTCAAGAGAAAAAAGGAAACAAACTTAAGGGCTGAGGACATTGTTTTCTGATCTCTAGAAGAAAAAGGCTATTATTAAATATACAATGAGCTCAAAAATTCCTGTCATGGAATGTTTGAAACAATCTGGAGAGGCTGAGCTAATAAGAGGAAGGAGCTAAAGTAGGCTGAGGACATGAAGTGAAGAATGAAGAAGGGGTGTGTGTGTGTGTGTGTGTGTGTGTGTGTGTGTGCATGTGTGTTGAGTGAGGAAGAGATAGATATATGTATTTTAAGCAATTTAAAAGGCATCATTTTAGCATCCTCCAGGAAATGAAAAGCAGATGGCTTGTTTAGATGTTTGTGAATCTCTGCAAAACATTGGTCTCCAAAGGATTGTTTTAGGCTGGAGGAGTCTCTGACAGAGACTTCATTCAAGGAGACCAGCTATAACTGTTATCCCCAATATCAGTGGCAAGACTTCAGGCTAAAGGATCAGAGTCTTATTCTTTTGTTATGAACCAGCTCTGGCTGAAATAAAGAGCCAAACTGATGCTTAGGTCTGAGTGGATAGCTCCTTGTCTTAAGAGTTGGTTGTTGTCTTTTGTGCTCAGAGAGGACCAAAATGACATGACTATGCAGGGGTAAAGGTACAGTTGTGACTGATCAGAACAATATGAGCTCAGAAGACTCTACCACAGGTTGGTTACAAATAGTCTATGTGATCATTTGGGAAATTGTGTATCTCATGTTTCTTTCCATCTACAGCAATTCTGCTTTTCTCATAGAGTAGGGTGCCTTCTATGATGTGGGTATGCCATGCAGGGTGGTCCTGTGCCAGTATTTCCCATGTCTCACAATAGATTCCAAAGTTCATCAGAGAAACCGTGAGAATATCATTTTATTGCTTCTTCTGACATCCATGTGAGTGCTTGCCTTGTGTGAGTTTTCCATGAAATAGTCTTTTAGGCAAACATATATTTGGCATTCAAACAGCCGTGGCCAGCCCATCACAGTTGTGCTCTCTGCAGTAGTTTGAGTGCTTGGCAGTTCACATCAAGAAAGAACATCAGTGGTGGTACCTTATCTTGCCAGGTGATCTTCAGAATCTTCCAAGACAACTCAAATGGAAGTGATTCGGTTTCTTGGTCTAGCACTGGTATACCATCCAGGTTTGACAGGCATATGACAAGGGCTCTGTAGACCTTCAGTTTGGTAGGCAGCCTAATATCTCTTCTCTGCCACACTTTCCTCCAGAGCCTCCCAAACACTGAGCTCTTGTAATGCGTGCATCAACCTCATCGTCTGTGTGTACATCCCTAGAAACTAGGTTACTGTCAAGGTAGGTGAACTTATCCACAGCATGCAGTATTTTTCCATTTGCTGTATCCAATTTTTAAGACTCAAGAGTACCAAAAGTTGGCTGCTCCCATTCTTCTCATCACTCCCTGCTTTGGCTTCAGTAGAGAAAGCAGACTTCCTGTTTTCTAAAAGGAGAATCCCAGAGGAAACTTACTGGGAAGAAGACAGCCTGAGAAGTTTCTCAGAGGCCGTGGCAGAACTAGAACAGGTTTCCGGATTTCTGTGCTACTTTGTTCTCTTAGGTGGGCACAGTACTATAACAGACCTGTGTTCAAACTCCAACTCTGACATCTTTCACTTCTCTGTACTTCAGTTTCCGTGTCTGTGAACTGGACTAGATTATTAAAGTTATTATTATTATTATTAAAGTCTCTTCTAATCGTACCACACAAATTGTTAGCCATTCAAGGACAAGGACTTTTTTATGGTGTAGTCATTTTCTTCTGCAAAGCTCAGGGCAGTACTAGGCATATAATGTGTATTCATTGAATATGTGTGGGCTTGTTTTTCTTTTTCTTTTTTTTTTTGAGAGGGGAAGGCAAGGCAATTGGAGTTCAGTGACTTGCACAAGATCACACAGCTAGTTTATCAAGTGTCTAAGGTCGGATTTGAACTCAGGTCCTCCTGACTTCAGGGCCAGTGCCCCTGTAAGCTTGTTGTAACCAGCAATATATAGAAACAGTTGTAACCTGTTTATAGCAGGTTACAACATATAGAAACAGTTGTAACCTGTTTATAGCAGGTTACCATATATAGATAGAGTACAGCATCAGCAGTCAGGAAACATGGGTTTGAGTCTCAGCCTCGCCCCTTATGAACAATGTGATCTCGGTAAAGTTTACCACTTCTGTAAGATTTATTTTCTTCACTATAAAATGAGAGATTTGTACTGAGTTCTAAGTTCTTTTCTAGTTCTGAGGCATTGACTTGGGCCTCTGAAGTGGTAATCAGGGGACAGGAAAATTAGTTTATTATATACATACTAAAATGAGACTGATCATTGCCCAAAATCCAATTTATTATTTTCCAGTGAGAGGATATATTTTTTCAAAAGGATGATCTCCAAGGTCTTGTCGAAATGTAGAGTTTATGGTTTATGAATGTTTATATCAGCCAAGCAGGGTACCCTTCCCATTATCAAGGTGCCCAAAAAACTTAATAACAATTCATACTTATGTAATATTTTGTTTTATATAGTGCTTTCCTCATAACCTTCTAAGACAGGCAATTAACTATCACATTCATTTTATCTGTAACCAGAGATGGTAAATCTCCCCATTTACTACTTCCCTCCCTCCCAAAAGAGGGAGACTAAGGAAGGTGGGGTGTCTCTGAAGAAAAAGAGGCACCAGCACCCATGGGGAACTTAGTGTGGTGACTTAGTGTAGTGCACCCCCCACACCTCCCCACAGCCCCCCTACTGATTCAAGCCCCTGCCCAAATGATCTTCCTGAATCTGGACTGAGGGTGTAGATTGAAGTTACTATGAAATTACATTGCAAGTGCATTTAAATTATGGAAATTCAGCTAAATTTGTTTAGAAAAATAGCAAAACAGGGAGAGGGGAGAGGAGGAGAGAAAGAGAGAGAGAGACACAGAGAGGGAGAGAGAGAGAGAGACAGAGAGAGAGAGAGAGAGAGAGAGAGAGAGAGAGAGAGAGAGAGAGAGAGATAATGGTAACAAGAAGTCAGATTTAGGACTCAGAGTTGCTTCCACTGGCTGCCAGCCTCCCAGATTCCATGTTGGCTTTCCCCTACACAGTCCTTACTGCCAATCTTTATCTGAAAGTTGTGGATCTGACTTGCCAACATACTATATTTTATGGGAAATTTAAAGAATTTAAGAGGCAGGGTAGTTTGGCAATATGTGATTTTCACCTTACAAGTTTAGTACCTAACCCTTTTATGAAATGTGACTTCATTGTACTCTCTATTAACCCATTTCCCCACCCACCCAATGACACCTCCTTCTTCCAGGATCTGTTTGCTGTTAACAAACCATTTAGATTGCATAGCCCAGTAGAGTAAACAGTATAGCTAGGAAAAACAAGGTAATGCCCAATTGCAGAAGCAGGTTAGCACAGAATGTATGAAGCACTGGGAGCTCAGCACTGGGTCATTATCCCAAGGTTCCATTCATCTAATTCTTGGCAACAGACTGCTGGCACAGATGGGGGTAGGGAGTGGAGAAGGTGGGGTAAAAGTTGCCATAAGTGAATACAAAATAGGGCTTTCATCCTAATATCTAGGCTATTGTGTTGGTGCGCTCGACTGCTGAGGGAAATAGGGATTTATTATCTGTTGTCCTGCTGAAGGTTTAAAGATCAGGAATCAAATGCTATTGCTCTTACTTGGGAAGGTGGGAAGAGGTTTTCCTCTAGGTGTGAAAGCTGCAACTGGATGGACCAGACCAGGCAACTTCTTTATTCAGGTGCCTTAAGGGGAGAAAAGAATTTTCCTTAATGTTGTCTAGCCCTAGCCTCAAGAGTCTTCTAGCTCCAAGCAGTCTTTAATGGTCCTCTTTCTCTGCCTCTCTATCTTTGTGTCTCTCTCCTTTCCTCCCCCGCTTCTCGTTTCTTCTTTGTCAATTTAGAATGCACATACCCCAGGTGCTTTGCATCCTGCGAAGAACAGGCAAAGAAAGCTATATCAAAGTATCAAAGTACTGAAGTTACCAAAATGCCATTCTTTACATAGAGATGAGAAAATTGAGACTTTAAAAAGTTAAGTGACTTGTCCATGGTCACAAAACTAACATGGATTGAAGGCAGGATTTAAACTCAGTTCTCTCCCAACTCCAAGTGGCCATTTTTACTACATTATAGTGTTTGGTGAACTTAGAGTCCCAGAGAAGGAAAATTAACTGTCCTTATAGGACTGTTTTCTTCAGGTTATGATAGTAGTACACAAATAACTCTGATTTAGCAATACCAATACATGGTATAATTTATTCTCCATGCAAAGCAATGTGGCGCAGTAGATAAAGAGCCTGGATGTCTAGGAAAAATGATATTTAGAGTATAAAGTTCTAGAATGAGAAAGAGAGCTCTCTTTCTTTTTAATGGAAGAAGCCTCTTCTGTCCTTGACAAACCAGCAAGGGTGTATCTGTCACATTAATTCATATCCCCAATTACGGAAAGTTGTCTGGGGAAATAGAGGAGCTTCAAGAATTGTGCTTTCAAGGGCCTCCCCAAGCCCTCTGCCATTCATGAGTCTCAGCAAATTCCACAAGGCACAGTTCTTCAAGACCCCCTAAATGCCATATTCAGCACAAATTCCAGATTAATAGTTATATATACATGTATGCACATATATGTATACACATAAATATATATACATACTGTGTACATACAAACACCCATGTATATAAATGTATGATGACC
>CM053582.1:379135202-379154569 GCA_028627135.1 Pseudochirops cupreus | reverse complement strand
GAAATTGAGAGGTGGGAGAGAAATAGAAAGAGAGGAGACAGGGAGAGACAGAGTGGGATTAATCATCTCATATAGAAGAGGCAAGGGATAATTATTACAATGGAGGGGAAGAACAGGAAGGCAAAGGGAAAGGGTCAACCTTACTCTTATTGAATTTGGCTTAGGGAAGGAATGACATACACTCTAAATTGGGTATCTTGTCACACAGGAGAGTAGGGGGAATGGGGATGAAAGGGAGGATGATGGAGGGGAGGGCAGGTTGGGGGGGAGGGTTGTTAGAAGCACACACTTCTGTAAAGGGATAGGGACAAAGTAGAAAATAGAACAAGGGGGAGCAGGATAGAAAGGAAGGAAATATAGTCAGTCTTTCACAATATGTCCATTGTGGAGATGTGCTGCATAACTACACATGTACGGCCTGTATTGAATTGTTTGTCTTTCCAGTGGGCGTGTGTGACGAGGGAGGAAGGGAAAGAATCTAGGATTTAAAGTTCTATAATAAAATGTTAAAAATATATATGTGTGTATACATGTATATAAAGATATATGGAGATCATAAATTTGAGTGACAAAGCCACCCTGAATTGGATTGGTTCTAAAATGTATATAAGGCTTCTCATTCTTTTGTTCAGGCAGTCAGATTTTATGTGGCTCCATACATGTATGTATTTGTCTAGCTTTAAGGGAATAATTGATATAAATATATATTACCTAGTCTGTTTGCCTTCTTTAATCAAATTTTCGGATTGACATTATCTATCTATATATGATTCAGAACTCCTTGGAAAATGTGATGACAAAAATAAGCCCATTCAATGACCCTCTAATAATAAATATGGAGCAAGAAATGCAATAGAAATATGTATTCTGGACAAAAGTCAACCCATGTTCTCAGGGTAACTCACAGCTCTAGACTATGCTTATTAGTTCATTCAGAAACATCGGTGCCACTCCAAGCCACTTTTCTGTGAACGACTGGTTCCTACCATCTTCCAGCTGAGCAAATCTTGTTTTCTATAATCAAACAAATTTACAACTTTAAAAAATTTCTTTAATTTACAATTCCCCTTAAAAGAACATTGAGAAGTGTTACACTATTAATTTGCAGAGACATTCTCTCTAAGTCAGAGAAATATAAAGCTTATCAGACTGGTTATCTCTAGTCATTTCAAACCAAACCTAGCCAGTTATTTGCTCATCAGGATGCTGTATTGTCTAATCAAATTGTAGCAATCAGAGCTCACAGGAAAACAGTTGAAGTTGGCTCTAGGCAACGCAAGCACATTTAGCCAACCCATCATCACCAGAGTTCTTCATAGTCCACTCTCCGCTTCTCTTTCTAAAAAATAGCTACAAAGCCTGTTTTCCCCTTTTCTGCTCCTCCCTTTCAAACCAGAGAGAGCCAACAGAGAGCCACAGATACATCTCAGAGGTTTTACTTTATTAAGATGGCTTACCTGGCTCTGAGGGGCATACCTGGAAGGGAAGCTCCAGTAATCCACTGAGGTTGATTTTCTCTCCAACCAATCAGAAATGGTGTATTTCTGTCAACTGAGTGCTCCAGCAATTTCTTGTTGACTTACTCTTCTGACAGAACTGCTTTTGATCCCCTGATGCCACTTCAATATTCACTTATCAGGTTCTTCATTATTCACCAGCAGTCTCAGGTTTTCATCTCTTTCAATAACTTTAAATATGAGCTTCCTGGCACTCAGGGATTCACCTTTCACTTAAAAGGTCACAACTCATCAAATATTTCCTATGAAACTAATAGTTTTTATTAAATCATAATTTAGTCAATCTCCAAATAGGCTTTTTTCAATTTTTTTAGGTTTATCCCCTTCAACCTTAAAATAGTTACATTACAAATAAGCTGACCATAATGCCCTGCTGCTTGAATTCTGAACATGGTCTACCATCTCATTCTGTGTTCTTGAAACTGTTTTTCTTCAGACTCACATTTTCCCCGGTTTTTAACAAATAAAACTTCTTTCTCTGCCCCCTTTAGACCATCAAATTGTTCACATACAAATGATGTATCACCCTTCAACTTTCAGAAAGAGATTTGTGTATATACTTATGAATCATTCATTTTCAGTACCAAATTTTCAGTATTCAAATCCCACCTGAAAATTGTGTTTTGTCATATACATAAGTTTTTCTTATTTTTTTTAACCATCTATGATAGTGTTAAATATCTTGTCTTTTACCAATTGATTTAATTTTTAATTTAATTGATTTAATTTTTTTTCTTGAAAATATACCTTTTTAGCACTGAACTTTTCCATATGGAAGGGCAGTAATTTAAAAGGACAGTAACTTAGACCACCATAAAAAAGAACCACACCTCAAGTCAACAGAATGATTAGGACAGTATTCAGTAACTTGACACAGCTGTTAGCACAATTGAATGGGAGACTACTATTCAAGATTTCTTAGTACAGTAAAGTTTTCAGGATTTCTAATGAGCTCTTTTTATATTTCACCTCATTTTTGTACTGTCCAAATGCTGGTGAAAGCCTGTCAACAAAGCAGCCAAACTGAGTGAATCCTTTCTCTTCAACACAGAAGCTTCACCTGCTGTTGTCATCTGCTGTCTGTGCTGATAGATACTGATGGCACCATGGAGCCATAGAATGATACCATCATTGTAAGTGCAACCTATCAGGACCTTTTGAAAGTCACGGGTCTCCTACTTTAAGAAAGGAAATACAAAAGAGAAGCAAAAGCCTGCCTAGACTGGACATGTACTCATGCCTAAATGGAGCCCTGCAGGAGATAGAGCAGCCACTCTTTCCTCAACTTACTTTCCTGGATCCTCAGAATCATCTTCACACTTTGTAGCTGGAAAGTAAAAGATCAAAGCACAGGTGCAGATTACCCCTTCTATATTTCCACTGATTTTCAGCTCAGCAGTCAATTTGGGAACCACCTCCCACTGCAAGTTGCTCCAACATCAGTTTTTCCAGCTTGGTAGCCAATGAGAGAATTCATCACCACACAGTGCAAAACCCTCAGCAATGAGTCATACATGGATGGAAGGAGGCTACTTCCCCCTTTCCTCCCCCCAGATTTCCTTTGCTCTCTTGGAACAAGGTATAGTGACTTCATGGGGTGGAATAGAAGGGGCTTTTTATAAGTACCTTTTCCATCTCCACAATAAGCACATCTGGAACTGTGAATCCAAGTATTGTAAGTACGTTTGCTTTACTGTATTGACTGTGGAAAAAAATTGTTATGACAATCTTTGCAGAAATTTTTCATTTTTCTTCTGTTTTTCTCCTTTCATATTTCACCATTAAATGACATCAGGATGACTTTGTTTAGTTGGATCTCTCATTAAGCTTTCTTTCTAAACTAGTTTTGCCCTCCAATGATTCTCTCTGTTTTCTCAGGTGATACTGTCCATAGTCTTCCCTCTTCCTTCTCTCTAAGATTTTACAAATGTGTTTATATTTTAAACCAGTGTTGTCATTAGCTGTAATATCTCTCTGTTTGGCAAGTTAGTTGTGTTTTCTGTCTAATATAATTTTTAGACTCTTTTATTCTCCTTATTAGCACAATTATTCTTATTCTTATCCATTCTCCCATATCAATAACTTGTCTAAACAGGTCAGGATTGAGCTATTTTAATTACATTTAATTAATATTGTCATATTTTTTTTCATTTTTTTATTCTTCTAGCTTTGTATAAATGTCAATATTTACTCTAACAACTTTGAAGTCTGATTGTACACAGACAACTGAATCAGGAATGACTCCCACATTAGCAGTGAGTCATTTCCTGTCTCTTAAAAATTTAATCAAATTCAAAAAAAACATTTTGTTGATTTTATTAGATATTCATCATATCCAGTACCTATGAATTATCCCTTCAAAGAAATAATTCAGGAAGGAGGGGCATCAGGCTTCTATGTGATCTGCAATCAATTAATCAACAGGTGTTCATTAAGTACCTACTATGTATCAGATACTCTGATAGACACTGGGAATATACTAGGACAAAAATGATAGTCATCCTTAAGGAATTCAAATTCTGTTGGGGAAGCTAATACAAATGGATACAAAGTATCTACCATGTGAATTTGAGATAATTTGTAGTAAGAGAAATGATTTTTTTCTTTCTTATGTTAATAATCAATTTTTCAATTAGAACCAGGATTTTTTCAGACACCTGTAGGTTCTTCAGTCCCTGAAGGACATTGTTGATGGATGAGATTGCCCAGATCTTGGCGGGAGACACCACTCAACTAGAGAACCTTCCACAGAATTGAATGTAAGGTGAATTCTGGTCCATTGTGTTTTACTCGGGCCTAGGTTGGGGCATTTGTCTAGATTGTTTGAGGCTGAGAGTACTCTGGGTGCAAGAGTGATCAATCACATCCCTCAGTCCATCATTAAAATGGGTCCATATCTCTCGTTAAAATACTAATTTTTTTCATCACTTGTTAACCAATCAGAGTTAATCGTCACTCTCAGGAATAATCACTCTTCCAAGGGCATGTAAGCTTTGAGTGAGTTCTGTGAGGGGTCTTTGGCATTTGAAAGTGCCACTGACTCCTTTTATTAATTATCCATTAGCAATGACTAATGAAATGATTAATTACCCAGAAACTATGTCTCTTGAACTGTTTATACATCGAAGTGGACTGAGGAGAGAAGTGCTAGCAGCTGAGAGGATCAAAAAAGACCAGATATAGGAGATAGCATCTGAGTTGAGCTTTGAAGCTAAGAGTTCTAAGGAGTAGAAGTAAGGAGGAAATGGATTCTAGGCATGAGAGAGCCTGTTCAAAGGCATTAAGATGGAGAATAGAATGTTGTATATGAGGAATAGGATGGAAAGCTGGCCTGTTGGACTGAATTGTAGAGTGTGTGAAAGGGAGTATGGCTGGAAGTGCAGACTGGAGTCTAATAAATTTGTATTTGATCCTAGAGGCAATAAAAGGAAGATAATGGAATGTTGAGCAATGGAGGAACACGGTCAGACCTATGCCTTAGGAATATCACTTTGGCAACTGTGGTGAGGATCGATTGGAAAGGGAGAGAAATGAGGCAAGGAGGCTGTTACAATAGTCTAGGAGAGAGGTTATGAGGGAGTGAACTAGAATGGTGTGAGTGGAGAGAAGGTGACAAATGCAAGAGCTTTTGTGGAAATAAGATCTGGCAACTGATTGGATAGGTGAGGTAAGGGAGAAAGATAAGGTAGTGATGCCTTGTTTGAAAAATGATTTTTCTTGGTAATTGGTGTCTTGGAGACTCAGAGCTCCCATCCCCTACCCCCTCTAAAGTTCTTCACAGGGACATCAATGATAATGACATTACATTGAGCCTTATCTTGGTCCAACAACTAATCAGACCTAAATTGATTTAATCTGCTCAGGCTTGGGTGGAGACAGATTCTTCAACCTAGATAGCACCAAGACTGGGAGTGGTCAGTTCTGAAAGGGATAGTGTGGTGGTGCTCTGATAGAACAGATATTTTCTCTGTCCTAAGGTAGAATGGTGGCTGATGGTTGGGTGATAACCAGCCCCTGTTGAAAAGGTATTGTACTAGAATTAAGTGACCTAAGTCACACTCTCAAGACCCTCATTTTAATATAGCCCACCTCCCAGTGTATTGACCATTCAGAGTTGATTGACACCCCTTGGGAACACCTACTCTTCTGAGGGCATATAACTCTGCATCCCCAAATCCCAAATCAAGCCAGTTCTGGACTGCAATTCCCATGCAATGCATGTTGCCGGCTTGTGACAGAAATAAAAACATGGAACCAACCTAAATCATTTTGCTCTTTCTTAGAACGAACTATTTTTCAGGTGAATACTGGTGTACCTGGGAGCCTAGAAGGATGACAGTAACCAAGGGCATGCTAGTAAATATTTAACAACTCACTCTCCAAAAAAAAAGTAGGCATTAAACACTTCTAAATTTGATCTGTGTTATTCAAATTCTCTCCATCACTTTTTTGAGTTTAGTTATTGAGTTTCAGTCATGGCTCCATTTGGAGTTTTCTTGGCAAAGACATTGAACTGATTTTCTTCTCCAGCTCATTTTACAACTAAGAACTGATGCAAACAGGGTTAAATGACTTGCCCAATGTCACATGACTAGTAAGTATCTGAGGCTGAATTTGAACTCAGGTCCTCCTGCCTCCAGGATTGAAGCTCTATTCACTGAGCCACTGAACTGCCTAGATGATCAATAAAGCAAATCAGGTCATGATGTGTGAGTGTTTGCGGATTTCTGAGGTATAATTTTAACAGCTGGCTCTCCTAAGGCCTATAGAACTGGTTCCAAGACACCCCTGGTATTATCTTTTTTTTTTTTTGGAGGTGGGAAGGCAGGGCAATTGGGGTTAAATGACTTGCCCAAGGTCACAAGGCTGGTTTTGTGTTAAGTGTTAAGGCTGAATTTGAACTCAGGTCCTCCTGACTCCAGGGCCAGTCCTCTATTCACTGTGCCAACTAGCTAGCCTCTTGGTATTATCTTAATGGAAATAGAGAAGTTTAGAAAAATCTTTGGCCTCCTTCATTCCATTTTCCTAATTTATGTTTTCCAGTATCTTTGCCACCATCCCCACCTCTTCCTACTGTTTCATTGAAGTCACTAAATGTCAAAATGTATTTTGATTTTATTGTTGTTTTCATAAAACTTATCTACTTCTTCAGTCTCTGAACCTAAGTCACAATCGATCTTTTTTTGGAAATATTTAATAGGAACACTACAATGCAGGATGACCCAATTGTTGTTCAGAAAAGAGTGAATGGGACCCGAGTATAAATTTAAAAGTGGATTTATTCAAGCACGCATTGACTCAAATCAAACAGCCCAGAGCAGGGGCAGAGCCACAGTATTTAAAGACAAAAACCACAAAGTAATGGTCTGATCTATGCCTAAGCAGGAACTTACAGAAGCAGACAAAAGCAATTGGTTAATACTCAGCTTAGGGTCTTATGTGGAATATGGAATATGGAATATGGTTAAGTTTCCGTTTCCCAGGACAGGGTGGGTGAACTAAGCCTTGGGCAATTTTGCCAGGAATATGCCTTGGATAGTGGCAGGACTTCACTTCCATGAAGAAGGGAGCACAAAAAGGTGGGGACTAGGACAAGATGGAGGGTAACTCTGGGTTAGGTACAACACAATGTCCCATGAAATTATATTCCTTGCTGGATTTGGGCATGCAATAAAACCAACTCAATCAGTTCCTTCATTCTCAAAGGACCACTTATGAGGAGACCTATTTGGTTGTGGCTTCCTTCATATTTCTTGTTTTCTTTACATCAAGAGATAGAAAGAGAGGAGGCTAGGTGGTGCAGTGAATAGAATACCAGCCTTGGAGTCAGGAGGACCAGGGTTCAAATCTGGCCTCAAACACTTGACACACTTATCAGCCTTGTGACTTTGGCCAAGTCACTTAACCCCAATTGCCCTCCAAAATGCAAAAAAAAAAAGTAGAAGAACCAACAAGCAGGGGAATTCTATCTTAATCTCATGAATCTTATTCTCATTAATTGAGAAGCACTAGTTCGTGGGGATGAAAATGATGGGAACTCTGTGGGGGACTTGACCATTCCACTACAGTATGTCATGGAGAAGACATTATCGAAGCCTAGTCAAATGTGAGCCCTAGATTTGGGGAAAGCAGATTTCAAAGGTTTCAGAGGAAAGATAGGTAATAGCCTATGGAATAAAATGCTTCAGGAAAGTCAGTGGAAGAGGGATGGAGGATACTCAAGAACAAAATACTGAAGATTCTCCAAAACCAAATGGGATTTGTGTGAAGAGACTATTATGGATCTGCAGGGAACTCATCAACCAACTTAGATTTTTAAAAATAAATGTCCAAAAGACACAAACAAAGCCAAGTAACAAAGAATGAATCTGAGTGTGGCAGGGTCATATAAGAAATATTGTCAGGAATGCTAAATGAGCTTTTGGAGCTGTCAAAAAGAAACTAAGAATGACAAAAAAAAGGTTGAGTGTTTTTGTTTGGTTTTTTAGCTATATGGGGAGAAAAATGAGGGTCACAAGAAGGAATAAGACCTTTGTTATGAATAGAACAAAGATAATTGACAACAGATTGAAAGCCAATCCACACAGTTCTTATTTTGTTTCTTTTTTCCCTGAAAAAGAAATGAAAGAACAAAAATGATTAACAGGAAGTTGATACCCAAGATAAGTTAGGAGATAGTAATAGAGCTCCTAACGAACTTTAGTGAATTTGAGTTACCTAACCCATCTTTAGGTCCTGAAAATACTGGCAGATGTGGTTGTTGAGCCACTATTAGTGATATTTGAAAGATCATGGGAAAAAGAAGATTGGAGAAGGGCAATATTCTTTTTTTCTTTTTGAAAATTAATTAATTTTTAATTTTCAACATTCATTTCCACAAGATTTTGAGTTTCAAATTTTCTCCCCATCTCTCTCCTCCCACCACCCCAGATGGCATGCATACTGATTATCCCTTCCCCCAGTCTGACCTCTGTTCTATCACCACCATCCCCATTCCTTTCCCGCTTACTGTCTTTGTAAAGCAAGATAGATTTCTATACCTTATTGTCTATATATTTTATTTCTCAGTTGCATGTAAAAACAATTTTTTAATGTTCATTTTTAAAACTTTGAGTTCCAAATTCTCTTCCTTCTTCCCTCCCCACCCACCCTCATTGAGAAGGATATAGGTTATACATATGTAGTTCTGCAAAACACTTCCATAATAGTCATGTTGTAAGGCCAATGTTCTTTAAAAAGGAAGAGAAACAGAGTCTACAAACTACAGGTCAGTGAACTTGTCTTTGATTCCTGGGAAAATTCTAGAATGGATCATTGAAGAGCTGACTGGTCTGATCTATCTCTATGAAAAGCCAGCATGGCTTCATCAAGAATAGATCATGCTAGACTAACCTAATTTTCTTTTTTGGACAAAATTGCTAAGCTAATAAAAGAGGTGGATGATGTGGCTATAGTTTACCTATATAGCAATATTGAAGTAGATAGTACCCCTCCCTACTGGCTTGTAACCCAGATGGATTTTCTCAGTATGAATGTTCCTTCCCTGTTCTAGAACATAGTATCAAAAGGTATGTAATTCTCTTTATCAACTCCAAGCCTATACCCAGATACACTACTTATGACAAAACATTTCAGTGGTTGATCTGTTGTTGTATTTTCTCTGAGGATGTTTCTGTTTTCAGTTGCTTTTTCTCAGCTGCATTTCTACTAAGTAAAACCCTGACTAGTAATTACCAGTGTACCATTGATTTTAAAGACAAAGCAAATTTTAAAACAAAAGAGGGTAAACAAACATCTTCAGCATCTGGAAGAAAAGATTTCAAGCTCCAAAGGAAATAAAGGATTACTTGGGGTTTGTAATCCAGGAATTTAGGTGACATATCTTCTATCCCAACATGCCTTATACCTGATAGGCCCAAACAATCTCACTCTGAGAGACTTGACCCTTTTGTTTTGTTGGCTGCCTCTGAATATACTTCTAATCTCTCTAATCCATGTAGCTTTTCACAGCTTTTCTTCCAACTCCATATAGCTTCCTACAACTTCCCCTTCTTTAGTTCCACACTTGTTCTGTTTGTACTATCAGTAGCCAGATTTTTAAAATCTCTCTCCTGGACTCTTTTGCTCTGACTTTAGTCACCCTAAGAGATATGGCTTGTTCTTCATCATATCTTGTTCCTCCCTTTTTTATTCACTCAAGTGACTATTCTAGGAACCAGTAGGTGATTGACTCTGATAATCATTTCTTTTTGCCTTTTTTTTTTGAGGGGCAATTGGGGTTAAGTGACTTGCCCAAGGTCACATGGCTAGTGTGTGTGTCAAGTGTATGAGGCTGGATTTGAACTCAGGTCCTCCTGACTCCAGGACCAGTGCTCTATTCACTGCGCCACCTAGCCACCCCAACTCTGATAATCATTAAATATCATTTTTTGGCCCTCAATAAGAACCAAAGTCTGAACTAATCAATCAGACTGCTTTGCTTTGTGCTAAAAATGCCCTTTCTTGTGTCTATAACTTGAAAGACCAGATAAGGTCAACAATGGGTGTTTCTTCCTATTCATGACAGGATGATGCCTGGAAATTCAGAATAGTGAGATTTCTCTTATCTTGGGGACATACTCCATATGGGGAAAACACAGACATCCTGAGATCATAAATTCCAACTGACACTACTTTGTCAACTGTCTTGTCAATCTGTATTTACAACTAAAAAACTTTCTTTCTCATGGTAGATAAAAAAAAAACCATGGATATCATAAATCTGAGGGACACAGACATCCTGGGATTGTCCTACACATATAAAAACTTTGTCAATCTTGTATCAGGCAATCAGAACTTAGGTTTTGGCTCTTTGTACGTACAAGCTTACTAGCTTCATCTAGCTTTAAGGGAATAAACAATATGGCTTTACATATCACCTAACCTATTTGTCAAACTTTAAGCTTGACAGACCATTATCCTCTCCCCTTATCAAACCTCATCTGGAGTTTTGAATTTTGTTCTGGGCACCATAGTTTAAGAAAGATATCCATAATCTGAAGAGCTTCCAAAGCAGGGAAATCAGAATGATTGAGTCTGTGTCATATGTGGATTAGCAACAAACTAGTAATATTTAGCTTGCCTACTGGTTTGTGGTGATATTTCTGTGCAATCTTTGTAAATACTCTTTTAAAAAACTAGTTTCACTCTTGTTGATTGACAATGAGAAGGATAGTCAAGGAGGAACTGTGGGCAAAGGTATTAGAAATTCTTACCACTCAGGTTACCCTTAAAACCTTGAGAAGTAATAGTCAGTTGTACTCTGGGGACTTCCAGTGTACATGGGAGTTGGGAGAGCTATCTGAGAGAGAGTGGTAGAGTTTTCCAGAGCTTGTGTCCTTGGCATAGTAGTCCAGGACTCAGTTTAACCTCCATACCAAAATAAGGCATTGGGGTAGAACTTTGTAGGGGATAACTTTCATATGTACCAACAAACTCATTCAGTTCTTTAAATCAAGATTCCAATTACTTTTCTTGCTCCATTATTATAACTTTATTTATGACAATTTTGTAAATCAGCTTCAACAAGGACTTATTACAGTATTGATTTCCATTTATTACTATAATTAATGCACCAAGTGTTGAGATCTTGTCCATAACACCTAGGAAAAGAGAAATAATTGGGAATTTATAAAGACATTTTAAAGTTTGCAGATTGCGTTTCCATATGTAATCTGGACTTTCTGGGGCATGACTAGTTCTAACATGGAGTCTGCTGCATCCTCTACCATGTGGGTGGGGGTAACGTCCTTTGACTGGCTCCTCAAGTCTTCGAAACTGGTGAGACTGAACTGTTTACTCCCTTTCCCACCATAGTTTTGCCTGCACTATTTTCTGCCACACTCTACTGTGTTCATTTTTGCCCAATGTGGAGATGATGAACTGATTGATGAGAGGGGAAAGCTTCAGAGAAATGGGCTTGGTGGTGTTTGTTTCTGTTCTGTTTGTCCTTCTCAGTTTCAGGTCCTAAAAATGATCCTAATGGGACTGGGAATTGGAAGTATTGCAGGCTGGTTTGTGCAACCAGCCAGCTCAGTATGGAAGCTCTGAGAGGCCGGGGAAGCTGGGACATGGGCCCAAGAAGGATTTTTGACTTGGAACTGGGACGGAGCTCTATGAGAACCAAACCAAACCTCCCCAAAGAGTGAGGTGATTGAAGAAGGAAAGAGGATTATACCACCCACATGTTGGAAGACTAAATTAGTACATTTGTGATTATACCTTTGGAAGTAAATACTCCTTTGTGAAAGGTTTTGTATTACATATATATTATCACATTTGAGCCTCACAGCAACTCTGAGAGGAAGATGATATCATTATCCCCATTTTATAGATAAGGAAACTGAGGCTGAGAGAGATTATGTGACTTGACCAAGATCACATCTCTAGTAAGTGCCTGAAGTCTGAATTCAAGTCTTCCTGTTTCCAAGTCCAGCACTTTAGCCACTGTATACCTCACTGCTACAGAATTCCTTCCTATAGCCCTTTTTAAAAATGCCTGTGTTCTACACAAGGCCAGAATTTGGGATGCCAGGTTCAGAGCACCTCGAGTAAGAGAAACCAAAATTAGTACCTCAGGATGGCAGCTCAGCCACAGTATTTCACTATGGCAGAAATGACTCCTATCTCCAGGAATCGTGGTGGAATACAGAGAGACCTAGATTTGGGTGTGAGGACTCTATTTCATTCATTTATTTATTTATTTTTGCTTTTTCTTTTGAAGGGGGCAAGGTAGGCAGTTGGAGTTAAGTGACTTGCCCAAGGTCACACAGCTAGTAAGTGTTAAGTGTCTGAGGCCAGATTTGAACTCAGGTCCTCCTGACTCCAAGGCAAGTCCTCTATACACTGTGGTGGTTGTGAGGACTCTAATTCAAATGTCATGTCAACACTGACTCTCTGAAGGACCTTGGGCAAATCACTGACTCCCCAGGAATGAGTTTCCTTACCTTACTGAGTTTCATGGTGGAGGAGAGCAGACTCGATGATGTCTAAGATCCCTTTCTAGTTGGGATCTATGATCTATACAGCCTTCCTTCACTTTCACATCCATTGACATCATCCAAAGAATGATAGCTCTTTCCTTCTGAACTTGGGAAGGAAAACTATGACCCTTACTCCCAAATCCCTCTTGTATATTAAGTTATCCAATAGCAGCATACTCTAAAGTCAATTTGTCCACGAATATCCAAAAAATTTGGCACTATAATTGTTGTTATGCTTTGCTTTCATCCCAGGTCTATGTCAGCATTTTCTGAAAACTGCTAGAGTTGTGAAAAAGTAGTTCTGTCTGCTATCACCACTAACACCAAGAAATCTCTTCTTATCACTCAACATGAGCAAGGAGTTGTCCATCGTTCCTGTCCTCAGGCATTGGTCTCCTGGTGTGTGTTAATATGTTGTGGCAAAATCCCAGCTTAATGTTTCAGAGCCTGGTTGTCACAGTTGATAGTTCCTCCAATAGCCTCCAGCTTGATCCCCACCTAACTATGCGTTCACTCACTCTATCCATGTTAACCTCTCATCCTCATCCTCAACCCCAATGTTTCTCTTGGCTTTATCGCCTCCCACGCCACTGACCCTTCCAGTCTCCCTGTACTGCATCCCTCTGCCCTGACCCTGTCCCAGCACTCCTGGCAGGCTGCATCGTACTCCAGCTTTCCTTACCGTGGTTCTGAAGTACTGAACCCTACATTGTCACCTGTGTCCAGGGCAAGTCCAATGTGTTTCCTGTGTGACTCTCTTTCCTTGAGCTTACTATATCCACCTCTGGGCCCTCCTTCCCCAGAAAAAGTATATCCTGTTTATAACCTTGTGCCCATGGCAGTCACTAAATTCAGTAACATCACTGGTTTTTTGGAACCAGTTAGGCGTGGTATCCCTTCCTTCTACAGAACTTCCCTTTTCCAACCTGGGTGTTTTCATCTCTCTTTTCTTAAATCCCTCAGACAACCAGTCTAATCACTCCAGTCCTAGCTCTGTTCACTCACAAGTAGAAGGTACACAGAGAAAAGAGACAACGCTGCAGCCCAAACCCTAGATATCATGGAATGCATATGGGATAGACGATGAGAGAAGAGGAGCAGGGTTTTCTTCCTTGGTCTGGAAGCAATTAGAATTTGGAGAATGAGAGAGGGATGGCCTTGGAGGTAGTAAGACCACATTTCAAGTCCCACCTCAGAAGTGTATTATTCTAAGCAATTCACAACTCTGTGTGTAAAATGGAGTTGTTGAGCAACAGGATGGCACAGTGGATATAGTAATGGTCCTGGATTCAGAAAGTCTCATCTTCCTGAGATCAAATCTGACTTCAAACACTTACTAGCTGTGTGACTTTGGGCACGTCACTTAACCCCAATTGCCCGGCCTTCCCCCCTCCAAAAAAAAGAAGACCCCAAATGAGGTCACAAATAGTCAGACACAAGTGAAATAACTGAACAACAAAAATAAAATGGAATAATGATAGTACAGAACTCGGGGGTGTTGTAAGAAGCCATTCCCAATTCCCCTCAATTCTAGAGCCTTCCCTCAGTTGATTATCTCCAGTTTTATCCTGTACATGTCATGATTGTACAGAGTCGCTTGTACATTATCTCCTCCATTGGCCCTAAGCTTCTTGACAACAGGAACTGTCATTTGTCTTCCTTTGTACTCTCAACACTTGGCACACAGTAGGGTGCTCAATAAATGGTTATTGATGGACCGACTTAAGTGTCAGCTGTTAATACTGATATTCCTCCACAAAGGAAGTCATTGTACATAGACCTGACTTGAGCTCTCCTTGTTTTTTACTTCATTTTGCTTATGTTGGCCTATTCTCTGAAGACCTAAGAATATCTCCTTTGTTGGAGCTTTATCCAGGCCACAGTCAGTAACCACTCAGTGTCCCCCAAAACCCTGTTCTAGGTCCTCTTGTCCCTCAATACTATTTCACTTAGGGATCTCATTAGTTCCTATGGATTCAACTGTCACCTTTATGATGATTCTCAGATCTATTTATCCAGCCCTAACCTCTCTCCTGACCTCTACACGTATCTAGTTGCCTACTAGACATTGCTACCTGGATGTCCCATGGTCAACTCATTCAAAACTTAATTCACTACAATGTGTCTTTCTCCCCAAACTTTCACCTTTCCCTAGTTTCCCTATTCCTGTTGAGGGTACCACCATTCTTCCAGTTAACCAGGTTCACAAAATAGATATTATCTATGACTCCTAACTCTCCCCTGCCCCCACCCAATCATTTGCCAAGTTGTGTTGATTCTGCCTTTGCAACTTCTCTCATCTATCCCCTTCTCTCCTTTAACACTGCTACCACTCCTGGTGTAGGCCTTCATCATCCCATGACTGACTTATTGCAATAACCTGCTGATTAACCTCCCCAGTTCAAGGTTCTCTGTCTTCTACTCAGCTATCAAAGTGATCTGCCTAAAAAACAGATCTTGTCATGTCACTCTCCTATTAATAAACTCCAATGGCTCCCTATTTCTTCCATATAAAATCTGCTCTTTGACTTTTAAAGATAAAAGCCAATGCAATATTCACAATGCCTATGGTGGCTATGAATATGCTGGTGTAGTTCTAAGTCACAAGATATAACAGACTCTCCACATGGAAGAGAGAACCAAAACATTTATTCAAACCTGAGAAAGCCTAATCCCAACACCAGAAAGCCAGATCTATCATAGCAACCAACAAATTGGTACACATAACTAATGCAATGAGCACCAACATCCCCAAGCCTTCCTTCTGTTAGGCCTTCAAAACGGGCTTCCTTAAGCAAAAATGCCCCTCTCTCATTCATGCTAGCTGCTCTGCCTCCATGCTGCTTGCCCCCAGCTTTGCTAGTGCTATCCTCTGCTGCTTCCTGCTCCATCCTTCCTGTTCTACCCTTTCAGCATGTTCCTCCCACCATGGGCTCCATGTGATTACATTTGGCCTATTAAGGGGCAAGGAAGATCTTCAAATTCCCATTACTATTATAAAAGCCCTTCCTAACCTAGCTCCCTCCTACTTTTTCACTCTTAGATTTTACTACCCTCTACACACTTTGCAAATCCCACTTTCCTCAAACAAGATTCTCCATCTCCCTAGTCTACATTTTCTTCTTCCTTCTTTGCATTATCTCTTCCTCTTCAACTCTACCTCATGGCTTCCCTGGATTTCCTCAGGACTCAGCTAAAATCCTACCTTCTATAAGAATCATTTCCTGATCCTCCTTTATTTAGTGTCTTCCCTCTGAGATTATCTCCAATTCATCTTGTGTGTGTGTGTATGTATGCATATATATGTATGTATGTATGTGTGTGTGTGTGTGTATATAGATATAGATATAGATATCTTGTTTATACATAGTTGTTTTGGAGAAGGAAATGGCAAACCCCTCCAGTATCTTTGCCAAGAAAACCCAAATGGGGTCACAAAGAGTCAGACACCACAGAAATAAATGAACAACAACGACACATAGTTGTTTGCATGTTGTCATGGGCTCCCCGATAACAGGGAATGTTCTTGTCTTTCTCTGTATTCCACTGTATCCCCTGGCACATAGTAGATACTTAATTAATACTTTTTTTTTGGAGGGGGGAAGACAGTACAATTGGGGTTAAGTGACTTGCCCAAGGTCACACAGCTAGTGTGTCAAGTATCTGAGGGTGGATTTAAACTCAGGTCCTCCTGACTCCAGGGCTGGTGCTCTATTCACTGTGCCATGTGGTTGCCCCTTAATTAATACTTATTAACTTGGTTTGAAATAAAAGTATAAGTATAACCCTCCCTTAAAGCCCTATTCTGATATTTTTTTTCCCTTATGGGCAGATCCTGGATTTCTAAAGGCTTTGTCAGTAAAATCAAAACTCTAGGAAAGTTCTACTGAGTCAGAAAAACTAAGTATGATCCAGTACTTCTAGTCTTTGAGGACTAGCCAGCATAAATATGAAGAGCCTCACAACCAGGATGATTAATTTTGCTGACAATAGCAATTCTCCTCTGAGTCACAGAGAATGCTGGGTGAGTTTGGGAAGAGAATATATGAGAATTTCACATCAGTAAAATCAGAGGTGATTGTTATAAATAGGGAACCTGAACAGTAACTAGCGTGGGGATGAACAGGGCTTCATCTCTGGTTACAGGCATGGGAGAAATACTTTCTCCCTGTGGGGATCACTATCCCTTGCTTTGATTAAGTCCTTTGTAGTATGACTGAACTGCTACCCTCGGGGAGTGTCACTCTTGTTCCCCTGTCCCAGTGGGCCAGACTGTCTTTACTACCAAATTTCATGGCAGGGAGGGACTTGGAGGGACTCTTGCTCCCTCTAACTTTTTTTTTTTGGAGGAGGGGAAGCAAGGCAATTGGAGTTAAGTGACTTGCCCAAGGTCACACAGCTAGTAAGTGTCAAATATCTGAGGGCACATTTGAACTCAGATCCTCCTGACTCCAGGGCCAGTGCTCTATTCACTACAACAACTAGCTGCCCCCCTCCCCGCCTTTTTTTGCCCAGGTGGAAAGCTTTCTACCTTTTTCTAGAAGTTTAAAACATCACAGGAAACACAGTACCACTCTTCACAATGCTGCTGTGGGGAACTGGACTAATCACTCTATTACTGGCAAACTATATTGTATCAGGCTTTTACTCTAATGGCGAAAATGTAGGACAGCTCCAAAATAGGTTGCATTTCTATAATGAAATAATTTTGAAAGAAATAGAAGATAAGAAAATAATTATACAAAATTACCATATTAAAAGATACTGACCTGTTTGGGAGAAACTTGCCATTTTTTCCAAAAGTAAATATTTCAGGTTTGTGGAACTTATTGGCCGTGGCTTGTACAATGAATATTCTGCCTTAGAGAGCACATCTCCTAACACCTCTGCCCAGGAGGAGCTCATCCAGATTAAATAGAGAAACTGTTAAATCAGGAGTTAGGTAGGCTAGGGAGATAACCTTTGGGAAAGAAAGCGTTTTCCCAGCTGTTAGCTACTCTCACTCCTTTATTCACCTCCCCAGTAGTCTCCACACACCCCCTCCACCCTCACCCCACCGCTCCAGAAAATGATGAAATCTGTATTTCTTCCACAAGCAGTGGGGTGAATTCAGTGCTATTATTAAGGTCTGAATGACCTGAGTTCTAATACTGTCTCAGATCCTTACTCTCTGTGTGGCTCTGAACAAGTCACTTTAACTTCCTCACCCTCAGCTTCCTCAGCACTGAGATAGGGGTAGTAATAACTCTGTCCTCACTCGGTTGTTAAGAGGATCCAATGAGTTATGTAAAGTGCTATATTGGGGTTAGTTATTATTGCTTGATTGATATTAATTTAGCTGCTTCTTCCCTTTCCTTTCCTCCCTTCTGTGGTCTCACAGGATTATCTCATCCATTTCAACCATAATCACCCCACCGTCTTCGTCACAGTCTTGCCAGATACCTCACTGTTACCACCAGTATTATATTTTGGAAGCAGAGTACTTGGATCCCAGAATTTTAACCAGCTCTTCAAAGCTGAGGAGCCTATTACTGATGTATCATTCTCCTTTGCCCTTCCTTCCCAATCCCCCTTCCCTACTTCTCTCAGCGCTCTGTGCCTTCTTTAAGGGGTGGAGTGGATTAGAGCTTGGGCAAGAAGAGATCCTTGTTGTTATGGCTTTTGTTTCTGGTATCAAGAAAAGACACAGGAGGTTCCAGATACCATTCAGGAAGAGGTGCCTGGAGGGAGACAGAAGTTCTGGGCAGAAACAACATGTGAAGGAGTCAGCAATTCCAGCAAGTCCCTGTTCCTACCTTACCACACTAGACACTTTGGGGAATTCAGACTCTGATCTCAGTTGTACTGAGATATCTGGTTCTGAGAGAGAAAGCTTATTTACTCTTTGTATTGTTCAGTATATTCGAATCTGTGTATCTTCTTTGGTTTCTGTTTGCTATCAGCTTGGATAAGTGGGTTTGTTTGCACATTAATACATGAAATGGTCTTTATATAACTGGCATTTGGTGGGAAGGGACCCAAGCCTTTTGATAAATAGCTTGGGGTACACCTTCCTCATTAAAGGAAAAGTGACCAGGAGCAGAGCTTGAGGCTAAAAATTATTCCCCCCTCCCCCAAGACTATCAATATTTGGTGAATAGATTTAATTCTAGCCTGGTAACCTAAGTCTAAGGAGAGTAGCTTGGCCAATGACTCCAGTGTCCTGCTTTCCTTCCTGGCAGGAGTCAGTTTCTGGGCTAAGGATACTCCAGACTATTAATTCCTGTCTCCCTGGGAATCACATCTAGAAAGAGCCCTTATGGACTCACATACTGTACATGGGCAACATTCACACACAGACTTTACACTGGGAAATCCCGCTATTCCATAGAAATCAACACTCCTGCCCCTCTATTTTAAATACTCTGTGACACTGTGCAATTCAAATTCCATGGAACCACATGTGCAGTTGTGAGCAGCAACACAAAGCCTTGCTGGTCTCCCTTGGCCCTAACAAGTATTTTTTCAGAGCCCATTATGAGTCAGGTACAAGGGAAAAGGGCAAAAAATGAAACAATCCCTGCTGATGATGAGGATGGTCCATTTGGATAGAGTGCAGGACTTGGAGTCAAGAAGACCCGAGTTCAAATCTTTTTTTTTTTGGATTGTGTATTTTATTTTATTTATTTTAGTTTACATCATGCATTTCCACGAGATTTTGAGTTACAAATTTTCTCCCCACCTTTCCCCTACTTCCCCCCTCAAAACAGCCATCCCCTTGTATAACCCCTCCCCCAATCTAATCTCTCCTATGTCCTCCCCCATCACTCCTCTAACTTTCCAATAGGGC
>CM053582.1:379117481-379134702 GCA_028627135.1 Pseudochirops cupreus | reverse complement strand
TATATACGGTATATATGTATGTTTTTGTGTATATATATATGTTTATGTATATACACACATATAATTTTGTTATATGTACATTATATACAATATATTACCTTATATGTTGTGATATGTGTATGTATACACATGTATGCAAGTATATGCTGTGTATGTGAGAGAAGTAGCACCCTACACACAAAACATGCATGTGTGTCTATGCACACACTCACATACATGTACGTTGAATGTAAGGTAGTTTACGAGGGAGGACATTAGTAACTGGGAGGCTAAGGAAAAGTCTCATGTAGAAGATGGTGGTACCTGAACTGCATCTTGAAAGAAGAGAGAGATTCTACCAGGTGGAGGTAAGGAGAGATTGTATCCTAGGGTTGGGGGGTTGCCCCCTGCAAAGCCACAGATATAGGAGATGAGGTTTCATGAATGAGGAACTGAGAAGGGGTCAGTTTGATTGGATTAAAGAGTGCAAGAAGGGAAGCAGTGTTCAAGGAGGCTGGAAAGCTAGATTGGAGCCAGATTGTAAAGGGCTTTACAAGGTAAAGAGAGGAGCTTCTATTTCATCCTAGCTACTAAATAGGAAGCCATGGAAATTGGTTGAGTATGGGAATCACATGTTCATATTTGTGCTTAAGGAAAACAACTTTGGTAACTGTGTAGGATGGACTGGAGTGGTGAGAGACTTGAGAAAGGGAGACTAATTAGGAGACTGTTGTAATAATATAGGTGAAATGTGCAGAGTGCCTAAACCATGGACAAGTGGAAAGCAGAGCCTGAGCCCTGGGAGAAAGAAAAGCTATTCAGGGAGGGCATTCTTTGAGGCTCCCTCTCTTTTTATCTTTTCTTACACTGTGATGTTCTCCTCAATAGAAAGATTTAGAGGAGGGGACAAAGACTCGATGGACTTTGCAGGAAGATACCTTAGGGGATCTACTTAGAGGCTCAAGGCAGGGAAGCTTGCAGGCACTGAACATACAAGGATCATCTGCCTCCCTAACTTTGCAGTGCCAGCAATGGGGGCATTTGGCACCAGGTCCTTTACCCTGTGTGCAGGCTGGTAGGGAAACTATTGCCACTATGGAAGCCCCTGAAATTTAAGGCATGACTGTGCAGGATTGTGAGCTATATTCTGGCTTTATGTCAATCTAGATTTGGTGAAACAGTGTAATCTAAATTCAGACTGATATGATTGTTCCACAGAGTAAAAACCAAGTGAAGGAAGAAATGCCATTGTCTGTACTCTGATGTGATGTTAGATGGTGAAACTGTAGAATTTGATACACTGATGTATATCAGTATAATGATATATTGATATACATCAGTATAAATGTATATATAGAAAAATGTGGATATTTGTGTGTGTGTGTGTGTGTGAGAGAGAGAGAGAGGGAGACAGAGACAGAGACAGAGACAGAGACAGAGAGAGGGAGGGAGGGAGGGAGGAAGGGAAAGAGAGAGAGAGAGAGAGAGCAAATGGACAATGGGTTGAGTCCTGAAATAAGAGGAAGAGGATAGACTGTTTTGGGGAATTTTCAAGGTTCTTTAATGTCCCCCAGTCCCGTTCTGGGACCAGCTAGATGGCGCAGTGGGTAGAATGTTGAGCCTAGAGTTAGGAAGACTCCTCTTCCTGAGTTCAAATCTGACCTTAGACATTCACTGTGCAACCCTGGACAAGTCACTTAACCCTGTTTGCCTCAGTTTCCTCATTTGTAAAATGAACTGGAGAAGTAAATGGCAAACCACTCTGGTATCTTTGCCAAGAAAATCCCAAATGGAGTCATTAAGAATCAGATGCAACTGAACAACAACAATCCCCATTCTCCTTGAAACAAAGACCCATCTTTTTAATGCAAGTATTTTAGAGGTAAGAGACAATATGGGGTAGTTAGGTGACACAATGGATAGAGCACTAGGCTTAGAGTCAGGAAGATCTGAATTCAAATCCAGCCTCAGACACTTACTAGCTGTGTGGCCCTGGGCAAGTCATTTAACCTCTGTTTACTTCAGTTTCCTCATCTGTAAAACAGGGATGATGATAATACCTACCCTCCCAGGGTGGTTGTGAGGATCAAATGAGTTAACGATAAAACTCTTAGCCCGGCGGTCGGTACATAATTAGGACTATATAAATGTTACTATTATTGTTGTTTTTATTGTATTATTTCATAGTTTTATTTTTATTTTTAAATTTATTTTTAATTATTTAATAAATTAATATTATTGTGTTGTATTATTTTTTTTTATTATTATTATCATTATTTGACCCCTTGCTAATGGAATGCAGAACATAGCATCTTGGATGGCTCCCTAGGATTGAATAACTGCAGTGAGTCGGAGGATTGATTGACCCCTTGGTAGGATTTCAAGGAACTCTCTTCTACTCTCCAAAATTTTAGGATTCTGCACTTGAACTGCCAGTGGGTTGGAGCAGTGGGGAAAAGGAATTTTCTCCCCTCTTTCCTTCCCAGAAGCAATAGTGGCTATGAGAATAAGGACTCGCCTAAGTGAATTCAAAACTAGATCTCCTCTATTGCTTTGTGTTTCCCTGAACTCAGGTCAAAGATGGACCTCTCTTTTTTGGAGATTGGGCTCCCCCAGGATTGAAAGCAGTCTGCTGTTTTACTATCAGGTATGAGTCAAATGCAAAAGAAGAAGGAGGAGGAGTATGGGATGTTGAGCTATATCTGGACTGCACCCCAGGTTGCTACAATGTCCCCTCTCCCCCACCTCTAATAATTGACTTGTCCAGGGGCTGTGGGTACTCCTACAACACTGGTCATATGACCTTAACAAATTAGTTAACCTCTTAGTACCTCAGGCAACTCTCTAAGGACATAAATCATAGCAGTTACAGATCCGCAAAGATAAAAAGTAGTTTCTTCATAGGGAGTCCCCTAAAAGTGGAGTCTTGCTCTGGTCCAAATAAAAAATTCTTTTGTGTTGTTCTGAGTCATGGAACACAAGAGTCTCTGAAGAGTTGGAAATGAGTTATCACTCAGAGGAGCCATGCAGGAGCATAAAGGATGCCATCAAAGATAGATGAGTGAAAAAGATGAGCTGGTCACATGGCAACAGTGAGGGATGATGAATATGTATTCCAAGAATGTCCTGGTGATTTCAAGAGAAAATGAGGTAGGCTTTTAGCATGTTGAGTGCATTCAGCTCAAACTAGTTCCTGAGAGCTGATTGTTGAATTTTCAGTGTGAGCATTTACACCTTGGAAATTGTCAAATGCTGCATGTTAGGGCCTGATTTATTGTTTTGCTGATTGTTTAGGCTTAAGTGATGAAGAAAATGTTCATGATACAGATTAAACTTAAAAGTGTATCATGTATACCATATGTATGTGTGTATGAGAGCTAGTTATTAAACATTTACTAGCACTCCCCTGGGTATCCCTTTGGTGAACTTTGGGGAGGAAAGGACAAGGTTACATAGGTGGGCAGGCCTGGCTGGCTAGGTTGCAATCTGTATCACAGTATCACCCATGGGCTGGGAAGTGGAGGGGACCCTCTCCCAGGTGACCTAACTCTGGTCTCAAGTGGACCTGGTTTCAGTTCTGTGAGGAACTTGGCCCCAAGAAAGGGCTTTCAGGCTTTTTCTCACATTCTGTGGTTCATTATGCCACCTCATTCCTGGGAAAATTCTTATAAATAAAGTTTAGATTTGATTCATATCTATAGTCTTCTCAAAAGAGATTAATAGATGTCCCTTTTAGAAGTTATTCCACATGTAAAGCAGTTGATATGAGGTACAGGATTATTATTTATTTTCTCCACCACAAAAGGAATGATTAAAACTCAAAAGATTCATAAGTACAAATTGAAAAATACTTAAAACCTGACATAATAATCCATCTCGGAGGACTTCTGGTAGCCAATAAACACATACAAAATTATGGGTAATAACCTGTCATTTTCATTATGTTTTTCTATAGTCAAGGACTTCTGAACAACTGAAAGTTCAGGTTTTCCAACCAGCCGGGTCATGGCTTGGACATTGGGATTCCAGACTGATCCTAGTGGAGCTTCTCTCCTCCTCCTAAAAGTGGTGTAGTTGCAGGAGGCATCTTCAACTGTTCACCTGCCAGTCAGCATCTGGACTCTGGAACTCTTGAGTTCACGAGGTAGTCAAGCCTAGAAACAGTCATTTCGGTGTTGCTATATAGTCATTCATATTTAGGTGAAAAAAAAAAAGAAGAGCCAGCTAGGGACTTGAGGGCCAATCTTAGGCTCAGTTGAGCCAGCACATGTATTAATTGGCATTTTTGTGTAACTGCCCCCGCTATTTTTGGGTAGGAGAGGAGAGATATCCCTCACTGCCACGGGAAGTCCAACGGAGAGTTCTGGGAATCCCTAAGTCACAGATTCAGAAGAAAGAAAGAGAGTGACAGAGACTTTGCCCTCTTCATTTATTTGTTTGTTTATTTTTTTAAAATTTATTTCCTTTTAGGTTACAATATTCAGTTCCACAAGCTTTTGAGATTCAAATTTTCTCCCCCTACCTCCCCCCCCCCCCCATGGTGGCATGCAATCTGATAGAGGTTTTACAAATACCTTCACATTAAACATTAGTCAAGTTTTAAAGAAGGATTATAATCAACGGAATGAACAAGAAAGAAGGAACAAAACAAAAAAGAGAGAGAGCAAGTAGTTTACTTCAATCTGCATTCAGTCTCTGAAATTCTTTCTCCAGCCACTTCCACATCATGAGTCTTTTGGAGTTGTCTTATAGCTTTGTATTGCTGAGAGGAGCCCAGTCTATTGAAGTCATCACGGATATGAAGTGTCTGTAATTGTGTACAATGTTCTGGTTCTGCTCCCCTCATTCAGCATCAGCTTATATTAGTCTTTCTAGGTTATTACGAAGTCCATTTGCTCCTCATTTCTTACAGCACAATAGTATCCTATTACATTCATATACCACAACTTGTTTAGCCATTCCCCAATTGATGGGCATCCTCTTGATTTCCAATTCTTTGCCACCACAAAAAGAGCTGCTATAAATATTTTTGTAAATACGGGTCCTTTTCCCATTTGTATGATCTCTTTGGAATACAACCCTAGAAGTGATATTTCTGGGTCAAAGGGTATGCACATTTTTATAGCCCTTTAGGCATAGTTCCAAATTGCTCTCCAGAATGGTTGGATCAGTTCACAACTCCACCAACAATGCATAAATTTTCCAATTTTCCCACATCTTCTGCAGCATTTATCATTTTCCTGTGTCATATGTTAGCCAATCTGCACCCTCTTCATTTAAACCTACAAAATGGATAGCTCTTTCTGGCCCAGTCATCAATCCTCCTTGTCACAATATCTCTCTCTTCCCTCTTTCTGGGGACCAATGGAACAACTAGGAGCCCCTGGTTTCCCATGCCCTTTAGCAAGGGGCCAGAACACAGGTATCATCAGAAGTGGCCTGGGAACATAGTCCTTGAGATGGTGCAAGTTCTTCAAAACTAAATAAGAGCACGTATCTCTCTCCACAGAGCTTAAGTATGTGTGCCTGGTTCCTAGTCCAAGAGACTGGGGGCAATCTGTTGATTGTCCCCAATCAAATGAGGGAAGGGAAATACGTATCTATTTGAGATATGGATATCCTTATTGTAATGGAGGAATGCAGACCACTTCAGCATCATAGATGTTCTCGAGCTATTACCAATCCACCATGTGAAGACAAAAATCAGTTTTGGCCATGATAACTCAGGAATTCTTACAGTGTGGAAAAAAAACCGCAACAAGCCAACTTTCGTTTAGAGTCATATTTTGGGGTATTTGATGTGGCTGTGTCGGAGCTGCGATTTCTTGCTGCTCCTATGCCGCCATCTTGAACAAGCCAATTTTCTATTTGTCTTCAGAGCCAGATGGACTGAGGACTCCAGACACACAGCTAGAATTGAGTTTGCTTACAAAAGATTGACAGACTTATCCCTTAGCCTTGTGTTTGTCCTCATTGGCAATGAGTAAAGCAAAAACTATGAGTTGGTTGGTGCCAGAAGAGCATCAATACTCCCATCTTCCACCCTGCCATCATCTAGCCTTAAGCATAGGTGCCTCTGGTTTTTTTTTTTAATTTCTTTTTACTTGATCTTACCTGAATATTTTGAGAAGGAGGGTCAGTGAATTTGGAAGATCCATTAGAGTCATCGAAGAAGTCCAGGAGGCACCTCTTAGCCCCACGTGTTCCCTCTAGGTGTGCCTGATGTTTTTGTACTTTAAATGTGAGTCCCACCTTCCATGAGATTGTATGTACAGAGGAGAAAGTACACTTCCAGTTTGGAAGATGCTTTTCTGACTTCCATCTTTATTAAATATTAGGAGTAAATGACTATTTGGAAAAGCTAATTGGTATCAGCTGTTTGATTAGTATGGGGACCACACTAGAGAGAGGCTCGTGATATGTCATTTTAGAACACAACCCATCAGGATTACCCCTAGAACCCTAAGATGAACAATAGTCAGCTATCCTCTGGGTACCCAAACTGCCAATGGGAGTGGGAGCCGAGATAGCGGATTCTGAGAGTGTGTTACAGTTGTGTTTAGGGAGCAGGGTTCAATGTAAATAATACTGAGATCTACATAATAATAAACCACATAAAACTGTGACTTTTAAAATTAAAATAGGAGACCCCTCTCTAAAAGGGAAATTAAACTGAGGTATACATAATGATTAGAGTTGTTTAGAGGAATCTAAAAACATGGAATCTTTAGAGTCTGTAGAGGGCATTCTTCACAATAACCCCCTATACAGTAGTACATTGTGCATAAGAAAACGGAACCTAAGTGAATTATCTAAGGTCACACAATGAGTAAATGTGAGAGTCTGGATTTAAATCCAAGTCTCTTCATTCTAAATCCAGCACTTTTTCTACCACTTTGTTGTTTCCTCTCATTCTATAGGTTCCGTGACTAGGAAGAAACAAACCAAACATTTGGCAGGTTTAGGGACTACTAGACTGTGTAATTTTTAAACAACTTACATTTCCCCTATTTCTCCTCTTGCAAAGCATGCTTGTGGGGATCACAGGACTTCCCAGGCAAAGTCAGGGAGTTAGTCCAAACAAGCTTCTGATGTTTACTGCTTCCCAGATCATGTACCCTCAAGAAGATCCATGTGATGGACCCATTCTCCTTGAAAGATCTCAGAAACAGAGTAGGCAGAGGAAGGTTTTTATTAAGCTTCTTTGAGGAAGCAGGTGTGGTGTTCGCTAGGAACATCTACACTGATACTGAAGCAGTAGTGAGGCAAAAGGGCTCTATCATAAAGGGCTCTATCATTCCTGCCAGAGTTAGGGTTGTTTACATTCTTCATTACCCTACATTCCCTCCTTATGCAGATTAAGTAGGCATGGTAGTGAGGAGTAACCCGGTCATGACCTCTCAGGTTTGAACTGGTCCCATCCCAACCTTCCTAGCCCCTCTGGTGCCAGCATGGCCGTTGTCTTGGTGAAATAAGATAAGTAAGCTTCCCCCACAGCTTGGGAGTGTTGATTATCTCCCAATAACATCTGCGGGAGCAAAACAAGATACCATAATATCCCCTCTTACACCCTATTTTCTAGCACCATTGGCAATTACTCAAAATTGAGCCAGGTTACAATCTATGATTCTAGTCCCTGGAAAAGTTGAATTCATCACTTTTTTACAAGTTGAAACTTTTCCGTTTGAATTAGAGGCTACAAATCTCAGATGACATTGCATAAGGTGCAAGGGAACATTTCCTGGGATCACTGGAATCAATAGAAAGAAATGTTAAAGGCTTTGATACAATAGAAGTAGAGAAGCCCTTTGCTCCCCCTTTTGGAAATAGTAGGAAAGAATTTTAAAATTATTCTAGCCTTTGTACCATTTAAACCTTGTCAATTTTTCTTTATCAGTTCCAAAACAAGTTTTCTGCTTTTCCCTTTCCAAATCAAGGACTCCGTCCTTGAAGTAACTGGGCCAAGGACAAGAACTAGGGGCTCTTGATAGATTTACTTGAAGGGATCAGAGTAGAGGCCCACTTAAAAGCAGAACCTTCTTTCCCCATCCCCTGAAGTATAAGGTAAGGATCAAAAGAAGCTGTCTCTAGGTTACTTCAGGACACCAGTGACCAACTGAGGGATAGAATCTTTGTTGGAAGTGGTCAAAGAGGGATTGAATTCTAAGGGAGTTCCCAAAAGATGGAAAGATTGAGTGACCATTGTTCTATTAGCTGAAATAAAATGTCAGTCCTAAACTGTTTATCTAGGTTTCATCATATTTTGGGATTTTCCTTGTTCAAGATTCCTATAAATGTTACTTGTCAAAATGTCTTCTATTAGAAGCATGTCTGAGGGCATGAGGGACTCTGCCAGTTTGTAAATTTCTCATGCAAGCTGGACAGTGCTTGAATTTATATTAATGTTACAGATCACTGGACTTGGAGTAAGGAAGATCCAAGTTCAAATCTGAACTCATTAACTTACTAGCTGTGTGGGCAAGTCACTTAACCTTTTATCTATCTCTTTATCTTTTAAAAAAAGGATAATAAGAGGAAAGGAATGTGCATTTATGTATGTAGTGCCTACTATGTACCAGGCATTTTTACAAATATTACCTCTTTTCATCCTCACAATAACCCAGTGAGATAATTGCTACTGTTACTCCCATTTTACAGATAAGGAACTAAGGCAGGAAAAATTAGATGAGTTGCTCTGGGTCACACAATTAGTATCTGCAACAGATTTTGAACTCAGGTCTTCCAAAATCCATGTCCAACATTCTATCTGATGGGGATGGGATCCCTAAAAGGAAAAAAAATGTATGCCTGAGATCTGGACCCCAAAAAAAGAAAAGCCTCTGGACTTTTCCATATGGCCCAGGTTCCTGGATTCACCCGAGGCATCTATTCATTCCAGTAACCCTTTCAACTTGTCTTTCCAATGAAAGACCACAATTGGCTCCATGCCCAAACCTCCAAATTCTCCATTCCCTCTAACCTAGCCCAGCCCATCATTTACCTCAGGAATGCCCTGGTCCACTTCCCACCCTTGTTTCCTTCTAGACCCCTTCCCTGATACCTCCCAGTCACCCCAAAGCCATTGGTGACTCCTTGATCACATCCAGATCTTCCCAAAGTCTTTCTGCATATAAGACCCATCTTGTCCCCCATTAAATTGCTCAGATTCAATCTGGTCTGCTTGAGCATCACAAATGCTCAGATTCTTAAAATCTGACCAATAGTGTGTATTCTTAAAATCTTGCCCACCCCAACTGGTGTTTTAATAAACCTTGTCTCTCATTGAAAGAAGGCTTTGGTCAAATTCATTCAAGGCAGGACCTATGTCATATGCCCTTGAATTTCAGGGCTCCCAACACGCTTAGACCTCAACATATCCACTGTGCCACTAGCTAGCTAATAATAGCACCTACTTCCCAGGACTGCTGCCAGGAGAACATATTTGTCAAATACTTTGCAAACCTTAAAGCGCTACATAAATGATAGCTATTAGCATTAATAAAAATTGTTCCTCGCAGGCTTATGCCTAAAACCCAGTAGGGTATTAATATTTTTTCAATGATATTAAGTCCTCAGAATTCTGGGTAGTTTTGTGAATTTATTAGTCTTGCAAATCTAACCTGGGAGCTTCATTAAAGCAGATTTGTCTTTTTCCTTATTACTTCTTCTAGCTATTTTGCTCATGGAGAACATGCACCAGGCATATATAACCAATATGATAGCACCTGGCTTTTCTAAAGTTAACACAATCCTAGTTAACATTAAGCCTGTGGTCTACACTGCTGCCAAGAAAGCAGCAAGGAAGATTAGCATCAGGGATCACTGACAAAGGAATCATCAGCAAGAATGAAGATGAATAAGAATTCACTGCTCCCCTCACCTACACTTCTTTCATTTCTCTGGCAGAGTTCCTTCAATATTCAGCTCAAATACCACCTTCTACAAGGGGCCTTTCTTAGTCTTCCAGATCCTAGGGTTGAGGTTCGGAGGCCTAGGGGTGCTCAAGACCCGAAAATACTAATAAACTGGGTCCCGCCAAATGAATTCAACTCAAGCCTTCTTTCAGCCAAAGTAAAACAAAATTGATTAAAGATTCACCATAGTGAGTAGACTCTTAAGGAGCCTAAGTATTTGTGATGCTTGTGTTGACAAGAGGGCCAGAATTATTTGACACAGACTGAGTCTGCACCATGCTGAATCTTAACACCTTCATGGAGGCAAGATGGAACTTATATACAGAAAGATTGTGGGAGGGACCTAGGGGTGCTCTAGAGGGGAGTTTTGGGAAGGGTCTTGAGGAAGAGTCTAAGGAGTGTGTGAGATGAAAGAGTTCAGAGTCTGAATCTAAGGTCAGAAAAGGTCTTTATTCTTTCTCATGAGAAAGGACCCTGCCGCTGTTGCCCACATGGCAGCAGGGAGAGAGCAACAGGTAGAAGCCAACCCATGGTTATATAATCGTCTAATGCAGAAAACCCAACCCCCCAACTGGCCTTCACTCTTATTGATAGGGGGGCTGACCCACAACCTAAGCGCAGGTATCTTTCTGAGACAAAGAAACCAGAAACATGTGGGTGTCCAATGAAAGCAGTCTTAACCTTATTTGGCATATCTTCTGCTGAGTTGGCTCTGGGGGACCGTCTCCATTGCTCCAAGCCCCAGATTGCTGGAAGGTCAGGTGACTTCTAAACAGGCCCGAATACTGAAGCCATTCTAGATTTGATTTTTCAGAATGGGGAAACTTCAATATAAATTATCCCTCACAGGAGGATCTTGACAACCGAGGTCAGACTCCAGGAATGGGATTAAGGGTGGGAAATAGCTGCAGATTACTTGGACATGACAGACAATGGAGGGCTAAGCTGGTTTAAGTGTAGCAGATTTGAGTATAGATATTTTTATAGGATCAAGGGTGGGAAGTAGCTGGACAATGGAGACCTAGGCTAGGTTAAGAGTTACAGAGATTTGGGGCTAGTATAATGAAAGACTTACGGCCTCAGGCACATGCCTCATCAAGTGAGAAGATTCAAGGGGGTTCCCAGAGCCTAAACCCCATCTTTCCCTCTGAGATTGCTTTACACTGGCTCTGTCTAGACCCTATGTCTACCTAAATATTTACAAGTTGTCTCCTCCATTAGAATGAAAACTCCTTGAGCGTAAGGACTGGTTTTGCTATTCATATCTCTAGTGCCCAGAACAATACTTGGTCAATATTGTAATTTCTTAATAAGTATTTGTTGGCTGACTATTGCCTAGAGAGAGACCTCAATGGAGGAAAAATTAGCAGATAACAACTTTTATCCATCATAGAATTTTATAGAATTCTAAATCTGGAAGAAAACTTAGAGAACATCCAGAGGGGATCCAGCCTCTCTCTGTGACCTCTGACCATCATGATCCTCCAAACCCCTGACACTGACCTGCCTTAGGGAAAAAGTACTGTCAAAAATGCTGCTCTCGCTGACCTTGTCAGATTCATTCACCATAAAATCCCTTTGGTGTTCCCTATTCGTCAGATCTAAGGCCATTTGGCAACACAGTCCATATGTAAGCCTCCCTTGGAGAAAATATACAGCACTTGGGCTCACATACAAACCAACATGAAGAGAAAATTCCCAGGAACAGCTGAACTTAGCAGACATGCTATTCTGCTGTGACAAGCTCCTGTCTGCCTTCTTTCTTCCTCTTCCAACACTGTGGTTTTGCTTCAACAGTATCATCAGGGCTACTTTCAAATAATGCAAGAAAAATCTTGCTTCTCCCTGGCTTTCTATATTAAATATGGGTAAAAACAGCCGGTGCATAACAAATGACTATTGATTGTAGCCACTGCTCTGCTATCTCCCATAGCTCAACTGCCCAGTCTTCCCTTGCTGCACTAAGTGGGGTGTTCAAACAGCAAGGGAAACCAGAGTAATTGAGGAAAATGAAGATCAAAGGTGAAATAACTTGCCCTCAGTTACATGGCTATATAGTGCAAAGCCAAGACTAGAGCTTACGCTTCTATGTCTGTCCAACCAGTTGTTAAGGTTGTGAGTTACCAAAGAAATAAAAATGATTGGGAGAAGATTTGCCAAACACTCCTCCCCAAAAGATTCTGTGCTTTGGTCTTTGTTGGGGGCCAGTTCTTGTTTGTTTGAGGACCATTTTCTCCCTCTAATTAGCCTGTCACCTAATCTCTCTTCTAAAGTTCAAGCCCTTAGGATGGGACATTGGAACAATACAGTCGAAATTCTTGGGCAGTTTAACAGAGATCACCAGAAAATTTTAAAAAATCACTGTTCTTTGCCTCATTGTTCACCTATTTAGGCCTGGTCTGATAATAATTACACCTTGCTTTTATCCAGTGCTTTTAGCGTTTCAAAGCAATTTCAAGTTCATTTTGAAGTTCTCTGCTTTCTGCTTAAACACTCTTCTAGGAATGCCAGAGACCATTAAACCTCATCTACCTCTTACAAGAGGTACACCCTGATCACTACAAATGATGCAGGGAAAAAAAAAAGTTCAAGGTGACCACTGTGATGAAAACTGCTACGAGATGTCTCTTCTTCAGGTCAGTGATTTCAACAAAAATATTAGGAAAGCATTAAGTGCACCGGCACCCTTAGCCAACAATACTCACCCTGCTGATACATTAGAACATGCAGCTTCTTCATTTCTTATTACATTTTATTACATTACATAGCAGTAAGGGATTATAGGGGTTTTGCTTGTTTAGATGAGAATTTACCCTTTCTGATCACCCTTCTCTGTATTGCTGATCCTCAGTTTCCTTATATTTTCAATGAAGAATTAGACTCAGTGATCTCTAAGATCCCTCCCAACTCTAAAAGCGATTCCATGATTCTTGAAAACTTTCTTTCTTGGCTGAAAGGAGTTACTAAATTGTAAGCTTTGTGGACCTTTTAAAAGTTTGGTTAAAGAGACAAACAGATAGTAATATAAAAATTACAGAATTCATTCCTTATTCTTCCCTTAAGGCTAGCATTACTTGCACAAGGAGTGCAGGACTAAAGTCCTGACTGATGAACAGAGGAATCATAAGACTTTTTATACATTTTAGAACCATTCCAGTTCAGAATGACCATGTCACAAAACTTTATAGCTCCCATTTGTTATCATGTATATAGTGTTTCTTGGTTGTAAATGCAAATTGACAACAACCAGAGCAGAGTCCATTTACATTTTACAGTCTCAGGATATCTGTTTTGCTCTCATGTGGAGTAAGTCCCAAGATAAGGGGAATTTCATCTCTGCTCTTTGAAGTTACCCCAGGGAAAGGCATTTTTAAATCAATCAGAGCAGTTTGTTTGATTAAATCAGACTTTAATGAAAATATGATATTAAACGATTATCAGCTTCTTGAAGGGCAGGGTCTCTGTCTTATTCATCTTTATGTTGCAAACAGCAAAATACCTTGCATCTAGTAGGTGCTACACAGAAACTTGTCATGGTTGAACTTTAACTGAGAGAAAAATTAATCCTGCAGCTAGTTTTAATTGATAAAGGGCTTTGAGTTTCCTATTTATGAAAATGGCCTTATGAATGAAAGAGATTAGTATTACCATGAATCCCATAGTAGCTTGGCTATTTTTTAGCTAGACTTGGCACCTTTTACAAGAAAGGATGGGATTAGCAATTATGTACTTACGTAGTAAGGCAACTAATAAATTCTATATCTAATCTTGAAAAACTGATAGTAGGTGGGTAGCATGCTAATTTCCTGTACTCAGGCATGAAGTTTGGACTAGTTTTAGTTGCTGGGAATCTGGCTTACAACAACAACAAAAAAAAAATGAAAGAGGCTAGATTCCCTGTATTTCTACTGTTCAGCTTACCTGGGCCCAAGGGATGATTCTACATATAGTTTAGGTTATGACTAGGGTTTCCTGCAATACTCACACAAAAAAAGGGGAAGGAGTAAAAATATATTTAGTGTATAATATAAGTCAGAGGCATGGGAAAGGTAATTTTTTCCTACATACATAAGAGATGTTAAACATAAAAGACTAATTGTGCACATTATTAAAATAATTATAACAGGATTCAGTAACTTATAACTACTCTTACAATCTACTTTATGGCTGATATTTAAATCCCATTAGAACATAAAGCAGTTTACAGGACTGCTGATTAAGCATTTTGTATTTTACCCTGGTTTTGTACCATCCAAAAAAATCCTGGTATGTATCTTCTAGTAAAACATCTAGATGTAAGACCATTGGATTGCCGGTGGCCATTCTGTACTTAATCGATGGAGTAACTGCTAGAGTTTCCTCTCCAGGTACCATTCAGGTTTGACCTGATGGGATACTGAATCTTACAACTCACAGAACTACCTACAGGCCTGGACACATCCATCTTGGGATAGGTATTCACTGAACAGGGAAAGAACAAACACAAGAAAAGTAGCCCAAACCCAGACTCAGACTTGCCTGGGTAGGACAAAGACGGCATGTGCTTGCTGCCACATAGAAGCCATTTTTTTATGTGTAAGCTATTACTGCTTTCTTAGGAGGGCATTTTATTCACTGAAAGGGACAGAAAAGTGAGATTTATGAGTGAAAAATGGAGAAAAGCAGCTTAACAAGAAATTCAGTCAGTTCTGAGGACCCGAGAGAAAATATCTCTTTCAATAAAAGTACAGGATCTGAGTCCAGAGACAAAAATACCCATTCATGTTAGAGACAGTTATATTGCATTGTTTAGTAAGAGATCATTTAAATATGATTGTTTTCAGGACTTGAAGGCTATTACTAGTGTTGTGCGGAAAGAAGCAAGTGAGACCCCAACTGCAAATTTTGGAAGTGGATTTCATTTAGCGCATGCTGTTCAAGGCCTCATCTTACCTTGCCCAAATCAAAACAGACCTGACCAAGGGGAAGTCACTGGTATATAAAGGCAACTCCCCTACTCTTAATGGTCAGGGATTGCGTGAGCAGGGATTGGCTAGTACACATTTTAATTTTCCCGTTTGTGGGAAAACCTTGAGACCCTGCAGGCAAGGAGTCTACTTCCATGAAAAAACAGGAAGAAGATGGCTGGCTAGGGCAGAATGGGTGGAAGGGAAGGGATCAGGGGAGCCAGACTGAGGCCAAGTATAACACTAGGAAACTATGAATCAAAGAACTGTTTGTTTGGGACTATGGGACCATGAGTCTATGGTAGATGGATTATTTGTTTTAGCCCAGTATTGTGTCATAACCAAAGGAGTGGCTGACCTTGTCATCAGCCCTGCTGATATAACCTTAGGACTTACAGGCCTTTCCATTGACTCTGCAGCTGAATTCTTTTGTGTGTTCTCTCCCCTAGAGTGTGATCTCCTGGAGAACAGGTGTTCTCTGGATTTTTCTATTATATCTCCAGGGCTTCACATAATGCTTGGCAGACAATAAATGCTTAAAAATTTTTTCATGCATTCATTGATACCTAACAGAGACATGGATTTGAGATTTTTCAACCTAGAAATGGATTATTACTCATAAAAAGGCCCTAGTTTTAAATGTTAATGTTCAGGGGTTAGTGATCAATGAAACTGAGTGAAGGAAAGAGATCAGAGAAGCCTATAAGACAAGCTACTTATATAAGTTAGGACATCAGAAGTCAGAGGATAGAACACAGAAGCCATCAAAACTGAGAGACTGATAGAAACTGACACCAGCTTAGTTATTGATGTCGGGAGATGATCTGATTGGAGAAAAGTTCTACTGTTAGAAAGAGCTGATTGGAGGAAAAGAAAATCCTTTGCTGTGGGATCAGAACTACCTTAGGGACTTGCTCTCTAATACCTCCTACAGTTTGAGAAAGAAAAAACCCCTCAAAGGTTTGCTTGTTTGCTTGCTCTTTATGGTTCTCTATTGCTCAAAAAGGGAAATCTCAAAATTTATAGAGAACAAGACCTGAACAACTTTGCAGATCCTAGAATTAAAGGGAACTGATTTTCATTGAAAGTGTCATTCTCCCTGAAAGCCTAGCAAGGGGAGCTGACCTGGGAAGCTCTGCAGATCTGAAGACTGCTGCTGTCAGTTAAAATCATTTAATACTGCTCCAGTGGCTCAAGAATAGCAGAGAAATTACTTTGTCCAGCAGGAAAGCATCAATGCTCAGAAGAAAAGCAGGTGATGTATGGTATAGACTATTCCCTGAAGAGACCACAGACATACAAACCTGCAGTAATGATTTTCCTTGGGCACATGGATTTCCCTACTTATGTCTCACTAATAGATTTCTGTGTGGGCCCACTCTACCCTCTGATGGGAGAGTATGACCTAGGTTTATGAATGGACTGTTATGTTTGGATTATTATTACATTTTTTTCCTTCTAATTTACAAATGTTAAGATTATTCTTGGCTTTTGTCTCCTTTTTTATAATAATTGTTTCATGTTTAAGAGTTAGTGGCATCATTTTAACATCATTTATGTGTACATACACATATATATATGTGTGGAAATGGGAAATACTTTAATTAGAGCTGAAGAAATACAATGGTGAATAGTAGGAGTATATCCCTATGATGCCAGAATTACCCCTAAGAGTAATTCATAGCCATGTGGCTATCTCTTCTGGGGAACTACCCCTACCTGCTGGAATGGGTAACGGTTGATGCTAAGCCAGACCCAGATAAGGGGGAGAGGAGGAAGGGGAGATAGAGGAGGAGGGAAAGAGGGAGAGAGAGCAGGGGAGAAAAAAAGGGAGAGAAGAAAGAGACAGAAAGAAAGAAGGGAAGAGAGAGAGAGGGAAAGCTAGAGGAGGAAGAAGGAGACAAAGACAAAGACAGAAAGAGTTTGTGAAAAGTAATTGGTGGCATATCTTTTGTGTCTCGTACATGTAGGAAAAGTCCTGTTTCTGACATACGTTCGAGATGCTCCCTCCTTTGGGGAGTTACCAAGACGATGATTAGTATAGCAAGACCTTCTCTGCTCCCTCTGACCTCAGATCTACGCTTTGAGATTTTTGTGTATAGATATTGGTGGAGGAGGATGACAATGTAAGGATGAAACATTCACTGATTTACTTAAGGTAGACCAATAAGAGGGATGTGGAGCAGACATGTCAAACTCCTAGCCCAACAGCCTAACCAAACTAAAATATAATAGGAAAATGTTTAACAGAATAAATAAAAATATAATACAACATAGATAATGTTAATTTATTAGTTTCTAAGTCAATATGTGGCCTGGAGGGGTCTATTTTTTAAAATTGATTTGTTTATTTACTTTTAGTTTACAAGATTCAGTTTCACA
>CM053582.1:379106868-379116981 GCA_028627135.1 Pseudochirops cupreus | reverse complement strand
TTAAGTTATTATTGAAAAAAAAGAAAAGGGATACCTTTTTGACTGGTTTTAGAGTACCAAGCAAAAAAGCAAGAAACAATTAACACAGGTTAAATGTCAAATATCTGACAATTATCAGGAACATGACCTTGTGTGGTCCTCTCAAGTGAGGAATCAAAGGCTTCATTGAAATGCTTATAGTTGTTTTTTTTCCTCCTAGAATTCTATGGGTGAAATACTAGTTAAGATTCCATTGACAAGTGGGAAGAAACTTCATATACAAAAGGGAATAAACATCTTACTTGTTAAGATAGTTATGTATAAATGTTTGTATGTGTATGTATATATTCTATAGCCAGCAATGTTATTTCATTCCTCAGAGTAAGGAAAGCTAGTACTTTTTCAAAATTTTCAGAATCAAAATCGTAACTTTATACACATAATAAGAAAGAGATATAGCAATATAGAGAATAGACAATATGGAAAGCATTGAAGGGGTTAAAGTTTTCTCCATCCTATAACAAAAGGTCAGGGCGCCTAAAATAACCTTACTTTTAATTTGAAAGATGCTTTAAGATTCTAAGGTAAAAAGCTTCTCATAAGAAGAATTTCTAACTTATAGGAAACTGTTAACAATCTGGAAATCACCGGTCAGGGCATTAGCAAAAATGCAGGTAAGTTTTGTTCTACCTAGGGAAGTGATATGAGTAATTTAGTTGATAAGAAATGAATGTTATGAATAAGTCTAAATTCATGTTAGAAAGAGCATTGGATTTGGCATCAGAGGACCTTGATCCTAATCTTGGCTTTTCTACTTACCCGTGTGACCTTGGGCAAATTACTGCACCTCTGGGCTTCAGTGTCCTATCTTATTATGTGCATAAAGTTCTGGTTTTGTTTCTTACAACTTTCAAACCTCAAGTACTTTCCATCCTGCCTGATGTAAAAACAGAAGTAAATCAGAATATGGTAGTGAATAAAGAGCCCTGACTGTATCTGCTACCTAATGCAAAGTAGCATGACCTTACTGCAGAGGTCATGACCTTTACTGGCTTACCTAACTCAAAGGGTTGTTGTTGAGAAAAGAACCTTGGAAACCTTAAGATACTTTGTGAACATGGGTTGCTGTTGTTGTTAAAACAATATAAGAGAGGTGAGCTAATCAATTGTTACCCTCTCAAGCTAGGCAAGCATTGTGCCCCCATATGCAATGGTACTTTGACCCCTTGCTAATGGAATGCAGAACATAGCATCTTGGATGGCTCCCTAGGATTGAATGACTATAATGAGTCAGAGGATTAATTGACACCTTGGTAGGATTTCAAGGAACTCTCTACTACTCTCCAAAATTTTAGGATTCTGCACTTGAACTGCCAGCGGGTTGGGGGCAGGGAGAAAAAGGAATTTTCTCCCCTCTTTCCCTCCCAGAAGCAATAGTGGCTATGAGAATAATGACTTGCCTAAGTGATTTCAAAACTAGATCTCAAGTCCTTGTCTGCCTCTACTGCTTTGCATTTCTTTCCCTGAACTCAGGTCAGAGATGGACCTCTCTTTTTTTGGAGGTTGGGCTCCCCCAGGATTGAAAGCAGTCTGCTGTTTTACCATCAGGTATGAGTCAAATGCAGAAGAAAAAGGAGGAGGAGGAAGAAAAGGAAAAGGAGAAAGAGAAGGACGATTGTATGGGATGTTGGGCTATGTCTGGACTGCACCCCTGGTTGCTACAACGTCCCCTCTCCCCCACCTCTAATAATTGACTTGTTGGGGGCTGGGGGTACAGATAAGGGATTCATTTACCTGGGGAGCTCCTAGTAAGGAAACTGTCCACCAGTGTATCTCAGTAGATTCGTGGGAAGTTATAATCTTAAAAAGTTGCTTGTGTCTGGGATGAAAAATACCCTTTATCCTTAATTTAGTGAAAAAATAAACACAGAGATCTCCTAGGATAAGAACAGGAGTATTCTCTTCCCTGGGAGAAGAGGGAGGTCTTCCCCATGACTCATCATGGAGAAGAGGCAAGTTACAAAGGGCAGTGTAGGAATTTATAACTTAACTTAGTCAAGCCCCCTTCCCGACTGTCTCCTCTCTCATTGGTAGAGAGGCATATTTCACCAAATTCTTTCCCAACTGGGACAGCATGAAAAGAGGGGGGGAGGGTCCCACCAAGGCAAGAAAACAAAGGAAGATAAAAGTGATTGACAGAAGCAATGGAGGAGGGGGGGGGGGAGGGAAAGTTAACAACCCCAAATTGAGAAGTTTTCACTCATCCCATACACTTGGGACACTGAGAAGTTAAGTGTCTTTCCCAGAGTCACACAGCCAGTGTGTGTCAGAGATGGGACTCGACCCCAGTGGTTCCAGACTCTGAGGTTGGTGCCCTATCTAATTATCCCAGGTTACCTCACAATGCCTGGTTTATGGCTACCCAGTCCCTCCTTGTCCTCTCCTCCTGATAAGATGTTTCTACCCATAGCAAGTGCTATGCAAATACTATTGATTAAAAGTTTGATCATTCTAATATAGTCTTAGGGAAGGGAATACTTTTTACAGGTTAGAGCTTATTGAATCTGGTGGACATGGAAGAAGAGGTTAGGGAAAATCATGGATTTCAGAAACCACATAGTTCTGATGAGCTGTAGGCTTTGGGACCCCCCTTGAGTTCTTCTTGAATCTTTGAGGTACAGGCTCTGGGAAACCCCTTGAAGTCTGATTGAATCTTCCCACTTGATGAGGCATTTGCAGAGGCCATAAGTATTTCACTGTGGCTGGGCCCAAACCTCTGTTGCTAGCCTGGCCCTCCATTGTCCATCTGCTTCCCACCCTTGAGCCTATCAGAATACCAATTCACTCTTCCATTGACCTGGTTAACTCCTTCTGAAGACCTTCCCCAAACTCCTCCTCTAGACCACCCCTAGATTCCTCTGTATATAAGACCCCATCTTCCCTCCATATGGTATGAGAGCACCATAGAATAGCTTAGCACAGACTTGCTCTGTGTCCAGTACAGGCGAACTTTTAGTAAACTTTACTTTTGTTTGGCTGAGAAGACTTGAGTAGAATTCTTTTCTGCAGGACACGGCATGTTGGTATTTTGGGGTCTCAGGCAACCCTAACCCTCTTTAGGAAACCTCTTCATTTCCAGGGGAAAACCCTGTCAGTAAAGGTGCTTTTAAAAGGTCCAATTCTACCTCCAGTTCTTTCCCCTTCATAATGTCCTTTCTTTCAGTCCTTCTCTTTCCCTTCCTCCGCTCTTATGACCTGTTTTCTAGCCAGCAGTCTTTCTAAAACCCTGCTACTATCCAGATGAAGAGGATTAAGATGTTAACAATCCTCCAGTCACCAAGCAAAGAATAAGCAGCAATTAACCTCTGTTCCAAGGAAGCATTTTGTCTATGGAGCCTCACTTGCTTTCCTTAGTAGTGATTGGAGTTCTGCATCACAAAAGGGTTTAATTAACTGAAATTTTTTAAGCCTTACACTTCTCTTCCAGGAAATGACTGGTTCATTACACTCAAAATAAATGGAAGGGATAAGACAAGCAGTTCCTTGTCCCATTTCCTGCTCCTTGTTCCATTAAAATACCAAAAGAGTTAAATTACATAGGTGCTCCCTTTCTGGGGCTGTGAGAATAGAGAGGCTGGCTCTGCTTACGGAATTCTTAGGGTGAACAAGATGAAGAGACTGTTACCTACACATACCTACACTGATGACCCTTAGGAGGAAGTGCTGAGAAGGAAAAAAGGTGAGATTCCTACTTAATGATAGATAAACTTATTATCCAAATAGATTTTTCTAGTGCTCAGGGACCAGAGAGAATAACCAGGCTCTTTTTAAAAAAAATTAATTTTATGTAATGTGTCTACTCTGGTTCTACTCTTTCAGGGCCAGACTGGCTACATCTCCCCTCAGGGCTCCAGGGTGCTCTTGGGGTTTATGGGGGTGTCCCTATCTCTGCCATTGGTTCAAGACTCTACCAGCTGGGACCCCCCCTGTTTGTTAGTACCCATTTACTAGTACCGTAGTTCAATTTAACCGCTTAATACTGGTCAACTTTTACAAAGATATAGTTATTTCAAAGATATAGCAAGGACAAAGTACAAACATTTCTCTCAGTTCTTGCATGGCATACTCTCCCCTATACCACTTTGGTCTCTGGGGGAATAGGTTCAAACTTAGCTCAGTTTCTACACAGCATTGGTTTCACCAAGTTCAAAATTGTCATTGCTGCCAGATGAGCCTTTCCCCTGGGCTGGGGTCCTGAAGGTTTCTCCTAAAGAGTATTCCTTGTTCCTCTGGACAACAATTCTGGGCTGGTTACAAACCTGGCCTAAATTATGATTCCCAGATTTCTATGGTTCACTCTCTTGATCAAGTAAAAGATACCTGGAACAGAAAAGAGGGAATGAAAAGCCAAGAATAGAGACCCATTTCTTCTAAGGGCCTTCTCCCTTATAGCATGATCTCTCAAAGTGAATGAAGGAGTAAACTTACTTTCCCAGATGTGACTGTAGCAAAGAGAGGCAAAGGTTAAGTCACTGAAAGTAAAAAGTCTTTTTAAATGCCTTTAAAGCCAATCAAGAGCCTCCCCCTTTTACCAGATGAGTTACCCTACCAGAACCATTTACAGAATGTCCACATCTATTCGGTAGTCTCTCCTTATGCGTCATCACAATTCCCCTGCAAGCAATTTCCTTAGAGTCCTCCACGTGGAGAGACACCATGTGAGGCAGCTAACAGCATCTGCATAGGCACTAGACTCCAATTACACTTATTTTTTTTAATGAAGAAAAACCTATTTTCTCTCCCTCCTACCTCCCTTATCCCCATCGTGGGGAAAAAAAGAGAAGAAAAGCCCTTGTGACAAATATCAAGTCAAGCAAAACAAATCCCCACATGGGTTGTATCCAAAAAATGTATGTCTCAATGTGTACCCTGAGTCCATCATGTCAAGAGGTGGGCAAAACTCATGTTTCATCAAGAGTTCTCTAGAATGGTTAGTTTTTATATTTGATTTAAGTCTTTCAAAGTTGTTTGTCCTTATAATGTTATTGTATAAACTGTTCTCTAACAAGGTTCTTTCTAGGGGTTAATGGGTTGGAAAGAAGTAACTTTCCTAGTTTTTTTTTCTCCTCAAAAGGAATTCAAATATATAGAATGACCTAGTAGAAAGAAGACTGGATTTGGAGGTCAAGAACCTGAGTTCTACTTAATACCTATGTGTCTGTGAGCAAGTCAGTCAACTCCTCTGGGACTCACAGAATTCCCAGGTCATTAAAGCTTGGAAATGGCCTAAGAGAACATCTAGTCTAACCCCAGTCTCCTTACCTATTGTAATGTTTAAAAGGCTTGAGTAACATAATTTCTGCATAATTATTAATAATACAAATTAAAACAACTCTGAGGTACCACATCACATCTATCAGATTGGCTAACATGACAAAAAACCAAAAATGATAAGTGCTGGAGAAGATGGGGAAAAATGGAAGACTAATGCATTGTTGGTAGAGTTGTGAACTGATCCAGCCATTCTAGACAGCAATTTGGAACTATGCCCAAAGGGCATACCCTTTGATACAGCAATACCATTACTAGGGCTATATCCCAAAGAAATCATAAAAAGGGAAAATACTTATAGCAACGCTTTTTGTGGTGGCAAAGAATTAGAAATTGAGGCAATGTCCATCAGTTGGGGAATGGCTGAACAAATTGTGATATATGAGTATAATGGAATGTTAGTATTCCATGAGAAATAATGAGCAGGAAGATTTCAGAAAAACCTGGAAAGACTTTCATGAACTGATGCTGAGTTAAGTGAGCAGAACCAGGAGAACATTGTACATAGTAATAGCAACATTGGGCAAAGAGCAACTTTGATAGACTTAACGCTTCTCAGCAATACAATGATCTAAAATAATTCCAAAAGACTCATGATGGAAAATGCTATCCACATCCAGAGAAAGAAATATGGAGTCCGAATGCAGATTAAAGTGTAGAGGTTTGGGGGCTTTAGGGGTGCTCAAGATCCCAAAATACCAACACACTGGGTCCTGCTGAATGATTTTGACTCAAGTTTTTTCTCAGTCAAAGTAAAACAAAGTTTATTAAAGATTCGCCATAATGGGTAGACTCTTAAGGATCCTAAGTATTTGTGAAGCTTGTACTAGCCAAGCAGACCAGAATAATCTGACACAGAGTGAATCTGTGCTAGATTAATCTCAGCACCTTCATGGAGGCAAGATGGATTTTATATACAGAAAGACTGTGGGAGGAATCTAAGGGTGGTCTAGAGGAAGGGTTTGGGGAGGGTGTTGAGGAGGATTCTAAGGAGGAACTGAAGTCAGACTCCAGGAATGGGATTAAGGTTGGGAAATAGCTGAAGGCTGCCTGGAGATGACAGACAATGGAGGGCCAGGCTAGTTTAAGGATAACTGGTCTGGGCATAGATATTTTTATAGGATCAAAGGTGGGAAGTAGCTGGACAATGGAGAGCTAGGCTAGGTTAAGAGTAACAGAGATTTAGACCTAGCAATAAGGAAAGGCTTGTGGCCTCAGGCAGATGCTTCATCAAGTGGGAAGATTCGATTAGAATTCAAGGGGTTTCCCAGAACCTGCACTCCACTCTTGGACAGAGAGACTATCTCTACAACTAGACCACCCCAAATCTTGGATAATTTAGACAAAGGATCTATATCCCCCACCCAAGCTTGAACTAGTCAAATGGAGTAGCAATAACCAGAATGAGGAGAATGTTAAGCCTATCTTTCATCAGCCCTGCCTATCTAGAAAAAATGCTAAGGTCTCCCAAATTTTAATAATTAGCTATTAATAGGAGAAAGAAATAATCATTCCTTATACTACAAAAGGAGAGGATTGGACTAAATGACCTCCAAGGTTCCTTCCACTTCTAAATCCCACGATTTTCCTGTATAATACAAGTGATATGATTAACCTAGTAATCAAATGAGATAATATTTGTGAGGCACTTAGCATAGTGCCCAGCTTAATAAATGCTTCTTCCCTTCCCCTTTCCTCTTGTAATGACCCCCAGGGAGAGAGAGTAGCTGGTGCATGGGGTTGCTGCCACACAGCTTACCTAGTGTGAACTTATTTGGCCCTGGCTCAGTTCCCTATTGAGTAAAAATATGGGTTTGAGACTTTCCAGACTCATGGAGAAATCTGAATTCTGGGTACCTAGTAGTAAGTTTGATAAATATTCTTTAATTCAATTGCGTGCCAGAGTAATCTCTCTTCTTAGGGCTCAGGTAAAAGCTTGATAAATCTTTTAAGGAAATGTTGACAGAGTCTACCACTGAGAAACAGGCCAAATGCATATTTGAACTTAGAGAGAGTTCATTTCCCACAAAGGTTCAGATTGTCACTGGACTGACAGTGCTGGAAACCTCCTCACTTTGAATCCAGCTATGTCTTCCATTTGGTTAATCACTTTGCATTTTCACTGTCCCCCCAAATCTCTGTCACTCTGCCAGGGTGACAACACTGGGTCTGCCTACAAGAGGTTAACCTTCAGGTTGTCATCCAGGTGATTTCTTAACTTAAGCCCAGACTTGAGTTTATTGGCACATAATTCTTTGTTTTGACAATTGTGTTGGAGTTCTTTAACGGCTGGCTGGCTGTGGCAGGGTTTGTTTGACCATGTTTTGAAAAGTGACTTCAACACTTATGTTGGTGATTGGCAAGGCGCCATGGGTTGGTGACGGTGAAGCATGATGTACTGAACTTGTTTGAACTCCTTGGCTGATTTATTTTCTGTGGCTTCCTATTGCTGTGTGTCCATAGGCAGAGAGTAAAATGCTGTTTGCAATGCCCAGAGTCTTGTCTAGTCAGGGTTTGTGGTACAATATTTTTTTTCCCTCTGAGACTGTCCTGCTTGAAACAGCCAGGTTTCTCCTGATGACTCATAGTACAAATGATGACTAACAGAAAGCTAAATGTCATTCGGCCTACTGCATTCCTAAAAATTGCTTTATTTTTATAGAACCCCTTCCGGTCAGTTCAGCATGAGATTAACCTGGTGTTAGAGGCTGGGACTGATTTGGGCTGTTTTCATGTTTCAGTTCAGGTTCAGAATGAAATGAGACACTCATAGACCATCAGACAGTTAACAAGAAGTGGTGTTGATGGGGTACAGGCTCTGGGAAACCCCTTGAACTCTTATTGTATCTTGCTACTTGATGAGGCCTGAGACCATAAGCCTTTCGTTATTGCTAGGCCCAAATCTGTTAGTCTTAACCTAACCTAGCCCTCCATTGTCCAGCTACTTGTCACCCTTGATTCTATCAAAATATCTATACCCAAATCTGTTACCCTTAAACTAACCTAGCTTTCCATTGTCTGTCCATCTCCAGGTAGTCTTCATCTATTTCCCACCTTTAATCTCATTCCTGACCTCAGTTCCATCAAAGATCCTCCTTAGACTCCTCCTCAAGACTGTCCCCAAACCCTTCCTCTAGACCACCCCTAGATCTCTTCCATAGTCTTTCTGTATATAAGATCCATCTTTCCTCCATGAAAGTGATGAGATTTAATCAAGTGCAGACTCACTTTGTGTCAGATTTTTCTGGCCTGTTTGTCAACACAAGCCTCACAAATACTTAGACTCCTTAATAGTCTACCCATTACAGCCAACCTTATATATACTTTGCTTTTCTTTGACTAGAGAAGTCTTGAGTTGAATTCATTCAGCAGGACCCAGAGTGTTGATGTTTTAGGGTCTTGCACACATAAACTCCAAACCTCTACAGTGTCCTTATCTAATACATTGAAAGGATATAGAATTCATTTGGTTGGGCACACTTTCCCTACTTCTACATTGGCCATGCTAATGTACCTAATCCAGCCTGAAAGATAACAGTTGATATACCTCCTCCTGACTTTTGTCCTTGGGCTACAGACCTTCCCCCTTAGGGTATGATCTCACGCCAAAGTGAGTGAAGGAGCATTAATGGCCTAAGCCACAGTCTAAACCAGTTAAGTCTCTAGGAGGATCTCAGTAAGGAAAAACTAGCCTAGGCTGCATGGAAGATGTTGCTCCTATCCCACCTAAGGTTCTGCCCTCTTCCTCTTTTTTCCTCAACCTTAGAAGAAATGGATTTCTGTTCTATGGGTTTTTACAACAATCTGGTAGTCAGAACAGGCATGCCTTGGGGGGAGGGGAGCGCAGGAAGGCAGCAACTGCTTACTAGTAACTGTAAAGAGAACATTACTTTCTTTCCCATTATGAGCCTACCTGCAAGTAACAGTAATGTTGAAGTCAAGGGGTACTGGGAAGTCCAAAATTTTTGGGCAAAATGGTGAGATACAGGCTCTGAGAACCCTGCTTGAACTCTGAATATTCCCATTTGATGAGTCATTTGCCTGAGGCCATGGGCCTTTCATTATACACTAACCTAGCCCTCCTTTGTCCAGCTACTTCTCACCCTTGATCCTCCCAAAATATCTATACACCCTTAAACTAGCCTAGCCCTCCACTGTCTCATCTCCAGGTAACCTTCAGCTACTTCCCACCTTTAATCTCTCATCACTGGAGTCTGACCTCATTTAAATCCTCCTGAAGACCCTCCCCAAACTCTTCCTCTAGACTACCCCTAGATTCCTCCCACAACCCTTCTTTATATAAGACCCCATCTTGCCTCCATGAGAAGAGAGGACTCCAGAGAGTTTTCTAGCACAGACTCAATTTGTGTCAGATGATTCTGGCCTGCTTGTTGTAATGCCAAGCAAGGGCAACTTCCAAGGTTCGGATTACCAGCATGGTAAACCCCATTTATTCAGCAAACATTCACAGAACAGAGAAAGTCAAAATACAGTGTACCTTGTTCCTTTAGCAAGTAAGTTCTCAATTCAATCCAGGTACTATTCCACCCCTAGACAGTACATTCATTTAGTCTGTCAAAAGTCTCTTCTCAAATGGAGATTAGTCTCCAACCGTAAACAAAGTACATTGATTTGGTCAATCACAGAGCACAAAGAAAACTCAAAGGCTTCCCACCCCTGAATCTCAAAAGGGGCAGGAGAACACAAAAGGCCATCCACCCTTAAGTTACAACAAAGTTAAACTCAGCATTGAATACCCAAAGAAAGGTCCTTCTTTCATCTTCACTTGAGGCAAGCCCTCAG
>CM053582.1:379081272-379098853 GCA_028627135.1 Pseudochirops cupreus | reverse complement strand
AACTTTTCCCCCTGAACTAGGTAAATGATATTTGATCGATTAAAGTAAGATTGTTAACCCATTTTGAGTTGCTTTCCTTTAGAAAAGCAGATCTAAGAACCTGTGCTAGTAGCCGCCCTAGGTATGCTAGGGTGCTTGCCGATACAGTACCTCATCAGATAGGATGGGGATTTTAAAGACAGGTATTTCTACTTAGGAACTCCAACTGTTTGTCAAACAATGGAGGTGACTAGAGATTGATCATTCTTAGGAATTCACAGTCAATGATGAACAAAAATCCACTGGGGCATTTTTATTTTTAGCAAAAACACGTAAAAAAGACATAGACACGTATATGTTTTAGCTTTTCCCTGATTTAAAACCAAGCAAAGAAGAAGGCATATATGTATACAAAAGATATGTGAGCGTCAACCTAAATTAGTGAGAAGGTAGCCAATAGAGCAAAAATTGTGTCTTTAGTTGGGGGAAGGAGTTTCAAATGGAGTTCCAGGCAACAAGTGCTGGGGAGGAGAAAGGGTGCTGAATGCCGGGGTTCTTAAGAAGTATTTAGGTAGAAGGAGAGGGTCTGTAGGTGCACATGGTTTGGGACTTTCTACAGTTTCATTAGGTGAATTGTTTTGCATAACAACTGAAGGTCCATAGAGAAAGCTTGGGAATCCTGGAGGGGAGAGTTTTAGCATCAGTTACAAAATAATCCGAAGCTGGAAGTGATAATGTCTGGTCTGTCTCTAGGGAGGGTCTGTCAGCTGTGTATGACATAAGAAATTCATTGATATAATAATAACAGCTAAGATTTAAATAGCAATTTAAGGATGGCAAAGCATTTTACAACCCTAGAAGGAAGGCACTATTGTCATCCCCATTTTAATGATAAAGAAACTAAAACTGAGGTTAAATGACTTCTTACCCAGGGTCACACAGCTAGTAAGTGTCTGAGACTGGATTTGAATTCAGTCTTCCTGACTCTAGGTCCAGCATTCTATGATATAATACTTAGCAGGAAATCAATTTACTTTTAGTAACTGCTAATAAAACATCTTTTTAAGGCAGATAGCTTGCGGACTAGTTTGACAGAAACCAATCTGGCAAGAAACATTTATTAAGGTCATACAGGGGCTGTACTAAATACTGAAATTGCAAATACAAGAAAAAGATAGTCCAGTCCCTACCCTCAAGGAGTTTACAATCTACTGATGGAAGCATCACAAAAGGAAGCTGAAAAAGGGAGATTGGGAAGACACCTCAGCCCTGGAGGAATCTACTGCCTGGTGGGAAGTGACAAGCAAGATCTTTTTTAATAAAATAAACCTGGAAAATAGATTTTAGTTTTTAGTTACTTTTGCTAGGAATGGGAAGGAACATGACCTTTTCCTTATGTCACTTAACAGATTGGGGAGGAGTACCTCTTATCCAAAGAAAAATTACACGTATTATTGTTGACTTGTGAAAGTTAAGATAATGAAAATATATCTATTTAAACAAATGTTCCAGGCTGAGGTCTTCCTGAGCAGAATGACATATTTTCAAATAAAACTAGTCTTGCCTTCTTAGTGATTGTCTTGGAAAGTTGGAGGTATGATTGATTAAGTAAAATCATTTAAAAAATTTTTTTAGATTATTTTAGAAAGCAGGAAGGCCTTTTACACCAGCTGCTAATCTTGGTTGTCATTGTTTGCAAGAGGAGGGGTAGTTTATTACTTCCTTAAGCACAAAGCCTGGGTAAATAATAGTTATTTATACTCTGTAGGTCCATTTTGGGACAGAGGAATTATGTACATACTAGGTAACATATTGGGGCAACTAGGTGGTACAGTAGGCCTTAAGTCAGTAAGACTCATCAAATCCGGCCTCAAACACTTTGTAAGTGACCCTAGGCAAGTCATTTTAATGGGGGTCACCATAAAATGGCGAGGTATAGGGTTAGGGGTGCTCAAGACCCCAAAATACCAACATTCTGGGTCCTGCCAAATGAATTCGACTCAAGTCTCCTCTCAACCAAAGAAAAGCAAAGTTTGTTAAAAGATTTGCTATATTGTGTAGACCCTTAAGGAGCCTAGGTATCTGTGAAGCTTGCATTGGACAAGAGGGCTAGAATCATCTGACACAGAGTGGGTCTGTGCTAGATGATGTTAGATCATCTCCTCTTGGAGGCCAGATGGGTCTGATATACAGAAAGGTTGTGGGAGGAATCTAGGGGTGGTCTGGGGAGGAGTTTGGGGAGGGTCTTCGGGAGGAGTCAGATGAGGTCAGACTCCAGTAATGAGTGATTCAGGGTGGGAAGTTGCTGGAGGCCACCTGGACAGGACAGACAATGATGGGCTAGGCCAGTTCAAGGATGTAACAAATTTGGGTTTAGATATCTTGGGAGGATCAAGGAAGGAGAAGTTGCTGGACAAAGGAGGGCTAAGCTAGTAACGAAGACTTGGGCAAAGCCACAATGAAAGGCTTATGGCCCCAGGCAAATGCCTCGTATGGGAAGATTCCAGGAGAGCACAAGGGGGCTCCCAGAGTCTGTACCTCATCAATTTAACCTTGGTTTGCCTCAGTTTCCTCATACATAAAATGAACTGGAGAAGGAAATGCCAAACCACTCCAGTGTCTTTGCCAAGAAAACCCCAAGAGAGGGGTCACCAAGAGTTGGACAGGACTACAAATATGAACAAAAAGATAGTCCTTGTGCTTGAGTAGTTTACATTTCAAGGAAGAAGAAAACACCCACACACACCCACACACACCCATATACCCACACACACACCCATACATATACACACACACACACACATACCCACACACCCCCCCACACATATGCCCACACCCACACCCATACATACACACACACACACACATACCCACACCCACACCCCCCCATACACATATACCTACACCCACACCCATACATACACACACACACACACACACACACATACATATACCCACACCCACACCCATACCCATACCCCCCCCCCCACACACACACAGAGTGACATACCCATCCTGAGAGATGGTGGAAAAGTCAGTAGACTGAGAAGCATAGCCAGGAGAGCAATGAAGCATGACCAGCCTGGCCTGGACCCCAAAATGGCCCCCAGAAGGAACTTACCAATGTCACAAAGGGGCCAGGTGATGGAGAGCTATTCCAGGGTGAGAAGGCCCTAGGCACTGAAGGGCTTTCTAGGTAGTATAGGTCTTTAAGTGTTCTGCTGGCACCCTGCACTGCAGCAAACATCTGTTTATCGCTTTCCTGAACAGTTGAGGGCAGCCTTCCCAGAGTCAGGAGGTACTCTGGATGAGAATGACACACTGAGCTGTACCAGAACCAGACTGATCTGATAGGTGGGGGGCCATTCCCTGGGTGGTGCTAGGTCAAATCCTACTTTAGGTCATGATCAGATGAGATGACCTGGATGGTCCAACTACAAGATTCTTTGATTTTGTGAATGTCAATAGACCCAGATCAACAACATCTGGATATTCACCACTGATAGCAGGGAAAACCTGATACTTCATAGATTTAGAGCTAGAAGAGGCCTTAGAGGTCATCCAGTACAAACTCATTCTACGTATGAGATTCAGAGAGTTTAATCAACTTACCCAAGGTCACACAATAGCTATTAAGTTCCAGTGGCAGGATTTGAACACAAGTCTTCCTAACTCCAAGTCCAGTACTATCTGGCATGTTTGGCTCTCTATTGTGAAAGGGTGAGAGCATTCCCATCCTGTAAACACTATAAAGAGGAATTAATTACACTATCTGTGAGTTTGTAGGGATCACAGGACTTTTCAGGCAGGGTCAGGGAGTTAGCCCTGAAGAGCTTCCTACTGTCCAGGGCTTCTCTGGGGGCCCTTAGGAAGATATACATGATACACCCTTAAAAAAAACCAGGGAGACCCCTCCTCACTGAAAGAACTCAGAAACAGAGTGGGCAGAGGAAGGCATTTATTAAGTTTCTTTAGAAAAAGCAGGTGTGGTGCTCACTAGGAACATACCCATACTGATGGGGAAGCTGGAGTGAGGTTACACAGTTCTGTCCTTCCTGGTAGAATTAGGGTTAGTTGAAATTCCTCAAATTCCTCACTTTATTTCCCTACATTCCCTCTTTTTGCAGATTACATAATGGTAGTGAGGATACTAGTGACTGGGGAGTGACCTCTAAGGTCTGAGCTGCTTGTCACACCCCCACCTTTCTAATTCTCCCTGGGGTCAGGATGGTCACTGTCTTTAGTAAAATAAGATAAACAAACTTCCCCACAGCTATTGATTATCTCCCAATAACTTCGGTGAGAGCCAAACAAGATACGGGAATATTCCCTCTTACAATATAGATCCTTTGGACCACAGTTCTCAATAGCCTCAGAGAAATAACTAGCTCTTCCTTCTGATGCACATTGGAGAATTTCAAAGCCCTTGATGCATCCCAACACTTGTCCTTCCCAGGGAAGGTTTGTAGTTTATGAATACTAATGTATTCCTTGGTAAGGGAAAAAAATACAGAGGAACCCAATGACTTGACTTCATTTTCCTCATCTATAAATTGAGAGTTGGGTTAGATGACCCATTATTCCTTTTAGCTTTAAACCTATGACCTTCAGATTATTGATTTGACTAAGGTCACATATAACTTTGACAGCATGGTGTTGTGGCAAGAGTGCTGGATTTGGAGTCAGGTTCAAACCTTGACATAGTCACTTAATACCTTTGTGACCTTAGACCTCTTTGGATCTCAGAGAGGGCATTAATCTTCAATTCAGCATTTCCTATCCAATGATTCTTCACTCTCTATCTCAGGTTTGAGACATAGAAGTTCCCCCATATCCTGACCTGGCTTAGGACAGGGCATGCCACTGGCTCTGATTTAGCAAAATGGCACAGGAGAAGATCCTTGATTCTGTCTCCCAGACTTTTAATACTAGAGACATTGCCTTATACATCAGCAGAAGAAGGGAATTTTTCTGAGGTTTCTGAAACAATTTTTCCCTTCCTGCCTAAATTTATTTTCAGTCCCATTTTCTATCTATGTGCATTAGGCTCTGGAGACAGAACAGGATGTATCTGTCTGCTCACTGCTGTATCTTCAAGCCAGAGATCAACAAGGATGTTGAAGAGAGTCTCTAATGCTTATTTTAAAATCTTAAAATATTTAAGACTATTTCAATGAAAAGAATATTAGGTTGGAGGTCAGAAGATCTAGCATCGAGCCCTTGCTCTGCCCTTTGCTAGCACAGTGACCCCGGGAAAATCACTTAACCTCTAAATCTCAATTTTCCCAACCAAAAAATGGGGATAATTATACTTACACTAACTACTTAATAAAATTGTTGTGAGAAAGTTACTTCATAAATCATATAGAACTTCATGATGAGAGGGTTACTACTTTGCAGCCAACTCATGTAGAAGGGGTTTGGAGGTTTTTGGAAGTGCATAATGAGACAGAGGGTCACTTAGGTGCCACAGTAGATTGAATGCCAGGTCTAAAGCCCAACACTTATCTTCCTGAGTTCAAATCTGGCCTCAGATGCTTATTAGTTGTGTGACTCTGGGCAAGTCACTTAACCCGGTTTGCCTCAGTTTCCTCATCTGTAAGATGAACTGGAGAAGGAAATGGAAAACTGCTTCAGTATCTTTGCCAAGAAAACCCCAAATGGGGTCACAAAGAGTTGGACACAACTGAATAACAACTGAACAATGAGGCAGAATAGAACAGCCAGACCCTTCCCTTCTGTTTCATCACATGGTTCTAGAAGTTAGAAGGTGGGTTGGCAGCAGACAGAGCCTGCCCACCTAAACATACTCTGAAAACTGGGTCCCCAAAGGACAAACCCATTCTCCTGTTACACCACTACTATGAGGAAAAGAAGGGCAGTGTGCTTCCTAGCTTTGTTAATAGGGGTCCAGAAGGAGAAATTAAATAGAATCAGGATTAAAATGACCAAGGTTATAGAGAACAAGCTAATAGTAATTTTAGGGCTCAGACTTTCTGCTCCTGAATTCAACCCTCTGATCCCTGTCCTAGACTGACCCTCTCCCACCTCCAAAAAAAATGAATGCCCTTGTGGTTGATAAAATATCTGTGTAAAAATAGCCAGGTCTTTCTTCATGCTCCTGCTCCTCCTATGTCTAGGTATGAACATCTGCTGACTTCCTTGGCAAATGCTGTGTTTATTCCACTGAGCAGATTTGGTTTCCATCCTGACTCTGACACCTCTACCAACATCATCAATTCTATCACTGTGGTAGTTTCCCTACCTGGCAGATACGGACTGAGTAGAGAGCTGTCCAGACTGAGAGTTTAGAAGCTGAGCACATAGGATGTATATGTGAGAGTGACTGATGGGGTATCTCCATCATTTTCCACTTAAAGTCCCCCTTCGGCTTCTAACCGAAGAGCTCTCTATCCATTCCATCTGATAGAATCCTTTGCCCTCACTGCTCACCTGACTTCACATGCTGTCTCACCTTTGAGCCCTACACTCCTGCTAATTTGTGGCAGAAGATACAGGGTGAACACATTGGATGTGGATTGCTAGTATTCGAGCAAGTCACTTAACTGCTCAAGGCCTCAGTTATCTGATCTGTAAAATGGGGTTAATACCTAAACTACCTCACAGAAGTATCACAAGGAAAGTGCTTACAGTACTATAGAAATGTGAACCAATATAGTCACTCATGGCACCTAGTCCCCATTTGTCCCTCCTTGTCCTGACTAAACCTTTGAGGGGTTTGACCCAAGAGACAGACAGGGACAGGAAGATCTGAAACTAAATCTCCCCAGAAAAAAGAAGGTGATGAGCTAATGGGAAGATGGAATATAACTTTTGCAGGCTGTGATAATTTTGAATTATCCATGAGTAGATGGTAGCAAAAGTGACATGTAGATAAATAAAGATGTGGAATGTGTGTGTGTGGGGGGGGTGTGTGTAAAGGAATGGCACAGACTGGCATTCTAGGATGGGGGGGAAAAAAAGATAAATCTTAGCAAAACTCTGGAATGAAACTTCTGTTTTGGAATCTAGGAACTGGGGAAGAACCATCAAATACAGTCTTAATCCATAAATAAAGAATTGAGGGTTTTCTAAGAAGTTGAGGCAGGGTGAGGAAACTGTTTTCATGAGAACAGGAGTTTTTGACTCATCTAAACTTTGCACCTTTCTAAAGTCTCACACAAAGCTCTAGAAACAAAAGGTGATTAAATAATCTTTAATTATTTAAAAGAAGTTAATTATTTAAAAAAAGTTAAAAGGAGATTCTCTGGGAGAGATGAGGAAGAAACTGATAATGGGGATGATGCCAAGGGAAAGTAGGATCCACATGTCTACAAAGGAGTCCTGCCATCTGATTCACAGAGATATTGTAGAGCTGGGATTGTATTATTCATTCCATAAGTGACTTGGGGAAATGGGTTAGGTTTGAACACCAACAATTCAAGGGAAAAAGGGAAGAAGGAAAAGTTTATTAACATACTGTTAAGCCAAGAGAATGCTAAAGGAACCAATAGGAGCAATGTTTTCCATTCTCTGACAGCTCTGACAGCCCTGTGGTTCTATTTGCCGGGTATTTCCCCCCTCAAATGCCATGAAGTGGGTGACCATCAGTTGGGGAATGGTTGAAAAAATTATGGGCTATGAATGTCAAAAAATACTGTTGTGCCATAAGAAATGGTAAAAGGGATGAGTTCAGAGAAATCTGGGAAGACTTCTATGAGCTGACACAGAGTATCAGAATGAAGTGAGCAGAACCAGAGTCATGTATACAAAAACAAAAATATTATAAAGACAAACAACTGTGAAAGATTTAACAACTCTGACCAGGATTCCAGAGGACTGATGATAAACCATACTATCTTACCTTCTGACAGAGTGGTAATGGATTCAAGTACAGAATACAACATGTATTTTTGGACATGAACATGAGAATTTGCCCTTTTTTTTCTTTTGGACTAACCTTATTTTATTACAAGGATTTTGTTCTATACTTTCTTTCTGTTGGGGAAAGGTGGAAAGGAGAGAAAATAAATGCTCCTCAATTGAAAATGAAATAAAATAGAGGGGAAAAACCCAAATATCTCAAGATGGAAAGTGTTTCAGAAGCAGGGGAAAGGTTTGGCTAGGATTGGGGGAACTTTTCTTTCCCCCAAACTCTTATCTCACTGTTCAGCTTTGCATTCCAGATCAGAGCAAGAAAGAGCAAGTCTGCCTGCAAACTGTGCCATGATTATCTGAAACACCCTTTGAATAACCTACGCCAAGTTGAATTTATTTTCGTTATAGTGTTATGAATATATTTGTTACAATAGTATGAGTTATGATGGTAGTTATTCTATCAGGTAATTTTTTTTCTGAGGATAAACAAGAAACACTTTCTCATGTACAGAAGTACTCCAGGTTCACATTATTCCCATTTTATTGATCAGAGAGCTAAGTAAACTGGAAGTAAGTAAACTTACTGGAAGAGTAAGTAAAAGAGTAGGAACTAGGAATTTTTGTACCCAGAACAAGTACCATGGGCTCTGCCCAGGCAGGCTAAAGCAAAGCATGTTCCCAGTTAGGGGAGAAAGAGACTCTAGGACACTATACAAGGCTGCTAGGGAGATTACCATACTTGAGACACGGAGAGGGAATAGAAAGCAGTGTGACATTGGGTATTACACTGGGCTTGGAATAAGGAAAACTTCATCTTCCTGAGTTCAAATCTGGCCTCAGACACTAGCTGTGAGACTAGCCAGGCAAGTCACTTAACCCTGTTTATCTCAGTTCCTCATCTGTAAAATGACCTGGGGACAGAAATGCAAACCACTCCATTATCTTTGCCAAGAAAACCCCAAATGGGGTCAGAAAGAGTTGGACACAGACTGAAACAATACAAGAGCAGCAACCATAAAGGAGTTCACCTCAGCTGTTTATTTAGTAACTTCCTATTTTTGCTAACTATTAGCTTTGATTTTTCTACCCTGTTGAGGAAGTACAAATGTTATTGGAACCTTCCATATTTAGCACACTGGGGCAAAGTCCTCGTAATCCTTCCCTCATTACCGTTCTGGATAAATGACTTGCTACAAAAAAATAGAAAGTCAATGATGGTACTTCCAGCTGAACCTGAAGCATTGGACTCAATCTAGTTCTCTACCTCTCCAGATTCATGTGGTTTTCCTCCCACTCTACCATTCTCCACTTCTTAAGATAATGAATGACCTAGTATATCTTGGGAATAGCTTCCTGTGTATAGGAATATAAAGTTCCTTTACCAAGGTAAGTAATGTCAGTCTGTTTGACCTCTTCAGGTTTTGGCCAACAGCCTGTGCTGGTGGTGACAGCACCTTCCTCCCACAGAGCAAAAGAAACAACTATAGCTTTTCTGTTGTACCTCTTGAAGCTAGAGCCAGGAACCAAGGAAATCTATCCCAGAACAAATATTAGTTCAAGTGGCAATTGTGCGTCTATGCATGGCATCCTTTGCACATTTCCTCTTCAGTTAGTAATGTCTACTGAGGAGTTTGGCTGAGTCACAGGGAAGATCAGTAGTCTCTAATGGGATTGTAAAGGGTATGGGGATGAGGACAGTATACCACTGAACCAGAGATCAGCAGGAGAGCTAAGGAACAAGGGGTTGAATGATCAGGTTGGCTCTGAAATTCTTGGACTCTATGAAGGTTTGGGATTGAACTTAGAAACAGTGCCAGCGTTTAGATGAGAAAGGAGGAGAGATGTACAGTTTCACCCAAATGCCTCTCATTCATAAACCACTTATGAATTCAACCAATAATTATTGTGTGTCCACTATTCTCAAAGTTACAATATATTCAGTCCCAAAGGGATTGAGTGTATTTATAAGAGAGGAAGGGGCAGTGGGGATGAGGCATGCACCTAAATCATCATAAAAACAAATTAGAATGGGCTAAGTGTATAGGATTTATGGGGCAGCTAAGCCACAGTGGATTTAATGCTAGGCCTTGAGACAAGAAGATGAGTCTTCCTGAGTTCAAATCTAGCCTTAGACACTTACTAGCTGTGTGATCCTAAGCAAGTCACCTACTCCTTTTTTGCCTCAGTTTCCTCATCTGTAAAATGAGCTGGAGAAGGAACTGGCAAACTGCTCAAGTATCTTTGCCAAGAAAACCACAAATGGGATCATGAAAAACCAGACACATTGAAACAAGTGAACAACACTGACATCAAAACTGCACAGGAAAAGTCAGAGTGGCTTGAGACATTTGAGGAAGGAAGGGGATCAGTTCCAACTGGGGGAAATCATGGAAGGCTTTCATTTGTATCACTGTGTGTGTTTGTGTGTGTGTGTGTGCATGTATGTAAATGTACATGTATGTCTATGTGCATGTGTGTAAATGAGATATATCTCATTTATTTTACTTTATGTGTGTGTTAAATACTGTGTTAAATATTTTACTCACACACACATCCCCCTCTCCACCCCTTCCCTGAAAGCCCATAACCCAACTTCTACTCACAATGGAAGTTTACGTTTCCAGAAGGTAACTGACAACTTCTTCCTTCAGGGATGTCCTAACTAGTCCTGCCTCTCCAATATCAGTTGACAGTTGACAAAAATTTTTATAAAGCCTTTATAAAGTAAGATTTATATTTTATATTTATATAAAACATATTTATATTTATATATTATATTTTATAAAGTAATATTTTCCTGAAAAGGACTATACTTTTTGTAGGGTACACAAATGCCCTTTAATAAGGGGGCACACTGTTGATTGTGTACACATATGCAAGGTACTTCAGGAGAGTTGATTCAAACAGGATAACAAAGATAGTCTGGCACTTCTAAGTAGAAAACACAGGGGGCCAAGAGATCTCTCTAAATTCTTGGTTAGGGTAGCTCTTTTCTCCTTTTCTGGAATACTCATGAAATTCTTCTTGATGTAGCTCTCTGCTGGGCTCTGAGCGCCCATGACTTTCTAGAATCTGTAGCTGGAACTTCTCCCCCTAATATCCTTGAAACTTCCCCCATCCTTGGATGACTGTCTTTCCTGCATCTGTCTGCAGTTACTTCTCATGTTGGTCAAGACAATCGGCTACCACCTCTGGCTGCCAGGGATATCTCTGATGTCTCTTTCAACCTTTTAAAGTTTACAGGGTTTACCTGGTCAATTCCATCTTCATATACTTGCCTAACCTCAGGAAAAATTAAACACATAGGAAACAGATACAATGCTTTTGTAGACAGGTGGTAGCCAGGTAAAGAAGATAAGGTTTCTGGATAAGGAAGCCATTGCCTTTCCTGCCTTGGAAATAAATGCTAAAGTCTCCTAGGTGAAAAAAGTAAGGGGGTAGAAAGAAAATGGTTCTTTGTGAGGGACATTACAGATGAATGTCACTGAAACAGAAGAATGAGGTGATGGGAGACAGGGAGGATTAGGCACCTTACTCTTATCTAACTTGAAAAAGGGAAAGAGAGAGAGAGGGAGAAAGAGAGAGAGAGAGAGAGAGAGAGAGAGAGAATAATGACAATAAAAACCAAAGAATTTGAGATTTTGAGATTGGGTATGGTAATTGGAGGGAAGAACTGGGTAGAAGAGAGAAGGTTCAGATTACTATAAGCAAAACAGAGATCAAATGTCAACTTAAAAGTTATGATTTTATGCAACACTATCTATTCTGCCCCCCACCCGCCACTGCCTGAATACCCAGGTTTGTTAGATCTCACTCTGCTCCCAGGGTTCTCTGGTATCCTTAAAGTAGTCTGGGATATCTAGGGTCTGTGACTGGCTGCAGTTACCATTGATGGTATTCCCTCAAGTATAATGGGGTGGGTCCTCTGTACCCCAGTTTATTTACTTCAAAGGTATAATAATGAATATATAAACATGTTCTAAAGTACGTGACTGTCACAGTTCCCCTCCTGTCCCCCACCCCCATACCACCTCAATTTCTAGAAAGGGGAAAGGTACTGGATTCACAGTTTAGCTTAATTCCCATATAGCATAGCTCCAGTTCCAAGTCCAAAACGTCCCTTGGACTCCATTCCTGGGCAATCTGATTTCTCAGGGCTTCCCTACTGGGCTAGCTGGCTGTAACATTCTACTTAGAATACTTACTTCAGCATTGCCATGGCTTGAACTTCCAGATCTAGTGGGGATGACCACCTGCACCTGAAATTGAGAAGGACAAATGAAATAAAATAGAAACAAGGCATGGGTATTTACAGGACAGAGGAGGGAAAGGTAATCCTTCTCCCCTTCCACCTTCTTAGTTCAGTTCGTGGTACCTAGGCTGTGGGCGAATTGGGTATGATCTTCACCTTCTTGAACAAGTGCTACCTGACCAAGAAGCAAAAAAGAGCATGAAAGATAGAAAGCAAGACTTATCCCAGTCTGACAATTTTAAAGATGCAGCCAACTTAAAGAAGGCTGCTCCCACCCACATTGTAGCAGAACTACCATCATGAGATACAGGATGTCTCCTCCTAGAAGCAGGGTGCCTCCATGTTAAGAGTTCTGGGCATCCTCCAAACCTCCATTTTATACATACACACACACACACACACACACACACACACACACACACACACTCTCGTGTGTGCCCATGCACTCAATGATATATACATAAGAATATGGAATGGAAGGAAATACGAATTATGTACTAATAGAGATTTGGGTATTTTTCTCTAATTAAATCCAACAGAAAAATAAAGGAATATATGTAGTTGACAGAAGTATTGAAAAATTAGATTTTACTGACTATTGTGGGAATCTGAAGATCTTCCCTGCCCCTAGGCCCTTTGATAGGCTTAAGTGACTCTGAGAACCTTCCCTGATTTGAAAATATACTGTGCCCCCTAATAGGCTGAATGTGGTCACATGGAGCCTGTGGCTGGAACTTTGTTTTTCAGGAATGCCTGCGCCTTGTAGCTTTGTGATTGGGCAGTGGGTCAAGAGGGTTGTGACATTCTCTGATCCAGGAGAAGGCTATATATACCCGGATGTGAGGTTTTGCTTCGGGGCTCAATTTGGGAAGAGTTGTGTGATTTGGCCAGACGAGACTCTGGACAGCCGTTGAGCCTCCCGGCTTTGAAAACCCAGATGCTGGTGCTTCCCTCTCTGGTAACTAACATCCCTCTGCGTGTAATGGTCAGACGGCTGGAAGCCCCGTCTGCTAATCTTGTTTCTTTGTCTGCTTGTAACTTCTGTTTGTATTCTCTGAAGTTCAGGGTGTTGACTTTTCCCCCTGAACTAGGTAAATGATATATGTTTGATTAAAGTAAGATTGTTAACCCATTTTGAGTTGCTTTCCTTTAGAAAAGCAGATCTAAGAACCTGTGCTAGCAGCCATCCTGGCCATGCTAGGGTGCTTGCTGTTACACTGACCAGTGCTGATTTCTGAATGGGAATACTAAAGAATACAGATTTCTCAGAATTTATGATGCCATTACCAAAGTTTACTAAGTGTATGGCTTAAAAGAATAAAAATTAACATAAAAAAGTAGAAATAATTTAACTTTCCCTTTTGTATACTAATAACAAAATAAAAATAAAAATGAATAAAGGAAATATGAGCACAAAATCCAGATCTAAATGGCAATTAAATGCTATTCTGAATAATAAGTAGTTCAAAAAATAAATTATCATAACAATTACATAAAAGATGATGATGATGAAGTAACATGCCAAAACTCTTGGGATGCAACTAAAGCGGTCCTCAGAACAAAACTATTTCTGAAGACATATTAACAAAGTAGAGAAAGAGTGGATCAATAACCTGAGCATGCAATTTAAAAGGCTAGAAATGAATAAATTAGAAACCCCAAAACAAGTACAAAAGAAGAAATATTGAAAATTAGAGGAGAAATGGATACTTGAAAATAAAAAGAATGTAAAATTGATGAACAAAAGTAAGAGCTCATTTTTTTTTTTACGGAGTACTAACAAAATCAATAAACCATTACCCAACCTGATTAAGAAAAAGAGAGAGGAAAAGCAAATGACCAAATTAAAAAATGAACAAAGTAAATTCACGACAGAGAGGATAAAAAAGGAATTACCAGAAAGCACTATGCACAATTACATGCCAACAAAATAGAGAATTCAAAGGATATTGATGAGTTGTCCATGAAATTTTAAAATACCTAAACTAACAAAATAAGAAATTGAGAGCTTAAGCAACCAAATTTCATGAAAAAGAAACTGAATAAGCCATAAATGAATTAACAAAGGAGGGGAAAAAAACCCCAGCTCCCATGCGTTTACAAATAAAATTTCATCCAACTTTAAAGAGCAATTAATATCTATACTACAAAGTTTATTCTCAAAAAATAGAAATAGAAGGGACTCTGTCAAACTCTTTTTATGGAACGGCATATGGAGATTGGGTCAGACAAACCATCCCATCCAAATATTTCACTTAATTCCTCTTTTAAGGAATCATACACCTTGACAGTAAATGTGATATCAGAGACCTGGGATGCCTATGAATCTAGGTGGAAGAAACTACTCTCTTAAAGTATGTTGCAGGCTTAGACATTTGAAGATGCTGTTTCCTTTGGCTTTGCAAAGTATTGATACGTATTTTTCATATCTACATGGCATGACCCACTTCGTACCATAGTTATAGGTTATCATCATGGTAGTTTCACTACATATGTGACCTCCAATAAACTAAAATGAATCTATGCTCTACTTTGATTGGCAAAATCAGTAGGCATGTCATCTGTTATTAAAAAATAGGATAACTCTGGATTCCCCATGTCTCTGGGGAAGCTTCTGACATCTGGCCTTCAGAAAACTTATCTCTTCTTTCTGGTTGGCTACCGTCATCCAAGCACATCTCCATTTTATAACATATCCAGGGTCTGTTGTTGGGTCCCCAACCCCCATTGCTCCTTCCTGCTGTCCTCTGGGTGATCTGTTGCATTCCAAGGTCTAGGAGCCAGAGCCCTGATAAGGCTGTCCGCCTTACCTGAATGTAGATTAACAGCATTGAGCATATATCATCCAATGGGATAGCCCACCCTTTCTTCTTGCCCCTGTTGCTGAGGCACGTGACTTAGGCTGCCCAGGTGGGAGATAAAGGGGAGCGAGAGGAGGAAGGGGGTAGGAGTAAGAGGTAAGTATGAGGTGAGAGAAGAGTGGTGAGAGAGGAGAGAGAGAAGGGAAGAGAAGATGTAACAATAAAGCTGCATTTCTAAACCCATCTGTGTGTGCCGGGATCTCTGTTCAAGAAGCAATCCAGAGACGTCTGATGACCTCTGGGGAGGGTAAGTGAGGTCGGTGGTCCAGCAGGGAACCCAAGGTGAGAGGGTCCTAACAGTCCAGAGCTCTGGGAAGTCTATGGGAGGAGGCTCATGACCATTCCATAAACCTGTTTCTTTATGCTTGAGAGGAAACTTGGCAAATCATAGGATTCAGAGCCATAGCCAGCCATGGAGATAACCTGGAGAAATCCAGGAGGCAGTTAGCTGGTGGCTCAGTGGATAAAGCACTGGGCCTGGAGTCTGAAAGACCTGAGTTCAAATTCAGTCTCAGCTGTCAGTCTCTAGCTGTGTGACCCCGGGTAAGCCACTTAACTTCTGAATCAACTGGGGAAGGAAATGGCAAACCACTCCAGTAACATTGCCAAGAAAAGCCAAATGGGGTCACAACGTGTAGGTGGGGACTGAAAAACAACGGACCAACAGAAAAATCCAAACTTCTCATTTAATAAATGAAGGAGTCAAGGCCCAGAAAGGAGAAAAAACTTACCCCAGTCACACTGATAATAAATAACAGCAGTGAGATTCAGATTGAATTACCCTGTTTAGCCTGGATCTGTCTGGATAAATAGACATTTGTCTAGAGTTGTATGTTGTCTCCCTCTTAAGATCTTGAGTTCCTCGAGGGCAGGGACTGGTTTTGCTTGTTTTATGCATCCCAGTGCTTAGCCCTGTACCTGGCACACCTGGTGTATTTGGTGGTGGAGGGACAGGGAAGAGGACAAGCCTTAGACAACTCCTGCTGCAAATGAGGCACTGAGCCAAGTGCTTGTATGAGTATTGTTTCATCTGAGCCTCACCATAGCCTTGGAGATAGCTTTTATTATTATCTCTATTTTATAGTTGAGGAAACTGAGGGACACAGGATAAATGACTTAACCAGGGTCACTGAGCCTCAGATACTTAATAAAGTATCTGAGGCTCTGTTTGAACTTAAATCTTCCTGACTCCAGGCACGCTATTCTATCCACTCACTACCAGCTGCTACAGTAGTAGTTGGGACCACTTGATAAATCTTTATTGACTATTAATTAAATCTTATTACTATACACTGCTTTCTCTCAAGACTGAAGGGCATGGGATAAGAACGGGTGTTTTTAGAAATAGTAGTAGTAGTAGTAGTAGTAGCAGCAATGGTAGTAGTAGTATATAGTAGAAGTAGTAGTAGTAGTAGAAGTAGTAGTAGTAGTAGTAGTAATAGTAGAAGTAGAAGTAGCAGTAGCAGTAGCAATAGTAGTAGTAATGGTAGAAGTAGTAGTAGCAATAGTAGTAGTAGTAGAAGTAGCCGTAGCAATAGTAGTAGTAGTAATAGTAGAAGTAGTAGTAGTAGTAGTAGCAATAGTAGTAGTAGAAGTAGTAGAAGTAGCAGTAGCAACAGTAGCAGCAGTAACAGTGGTAGTAGTAGTAGAAGTAGCAGTAGCAATAGTAGTAGTAGTAGTAGTAATAGTAGAAGTAGTAGTAGCAATACTAGTAGTAGTAGTAGCAGCAGCAGCAGCAGCTATAGTAATTGTTGTCACTTGATAAATCTTTATTGAGTACTGACAAAAATCTTATTACTATACTATGCATCCTCTCAAGAGGAAAGAGCATGGGAGAAGCAATAGTGTTTTTTCAGATCAATGATTTCTATAGCCCCCAAGGGAAAGAGAAAGCAACAGGGCAACTGATCTCAAAGTGTCCCTAAGGGCTGATAGAATAAAGAAAAGATCGTGCCCAGTCTTGACAATCCTACCTACATAACCTCTCTCACACCTCCTTTGCTCCAGTCACACAGACAACATCCTAATTCAGGTTCTCTTCACTGATCACTTGGTTTTCCTGCTTCCATTTTCACTCCTATCCAATGCAACTGTAATGCCATGCACCAGCAGATTCCCAAAAGAATGCTACTGTGAATAGCTTTTAGAGTTCGGATTACACAATATAGTGAATGCTCTATTTATTCCATGACAAATCAAGGCAAACATTCAAAACATTACATCTTATCACAGAAAATGGCCACAGTTTTCACTACAGTGGCCACAATATTCAGAACAAGGAACAATAGAATCAAACTTCCACTCATGAGGCAACCATTAACTTACTCAGTCACTAATCTAGATTCACAATTACTAAATATCTTAATCACAAATACAGTCATTAGAAAACCACACAAACCCTCCACCCCTCGGTGTCCAGAAAATCTCAATTTCATCCAAGGGGAGGCCTTTACTTCATCTTGACTCTGGGTGGTCTCTCTGATTCCCTGGATCCCCTTCCAAGGTCCCAGCTCCTACTTGAATCCACCAAACAGTCACCTGGATTCAGAAGCAGACAGCTCCAAGGTCCTTGTCTAGTCCTCAGGGCAGTCTCTGGCACACACTGAAGTTC
>CM053582.1:379055960-379080772 GCA_028627135.1 Pseudochirops cupreus | reverse complement strand
CTTCTCTTGCCTGGAACTCAAGGATCAGCCAGGCCACGAACAAACAAAGTCTTATCCTCATCATGCTTCTTCAGGCAAGCCCTCTCAGCCTTCAGCCTTCCAGGCAAGCCCTCTCAGCCTTCCAAGTGGGCTTCACCAGATTCTGGTCTCAGGAAAACTCCATCTCAGTTCTCAGCTTCCAGATGCTAGGAGAGAAACTCTGTGTGTGTGTGTGTGTGTGTGTCTCTCTCTGCCTCTTTCTGTCTCTGTCTCTCTCTCTCTGTCTCTGTCTCTCTCTCTGTCTCTCTCTGTCTCTCTGTCTCTCTCTCTGTCTCTCTCTCTGTCTCTCTGTCTCTCTCTCTCTCAGCCGGCTTCAGTCTCCACAATTCTTCCTTCAGAAGGAGCAGCATTCCAATTCTGTCTCTGTCTCTGGAATTCTTGCTTATATACATACCTCAGCCAATCCCCTTCTTCCACATCAACAGGGGAGTTCATGCCTTCTCAACAGTGGGACAGAGTTTGCACCTTCCACACTTAGCCCCAAGGTACTAAGTGCTAAGTATCTTGCTAAACTGATTACTGTTACAGCAACCAGCACAACACTGCTGAAATGCACTCCTCCTTCTCAAAAACCTGTAGGTGGTTTTCCATTGCCTATAGGATAAAATACAAACTCCTTAGCCTGGAATTTAAAGCCCTCTCAGACACTTACTCTGTTTTTATTTCATACTGTTTCTTTTCACAAATTCTATGTACCAACCATTATTGAACTCCTAGTGATTTCCTGAACTTGACATTTGATGCCTTGCCTCTTTACAACGACATGTGCCAAACCCATGCCTGAAATACACACCTTCTTCATTGATGCCTCTCAGAATCCTCATCTTTCTTGAAGGCTGAGCTCATGTGTCACTTCCTCAAAAATTACTGCCTAGTTTTAGTGTCACATGGGTACAAATGATACTGCCAGAAAGAATCTATAAAACATTGCTAAAGACTATAAGGTCTTGGGCAAACAAGATCCAAGGGCATAGTCTGTGATTTCCTTGCTATTTTCCAGGGTAGAAAAAGTTGCAGAATAGAAAGTGATCTGGGAAGTGAGCATCTGGGTAAAGAAGGTGGTGACTGATAATCAAATGCGTATTTCTGAACTACTACTTCATATATAAATGGCAGGCATTCATGACCAGTGATAGAGTGCCCTTGACAAGAACTGATAAAAATGTATTTCCAATCAAAAAGGCTTTAAACTAAAAAAATAAGGGACAGGGAGAGGAGTGCCTATGAATGTCCACTAAGATAGATATTATAGAGTGGTTGAAGTGTTAAAAAAAATAGTAGGGCTGGAAGCATCCACAAATTCATAGGAAATAAAATCTAAGAAAAGAGATAGCAATGAACACCTGCAATCTCAAATGTCTAAATACACACATACCACGTATGTACAACAAGTAAAGTAAACTAGAGATTCTAGCACAAAGGGGCAAATTTGACCTCATGAGTGCATTAAGACTTGGTGGGATGAGACTCAAATATAACTCTGGAAGTATCTACTTTATTTGAAAGAAACAGAAAAAATCAGAGTGGGGGTAGGGCAAAGTGAGGGCAGAGTAGTACTGTAGAGTAGGGAAATATAGGTTTTTTTAATATTAGCAAATTTATAAACCAAAAGGGAAAGACATGTTGGAGAGTTTTATTTGAATGAAGATCAACAAATCAAAGAATACAGTAATGTTATTGTCACTGGAGAAAACTACAGAAAAAAGAGAGCATTGATGAATTCAGGAAAAAGATCACATGGGGGCATCATGTTGTAGTGATTGTGACTTAAAAAATCTAGGCATATCCTAACTAGCATGTGATTATCATTTAATATCAGTTTGAACCCCCCAGAACCAGAGCCTGAACTAATCAATCAAAAGAAGAGCCTGGACCTAACAGCTTCTTTGTTCTCTGAGTAAACTCAGAGTATTCCTCTTCCTATGTCAACAAGGCCAGATGGCCTTAAGAGCAATTTGTTTTCTTGAATAATGGGACTTTTTCTTACTTAATATTTTTGGACATATACTATGCTATGGCATGTTAATGGTAAAGAAAACACAGATATCCCAGGTAGAAATTTCAATGGATGGGTTGTCAACTCTTTTATTTTATTGTTTTTACCACCTATTCAATTAAGAAAATTCCTTTCTCATAATATGGTTAAACATATATGGAGATCATAAATTTGAGTGATGTAGAGACTCTGAGATGGGATTATTCTAAAATGTAGTTAATCCTTCTCATTCTTTTTGCTAGGCAGTTAGATTTTATTTGGCTCCAAACATGTATATATTCAGTTAGCTTTAAGGGAATGAACAATATGGATTTATATTATCACCTAACCTGTTTGTTTTCTTTAACCAAACTTTCAGTTCAACACATGCTACCAAAAAGCAGATCAGCAAATACTTTTTATAACACAACTTAATGACAATTTTCTCTTCAAAAGGTAGAAAAACCAAACTTCTATTCTGATTTATATTCTATTTGATTCTCACTAGGAATAGAAACTATAAATGATGATAACCTTTGGTGTAAGTGACCACTCTAGCTTTCAATTTGTTGAGTGAAGGAGAAGAAAGCTAGGCATAGTCTGAAAGATTTTGGTTGGACAAATTTCAGTAGATTTGGAAAAAAGATAGCTAGGATTCCATGGGCTAATTTTTTAAAAATTATTTTATTTTTAGAGAGGCAGCATAGTTTAATAGATGGAGTTGGTCTCCAAAGACAAGAAGGAAGACCTGGTTTTGAGTCCTGACTGACACATATTAGCTATTTGAGCCTGGGCAAATGATTGAAGTTCTCAGTGCTCTAAGCATCTTTCTAAGACTATAAATTGTAGAGAAAGTGGAATATCTTCATCTGGGAGACCCACTCCCCATCTTATTTTTATTGCTGTCTTTTGTTTTTACAACACTGTTTTTTCTTAATATATCTCTCCTTAGCTCCTACCTAGAGAGCTATTGAAGAAAAAAAAGTTCATAAAAACTAACCAGAACATTAACAATGCCTGACAATATGTGCAATATTCTACATGAATAAGGAGAGAGGGAGGTATGTTTTCTGAACTTTTCTTCAGGCCAAGTTAAATCCCCTGGTATGAAGTTCACTGTCCCCGGACAGCCTGAATCTTCATTTCCTGGCATTAACAAATCACTCTAATTGCTCCCCAGGGTCCTGGGAACAGATTGGAAAATAACCTGGGCTCAACTGAGTCACAAAAATGTTAAGGAATTTGTCCACAGTCATTCAGGTACTAGGTGGCACTACAGGATTTGAACCCAGGTCCTTTCACTCCAGAGCCAGTGCTTTGGGCACCCAAGTTCAGGCCTTCATCACTTCTTACCTAAATTATTGCAATGCCCTCCTAATGGGTCTCTCTGCTTCAAGTCTCTCTCCATTTCAGTCTATCCTTTGAACAGCTTCCAAAGCACAGATCTGAACATCTCACTCCCTCCCCGCACTCAATAAACTCCATGGGTTCCCCATTGTCTCTACAGTTAAATATAAGCACTTTTGTTTTTAAAGCTCTTTACAACCTTGCCCCAATCTATCTTTCCAATCTTACTGTACATTACTCCACTCTACCCCTACCTTGCAGTCTGGGCTCCAGACAAACTCACCTTCTTTTCCTTCCTCATATATAACATTCCATCTCCCATCTCTGTCAAATACCATCTGTATGTATGTGTACAGACACATACACACTTAGGCAATAAGAGTCTGACAGATGCATGGCTCCCATGAGCTTACTTAGCTGATGCCACCTCTCCACATAGAAGATTAACAGCGAGCTCGCTTTCAGGACAATCATAATGACCTGTAAGGGAAGTACCTTGTAAGACCGTGGAACATACATAGATATTCTGTAACCTGCTTTGGGTTAGCTTTGGCTTTATAATTGTTTGTATCTTGGGGAGCTCAGGGACTCTTTTGCTCAAGATGTCTGGTGAAAGACCATGTGGAAAGATGGATGGGCATAGAGCCTTCTTCCCCCGTGAAGTAATATGATCCCCTAAGAAATTGTTGAGATTTAGGAGTGCTTGAGACGCCAAAATACCAACATGCTGGATCCTGCCAAATGAATTTGACTCAAGTCTTCTCTCAGCAAAGTAAAACAAAGTTTATTAAAAATTCACCATAATGGGGTATACTCTTAAGGACCCCAAATCTCTGTGACGCTTGTAATGGACTAGCAGGCCAGAATCACCTGACGCAGAATGAGTCTGTGCTAGATTGAATTCTCAACTCCATCATGGAGGCAAGATGGGCCTTATATACAGAAAGATTGTGAGAGGGATCTAGGCGTGGTCTAGAGGAGGAGTTTGGGGAGGGTCTTGAGGAAGAGTCTAAGGAGAATCTTGGATGGAAGTGAGGTCAGATTCCTGTAATGGGATTAAAGGTGGGAAATAGCTGAAGGCTACCTGGAGATAACAGAACATTAAGGGCTAGGCTAGTTTGAGGGTAACAGATTTGGGTGTAGATATTTTGATAGGATCAGGGGTGGGAAGTAACTGGACAATGGAGGGCTAGGCTAGGTTTGGACCTAGCTATAATGAAAGGCTTATGGCCTCAGGCAAATGCCTCATCTAATGGGAAGATTCAATCAGAATTCAAGGGGTTTCCCAGAGCCTGTACCCCAACAAAGTGGCCTTGGTTCTTGGCCTTTTCATTTGTTCTTTTCCTGTAGAAGTGAAGGGAATTGGGAAAGTAAATCAAAGGTATCCAGAAGTTAAAATCCTAGCCAGGCTTGGTAGCCAGCGTATGTCAGGACTGCTAAAAATCAGTATGGGCCGAAGTTGAGGAAGAAAGTTATGAACAAGAAAAATGAATGTTTAAGCTATATTGGGGTGGGAGTGGGAGAGGAGAAAGATCAAAGAAGGTATAGGACAATTGTTTGGAATAGATTAGATTATAATAACAATGGAGAGAAGGCAGCAGCTGCTCAGGCTTATTTTGCTTCAGTTTCTCTGCTAAAAAGGATTATCTTCATATAAGGTCTCGGTATCTAAGATAAGAAGGGAAAAAGTCAAAGAGTATCTTGATGCCCTAGAAGTGTTCAAGTGACTAGGCCAGAAGAATTATTTTAAGAGACTGATTCCTGATAGAATTATTGAACCAATGTCAGTGATCCTTGAAGGCCTTGAGATCCAGAAAGTGCTGCAGCATCAGGCACAAGATACAAGGGCAAATGTCTTGATTTTTAAAAAAAATTTAAAAGGAAAGTGTATGGAATCTGCAGGCCATATAGGCCAGTCAAGTCAACTTTGATTCCTGGGGAAAATCCAGAACAGATTATAAATTGATGTGGTTACATTAGGGTTGCTCTAGAGACCCCCAAAATACCAACACACTGGGTCCTGCTGAATGAATTCAACTCAAGTCTTCTCAGCCAAAGAAAAGCAAAGTTTATTAAAAGTTCGCCATATTGGGTAGACTCTTAAGGAGCCTAGGTATCTGTGATGCTTGCATTGGGCAAGCAGGCCAGAGCAAATCTGTGCTAGGTCATTCTATGGTGCTCTCACACACATGGGGGCAAGAAGGGATCTTATATATAGGAAGGTTGTGGGAGGAATCTAGGGGTGGTCTGGAGGAGGAGTTTGGGGAAGGTCTTCGGGAGGAGTTAATGAGGTCAATGAGTGATTAAGGGTGGGAAGTTGCTGGATGCTACCTGGAGCCAACTGACAATGGTGGGCTAGGCCAGTTCAAGGGCAGATTGATATTTGGATAGGCTCAAGGGTGGGAAGCAGATGAACAATGGAGGGGCCAGGCTAGTAACAGAGGTCTGGGCAGAGCCACAATGAAAAGCTTATGGCCTCTGCAAATGTCTCATCAAGTGGGAAGATTCAGAGTTCAAGGGGTTTCCCAGAGTCTGCACCTCAAAGATTCAAGAACAGCTCAAGGGGGGGTCCCAGAGCCTGCACCTCATCATAAATGATGTGGTTAGTGCATATCTAGAAAAGGAAAAAGGAAGCCAGTACAGTTTCATCAAGAGCAGGTTGTGACTGATTGATACAATTTCCTTTTTTTTTCTTCTTGGTTTACGAGACTGGTGCAGGGGTATGCTATAGTGGGAGCTTAGCTAGATTTCAGTAATCATTGGGCAAAAAGTCTTTCATGCTATTCTTCTGTAAAAGATCAATTGATCAATGAGCATTTATTAAGCACCTCCTTGGTGCTAGGCACTATGCTAGGTCTTAGGGATGGAAATACAATGAATGAAATAATCCCTATATTCAAGGAGTTTACATTCTAACAGGGGACATTTAATAAGGCTATTTCTATGTACAGCATCTGGTTCTCTCTCTCCCAGAGAAAGGTGATCCTGAAGAGTTGGAGAATCTCTCGTCTAAAACCCTTATCTTAAGCCCTAACCTGTTGTGTTCCTTGGATTATTAGGGGGGCACCAGTGATTAGCACCACCACTTCCATTTGATAACTCAATATCAATTAGTTTTTACAAAGGAATAGTCACTTCAAACATATGGAAAGAATATGCAGCCATTTCTTCCAAAACACGGGGGACCATAATCTCTCCTACACCACTTTGGACTCAGGGAGGGGGAAAATTAAGCTCATAATTTTGATCAGTTTGTACACAAATTGGTCCCACCAAGTTCATACGTAGATATGATGTGACTATCAGGTGAGTTTTTCTGCTGGACTGGGGTCCCAAAGGTCATTCCTAAAGATTACTCTTTGGCTCTTGGGGAATCGATCTACACTGGCTACAAAACCTGGTCAGAATTCTAACTCCTGAAAGCTACTTTCCCAACAACTCCCTTCACCTGTACAGGAAAAGAACAAATGAAAAGGTGGAGAACCCGGGCCATTTCTCAGGGGAGCATATAGCTTCAGAGGGGAAGAAGGCTCTAAGGCCATCAATCTTAACACACGGTCTTTCACCAGACATCTTGAGCAAAAGAATCCCTGGGCTCCCCAAGACACAAATAATGATAAAGCCAAAGCTAATCCATAACAGGTTACAGAATATTTATGTTATGTTCCCTGGTTTTACAAGTACTTCCCTTACAGGTTGTTATGATTCTCCTGAAAGCAAGCTCACAGCTGAGTAAACTCATGGGATCCATGCATGTGTCAAACTCATATTGCATGAGAGTATATGTGTCTGTACATGTACATATAGACGTTATGTGACAGAGAGAGGAGACGGAATATTATAAATGAGGAAGGAAAAGAAGGTGAGTTTGTCTGTAGCCCAGACTGCAAGGTAAGGGTAGAGTGGAGTAATGTACAGTAAGATTGGAAAGATAGATTGGGGCAAGGTTGTAAAGAGCTTTAAAAGATAAACAAAAGTGCTTATATTTAACTGTAGAGACAATGGGGAACCAATGGAGTTTATTGAGTGGGGGGACGGGGTGAGATGGTCAGATCTGTGCTTTGGAAGCTGTTCAAAGGATAGACTGAAATGGAGAAAGACTTGAAGCAATAATTTAGGTAAGAAGTGATGAAGGCCTGAACTTGGGAACCCAGAGCACTGGCTCTGGAGTGAAAGGACCTGGGTTCCATTCCTGCAGTGCCACTTACTACCTGAGTGACCTTGGGCAAATTCCTTAACATTTTTGGGACTCAGATGAGCCCAGGTTATTTTCCAATCTGTTCCCAGGACCCTACTGGGAATAAACTGGGGAGCAATTAGAGTGATTTGTTAATGCCAGGAAATGAAGATACAGGCCCTCTGGAGACAGTGAACTTCATACCAGGGGATTTAGGAAGACTTCAGTTTAGGAATGAGGGTAATTCTACCTGAGGATGTAGTTAGTGATAGTGACCTACCACTCTCCAGCATAGGACAATAAAGAAGTGAGGTGTGTGACTCTGTGAAGAGACATAAAAGTAGTTCCTCTCTTTTTTCTCTCCTTGTCCCTCCCCTCTCGCTCTCCTCTCTTTCTGTTTTTGTCTCGATGTGTGTCTCTCTCCCTCCTTCTCTTCATTCCTCTTCCCTTCAACTCTCTCTTCTCTCCTCCCCACCTCCCCCTCTCTCCTCTCTCTTCTGTTTCTTGGCTCTCTGTCTCTTTCTTTCTTTCTCTTTCTCTTTGTGTGTGTCTCTCTCCTTCCCTCCCTCATTCTCTCCTTTCCTTCTTCTTTAATCTCTCTCTCCCTCCCCCCCTCTTTTTTCTCCCCTTCCTTCCCCTCTTTCCATCTCTTTTTTCTCCCCTCCTCTCCCCTCTCCTCTCCTCTTCCTGTTTCTCTGCTCTCAGTCTGTCTCTCTGTGTGTATCTCTCTCTGTTCCTCCTTCTCTCTTCATGTCTCTCTGTCTCTGTCTCTGTCTCTCTGTCCCTATCTCCGTCTCTGTCTCTCTGTCTCCTCTCTTTCCTCTTCTTTCACCTTTCCTCTCTCTGAAGGACAGGAAGATATAATTTGTACTTGTTTAAATGATCATAAAAGTAGTTCCTTCTTATTTCTCCTTGTCCTTGGGCTCTCTATGAACTCAGGGATGACCTTTAACTGCTTAGCTGGGGCAGCATTATAGGAAGGAGTATGATTGTGGCTGGGTGTTCTCCCGCTGCTCCTCACAGGGAGCCAGCCAGGCCCTGCAGATCGGTTTTCCCAAGCAGATGGGTATGGAGAAACAAGCTAAGTCCCTGCTGTTCTGTCCTTGATTGGATGCTGCTGATAGAACAGGGAAGGAGGCAGGGCAATGAAGGAGCTTGTGGTCCTAGAGTCTCTGCATCTGTCTTGCAAGAATTGTTCACTTCAGCATCGTGCTCTTCTCAAGGGCACCTGAAAGTACTGCAGATGGGGGGGCTAAACAGCAACACAGACTCCATACAGATGGAAAATTACAGACTCATGGAGGATGTGGAAAGGACATCTTTGCTGGGTTTAGGATTTGGCTCTTACTGAGGCAGAATGTGGCTTACAGGAAGGAGCACTCTTTAGAGTCAGAGGACCTGGTCTGAGTTCTAATTCTGCTGCTTACCCGCTGTAACCTTGGACAGTCATTTTACCTTGAAATAAGAGAGTTATGTCAGATGGGACTGAAGGGTTTTGTTGTTGTTGAGTTGTTTTTCAGCCATGTCCAACTTGCGATGACCTCATTTGGGTTTTTTTTGGCAGAGTTACTGGACCGATTTGCCATTTCCTTCTCTGGATGATTTTACAGATGAGAAAACTGAGGCAAAGTTAAGTAACTTGCCCAGGGTCACAGAGCTGGCTCTGAATTCCGTGAGTTCCTTCAGTCAGACTATCGCTAGTCCTACCAAGTCCAGCCTATTGCCAGTTTAGGATCTAAGATTTTGTTATTCTGTGATTCCCCCAACCCCAACACATCCCCATATGAATGCTGTCTTCTCACTCAGATCATCTCGCTTTATCCTTGTACAGCACGCACACTGTGTGTTTAGTTATATTTATATCCACATAAGTTGTCTAGATGTGGTTCCCATGGATGCTTTGATTGATACCTTAGGAATCCTCAGCATCCCTCTCCAAAGATTAATAATGGTATGTGTTCACAAGGGCCACCATGTCTATCCTACAGTAAACCTGAACTTCAAGCCCATTTCTAGGTGTGCATGACCTTAGGAAAAGTGATTTTCCTCTTAATGAGCTCTTCTCCAGTTGTGGTGGGGGCACATTGGTTAGTTTTTCTTTGGGTTCATTCTTAAAGACTTTGACCTTGTTAATCTATAACAGTAGCTCTCTTTTTGGGGAGAGAGGGGAGGCAATTGGGGTTAAGTGACTTGCCCAGGGTCACACAGCTGGTAAGTATCTGAGGCTGGATTTGAACTCAGATCCTCTTGACAGCAGGGCCGGTGCTTCTGGTGCTCTCGGTGCTCTATCCACTGTGCCACCCAGCTCCCCCTATAAACAGCATCTCGTGCTTAGTTCTGGGCAATATCAACATTATTCCAAATTATCTGTACATAACTCGTATTTGCATTATTTCACATACATGTCACCCAGCTTGCCCCCTAGCAAGTCAAATGTGAAGTCAGAATGAGAGTAGAGTCCCTACATCTCACTCTGTTTCTTGGCCAGACTCATGACAGAAGCATGTAATTTTGACTTTAAAGCAGTCTCTCTCACTGTATTTTGCTTTGAGTTTTAAGGCTTATTTCCATTCATAAACTGCTTAGGTCAAGGGAGTACACACAAAACAAACTAAGGAAGAAAATGTGTCTTAATTTCCTTCTAAGGAACAGGAAAAAAGGAACTTACCAGGGAGAACATCTGTTGACTTCTGTAGGAGGTGTACAAAAATAATTCTCAGGGGCTAAGAGAAATGATCGTTTTTAGAGGATGAAGAGCTGGTACTTTGAAGGCAATCTTGGCCAATGCTGCCTCTTCCCAAGTTGCATATGAGTAAAGCAATGCCCAGAGAGGAGAAGAGTTTTATTTAAGGTGATATAGAACCAGGATTTATACCTAGGTCATCTGAGAAGAGTTTGGGGGCTGTTTATATTAAAGGTGCCCTACCCGGAAATTTCCAGATAGCAAATATACAAACCTCCCCTCTTTTTCACTGAAATCTTAGGGAGAAGTAAATTATGTCAGAAATGTAGCTTCCCCAAACCAAAAAACTTTAAAAAAAAAAACAAAAACAGACCAAACAAAAAAACTAGCTTAGGGGTTCTTTACATTATTTTTTTTAGCATCATGGACCCCTTTGGGAGTCTGATGAGGTTTATAAACTTCTCGGAATAATGGTTTTAAAAATGTAAAATAAAATACCTGAGATTTAAAGAAAATCTTTTATTTAAAAAAATCAAATGACCAAAATAATATTTTTAAAACAAAGTTAAGAATCCTTGACCTACATGATCTGTTTATTTCTTTTCATTTTATTTTTAATTTATTAAATAAAAGATCTGTTTCTAACGTCCCTTCCAATAGTCTATGAATCTATAGACTTCTTACAGAAGCATGGAGACCTAGTCAAAGATCTAATTTACTGCAACAGATAGAAATATAGATGTAGATCTACATCTATACAACTGATATAGCTATAATTAGATGCTTAACATATAACTATATTGTATATTAATTATAAATTGTTACATTTATTTGTATTATTATATATTACATACATATTAATAATATGTGTATATGTACGTGTGTGTATAATCTACTGTGTGTAAGGCACTGGAATAAGTGTTAGGGATAAAAAAATAAAGACAAGACCGTCTCTTACTTCAAGTAGCCAACATTGTATAGTCTATATTAGGGGAAGTACACAAATAAAGATGTAATCCTGTGTTCCAGCCTAGAACCCTAAGATTCTTCTCATTGTAGAGACACTGTGAGAATGATGAGCCAATGACACACGTTTATATGACAGGCAGAGTTGGTGCAAGAGCCTGGCAAGGAAGAAACTTCCTTACTTTCTGCTTTGAGAGGACACATAAGGTTCAAGACCATTTAGGGGGAGAATTCCCAAAAGAAAGAGAAAAAAACATGTGGACATGTAAAGGAGCTAGAGCCTCAACAGGTCCTTGATTTCCAGCTTGCCTCCTGAGACTTGGGAAGGGCCTTAATTTAAAAGGGCCATGGTCTCCCATTGTATCTGGGCCATCTCCAGCCATCCTGATCTATTTCTGGCCACTGGATCTAGGTGACTCCAGAGGAGAAAGTGAGACTGGTGTCTTTGCACAGCCCTCCCTCACTTAAGTCCAATTCACTTGGAAGTCCTGGCATCATCTTCCAGGTGTCATGGTCTTCTTCGAGAACAAAAGACAAGCGACAGCAGCCACCCTGTAAACTTTGGAGAATTTTTCCTTGGGTGAGATAAAGACCTCTTTTCTCTTAGTTGATCTGAGATATCTTACTCCTAGTCAGAAAATTCATTCATTCTATGCTTTGTCTAAGATAGTCTAGATTTCTATTTGCTGTCTGTTTGAATAAATGGGTTTATTAACTATTCACTATTTGAGATGGTCTTTTATGTAACAAGCATTTTGTGGGAAATAATTAAGCTTGTGGGAATAACCCTGAGTAATCTCTCTTTTAAGGAAAGCAGGTTGAACCTGTGGAAAAAATAAATAAATTCCCCCAGACTATCAGTACTTAGAGGATGAAGAAAGATAGATACAGTTCTAGTTTGGTGTCCTGTCTCCAGAGAAAGCAGAGTAGTCAGTTTCATGGCCCCCTTCCCCTGATCCCCTCCTGGAGGGAATTAACGTCTCTTCCTAGGAATTCCTTTGCCTTTTCCTGCCCAATTTTCATTTCCTAAATCAACAGAAAAGAATCTAATTCTCCCTGTTCCTCGTTTATTTGAGTCAGGGGAGGCTCCTTGAGGAATCTTACACAATTAGTCTCTTTACGTAAGCCTGTACTTGGGTTTTCTTAGTTGAGACCCAAGGACTCCAAGTCTGCCTAGGATTCCTGTTCACTTTTCCCCCTTTGAGTCCGTTTTCCATTTTGCTCTCATATGGTGATTTTGTTGTTTTTTATTGAATTGTTTCAGTCATGTCTATCTCTTTGTGATCCCATTTGGGGTTTTATTGGCAAAGATACTGGAATGGTTTGCCATTTCCTTCTCCAGCTTATTTTACAGATGAGGAAACTGAGGCAAACAGGGTTAAGTGACTTGCCAGAGTCACGTACTTAGCAAATGTCTAAGGTTGGATTTGAACTCAGGAAGAGGAGTCTTATTGACTCTAAGTCTGGCACTCTACCCACTGCACGACCTAGCTGCCCTCATACAGTGATAGATCCCCAAAATTAATAAGTTAGAAAAAATGTTTTCGTTTTAAAAATAAGTAAACAGGTATTGTTCTAAGAGAACAAGGATTATGCTTGGATGGATTCCCTCAGCACCAAGCATTAATCAATGCTCAGTAAGTGTTTTTGGTGATGCTGTTTCTCTAAATATTCTCTGACCCTGTCTGCCTTCACTAATGGTTACTCTGTGCCCTTCACCTGTGTTAGTCTTCCACATATCAGCTGAGTAAGGAAGCACTTTCATGCCTAAGGATCTAAGAAAGATCCTCTACCCATCCACAGAAATTCACTTTAAAAGTAAAGAAAAAGGCAGCTAAAAAAAGACAGAGAGCTTTCTGAACATCTTTTAAAAGTCATTTCTAGATGTCCTTCCTGATTTATTCTCAATTCTGGTTATGATAGGCCATATATGTGACTGATTTCCATCTTCTCTATGTGGGTGAGTGACTGAACCTCTAGGCACCGGCTAGTCTCTGTGTGGGACTTGTTCAGTGCAGGGCTGATGTTATCTTTTTTTTTTTTCTTTTTGGAGGGCAATTGAGGTTGTGACTTGCCCAAAGTCACATGACTAGTAAGTGTGTCAAGTGTCTGAGGCCAGATTTAAACACAGGTTCTCCAGACTTCACGGCTGGTGCTCTATTGTCTGTGCCACCTAGCCACCCCTAGGGCTGATGTTATCTTAATGTTTATTATAGAATTCATTGTTATTATTATAGCAGGGCAATGTAGTATAATGATCATAGTGTTCAGAATATAAACTGCCCCTGAATATAGGCTGTTCTACTAAGTGATCTCTTTCTTTCTCTTTCTCCCCTTCTCCACTTTTTTCTTCCTCCCCCCTCCCCCTATCCACTTCTCTCTTCCTTGCCCTCTCCTCTTTCTCCATACATACATTTGTGTGTATACAGATATATATTTATATATCTGTATACACATACACACATATGTGTGTATATATATATATATATATATTATATATATGTATATAGTTTTGTTTTGAATTTGCTAAATATATACTAGGCACTATATACTAGGCTGTAGACTGTAGGGTCTTGACATGGGAACTACATATGTGTGTATATATATATTATATATATTATTCATTTCAATAAAATAGATTTTCTTTTTACTTCTATGTATTTTATAAATTTAAAAACATTCTGAGAAGAGGTTCATTGGCTTTACCAGGTGACCAAAGAGATCACAAAATTGATCCCTGATCTAGAGATACAAAGAAAAATTTTTTTAAAAGAGAAATAAAGTCACTGCCTAGGAAGTGACTAGCACAGTGGAGGAGGTTGGACGTTGAGGGAGGACCATTCTTCTGCCTCTTATTAAGGATGAGTAATTTAGACTTATATTTTGTGGTTATATTTAAATTTTACTCCTCCATAAAATGGGAAAAATAATAAGGACTCATAGAGGGCTCAAAGAGATGGTACCTATCTCACAGGATGGTTATGATGTTCAAATAAGATAATGTATTTAAACCACTTTGCAAAAATTCAAAATACCATATAAATATCTGTTATTACTATAAGAAGCTTACCAGTCTACTGGGGGATTAAACATGTATATAGATAAATAGTACCAGAGAATTAGGAGAGAGAATGAGATTGAGAGAGAAGAGGAAAGGAAAAGAGAGAGGAGAGAGAAATAGGGAGACAAAGAGAGACAGACAGAACACTAACAAAGGTATTACAAGCTTTGGGCTGGAGGAGGCACCAGAGCTGAGTCTAAAAGGAAGTTAAGGATTTTAAGAGGTGGAGATGAGGAGGGAGCACCTTCCAGGCATGGGGGATACGTCAAGCAAAGGAAGTAAGGTGATATAATGCCAATGTGATACCCATATGCATATTTCCAGGGTAGATTCACAAAATATAATAAACTCTCTTCCTCAAAGGCAAAACCAAAATATTTATTTGGAATATCATTAGGATACCAGGAGGTAAGATTTAGCAGGGTACTCATCACTAAACTAGAAAGCGCCAATATCTCAAGCCTTGTTTCTCTTAGGCCTCCCCGCAGACAAGCTCCTTTAGGCAAATTCCTCCCTCTGCTCACTTAAGCTACTTCTCTCTCTCTGCTCTCTCTCTCTCTTTCCTTGGGCAACCTCCTCCCACACACTGGGCTCCAAGTGTCTCAGACTCCATGTAATCACAGGCTCCATGTGTTAGGCCTATTAATGGGTAGGGAAGATCTTCCTATTTCATTAACATTACAGGTAAGAAATAGACCCTTGGTTGAGGAAGAGCAAAAAGACCAGTTTAAAGGGAAAGAATCTAGAATTTAAAGTTCTATAATCAAATGTTAACATATATATGTATGTGGGTGTATATATATATATATATATATATATATCTTATTAGCTACACGCAACTGGGAATTAAGATATATAAGCACTGGGGTAAGGAGACCCATCCTGCCCTACTAGAAAGTCAGAGGGGTGATGGGGGAGGACATAGGAGAGAGCAGAATGGGGGAGGGGCTATACAGTGGGATTACTCTTTTGAGGTGGTGGGTAGGGAAATGATGGGGAGAAAATTTATAACTCAAAATATCCTGGAAATGAGTGATGTAAACAAGAAAATAAATAAGATTTTTTAAAAAGACCAGTTTAATTGATATTTTGGGTACAGAGGCAGGAGTAAAGTAAAATAAGTCTGGAAAACTAGGCTGGAGCTAAACTGTGAGGATGTTTAAATGCCAGCCTAAGGTGTTTGTATTTTATCCTAGAAGCAGTAAGAAGCCACAGAAGAAGACTTTTGAGCAAAGAAGTGATATGGTCAGACCTGTGCTTTAGGAAGATGGTTTTGCTCTATAGAGCATTGGAAAAAGAGAGAGAAAGGAAATAGGAAGACCAAATTAGGAGATTTTACAAGAGTCCAGGCAAGAGGTGATGAGTACCTGAACCTGAGTATAAAAATGATTGACTACTCGGGTCACCCACAGTTTTCATATTTGCCAGATTTCAATAAAATTAGTCTATATTCAAAACAAAACTGGTCAGAAGTTTGGCAGGTAAGCCAATTTCATGGGAGATTTCCTCCCTTTCTCCCACCATTGAGGGGAGGCTTTAAGGGGAAGCAAGTGACAGCAATTCCACTAAGATATTGTAGAAAAATTAGATGAACCTGAATACTGAGAGAAATGAGTTGAGGGAAAGATCTTCTCCCCAGAAAAAATAAAAGTAACCTTAGAGGTCAAAGAAATGGAGCTACATGATTGCATAAATAGATTCAGACCCTCAGTCTAAATTTTATTTGATGGAAGGAGCTCACTGCTTCTATCTTGGAAGCCTCCACTATCTTAGAGATTTGCTAGGCCACCAGAATATTCTGATGTGATTAACCTCAAAGAAAACATCCCCACTGGAACAAACCAGATCTTTGGTAATTCTTGAGACTCCAGACCTAATGCTTCAACCCCAAGATTAACATATACTCCCTCCCAATCACCTGACATCCTGTTCTTATTTTTCAAGCTCCCAAGTATGAAAAACAACTGATCTTAAGATAAGCTGGTAAACTGACATGAACTTTTCTGTTGCCATGTCATGTCACCCCAGAGCTAAATAGCAACTTTGTATCAATCAATAAGCATTTCTTAAATACCTACTATGCTCCAGGGAGGCTGGCTGGGTGATTTGGTGGATAGAGCACTAGGTCTGGAGTTAGGAAGATCTGAGCTCAAATGTGATTTTGGCTACCAGCTGTTAACCCTTGTTTGCCTTAGTTCCTCATCTGTAAAATAGAGACACACCGGAAAAGGAAATGGCAAACCACTCCAATATCTTTACCAAAAAACATGAGTCTGACATGACTGTAAAACTAAGCAACAATAGCAATGGTGTGTGCCAGGAACTGTGCTAAGTGCTGGAAATGCAAAAAGGGGCAAAAGATCTCTCAGGGAGCTTACAGTCAAAAGGCGAAAACAACATGTAAAAAAAATGTGTAAGCAACTTATCTACAAGACAGATAGGAAATAATTAACAATGGAATTAAGAGCGGTCGAGGAAGGTTTCCTGGAGAAGGTGAGATTTTAGTTGGGACTTAAAGTAAGCTAAGGAGGACAGTATTTGGAGTGGGAGAAAGAACATTCTGGGCATTGGGGACAGCCAGGGAAAATGCCCAGAACTGAGAGGTAGAGTGTCATGGAGCAGCCAGGAGACCAGAATCACTTAACTGAAGGTACAGAGTGGGAAATAAGGTGGAAGGAAACAGGAATGGTAAGAAGGGAGCTAGTTATGAAGGGGCTTTGAATTCCAGACCATTTTGTATGTGTTTCTGGAAGCAATAGGAAGCCACTGGAGTTTATTGAGTGTGTATAAGGGGAGAAAAAAGGGGGTGACAAGATCAGACCTGTATTTTAGGAAAATCACTTTAGTGGTGGAATGGAGGATGGACTGGAGTGGGGAGAGACTTGAGGCAGGCAGACCCACCAGCAGGTTCCTGCTATAATCAAATGTGAGGTGATGAGCTCCTGCACTAGAGTGGTAGCAGTGTTAGAGGAGAAAAGGGAGTTTATTCAAGAGATGTTCTGTTTTATTATTTTTTTTTGTCTTTTTGGAGGGGGGAAGGCTGGGCAATTGGGGTTAAATGACTTGCCCAAGGTCACACAGCTAGTAAATGTTAAGTGTCTGAGGCCTAATTTGAACTCGAGTCCTCGACTCCAGGGCTGGTGCTCTATTCACTGCACCACCTAGCTGCCCCTAAGAAGTCCTATTCTAAGGGCTGTTGCTGATAGGCAACTGCCTACCTGCTAGTAATTATTAAAACCCTTTTTCTTATCTTCTAGCCTGGTCTCTAACCAAATGGATCAAGGTGAGAGCAAGTACTCCCTGGAGCATCTTAGAAACTCTAGGCTGAGGAATTCCCCAACAATATTTAGAGGAATGAGGAAGTCTCCCAAGTGGGGAAAGGGATGTCCATTGTTCGGGTGGTGGCTACTCTGGGCACTGCGAGCATGACTTCCTGGAAGCTGTCAACGGTTGCAGAAATGAATATAGAGACATTCTGTGTTGGTCTGCCTCATGATTGGGAGCAGTCTCTTTCCACTGGTTGTGTAGCCAGAATTGCCTGTGAATTTTAAATCTACCAGACCTAGGTAGGTTGTCTCTTTTTCCTACAATGTCCAGGGGGTGAAGATTATCATTCAGCACTGCAGTAAGCTGGGGAAAGGCTTGAAGGTCACCTTCCCGTAACTTCACACCATGTGGCCCCAAGAAATAGACTCAGAGTTTTAGTATGTTCTGTTTGTTCTTTTCAGTTCTAGGTTCAGTGACTAGAGTCTACAACCTGGGAGCTCAAGCAGTGGGGACAATGGAGCCCAAGATACCCGGCAAGTTCCTGGAATAATGAAAGCATAGTTAGATAAAATAAACCAACATATTTACCATGCCTGATATCACATGTCTCATTCTACACCTACTCTAATGAAAGGATAGAGATATAAATATCCTTTAAATTCTCTGGCGTCAACTAGCCCATAAATATTTATTAAGCATTTATGTATCAGGCACTCTGCTAAGTACTAGGGTTATAAAAAAAGGCAAAAGAAAGTTCCCGTTCTCAAGGAGCTCATGATCTAATGGGGAGAATACAACACATAAAAAAGAAGGTGAAAAGGAATGTGTGTATGGGTGTATGTGTGTGTGTGCGTGCATGTGTGTGCGCGTGCGTGTGCACAGTGACTCATGAGGAAGTATGAGTTGGAGTGGAGTCAAGTTGGCTGTTTGGTGTCTTTTAGTACTGTTGTTTTCTTGAGGTCGTTCTGTATATTATTCTCTTGGTTCTGCTTTCGTAGCTTGTCTCAGGTGATCATACAAAGTCTGGCTATAGCTCTATTTGTTTACCCCTAGAAAAATAGATCTTAAAAGCCATATTATCACTCTCCAGGCACATCCTCTTCCTTTCCCCCACCCAGTATTACCTGCCATGTCCCTTAGCTTCCCTTTATAGTTTGTAAACAGAGAGATAAAGAAATCTAGAAGTAAATCTATAAAGCTTTGGGCAGCTTTCCCTGGACAAAAATAGTAAGGGCATTTAAAAACCTGAAGTTTTCTGGTTAAATCTCTAAACCAGCCACAGAAAATAAATTTAGAAAATGAAGGGTCAGCCAGGCATATCCTCTGTCTCATAGGAATTTAGAAGGACCTCAGAGGTTAACTAGTCCAATTATTTTCTAAAGCAGGTGGTAGGGAGAGATGGCCCTGATGATGGCACCATTATTTCAGATTCAGTTTGTGGACCAAATAAGCTACTCTTAGGTCATTGAACAGTTTAAAAAAAAAAAGGAGACGGTAATGGTAATGGAATTTAAAGATCCCCTTGTATTGGCTTGATTTTGGGGTTAAGTGTTAAACCCCAGAGCTTGTGAATCCTACTTGCAGAATGGACTTATTGGCACAAAGAGAGAGGGCTGAACTGGCAGGAGTTGGTGTGGTGGATTTAGAGACAGGCCCAAGCATAAGAGGTCAGAAGAACTTTTGCGGAGTAGTATCATGGAGGCAGAGAGAGAGGAGAATTGCCAGGGGCCAGAGTTGCTGAGAGAGAGACTGCTGAGGGCCAGTTGGAGCTACCCAGGACTTTTGAAAACTGCCACCTGGAGCTGTGGAGAACTGAGGAGGCACGGCTGTGATGCCAGTATTTTGTCTGTCTGTTTTGCCAGATTCCTCTCCTGGTGAAGGACGGTCTGGTTGTTGCAGAGGTCCTAGAACCTTGCTTTTGGTTCAGAAGCCCTGACGGAGGATTTTCTTGTTGTATGTTTACAGAATTCCTGGAAGAGGGTCTTGCCGATGTTTTCAGGGGTCCTGAGATTGTATTTCAGTCAGAGAGTGAATTGATGAGGACACTGGCAATGTATATTGTGGCTTTGTTAAGTTTTGTCTCCCCAGGAACAGATTGCTGAGAACTTGCCTGGCATCAAGATGAAGAAAAGACCTCCCCTTTGAGTATTAAATGCTGTGATGATATCTTAACCTTGTTGTGGCTTAGAGATAGATGGTCTTTGCTCTCCACTGCCCCTTTTGAGAAGGTGATTGGTGTTAACTGATGATAATTGTAATTCAGTTGTGATCCAAGGGTGGGAAACTTTTGACTTTTTGTGCTCTGTGACTGACCAAATGAATGTACTTTGTTTATGATTGGAAACTAATCTGCATTTGAAAAGAGAGACTTTGTGACTCACTAAATGAATGTAGTAGCCAGGGGTGGGATACTTTGACTCTACACTTTGTGATTGAATTGAGATACTTTGTGATTGAACTGAGAACTTGCTAAATGACTGAGTTGCACTGTATTTTGATTTTCTCTGTTCTGTGAATGTTTTGCCTTAATTTGTCATTGAATAAATGGAGAGTACTATGGTACTATCCCGAACCTTGGAAGTTGCCTTTGCTCGACATTGCAGTTACTTAACTCTAACATAGCAAGGATATGCAACAAGGATGTGGTAGCTTCCATAGATGCCATCCATATGAAAACACATCCAGTCATATGGTCAGGGTGTGGTGCCTTGTGTGTTCTTAACGCATTCACGAAGTCTGAAGGGCACTGATCTCAAGTGAGTGGAATCCTTTCATGCTCCCAAGTGACCAGAAAGTCCACTCTCATTATACTATTTTAATCCCAGTATGTTACTTTGAAATCTGTCTCCCTGTAACTTTCATGCTTGTGAAATTTAGTTAGAGCAACATGGAACAAAACTAATCTTTTCTCAGATGAGACCTTCAAATATTTAAAGAAGACAGCTATTGTGTTCTTCGTAAGTTTTTTTTCCCTCTTTCTCTAAGGTTAACATTTCCAATTCCTCCAGGCAGTTACTCCTGTTGCAGAATTTTGAATCTTCTCATCATTTTCATCAATTTCTTCTGTACTCTGAATCCTGTTTGCCAATGACTTTCTTAAAATGGACACAATATTCTGATCAGAGGGGGTGTCATAGGGCTATCATCTGCTTCATCCTGTGCCCATTTTTCTAAGCACATGGAAGATTATTTTTTCCCTAGTGCTTAACACAATGCTTAGTACATGGTAGACACTTAATAAACATGTATTAATTGATTGATTTTGGTAGCCATGTCACACTGTTGATATATATTGAGCTTTTGGTCTGTTGGTCTTTTTCACTGTCAAACTATATCTCTCCCATCTTGTTCTTGTCTGATTGGTTTGGTTTTTTTTTTTTTTAAGAATAAGTCCAGGATGGGTAGGTGGCACTGAAGTCAGGAGTACCTGAGTTCAAACCTGGCCTCAGACACTTAACAGTTACTAGCCATGTGACCTTGGGCAAGTCACTTAACCCCAATTGCCTGGCCTTCCCTCTCTAAAGATGAAAAAAAAATAAGTCCAGGGTATTTTGTGTTATTAAAGTCATCACACATGTCTGGAATTTAGCATAATGCCTAACATATAATAAGAGCTTAATTTTTTTTTATTCATTTATATTAGATTTTTCCCTATTATCATAATATGTGAATTCTCTTTGGATCTAGGCCCCAAGGTATCTGCTATCTTTCATGGCTTATCATCTGAAAAGTTGAGAAGCATGTCCTCTGTATCTTCATCTGAGTCACTGATAAAAATGTTGAAGAAGGCCAAGGACAGAGCCCTGTGTTATTCCAATATAGACTTCCTTCTAGCCTAAACTAACCTGGTTCTCTGAAGTCAAATTCTAGCACAATCTTTTGTGTCACAAGCTGTTGAATTTGAACTTTACAGACAAACTTTTAAGCCTTAATGCAGAAGAAAAACATAGGTAACTGTGGTTCTCGACGGCCTGGTCAGCAGCCTATGGGTAGGGCTCTTCATCCCACCTGGGTACACATTGGTGAAAGCATGGAGCGATATTGACTAGTCGGGCATCTGAGGAAGACAGAGGGAAAGGGAACCTGGGCCTTTCTGGCTGAAGTGCTATGATGAGGCCAAGGGAGAGTTAAGAACTCCAAACCAAATTTCCAGGTAAAGGTTTAGGTAAAGAGACTGAATTTGGAAACACAGAAATGAGAATTTGAAGTCTGTCTACTTTGCAGTTAGAAATGTAGGAGCATTGCATCCTATACAGGTGATTTTATGGGTCTGTTCCTGGCTAATAGACTGACTACCTGGCCTCAAGTAGTCTCCCCTTCATCTGTCTTGCACTCCCTGGCACTTGCCAAAATGTTAGTTCTAACCAACCAGACACTTTAAGAAGACCATGTCCTCCATTTCTGCTTAGAGGTACTGGAAACTGTTGACATATATTGTTTTCCAGTTTTTCTTCAGTCTTATGGGGTGGTCAGAGAAGTCCTAATCAGGTTACAGACAGAGTGGATATCCTTAGTTTCTCAGTTAACAATGACCATCAGTCACTAGAACAGTAGAACAGTCTCCTAAGGACCATATTTGTTCCTCTAATGCACCTAAAGCAAAAACTGGCCTACATGAACTATTCTATCCATGAAACTATGGCCAAGCATAGAAACCATTTGTTTCCTCCCATAGCTGATCTACTGAGGCTAGAAATTTGCAGATGGTTTTGTTTGGTACTCATGGCCCAAGAGCCACCTTCTCAAAAGCAACTTGCCAGTTGTCACGTTTATGTTTCCTGATTAAAGTACTGCTAATTGTTTTCCCAGCCAACATAACCAGGTTCCCTACTTGCCTCTAAGAATGAGCTGCAATGATTCAGGTGTCCTGAGCAGGACCCTGGCCCAAGATGATCTCAATGAACAGCAGCTTTGCACTCCCTTTTATAATCTTTTTAGTTAAGATAGTTGAAAGTGAGAAGCTTACAAGAAGGGCAAGGTTTAAAGACAATGATTAACACACTCATATATGGTAAATTATTCACTAGCACATGATAGGCTGAGCACAGGAAGAGAGACATGATTAGCAGATAGAACATAGAACTGGGAACAATTCTTTTTCAGAAACAAAATATTAAAATTGAAAGAGAAATTAAGGGTTTTCTAGTCCAATTTCAGTCTAATCCATGAACTCTGTGGCTAGTTATTCAGTTTCTGCTTGCACCCTGCCAATGACAAGGAACCCCATTTCCCATTGTTGCAGGGGTCGTCTCAAAGAATTCAGATTCAGACCATCTCCAATCAAAGCAAAGGCATTTATTGCAGCTTACACTGTCCAGCGAATTGAGTTCCAAGAGGAACTGGCAACTTCAATAAGATGAGGCAGGCAATTTTATCAGTTAGTGATGATGATTCCACAACAGAAATTATGAATGTTAAAAAGATGAGGGGTGAAGGGGGACCAGAGCCAAGATAGCAGAGTAAAAGTAAGGATTGACTTGAGCTCTCCCCCAAACCTCTCCAAATACCTGTAAAAAATGACTCTAAACAAATTCTAGAGTGACAGAACCCACGAAATGGCAGAATGAAACATCTGTCCAGCCCAAGACAGCCTAGAAGTCTAGTAAGAAGGGTATATCACACAGGGCTGGGAGTGGAGCACAGTCTGGTGTGGGCTGCACCAGCACAGGGCAGGCCTCAGGGATTGAGTCACTGGCAGCTGTGGCAGTTTTCAGGCTTTTCAACCTACAAATGCCAAAGACAGCATAGAAGATCAGTGGGAAAACTGTGGGCTCTGGGTAAAAGAGGAGTGTGGTTCAGTTGGGGTTCAGTCCCAGCCTCAGCACCATAGAGGTGGTGCTGGTGATGGTTGTGGCAGTGGCAGCTGCTTCCAGAGCTCTGGGCCCACAGAGAGTGGGGGATTGAGCAGCCAAGACAAAACCCCTGAAGCCTGGGACAGTATTACTACCACCACCCCCTACCCCATTGGAAGCAGAGGCCCATCTTAACAAAGTTAGAAAGTCAAGTATTGACTGGGAAAATGAGCAAACAGTGTAAAAAAAGTTCAGATTATAGAATCTTACTTTGATGACAAAGAAGATCAAAACATAGAACTAGAAGAAGACAAAAAAGTCAAAACTCCTGCATCAAAAACCTCCAAGAAAATGTGAATTGGTCACAGGCCATGGAAGAGTTCAAAAAGGATTTTGAAAATCAAGTAAGAGAAGTAGAGGAAAAATTAGGAAGAGAAATGAGAGTAATGCAAGAAAATCATGAAAAATCAGTCAACAGCTTACTAAAGGAGATCTTTCAAAAAAAAAAAATAACAGGCAGCTAGGTGGTGCAGTGTATTCACTGGCCCTAGAGTCAGGAGGACCTGGGTTCAAATCCAGCCTCAGACACTTAACACTTATTAGCCATGTGACCTTAGGCAAGTCACTTAACCCCAATTGTCCTGCCTTCCACCTTCCAAAAAGAAAAAAAAGAAAAAATACTGAAGAAAATAACACCTTAATAAATAGACTAACCCAAATGACAAAAAAGGTCCAAAAAAGTCAATCAGGAGAAGAATGCCTTTAAAAAGAAGAATTGACCAAATGGAAAAGGAAGTCCAAAAGCTCACTGAAGAAAATAATTCCTTCAAAATTAGATTGGAGGAAATGATAGCTAATGACTCTATGAGAAATCAAGAAATTATAAAAAGAACCAAAAGAATGAAAAAATAGAAAACAATGTGAAATATCTCATTGGAAAAACCACTGACCTGGAAAATAAATCCAGGAGAGATAATTTAAAAATTATTGAACTACCTGAAAATCATGATCAAAAAAAGAGCCTAAACATAACTTTCAAGGAAAACTGCCCTGACATTCTAGAACCAGAGGGTCAAATAGAAACTGAAAGAATCCACCTATCACCTCTTGAAAGAGACCCCAAAAGGAAAATTCCTAGGAATATCATAGCCAAATTGCAGAGTTCCCAGGTCAAGGAGAAAATATTGCAAGCAGCCAGAAAGAAACAATTCAAGTATTGTGAAAATACCATCAGGGGCGGAGCCAAGATGGCGGCGTAGAAGCAGCAACACATCGCAGCTCTCACATAGCCACCCCAAAATACCCATAAAATAGGACTCTAAACCAATCCTGGAACTCCAAAACGCACACAAAGATACTTCCCACTAAAGTCAGCTCGGCTACGAGGAACCGTATCAGCACTGTATCAGCACTGCGAACCGAAACCAGCCTGGCCTGAAGCCATGGCTGTGCCCCGGGGGCGGCTGGACGGGAAGGGCTGAGAAGCTTCAGGTGAGCGGATTAGC
>CM053582.1:379044853-379055460 GCA_028627135.1 Pseudochirops cupreus | reverse complement strand
ACAGAATTGCCCAGATATTCTAGAACCAGAGACTAAAATAGAACTTGAAAGAATTCACCGATCACCTCCTGAAAAAGATCCCCAAAAGAAAATGCCATCAGGATAATACAAGATCTAGCAGCTTCTACATTAAGGAATCAAAGGACTTGGAATATGATATTCTGGAGGTCAGAGGAGCTAGGATTAAAACCACAAATCATCCATCCAGAAAAACTGAGTATAATACTTCAGGGGGACAAATGGATAGTCAATGAAATAGAGGACTTTCAAGCATTCTTGATGAAAAGACCAGAGCTGAATAGAAAATTTGACTTTCAAATACAAAACTCAAGAGAAGCATGAAAAGGTAAACAGGAAAGAGAAACCATAAGGGACTTATTAAAGTTGAACTGTTTACATTCCTATTTGTAACTCATGAGACCTTTCTCAGTATTAGGGTAGTTGGAGGAAATATAGACAGGTAGGTAGGTAGAAAGATAAATAGAGAGATACACAGATAGACAGACAGACAGATAGATAGATAGATAGATAGATAGACAGATAGAAAGATAAATAGATGGCACAGAGTGAGTTAAATAGGAAAGGACGATATCTAAAAAATAAAATTAAGGGGTAAGAGAGGAATATATTGGGAGAAGGAGAAAGGGAGAGATAGAATGGGGCAAATTATCTCACATAAAAGAGGCAAGAAAAAGGTTTCGCAATGGAAGGGAAGAGAGGAGAGACGAGAATGTTACTTTCCTCAGATTTGACTTGAGGAGGGAATACCATACACAATCAACTGGATATCTTACCCTATAGGAAAGCAAGGAGGTATAGGATGGGGGGAATGATAGAAGGGAGGGCAGATTGGGGGAGGGGGTAATCAAAAGCAAATACTTTTGAAAAGGGACAAGGTCAAAGGAGAAAATAGATTAAGTGGGGGGAGGTAGGATGGAGAGAAATAAAGTTAGTCTTTTACAACATGACTATTATGAAAGTGCTTTGCATAACTACACATGTATAACCTACATTGAATTGCTTGCCTTCTCAATGAGGGTGGGTGGGGAGGGAAGAAAGGGGAAGATTTGTAACTCGAAGTTTTAAAAACAAATGCTAAAAATAGTTTTTACATGCAACTGGCAAATAAGTTATTTAGGCAATGGGGTATAGAGATCTTATCTTGCCCTATGAGAAAACAAAGGAGAAGGGGATAGGGTGAGGACGTGATAGAATGGAAGGCAGATGGGGGGAAGGGGGGGTAATGAGGTCATCAGAATGTATGCCATCTTGGGTGGAGGGAGGGGAGAGATAAGGAGAAAATTTGGAATTCAAAAATCTTGTGGAAATGAATATTGAAAACTAAAAATAAATAAATTTTAAAAAATAAATTAAAAGGCAGGATGAGTTCGTCAAGGGATTAGGTAATAGGCAGTGGTCCCAGGCTTGGTGGAACTATGCATATGATTACCCATAATATATACAGAAAACTCATGGAGGTGGTCTGTATGTATGATAATAATATTATTATAAGCCTCTCTACATCATAAATTCTCCTAAAGGATCGCTTTTGCTATTACTGTGCAGGTGCCTACTTAGGGAAAATTCCTTCTACTGTTTTGGAGTTCATATCCTGCTCAGACATTCTGGCAATGCTGCTTTTTTATTGGCTGGCTATTGTAATCCTGTCTGAGATTAGATAGATGTGGTTGTGGTTAAGTACATGAACACACCTACTGTTTCTGTGGGAAATATGAGGAATGGGTCTAGGGGCAGTGGCTAGTATTCTATCACTTGGACACACCTGCTGTCCTAGTGGGACATGACTTCATGGGCACATCTGCTATTCTAGTGAGGCATATACGAGGAAGTTAGGATACTGAGTTGGAGGGCAGTGGCTAGGTAGGGGCAATGGGCCTGCTGTTCAGTGAGGCCCATAAGGAAGTTAGAATTTTGAGGTCAGAGGCAGCTTTATTAGAATTCCATTGATATCTTCAAAGAAAATATCTCTAGTTCTTCAACATTTTAATTCTGTTTTCCCTTTTTTACATTGCCTGGTATCTCCTTTGCCCCACTCAGGAATCTGGCTGCACATCGTATCTACCCTCTCTCCTCAGATCTATAATTTCATTTTTTTTTTTTACGTCTCTCATGATTCTAGTACTCCAGCATCATAAGGCTCCCTCCTGCCCAATACACTGCCCAAAAGTGAACTGTCACCAATGGGCAGATAAACATAAGGGCTCTCGTAGTGACAGAACCTCACCCCTGCCACAACCAGTTCTACTTCTAACCCAGCTGTCATCCAGGGAAACAACTCGTGGTTAAAGGGCCATTCATCCCTACCAACTGCCATTCATAGGGCAGGCAGACCAGCCTAGCTAAAGGAGTAGGGCACCCTCAGGAAGACACAGGAAGCAGAATGTGCCAGGCAAGTTAAACCACCACCACCTTGAATAATATCTGCCTTTGGATCCTGGTGAAAATAGCCCAGGAGCCTGGGAAGAGCAATACTTGCAATCCACTATTTGCAGCCATCATTGTGGGAACCAGATGTGAAGATAAAGACTAACTGCTCCCCTAGGTGCTAAAACCACAACTTTTGAAGACCCAGGAAAGAAAGCTCTTGTAACCAAAGTCTTTGGGACTAATTGTGTGGAAATGACATGAAAGAACAGGCATTACCATCTGTTTTGCTGTTTCATATTAAGGACCATGGGACCTTTCTATCTATTTCTATCTATTTGCGCTAAAACTTTCCGTATGTGTTGTCTCCCCCATTAGAATGTGAACTCCCTGAGATCAGGAACCAGCTTACTTTTCTTTTTGTATCTGCAGCATTTAGTATATTACTTTGTACCGAGTAGGCACTTAATAAATGCTTCATTCATTCATTATATTACCAATGTCCTTATTTTGTTCTAGATCCCATATTTCTATGCAAGGTGCCAGAGCAGTAACTGCAGATTTCTGCACTTGGGCAAAGTACAACAAACCATGCCTGAAACAAGTAATTGCTAAGAAACTGGGTTGCAGGGGAGAAGGGGAGAGCTGTGAGTGGAGGTGAATGAGGAGAGAGGTTGTGACCTCTGATGATCATATCTGATAACTTATTTTAATTAATTATTCTTGCTAGAGTGCTAAGTTTAATTGGTTCTGTACTTTTGAAGAATTAAAAAATGCTATCTAAAACCGTAAGGCAGAATCTCAGTTGCCTTACCATAGTTAGGATTCTAAACATTACATTAGAATTCAGTGGTTCTCAACCTTCCTAATGCCACAACCCTTTAATAATCGTGTGGGCGTATCTGCATGTGGGTGGACCCGCCTGGAGACAGATAGAGGAGCGGTGTCTCCGTTCCTAAGACCATTGGAAATATGTGTTTTCCTACGGTCTTAGGCGACCTCATTTGACCCCCAAAGGGGTAGTGACTCACAGGTTGAGAGCCTCTGCATTAGGTTGTAAATTCACTAGTGCAAGGACTGTCATTTGCTTCTTTTTCTATCCATAGCACTTAGCACAGTGCCTGGAACATAGTAGTCACCTGATAAATGTTTATTGGTTGTTGAATTGAACAAAGTCTTATTTTGTATTAATTTAGGCAGCTACATGCCTCAGTAGATAATGCATTGGACTTGAGAGTGAGGAAGATCTGAATTCAAATTCAGCTTCAGACACTTTCTAGCTCTGTGACCCTGGACAAATCATTACCCTTCCTGTGCCTCAGTTTCCTCGTCTGAAAAATGGGAATAATAATAGACTCTACCTTCTGGCCTTATTTAATATCAATGAGATAATATTTGTGAAACATATTGCAAATCTTTAAGCATTAATAAATGCTACCTGTTATTACTGGCAGTAAGGTGGTACAGTGAATAGAGTGATGGGGCCTGGAATCAGGAAGATCTGAGTTCAAATCTAGCTTCAGATAGTTATTAGCTATATGAACCTGGTCATGTCATTTAATCTTGTTTGCCTCAATTTCTTCATCCTGTAAAATGAGCTGGAGGAGGAAATGGCAGACCACTTCAGTATCTTTGCCAAGAAGGGGTCAGACACAGCTGAAGAGGACTACATAACAAGTTATTATTATTAATATTAACTTTTTTCAGCATCCCTGCTATCTGCTGTCACAAAACTCTTGACAATCATTTTTCTTTGTTTTCCTCATAACTAGTTACAGGATATGGCTTATCCAGAAGGTAATCAGGCATTTTCTTAGTGCCTTAGGAAGTAATACAAACTTTTCCAGAGTGAGAATTTAGGTAGAGGAGGAATAAATGGTAAGTTACACTCTCCTCATAGAAATTCATCTAGATAAGAATTTGTCCAACTTGGAGAATATAACTATAAAAACCAGGTCTTTATCATTCCAACCCCCAAATATTACTGACTCCTACGTCTACCATATTCTTTCCTGTCTCAAAGAAGAGATCTTCTGAAGAAGCTCCCCCTCTAGAGGCTTCTCTTTCCATTGTTTTCAAATATACACAGGTTTCCAAATCTTAAAAACAAAAAGAAAAAAACCTCCCTTAGACTCAGTGAACCCACTAGCTACTATTTCTCTTCTTCCTTTCACTCCCAGACCTCTCCCAGTGGTCTACATCTTCTTCCCCTATCTCTTATTCACCCACCCAATCTCCCCACCATTAAGCTTCTACCCAAGCACTCTACTAAAATGGCTTATAGGGACAACTCCAGGATGTACAGCTCCAGGCTGGCAGACATCTTCCAGCAGCCAAACATTTGAGAGCTTTAAAGAAGTCCAGAGGAGAAGGTCTCCCCCAGAGGTCAGAATTCCCACCCTCATCCCCAAAACTCCAGTGTTTCTGACCCCAGCTAAGTACCAGGTAAGTTGCTAGACCCCTATAGCCTCCAACTGTCAGCACCTGAGACTCCAGTACAAAATCAGTGACCAAGTTGCAAACTCGCAGCACAAGAAACTTGGGTCAGTGCCCCCTGTGCTCCAGCATGAGAGCTAAACTTTAAAAGCTATGAAATAGGCAAACACTATGAGCAAAAAGTAGAAATGGACAATGACCATAGGTTCTTATGGCAACAGGGAAGATCAAGGCACAGATTTAGAAAAGGACAACATTGTCAATATAACCACATCCAAAATCTCAAAGGGAAATATGAATTGGTCTCAAGTTCAAAAAACCTCTTGAAAGAGCTGGAGAAGGATTTTAAAAGTCAAATAAGAGAAGTAGAAGAAAAATTGGGAAAAGCAATGAGAGAGTCAATAGCCAGGAAAATGAAGGACAAAAATTGACTGTAGAAAACAAAATCTTTAAAAAATATTTTAAAAGTATGCTGAAGAAAGTAAGTCCTTAAAAAATACAATTGGCCAAATGGAAAAAAGCTCACTGAAAAAAACAACTCCTTACAAAGTAGAATTGGCCAAGTGGAAAAGACGATACAAAAACTCACTGAAGAGAACCCCTTAAAAAGTAAAATGGGTCAAATTGAAAAGGATGTACAAAATCTAATAGAAGAAAATAATTTGTTAAAAATTAGAATTGGGCAAGTGGAAACTAATGACTCTATATCAAGAATCAGTTGAACAGAAACCAAAGAATGAAAAAAATAGAAGAATATAAAAAAAGTCTCATTGGTAAAAACAACTGACCTGGAAAATAGATCCAGTAGAGACAATTTAAAAATTATTGGTCTGCCTGAAAACCATGATAAAAAAGAGAGAGAGAGAAAGAGAGAGAGAGAGAGAGAGACAGAGACAGAGACAGAGACAGAGAGACAGAGAGTCTGGACAGCATCTTTTAGGAAAACATCAAGGAAAATTGCCCTGAGGTCTTAGAATCAGAAGGTAAAATAGTCATCAAAAGAATCCACTGATCATCTGCTGAAAGAGATTCCAAATAGAGAATGTCAAAGAATATTGTAGCCAAGTCCCAAAATTAACAGGTCAAAGAGAAAATTCTGCAAGCAGCGGGAACAAAACAATTTAAATATAATGGAACCACAGTCAGGATTACACAGGACTTTGCAGCTTCTACATCAAAAGATCAGAGGGCTTGGAATATGAAATTCCATAAGGCAAAGGAGCTTGGATTACAACTAAAGATCAACTACCCAGTGAGACTGAGCATAATCTTTCAGGGGAGGAAATGGGCATTCAACAAAATAGGAGACTTCCAAACATTCCTGATGAAAAAACCAGAGTTCAACAGAAAATTTGATCTTTAAACACAAGACTCAAGAAAGGCATAAAAGGGTAAATAGGAAAGAAAAAATAACAACATATTATTAATATGGCAAATTGTTTACATTCCCATAGGGGAAGATGATATTTGTGACTCTTGGGAACTGTATCATTATTATGTCATTTAAAAGGGGTATGCACAGACAGAGGACATAGGTATAAGTTGACTTTGATGTGATAGTAAAAAATCTAATTAAGTGGTGAAAAGGAATTGTACTGGGAGAAGAGGAAATGGTAAACAGCCAAGGGTAAATTACATCACATGAAAAGGCGGTATTACAGTAGAGGGAAAGAACCTTACTTGTTTGAATCTTACCTTGTTTGAACCTTATTCTCATCAGATTTGATTCAAAGAGGGAATAACATAATCAGTTAGGTATAGACATCCAACTTACCCTATAAGAAGCAGGAGGGGAAAGGGGAAAGAAAAGAGAGGGGGTGGATAGAAGGCAAGAAAGAAGTAGTAAGCGTAAAGGGGAAGAAAAGGGAGAGGGCTGGTTGAAGAGAGGGCAGATTGAGGGAGAAGGTGGTTGAAAGCAAAACTCTAGTGAGGAGGGAAAGGGAGAAGGGAGAGATAAAGGCATAAATGGGGGAGGGAGAAGTAGGATGGAGAGAAAGACACAGATAGTAATCATGACTGTGAATGTGAATGGGATGAACTCTCCCATAAAGCGGAAGCAGATAGCAGAGTAGATTAAGAACTATAATCCTAAAATATGTTGTCTACAAGATAGACATTTGGAGCAGAGTGATACATATAGAATAAAGGTAAAAGCTGGAGCAGAATATATTATGCTTCAACCGAAGTAACAAAAAAAAAAGCAGTGATAGCAATCTTGATCTCAGACTAAGCAAAAGCAAAAATAGATCTAATTAAAAGTCATAAGGAAGTAAACTACATCCTGATAAAAGGTACCATAGACAATGAAGTAATATCATTATTAAACATATATGTACCAAGTGGTATAGCATCCAAATTCTTAGAGGAGCAGTTAAGGGAGTTACAGGGAGAAATAGATAACAAAACTATACTGGTGGGGGACCTCAACCTCTCTCTCTCGGAACTAGATAAATCTAACAATAAAACAAACAAGAAAGAAGTTGAAAAGATAAATAGAATTTTAGAAAAGTTATATATGGTTGACCTCTGGAGAAAACTGAATGAAAATAGAAAGGAATATATACCTTTTTCTCAGCAGTACATGGCACCTACACAAAAACTGACCATGTATCAGGGCATAAAAACCTCACAATTCGATGTAGAAAGCCAGAAATATTAAATGCATCCTTTTCAAATCATGATGCAATAAAAATTACATGTAATAAAGGGCCATGGAAAGATAAACTAAAAATTAATTGGGAACCAAATAATCTAATCCTAAATAATGAGTTGGTCAAAAAACAAATCATAGAAACAGTCAATAATTTCATCCAAGAGAATGACAATAATGAGATAACATACCAAAACTTATGAGATGCAGGGAAAGCAATTCTTAAGGAAATTTATACCTCTAAATGCTTACATGAATAAAATAGAGAAAGTAAAGATCAATGAATTGTGTTTGCAACTAAAAATAAAAACTAGAAAATGAACAAATTAAAAATCCCGAATTAAATACCAAATTAGAAATTCTGAAAATAAAGGAGTGATTAATAAAATTGAAATTTAGAAAACTATTGAACTAATAAATAAAACTAAGAGCTGGTTTCATGGGGAAAAAACAATAAAATAGATAAATCTTTGATTAATTTGATTTAAAAAAAAAAGAAAGAAGAAAACTAAATTACCAGCATCAAAAATAAAAAGGGTGAATTTACCACCAATGAAGAGAAAAATCAAAACAATAATTAGGAGGTATTTTGTCCAACTGTGTGCCAATAAATTTGACAATCTTAATGAAATGGATGAATATTTACAAAAATATAAATTTCCCAGATTAATGGAAGATGAAATAAAATACTTAGCCCCATTTCTGAAAAACAAAAACAAAAACATAACAAGCCATCAATGAACTCCCTAAGAAAAAATCTCCAGGGCCAGATGAATTTACAAGTGAATTCTATCAAACATTTAGAGAACAATTCATTCCAATACTATATAAACTATTTTGGAAAATTGGCAAAGGAGTCCTACCAAATTCTTTTTATGATACAAATATGTTGCTGATGCCTAAACTGGGAAGAGCCAAAATGGAGAAAGAAAATTACAGACCAATTTCCCTAATGAATATCAATGCAAAATTTTTAAATAAAGTATTAGCAAAGAGATTACAGCAATTTATCTAGAGGATAATACACTATGACCAGGTAGGATTTATACCAGGAATGCAGGACTGGTTCAGTATTAAGAAAACTATCAGCATAATTGATCACATCAACAACAAAATTAAAGAAATTATATAATTATCTCAATAGATGTAGAAAAAGCTTTTGAGAAAATGCAACATTTGTTCCTATTACAAACAGTAGAGAAGATAGAAATAAATGGAATGTTCCTTAAAATGACAACTAGCATTTATCTAAAACCATCAGCAAGTATTATGTATGTAATGGGGATAAGCTAGGAAATGGCTTATCAGAATGTCATTAATGACCTCTAAACCACCCAAATCCAGGGGCCTGTCTTAGTCTTCCTCCTTCTCTGCTATATTTAATACCATGGACCACTTTTCTTTTTTAAACCTTCCTCTATGACAGTCTTCCATCTGGGTTATCTCTAACCATTCCTCTCTGGTCTTCCTCAGAGGCCCTTCTTCAAACTCCCACTCTGTAAATGTGGGTGTTCCTCTAAGGTTCAGTCCCTGGACTGTCCTTGCTTTCTAAATCTCTCTTAGACCACAAGTCTATTTTAACAATCACCTCTATGTAAATAATTTCCTTATCGTGTTTTTCCCTAGCCTCACTCTGCTATACTATTATAGTTGGGGAAAATAATCTTTTGAGTAATCTAACCTAACCTCAAATTTAAAAGAAAACGGATCTCATGATTTTCCCTTCCTCCCTTGCAAGAAGTGATACCCACTTGTTTTTAAGCACTCTCAAATTGTCCCCACTCTGCTAAAAAACTGATCTTTCTTAAATACTAATTTTATTATAAATTCCAGTTTAAGAATCTTCAATGACTTTTCACTATTTACCAGTTAAAGTCCAAAGTCTTTAGTCTGATGTTTGAGTTCCTCCGTAATCTAGCCCTAACCTACAGTTTCAGCCTTACCTCCCACTATTCTCCTACTTGAACCCCTTGGATCACTGACTCAAAATACTCTAGGGTTTTACCGCCTTTCCTGATTTATTCCTTTTACCTCCAGTCCTTTAAATACAATTCTCCCCTCTCTTTCTTTTGAAATCCAGTAGTCTTTCAGACGTGCAATGAGACATAAACAAAAACAATTTTAATTTGTTATTTTTTCTGTAAGAATTCTCCCCTCTGAAGACTTCATAATGAAACAAGAATTAGAGAGCATTACAAAATGCAAAATGGATCATTTTTATTATATTAAATTGAAAAGCTTCTGTACAAACAAAACCAATGTTACCAAGATTAAAAGGGAAGTGGAAAACTGGGAAAGAATTTTTACAACCAGTGTCTCTGATAAAGGCCTCATTTCTAAAATATACAAAGAATTGAGTCAAATTCATAAGAATACAAGCCACTCCCCAACTGATAAATGGTCAAAGGATATGAACAGGCAGTTTTCAGAAGATAAAATTAAATAAGCATGATGAATATCTATCACGAAAAAATGTTCCAAATCACTAGTGATTAGAGAAATGCAAATCAAAACAACTCTGAGATACCACATCTCACCAGCTAGACTTGCTAAGATGACAAAACAGCAAAATGATAAATGCTGGACAGGATGTGGAAAAATTGGAACGCTAATGCATTGTTGGTGGAGCTGTGAATTGATCCAGCCATTCTGGAGAGCAATCTGGACTGTGCCCAAAGGGCTATAAATAAGTGCATACCCTTTGACCCAGCAATACCACTTCTAGGGTTATATCTCAAAGAGATCAGAGAAGTGGGAAGAGGACCTGTATGTACAAAAATATTTATAGCAGCTCTTTTTTTGGTGGCAAAAAATTGGAAAACAAGGGAATGCCCATCAATTGGGGAATGGCTAAACAAGTTGTGGTATATGAATGTAGTGGAATACTACTGTGCTATAAGAAATGAGGAGCAGACAGATTTCACAATAACATGGAGAGACTTATATAAACTGATGCTGAGCAAGAAGAGCAGAACCAGGAGAAATTTGTACACAATCATGGACCCAACATATGTGTGATGACTAATTTCAATGGATTGGGCTCCTCCCAGCAATACAAGGTTATCGGACAACTCCAAAAGACTCATGATTGAAGGAGATATCCACATCCAGAGAAGGAGATGCGGAGCTTCAGGGC
>CM053582.1:379022081-379044753 GCA_028627135.1 Pseudochirops cupreus | reverse complement strand
ATCCTGTATTCGAGTTCTTGCCACCATGATGGTGGGAGGGGAGAGGAAGGGGGAGAAAAATCTGAAACTCAAGGGACTGTGGAACTGAATGTTGTAAACTAAAAGTAAATAAACCAAAAAAATGAAAAATAAAAATGAATAAAGGAAACAGGGGGAAAAAAGAATTCCCCCCCCAATTATATGTAAATTTTTTAAAACATTCATTAAAAAAATTTTTTTTTGAGTTCCAAATTCTCTCTCCTTCCTTCACCCACTTCCCCCTCCTTGAGAAGACAGTAAGTTTTATATAGATTATACATATGCAGTCATGCAAAACATTTTCATATTAGCCATGTTGTAAAGGAAAATACAGACCAAAACCCAAGAAAGTGAAAAAAAAGGGTGTTTCAATCAATCTGCATTCAGATTCTATCAGTTCTTTCACTGGAAGTGGATAGCATTTTTCATCGTTAAGTCCTTCAGAATTGTATTGGAACATTGTGTGGCTGACAATAGTTAAATCATTCATAGTTGTCATCATATATTACTTTCACTGTGCACAATGTTCTCCTGCTCACTTCACTTTGCATCAGTTCCTGTAAGTCTTCTCAGGTTTTTCTGAAACTCACCTGCTCATCATTTCTTATAGCACAATAATATTTCATCACAATCATGAACCATAATTTATTCAGTCATTACCCCATTGATGGGTATCCCCTCAATTTCTAATCTTAGCCACCACAAAAAGAGCTTCTATAAATATTTTTGTACAAATACATTCTTTTCCTTTTTCTTTGATCTGTTTGGGATAAGAAGTAGTAGTGATATTGCTGGGTCAAAGAATATGCATAGTTTTATAGCCCTTTGAGCATAATTCCAAATTACTCTCCAGAATGGTTGGATCAGTTCACAACTCTACCAACAGTGCATTAGTCTTCCAATTTTCCCACATCACCTCTAACATTTGTTATCTTCCTTTTCTGTCATATTACGTCTATCTGATAGGTGTGAGGTGGTACCTCAAATTTAAATTAAATTAAATTAAATTGTTTTAATTTGCATTTCTCTAATCAATAGTGACTTAGAGCATTTTTTTCACATCCTTTGACCATTTATCAACTGGGGAATGACTTATATTCTTGTAAATTTGGCTCATTTTCCTATATATTTGAGAAATGAGACTTCTATCAGATAAACTTGTAAAATGTCCCCCCACAGTTTCTTGCTTTCCTTCTAATCTTGGCTGCATTGGTTTTGTTTGTGCAAAAGCTTTTTAATGGAGTATAATAAGAATTATCCATTTTACAACCCATAAGGCTCTCTTTCTCTTGTTTGGTCATAAATTCTTCCCTTATCCATAGATCTTACAAATACAATTTTCCATGCTTCTCTAATTTGCTTATGATATCACTCTTTATGTCTAAATCATGAACCCATTTTGACCTTATCTCTGTACGTGGTATGAGATGTTGGTCTATACCTAGTTTCTGCCAAGCTGCTTTCTGGCTTTCCCAGCAATTTTTGTTAAATAATTCTTGTCCAAAAGCTTGGATCTTTGGGTTTATGAAATGCTAGATTATTATGATCATTTACTACTGAGTCTCATGTACCTAATCTATTCTATGGGTCCGCCATTCTATTTCTTAGCTGATACCAAATTGTTTTGACAATTACTGCTCACTATACAGTTTGAGATCTGGCACTGCTAGGCTACCTCTCTTCACATTTTTTTCATTGATTTCTGTGATATCCTTGCCATTTTGACCATTCCAGATGAATTCGATTCATGTTTTTTTCTAGCTCTCTTTGAAATATATATATGTATATATTTGAATTTGATTGGAATAGCACTGAATAAGTAAATTAATTAAGTAGAACTGTCATTTTTATTATATTGGCTTGGACAATTCATGAACAATTAATATCTTTCTAGTTATTTAGATCTGACTTTATTTGTGTGAAAAATGTTTTGTAATTGTGTTCATATAGTTAATTCCTGGGTTTGTCTTGACAAGTAGACTCCGAAGTATTTTATATTGTCTGCTGTTATTTTAAATAGAATTTCTCTTTTCTCTTCCTGCTGGACTTCACTGATAATATGTAGAAATGCTGATGATTTGTGTGGTTCATTTTTTAACCTTTAACTTTGTTGAATTTCTCAATTAGTTTCATTACATTTTTTCAGTTGACTCTTTAGGATTCTCATCATATCATCTCTGAAGAATGACAGTTTTGTTTCCTAATTGCCTATATTAATTCCTTCCCTTTCTTTTTTTTCCCCTATTATTGCTAAAGCTTGCATTTCTATTACAATATTGAAATACAGCGGTAATAATGGGCATCCTTGCTTCACCCCTGATCTTATTGGGAAAGCTTAATTCATTTCCTTCTACCCAGATAAATTCTGAAGTTTTAAAGTAAAAGTCTATTTTTTACTTTGTATCTTTATTTGGTTATTGTTTTGGTTGATAGTTATTGCTTATGATAATTTTTAAAAAGAAATTCTACTTATCTTTAATGTCCATTTGGAATCCTATCAACTTCATGAAATCTCCCCCTTGACCTTAGCCATAAGTGATTTCTCTGTCCCCTAAATTTCTTTTGTATTTCTTGTCTATATGGTTCAACTGGCCTGTTACTTCCTCATATGACTGCAGGATCATAGGTTTAGAGCTAGAAAATATCATTTAGTTCACCCCTTCTCTCATTTTACAGATAAGGATATTGATATCTAGAAATGCTGTTACTTAACCAAAGTCACATAGGTAGTAACAGGTCTCAAACTCAAAACTTTGACTCAATATCCACTTTCCTCTTTCCACTGCAAATGGATCCTTCACATGGAGATAAAGAAAAGTTGCCAGTGTAATTAGTTATTCCTAAGTCCTCCCCTCCTCCCCAGCCTCAGTCTCAGCCTCAGAGAAGAGTCTGTCCCCACCTCCATCCCCTTTCCCAATCAGTGCCCTCCAGAGATTCCTTCCTTTCCCTTAGCTCCTGCTTTGACCTTGGTCAACCTTGCATAGCCTCATTAACCCTTCTTTATACCCCAACTTGTGAGTGTGAGTGTGTGTGTTTGTGTGTGTGTGTGTATGTGTCTTGAGAGGAAATGTTCACATCTTCTCTTGGCACTGTTTTCTCTGCAGGAAAATCCCAGGCTGATGAATCATTCATAGACACAGGCTCAGCATCTCTACAGCACTCTCCTTCCTCCTGCTTGGCATGTGCAATACAGCTGAGCTGCCCAGGGTGCTGATTCAGCTACTTGGCCAGAGATAGGGCACATTCTTTCCAATCATCTCTTTGCCTTACAGGACATAGGTCCTCCACTGAGAAAGGAGCTGTGTTCCAATGACTTTCAGTCTTGGGGAGGGAATGATCCCAAATGTCCACTTCAGAAGGACCTTACTCATTTCTTCCTCCCTGCCTCTAAATCTTATTTCCTTATAATTATATATTCCATTTCTTTTTCAAATACTTTTTATCATCTTTGGCTTTTACATCACCTACATTTCCTATGGTATCCATCCTTCCTCTCTCAGAGAACCATCTGTGATAACAAAGAATAAAAGATCAGCAAAATTAACAAAACACATCAGAAAAATCTGACATCATATGCAATATTCCACACCCATAGTCCCCCACCTCTAGTGACTTTATTTCTAAGGAACCTTATTTGCAAATTCACATCATCTGCACAGCTGCCTGGTGAGGTAAATAGGGTTTCCACCTTACAGAAATAGAAGCAGAGGTCCTGAGAGAAAATCAAAGGTTTTCAAGAACACTTAAGAAACCAGGGCTAGAGCTGGTATTCAGCCACAATATCTCATATTTAAATAACACTTGAAGGCTTATGCAACTACCCAGAGTTTGTGACAACTACATGAATTACGTAGTCTTAAGTATTATTGTCTCCATCTCCATAATGATAGCTGGTAATCAGAGAGCACTTCTTTTAAAAGGTTTGAAAAGTGCTTTACAAATATCTCATTTTATCCTCACAACAACCCTGGGATAATAATAATAATTGTAATAACAACAATAAAAGCATACAGCACTTACCATGTGCCAGGCACTGTACTGAACTCTTTACAACTATGAGCTCATTTGATCCTCATTACAACCCTGGAGGTAGGTACCACTATTATCCCCATTTTACAGATGGGGAAACTGAGGCAAACGGGTTAAGTGACTTGGCCTGGGGCACACAGAGAATAAGTGTCTGAGGCCAGATGTGACCTCAGACCTGAGTGACTGAGTCCAGGCTTGGTGCTCTACCCACTGCATCAATTAGCTGAAATAGAAGCCCGGGTTAAGTCACTCGCTTGCCCAGGGCCACAACGCTTTAATTTGAGCCCTAGTTCTCCAAACTCCAGGCCCAGAGAGCTTCCCACTACACCACTACAACATTACCTCCCTCCCCACCACAGTAATATGTAGAAGTGTGGTTGTACAACCTCCCTGCCTCTCTCACCTCAAAAGAAAGAGAAATTTTCACGTTATTCTGCAGGGAATAGCTCTCTTCCAGCCCCCACATAATAATAAGAATAGCTTTCATTTAGATAGGTCTTATTAGCTTTGCAAAACACTTTTCATGCATTATTTAGTTTGTACCTCTCTCTAGAAGTAGGTACTACAGAAATTATTATTACCATTTTAGAGGAGAAATTGAGGCTCACAGAAAGTGTGACTGGCCATTGTCACCCAGCTAGCGTCAGAGGCTGGGTTTGAATGGTCTTCTCAAGTGCAAGTTGAGTATGCTGCTGTGGCAGAAGAAGGAACTAAGGTACCCTCTTACTGCCACTCCTCCCCCACATAAATTTTGTGAATGCCATGGGTCTCAGAGCATGTCTCTAGGAGTGAAGAGACCAACCAGAATGCTGGGCTCTTTGAGTTCCAGTTTCTCGGGTTCTATTTAACACTTACTTCCTTGCTAACTGCTGCCTTGATAAGAACCGTAATTCCATATGAACATTTGACAAAGTGGGGGGTCCTTTTTTGTGAAGCTAGAATGGGACTCTCTGCCTCCTCCCATCACTAATACATCCTATTCTTTTGAAGCATAGGCTTGACCTTGTCATTCCCATACTCAAAAACTCCAGTGGTTCCCTCTTGTTTCCAGAATAAAACAAATTTGTTTCCTTCAAGTTCCCAACTAAAATCCTACCTTCCACAGGAAGCCTTCTCTCTCTTAAATCCAGTGCTTTCTCTCTTTTAAATATTCCTATTTATCCTGTATATACTGTGTGTATGTACACACACACACACACACACACACACACATACACATATATATATACACATACATGCATAATATGTATTACTTTGTGTGTGTTTATGTGTTTTCTCCCCCGTTAGAGTGTAAGCTCCTTGAGGACAGTGACCATCTTTTGCCTCTTTTTGTATCACCAGATCTTGGCACAATGCCTGGCACATAGTAAGCATTTAATAACTGGTTTATATTCGTTCTTTTTATAATCATTCTATATGTACTTAAAGATGGCCTTGTTATCTCCCCTGATAGAATGTAAGAGCCTTGAGAGAAGAGAATGTGTCCCAGAAGAGATATCTAGCCTGCTAGAAAAAGCAAAACCTGCATCCTGTAATGAAGGACACAAGCTTGGCTCTGACTTTCAACACCTGAACAACTTAGCGAAGTTAACATTGGCTCCACAGTACATCCCTGCAGGTTGTTAGCAGCATCCCGTACCTTCCCTACCCTGAGAGACGGCATGCCAAACCACCAAGAATCTCCTTAGCTCTTGGATACAGGGAACCTGGGAATGCTCATCTGCGAAGGCTTGGAGCCTTTTTTCCGGCTGCCTCCAGTGCCTGAATTCTCTCCCTCCTCGGCTCCAACTGCTGACCTTCCAGGCTTCCTTTAAATCCCTTTTCCAACCTTCTTAATTCTACTGCTTTTCTTCTTGTAATTATTATTTTATTTATCCTGTATATAGCTTGCTTTGTATGTGTTTGCATATATACCATTAGATTGTAAGTTCCTCAAGGGCAGGAACTATATTTTGCCTCTTTTTGTAACCTAAGCACTCAGCACAGTACCTGGTACATTTTTTATTGTCGGGTCATTTCAATCATGTCCACTTCTTCATGAGGGCAAAGATACTGGAGTGGTCTACCATTTCCTTCTCCAGCTCATTTTACAGATGAGGAATGGAAGCAAACAGGGTTAAGTGACTTGCCCAGGGTCACACAGCTAGTAAGTATCTGAGGTCAGATTTGAACTTGGGTCTTCCTGACTCCAGGCCCCAAAGGCCTATCCACTGTGTCACTTACCTGCCTGCTACATAATAGGTGCTTAATGAATGTTTACTGATTGAATAATTGAAGGCACCTTAGAGATAGTCTACTTAGTTCAGCTTTATCATTTTAAAGATGATTATCCCGGGGCCCAGACATGTACAATGACTTATCCAAAGTCAAGGGGTTACATGATAGCAAATACTATCCACATCCAGAGAAAGAACTATGGAGTCTGACTGCAGATGGAAGCAGACTATTTTCTCTTTTTTTTGTTTTTTCATTCGCATGGTTTTCCCCTTTTGTTCTGATTCTTTTTTCACAACACGACTAATGTGGAAAACGTTTAATATGGTCATACATGTATAGCCTATAACGGATTGCATGGTGTCTTGGGGAGGGGGGAGTGGAGGGAGGAGGGAAAATGAGAACTCAAAATCTTATAAAAGGGAATATTGAAAAATAAATAAATAAAAATATGAACATTTAAAAGCATGTATCATAAATGTTATTCACGACTCTGCAAATTGTGCCTTAGGTAAATGCCTGTCTCACCTGCTGCTAGTCCCAATCTCTTAGACATCCTGTATTAACTCATTATTTCCTGGGTGTGCTCACCCTCTCCTGTAGCCTTCCTTATACCTTCCTTTACTTGCAATTTATTCATCATTCTTTCTCCTTTCCACTTTTAGAAATCTATAAACATAGAGAGAAATCTGTCTATCTATAGATATAAATACATACATATATATATACATATACATATATATATATGAAATCTATCCATGATTTAAATTCCAGGACCTCCACGAAGCCTTCCTTCAACATGCCAACCAACAGTAATCTCTCCTAGCAACCCGTGACTTATATGACTTTCGTAGCGATTGTCAGTGCTGTTTTATACCATCATTATGTGGGTATCGTCTTTGTCTTCTCTATGACATTTTAAGTGTCTTAAGAGCAAGAGTCATGTCTTTAAAATCTTTGCACCTTTAACACATTTTAGTTTAGTGCTTTACATGTAATAGGCGTTCAATAAACATTGTTAAATAAAAAAAAATTTAAAAATAAATAAGTAAAAAACCAAAGTCAAGAATATAGTTATTAAGAGAGCCACAAGCATCACTCCAGCCATTCAAGCCCAGGTCAGTGTTTCAACTCACCACATCTCTCCGAGCCTTCGGTTTGTCTTCTATAGGTTTTGTTGTTGTTGTTTTTGTTTTAACTATTCCAAAGAATCATACCTGCTTATAGACTAAGCTTCAACAGTGGCATTAGTTATTAAAAGAACCCATAGACATGGGTACACATAGCACACTCACTATAATGCACATGTCCCTGAAGAGGTTACCCATAAAGAGGGTTAGGAGTGCTCTGGAGACCCCAAAATACCAACATGCCGGATCCTGATGAACGAATTCAACTCAAGTCTTCTCAGCCAAAGAAAAACAAAGTTTATTAAAAGTTTGTTAAATGTTCGCCATGTTAGGAAGACTCTTAAGGAGCCTAGGTATCTGTAAGGCTCACCTTAGGCAAGTGGGCCAGAGCAAGTATGACACGGAGGAAGTCTGTGCTCAGGTCATTCTATGGTGTTCTCACATCACATGGAGGGAAGATGGGGTCTTATGTACAGAGGAATCTAGGAGTGGTCTAGAGGAGGAGCTTGGGAAGGGTCTTCAGGAGGAGTCAATGAGGTCCTACTCCAATGATGAGTTTGGGGAGGGTCTTCAGGAGGATTAATGAGGTCAGTGCAAGGGTGGATTGATATTTTGATAGGCTCAAGGGTGAGAAGTAGATGGACAATGGAGGGCTAGGCTAGTAATAGAGGTTTGGGCCCAGCCACAATGAAAAACTTGTGGCCTCTGCAAATGCCTCATCAAGTGGGAAGATTTAATCAGACTTCAAGGGGTTTTCCAGAGCTCGTACCTCAAAGATTCAAGGAGAGCTCAAGGAGAGGTCCCAGAGCCTGTACCTAAAACATTCAAGGAGAGCTCAAGGAGGCACCCAGAACCTGCACCTCATCATACCCAGGGAATTTTCTTTTTTTTTTTTGAGGGGGGAAGGCAAGGCAATTGGGGTTAAGTGACTTGGCCAAGGTCACACAGCTAGTTAAGTGTCAAGTGTCTGAGGCTGGATTTGAACTCAGGTTCCCTGACTCCAGTGCCACCTAGCTGCCCCAGGGACTTTTCTTTTAAGGTAAACATGCATTGAATATTAATGTATAAAGGACATTGTTTTTACTCATGAAACTGTAGAAACTAAAATTTAACTAAACTTATTTTTTAAAGTTACAACTAAAAATTTTTAAAATGCAAACTTGAAACATGAGCTATAAAAAAAAGGAAAGGGGAGAATTGTATGGCATTAGAGTATGCCCATGCTCCCCCTGTATTCCTGGTATGCATTCTTATCCACACAGATCAAGAACAACATCTGAGGGGTGGCTAAGTGGCACAGAGCATAGAGCACCAGCCCTGGAGTCAGGAGGACATTGTCTTGTATTTACAACTAAGAAACTTCCTTCTCCATGGTATGGATAGAAAACATGTGCAGATCATAAATCTGAGGGACACGAACATTCTGGGATTGTCCTTGAACATATAAAAAACGTTGTCAATCCTGTATCAGGCAGTGAGAACTTAGGTTCTGGCTCTGTGCAGAATGCAGCTGCGAGCTTTAAGGGAATAAATGATACAAATGTATATCGCCTAGCCTGTTTGTGTGCTTTAACCAAACTTTCAGGTTAACAATGCAAAGGAACAGATACAGAAACAAAGCATCTAGTCCATCAAATCTACACAGAAGGGAACTTGACCTGCAGGTAATGTAATGGTGATTCTGCATCATTCTGCTAAATTCTCCATTCCCAAAGATTCCTACATAATCTCCCCCGAAACTCTTAGCAGCCACCCTGTGCTTTAGACTCCCATTCCCCTACCTTGGTACATATACTTTGGATATTGCTAAACAAAGAAAATCCTTCTAATTAACTGGATAACACTGACATTGCTCTCTAAATAGAACACAGCATAGAAACTAAGTGAGTTATTCTTTTCCTTTTCCGGGCAGCTAAGTGACTCAGTGGATAGAATGCTGAGCCTGGAGGCAGGAAAATCTGAATTCAAATGCAACCTCAGCAATTACTAGTTGGATGACCCTGGGAAGGTCACTTAACTGCTGCCTGCCTCAGTTTCCTCAGCTATAAAATGGGAAGCATAATACAGTTATCCCTTCCACATTGTGGGATGTTAGGGGTGGAGCACACCTTCAAACTGGAAAAGTCATGTAAAAATTTTTGGCCTTCTCAGGATGGAAGGAGATATCTAAACTCGGAGAAAGATATAGAAAGACTATAGTTTAAATGGAGACTGAAGCATAACACGCTGTCGTTCTCTTTCATGTCTGGTTTTGCTTTTTTTTCCCAGTGATCACTCATTGGTTACAACCCTTCTATATGACCAAACTATTGTACAATGTGAAAGTATTTGCAGATTCTATACATGATTGCACGCCACGATGAGGGGAGGGGGAGGGGAGGGGAGAAAATCTGAAACTCAAGGGATTGTGGAACTGAATCTTGTAAAGTAAAAGTAAATAAACAAGTCATTTAAAAGAGAAAAAAAATTTTGGCCTTTCCCTTGTACCAGAGAAGTCTGAATTATTATGTTATTAAAAGATAAAATATGTTGATATTATATAACACTGTACATATATTTTATCCATGTCTGATTTTCTAAACTTTTTCAGTGTCATCCGCGGCTTCTGCAAAATTCCCCCAAAATTCCTATTTAATTTCTTATAATGATTCTCAATATATCAAAACCATGATGGGGAGTCATGATATGGAAGGCATCACTGTAGTAGCTATATCCTAGGGTTGTTATGAGGATTAATTGAGATATTTTAGAGCACTTAGTATGGTGTACATGGTAGGCACTTAATAAATACTTATTCCCTTCCCTTTTTCTTTCTCCAAGTAGCATGCTGCATCAAGAATGCCCCCAGAAGAAAGAGGAGAATGAGGAGGGAATCAGCATTTATTAAATACCTACTGTGCTAAGGGCTTTACAAGGAGCTATCCATGAATTATGTTCTATGTCTGTGTGCAAAAGCTAGTCTACCACTGCCACGTCCTTCTACCATAAGTCACAATTTCTGCTCAATGGTGGCAGAAGAAAAAGAGGGAGAAATTACCACCAGAAAATGCAAAGAAAAATTGTTGATGAGCAAGAAAGTGGTAGACAACCAATTTAAACTTTCATAGCTCATCAAGAGGCAACCCCAATTTCTGAACCCAATTAGCAGAGAACCAGTGACCATGCACACCATTCAGGAGTTCAACAATGGCCTATGCTCTGTAATCTCATCAGGTTGATTGAGGCAGTACTCCAAACAATGGCCTATGCTCTGTAATCTCATTAGGTTGAGTGGGGCAATACTCAAACAGATTACTAACCTGATCCCTTAACACCTCTCTGTAATGGTAATGGAAATTTAAAGATTGTCCCTGCTTTGAAGATATACCTTGCTCCCTAATAAGCTGAATGTAATCACATGTAGCCTGTGGTAGAAGGAATTTGCTGAAGGGTAGAGCAGAGCCCACAGAAAGCTGGGAGTCAGAGCAGCTAGACAGGATGGGAGGAGAGGATGAATCTGAGGGAGACAGTTAGGCTTGTGAGTTAATGCCATCTGCTGTGACAGCTAGCCTTGTGTTGGTTTGTGGGAAGGCTAAAGGATTCTGTGGCTCTCTGTGCTGTTATGGCTTATTAACTTATTTGCTACTATGATGGAATCGGCTTACTGGTTTTGGGATTCGGTTTTCTGATGTCTGAATAAATGTTTTGCTTCTATTTTCTATATGGAGAGTCTGTTATGTTTTGCAATTGAGCACTATGCAGGCATATTTATAGTGACTGTTGGCACTGTGAATATTGCATTGGTGCTATACCCTCCCCCAATCTATCCCCTCAATACACACTAGTCCCACAGACACAATCTCTTTTCAGAACCTCATTTCCTTATGCCTGGAGTATTGCAATAGTCTTCTAGTCTGTCTCAGCCTCCAGTTTCTCCCTATTTCAAAATACCCTACAAATCCCTGCCAAATTAATCTTCTTAAAACACCACTTTCATTGTGCTACTCCTTTGCTAAAACATAAATAGTAACAATCAACTGTTTACCAAATCAGGCCCAAACTCCTCTCTTCCTGGCTTTCAATCCCTTTTCTAATCTGGCTCCACATTCTACCTCTCTGGCTTTATATCTCTCAATGATCCCAAACATACTATCTGCTTCCATAAGGCTGGATTAATTGTTCCCCCCATTCACATTGTTTCTCCTACCTAAAATAGTTTCTCTTTCTCCAGTCCTCATCCTGCAAGGCTCAGTTCAAGGTCCACAACTGGGCTTGTTAGCTTGCCCAGCTGGTCTTCATGTTCCATCTTTCCAGTTCATCAATCAACTGGGAAAAACTCAATTTTTCCAAGGCCAGTGGTTCAAATTCCACCTCTTCTAGGAAATCTTCCAAAACACTTCCAGCCTAAGAGTTAATCTGATGTGACAGTCCTTTGCAAGATAAAATAGATAAGCAGAAATACCCCCTCATGCTCCACCCTTTCTAAACTGGGTTTAGAATGGTGACATACTCCTCATAGCAGCAATGATCCATTTCTTTCACGGGGCATAGAAAAAAATAGTAGGTAGTGATGAGGTGCAGGCTCTGGGACCCCCCTTGAACTCTGATTGAAACTTCCCATTTGATAAGGCATTTGCCTGAGGCCAAAGCTTTTCATTGTGGCTCTGCCCAAACCATTGTTACTAGCTTGGCCCTCCACCATCCATCTACTTCCCACCCTTGAGTCTATCAAAATATCTATTCCCAAATCAACTGTTATCTGACCTCATTAATTCCTCCTGAAGACCGTCTCCAAACTCCTCCCCTAAACCACTCCTGGATTCCTCCCACAACTTTTCTGTATATAAGACCCCATCTTGCCTCCATGTGTGAGCACACCATAGAATTTTCTAGCACAGACTTGCTCTGTTGTCCAATACAGGTGAACTTTTAATTAACTTTGCTTTTCTTTGGCTGAGAGAAGACTTGAGTGGAATTCGTTTGGCAGGACCCGGAGTGTTGGTATTTTGGGGTCTGTACCTCAACATTTTATGGTAAACCTCTTCACTTTCAATCACATCCAAGTCTTTGTGACCCTATTTGGGGTTTTGTTGGCAAAGATACTGATGTGGTTTGCCATTTTCTTTTTCAGCTCATTTTACAAATGAGGAAACTGAGTTAGGGTTAAGTGACTTATCCAGGGTCACATAGCTAGTAAGTATCTGAAGCCAGATTTGACCTTAACTCTAAGCCCCCAGGTGTTCTATCCATTGTAACACCGAGCTGCCCTACCATAACTTTACACTGAAAAGGAAATGCAGAGCCAGCAGAAAAAGCTTTCTGGGCTAAGTGTGTCAATTGACTGACAAGCATTTGAAGCTATACCTGGCTTCCCAGAAATAAAGAAGGAAATGTTCCTACCTGAGAAATGCAAGTAGGGAGTTTGGCTCTCTGGGCCCCACAGCTATTCTTGATCAAACGGCTTACGCCTAGAGCAACTCATAGTTATGTTGTCCCAATATATCAATCAGCTAGAATTCATTAATTCCTAAGGCAATTCCTAAGACTTTCTTACTCTTGGCTTACCATTGTGGAAGCATATAGCACACTGGCTTCAGGTGTGTTATAAAACATAATTAATATTGCAACAGTGTCTGTAGCCTGCAGTTCCAAACCTTCCTTAATGTTCTAGAACCTGGAGCCAAAAAGGTTAGGGTGTGTACTTCATTTAAAGATAGGGTGTGTCCTTAGTTCCTCAAAGAGATTAGATAGAGGATATGTTCCTGCATTAACCGAAGAAAGTGTCTCAGTTTATTATATACCAATTCTGAGAAGCAAGGCTTTTGTTTAAGCTGGACCTGATGGAAAGGGGGAACACTTCAATTTTCCAGGAAGACAGATCCACTCCAAGCTTTTACTTCAGCATTAATATTACTATGATTCTGCTTGGAGGGGAACCTTTATTTTTTCCTGCTGTGGAATTTTGGCTTTTGTTTCATGTCAAAAATGTAAGTGGACATTGCTTGGATGGGAGAGAATTCCAATTAGTGGGAAAAAACTCCCCCATTTTGGATCTCTCTCCAAATAGAAATGTCTGTATATTAATAAATTACCTCTGACAGACTTTGACTAAAATATGAGGCACAGAATTTTCCTTTCACATTTGGTAGATTGCTTTCTTAATAGCTAACATTTATATAGCGATTATGATGTACCAGACGCTAAGTGTTTTACATTTATCGTCTCATTTGATCCCCGAAATTATCCTGGGAAGTAGGTATTATTATCCCCATTTTACAGATGAGGAAACTGAGGCAAAGGGTCACACAGCTAATATGTATCTGAGATTCTATTTGAACTCAGGTCTCTCTGACTCAGTACTCCGTTACCCACTGGTCCAACTAGTTGCTTCTCTCTTGTTTCTGTCTCTCTAACTCCTCTAGGATTTTCATTGCTCTTTTGCCTAGGCCTTGACTCTGCCTGCTGCACATGAACATGTAAAATTCTATGTTAAAGAGATTGTTCTCATCTTGCCTAGAGAAGAGATTAGTATGAACAGGAGTCTGTTAGCACCATCTCACTCTACCACAGAACCTGTGTTAAATTTGTCATTGTGAGCCTTTAGACTTCAGATATAGTCAAACACTACAGATCAGGGCTGGATTTATTATTTTGTGGATTGACAACTCAAGAAAGTAATTGACAATGTTAATAAGGAAAATTACATTTAAAATATATTGGCCATACGTTATTTTCCCCAGAGAAGTGGTTTCTTCTCTACCCTCTAAACCACACAAATCCATAAGGTTTTCTTGGCAAAGATACTGCATTTCCTTTTCCAGTGGATTAAGGCAAACAGGATCACACAAGTAGTAAGTTTCTGAGACCAGATTTAAGCTCACATCTTCCTGACTCCAGGCCCAGCACTCTATCCAATAAGCCACCTAGTTGTCTGATAAGTAGTGTCCACCTCACCCAGTTTAATATGGGGGGTGGAGGTGGTAATACAGTTTATATATCCTTTGAAGAATAGGTGTTCCCAAGGGGTGAACTCTTGATTGGTTGACTCACTGGGAGGTGGGCTGCATTAAAATGAGGGTCTTGGGGTGTGACTTAGGTCACCTAAATCTTGGCCAAAAAGACATCAAATGTAAGAGTTTCTTCCTCTGTCTGATTAGATAGATTTAGACCTGGGTAAATCCCAAGGAAGATTTTCCATAATGATTTGTTTCTGGATAATTGTCCTTTCGGTGGAAATTCATGATTTAGCAAACACTGCCGGGATTGCAGGTATGTCCAGCTTGACGGGTACTCAGTTTGCCTCCTGATTAGAGAGGTCAGTTTAGCTTCTTCTGGATAGTAAGGAAGCTCAAGCAGATCAAGGTGGCTAGTCAGGTCATCAGCCATTCTGCTTTCACAATTGTCATAATTTCTACAGTAGGTATGTCAAAAGATCTCTCAGTGATCTTCTTTTTTCTTTCTTTTTTGTTTTTGGAGGGGGGAAGGCTGGGCAATTGGGGTTAAGCGACTTGCCCAAGGTCACATGGCTAGTGTGTAGTTAAGTGTCAGGGCCAGTGCTCTATTCACTGTACCACCTAGCTGCCCCTCTCAGTGATCTTAAGGAAAATCACCTCATCTTTGCTATGAGATGAGAGTTCTCTGTAGGGATCTTAGTCCATGTTGGCTGGCCCTGATTTGGAAGAATGCTCCCCGTTCTTCACAGGTCCACTAGGAAACTGAGTAAAATTCTGGCAACAATGCTCTGACTCCCTGATGGGGTACAGAGATGATGGTAGGTGGTTTATTGAGGGTGACTTGTTGAAATCGGTAGAAAGAGCACTGTCTCTGAAGTCAGAAGATCCGGGTTCAAATCTTTCCTTTGATGTAACCTTGGGCAAATCAAAAGTTCCCTGCTCCTGAGTTTCCTTTACCTTAAAATGAGACAGTTGACTAGATGGTCTTCGAGGTCTCCTCCAGCTGTAAAAGTCAAATCCTACCTCAATTATATCCCCCTCTTTTTTACTCTACCGCCTTGGGCAGCCCTACTCCCTTTTCTCTCCTCTCTCAGAAACATACAAAGAAGCAGATCCGAGGAAGAGAAAAGGAAGGGGGAAAAATGATGTAGCAGGTTTGTGGTCAGGTCAGATAGAAACCCTGCCACAGCCTATCCATACAAAGTATGGATAGTAATATCAAAAGGAGAGCCCCAAATTTTGTAATCACCCTGGGTGATTACAGTATAATATATTTCCCACAGTATAATTCATTCCTATCATCCCTATGTTCATTAGTTCAAGCCCTAGAAGTCAGGAGCTAACCCTAATCTCAACCACATGATGGTCTGATTCTACCTTCAAAGGATCAACTTCTCTTTGTTCAACTGCATCCTCTCCATCTCAGTTCTTCAGCATCAGGGAGGATGATTCAAACAGTTCCCTTTATTTGTAAAGCAATTGATATGTTTAGGTGTCTGACTGCTCTGGGCTTGGAATCAGGGATGACTCATCTTCGTGAGTTCAAATCCTGCCTCAGACACTTAAAAATTGTGTGACTTCTGGGTAGGTCACTTAACTCTGTTTACCTCGGTTCCTCATTTGTAAAATGAGCTGGAGAGAGAAATGGCAAACTACTCCAGCATCTTTGCTAAGAAAACCCCAAATGGGGTCATGGAGAGTCAGACGCGGCTGAACAACAAAAAACAATTGTAGACCCTTTTCTAGAGAATTCTAATCTGGTCTAGTTAACAATGGCTAAAATCCCACAGAGGACTTCCCAGCTGAAAGATCAGAAGAATGAAAGATGGCATTACTGAGTCACTCATATGCTGGGCTGGGGCAGGATCCAGTTACTCCCACGGTTTCTTTTTTACCACAGGCTGAAGTGAAGAAATGAAGATGCAAAAGATCTCATCTTTCTGGAAACTGTTGAGAAATTATGATTTTACAGTCGCAGACAAACAAGCCCCCACCAAGCAAATGTCTCAACCACATTAGCATAATTTGACAGGTGGTTAGTGTGAGAGAAAGATCCAGAATAGATAGCAGTTACCAGGGAAATAATTAGAAGAGGGCACCCATGTTGACATTGTGACCTTGGTCATAAAGGATTTATGGTCTCTTTGTGCAAAGAACACTTTCTCCTTTGGCTATCAGGGCCTGTGAAAAAGTCTTCTTTCATATGGTGACAAGTTAACAAGGCCTGTGTTTCCAACAGGCACTTAAGGCCTCTTGCATTGCAGTTGACCCTGTCTGCCCCACTTGGACACAACAGAAAAGTACAACAGGTTCTCTCCCACAGACGCTTTTATATTCACACATAGGCAAACTGATAGTACTGGGGCATCTTCTCTTGCACTATTGTTTTGGGGGTCTCCGATGGTGTTTTATGGTTATTTTTTAAAAAACTTTTCCTTTTTATGTCTGCTGTTCCCAGCCTCCCTTATAGCAAAGAAACAAAACCAATTAACTCATTATCCCTGTATCTCAATGTATGCCTTATTCTGCACTTAGAGTCTATCACCTCCCTGTTGACAGGTATCAAAGCAGGTTTCATTGTTCCTCCAGAGATCCCATTTCCATTCTGGGCCCAGATCTTGTCCAAGACTCTGCCTGCTAGTTACAAACCCCCCTTGGTGCTACGCTGAGAGAAGGAGGCCCCCTTCTCTAGGTCACAGTTTTTTTCTGCCTGTCAGTCCATTGCATTTTTTCTTTTTGTAAAGATTTTGGCACTGTTGGTTCAGATATACAAGTTCCTGTTTGCATTTAAATAGCTGATTGCCTGGTAAATGCCAGAGATTATACCTTTTGTGTTATTGTTGCTAATAAAGGCTTCCATAACTGACTATTGTCTCCTCAAAGGCTCTTTATCCTTCCCAGGAGTATATATAGCATTTGATTTGCAAGCAGTGATACTATGGCAAATTGGGGCATTCAGACTTCTCTTTGAATAAATCTAGACGTTAATTATTCCCATCTTAAGTGTTCTTCAAAGTAAGTCTGGCCACTTCTACTCTCTCTTCCTGACTTGGCTTTGACAATTCTTTCTCCCCAATCAGGAGAGATTGGGATGAACGTGGAAAGAGGTGGAATATAGCAGCTGGAATTCTGCTAAAATGAAAATCAGAGATTTGTGGGGGAGGAGAGAATTAGGATTTGAACCTCCCCAGTGTCATATTGGAAGGTCATCTTGATTCTCTGACTTTGAAACATCTAGGTACTATCAGGACCCTTAGGATCTGGTGAGCAATATGGGAAAGTTCCCAGGACATAGTAAATAGTCATGAAGATGACTGATTTTTTGGAAGCTAGAGCTTTTTGCAGCTGCAAACATGTAATCTCTACTGTTAGGGGAGGCTGAGGCTAGTGGATTGCTTGAGCTCTGGAGTTCTAAGCTGTGGTTGGGCTCAAGCTCAGCTCCTACCTGCCCTAAATCAAACATCAATATGGTGGGTCCTGAGGGTCAAGCAGCCACTACACTGCTTAAAGAGTGGAGAACTGACTCAAGTCAGAAACAGAATAGCCTCTCTACCAGTCAGCAGTGGGTTTTGGCCTATTATTGGCCACTGCATTCTCCAGGGTGAGATAGGAAGACACTGTATTTTTTTTTAACTGTTCATGACGAATAATGGCTATCTTCTTGCCAATGGGTTCTAGTGATAAGAATGATCACTGGGGCTGGATTGGGGTCCAAGAAAACTTATACTAAAAGACCTGATCAGAAGGATATCAACGTTCCTTCATAGTGCCAAAGGTAACAAGGATCAGAAATGGAAATACAGCTAAAGAGTGGAGATTTAAGATACAAAATCCATACTGGATAAAGACACAGGATCGTAGGATCCAACATGGGGGAGAGGAGGGGGGCCCAGTGAGGAAAAGAGGGACAGAGTTAACCATATCTATTGATGTGGATACAAACAGTACCATAAGGTTAAAAAGAATATTTAGAGTTGCTTTTCCAGTCCTTTGTGATGCCCCTCATGAGCTTAAGGACATCCTGAAGTCCTTTTCCCTTTATCTTGAAATACCATAAGACTTCTCCTTATCTTGTAAGGCCAAAAGAATTGTTTTTTTCTTGCTTAACCTGTGTCCACCTGCCCTTATCCCTAATCTTCAACCACTATAAGAAACCCTGAAATTACATCACCATCCTACAGGCTACACAGCTTTCTATCTCTGTAAGTCTGGGCCTTCCAAATATCATTACCTTTTTACTCAGGCCCATGGCTACAGGAAAAAAGGTCCATGTGCTTCATGTAATAAAGCTCCTGATGGCTCCAGAGAAGTCTAAGCGAACTCGTTCACACCCAAACCACTCTCACAAATCTGACCTGAACACTATAACTCCCCAAAAGTTCCCCAAAGCTTTAGTCCTTTTTATTGTGGCTTTTGCTCTTGTGTTGGTATAATCAGGGGCCAGGTTCAAATGTTAATTGTGCTATTTTCACTGTTTTTTGTTTTGTGGGTGTGTTTTTTGTTTTTTGCTTTTTGGAAGGGGGAAGGTAGGGCAATTGGAGTTAAGTGACTTGCCCAAGGTCATATGGCAAGTTTTTTGTGTGTGTATGTTAAGTGTCTGAGGTCAGATTTGAACTCAGGTCCTCTTGACTCTAGGGTCAGTGCTCTATTCACTGCACCACCTAGCCACCCCCACTACTATCACTGTTAAAGTAACTGAAGTCATCTTTAACAGATACTTACTGAGGACCCATTATTACTGATGATAAGAAATTATGGTTTATAGATTAGACAGTTCCTTCCTTATATGATTTTTTAGTCTTATAAACCAAAATAAGATTAAGTAAGCAAACCTCAGAAGTAATTGAATATAGTGGCCTAATATTCCATTAACCTAAGAATACCAACCTTTAGGGTAAGGACAAAAATGGCTGGAAAAACTGGAAAGCAGTCTGGCATAAATTAGATTTAGACCAACATCTTATACCGCATAGCACAATAAATTCCAAATGGATATATGACCTAATATATATTAAGGTAAAAAAAAACTTAGAGGAGAATGGAAGAAGTAACTTACACAATTATGACCTGAAGAAAAATTCTTTACCAAACAAGAAGTAGAGTTGATCATCGAAGATAAAATGAACAAGGTTTATGACACAAATTGTAAATGTTTCAGACAAACAAAATCAATGCAACTAGAAAAGAAGTGGTTAATTAGGAAAAATTTCTCATAAGAATTATATTTAATTTAATTTAATTATAGTTTATAAGAACTATAAGATTGGTAAATATGATAAAAGACAAAAATGGTAAATAGAGACTATGACACAGATACACTAATGTATTATTGATGGAACTGTGAATCGGTCTTATCCTGGAAGGTATTTTGTAATTATATTCTAAAAAGAGACTAAGACACACGGAATTCTATTGGTAGGCAATATACCTCAAGGAGGTCAAACACAGAGGGAAGGTTCCCATAAATAGAAAAATGTTTGTAGCAGCACTTTCTGCAGTCATGAAGAACTGCACAAATTATAACAATTGTTATTAAAATAATGGAATATAATTGAACCATAAGAAATAAATATGAAAAATTCAGAGAAATCCGGGAAGACCTATATAAACTGATGCAAAGTGAAGAAAGCAGAACCAGTAAAACAATTTTCACAACTCCAGTAATGTAAAGGAAAATCATAGTGAAAGATTTCAGAATTCTGATCAGTGCAATGACTAATCAGGACTTTAGAAGCTTGATGGTGAAACATGCCTTCTACTTCTCAGAAGGAAAATGCTAGACTTCGACTATATTTGTGGAATGAGACATAAGTTTTCAGTCGCGGCCATTGCATTAGTTTGTTTCTCTTGACTACTACAAAGTATGGTTCTATTGGGAGGAGGGGAGTGATCAATGGGAAGTGAAAGTGATGTTTAAAAAAAGGAAAGATAAATCAATAAAACTTTTTTTTTAAAGGGGGAAAACAGTCAACCCAAATATAGAAATAAATATTTATGGGAAATGTTGAGACATAACCGTGAATACATAGTCATGACATGAGAGTGATGTTGAGTTTTTGAAAGTTTCTCCAGTGGAAACAGCTAGGTGGCTGGAGTCAATAGGATCTAAGTTCAAATCTGGCCTCAGATGCTTAATATCTGTGTAACATCAGGCAAGTCATTTAGCCCCAATTGCCTCCTAAAACAAAACAAGAACAACAAAAGAACCCAAATAAATGGAAATTATGTCAGTGAAGCACAAACTCTGCCAAGTTTTATCAAGCAGGAAATCTTTTAACACATGCTAGTGATTGACTGTCCATCTACCTTTGGAGGACCCACCCAGCTAAGTTTAGAGAGGCTCCTCTCCCCAAGGTTGGCCAACAGTTTTTTTTCAGTCACAGAAACTCATGGTCTGCTAAAATATAGAGAAGTTGTAAGTTCCATGGGTGGAGTGATTAAGTAACCACAGTGCAGAAATCTCAGATCCTTAGACTGGTAACACAAACATTTTTCCTAAGTGAAGAACTAGTCACATTTTCCCCTAAAGGAGGTGTCTGTAAGGGACTATGTGGCTTTCATAGATTTGGAAACAGAAAAGTACTCCTTAGGAAAAGAAGAAACCAGAGAGGCATTAATAGTGAAACTTAGGTTGGCATAATTTACATTTTTATGTTCACTGTACCCTTTTCAAACCCATTACATGCCCAATTTTGCTAATGTATTGAGTCCTTCCCTATTTTACGTACTTAATTCTTAGAAATACTTGGTAAATATGTCCTTTGTTTGCTGTAAAATGAGCCAGAAAGAGTAGGGAATGCTCCAGATCACTAATAATACAAGCTGGTCGCTAGGAAGTTGAATAGCCCCCTAGGCAACCCTCTAGTTAGGGGTTCTCACTACAGAAAAAGTGTTAACTTACTAATTTAAAATGCTTCCTGGGCAGTGTCCAAGCTAACATGGCAGAAGAACTCCAATAAGCTCTATTTTCCCAAAGGTTGTAGAGGAGGAAGGATCACAATGACTGTTGCTCAGTGTTGATAATATGCTTTATTGCTAGTTGATTTTAAAGTAAGATCCTGATTTAATAGTTAATGATTAATATATACTTTTTCAATATTTTCAAAATTTCTCAGTCCCTAAGAAATATAGAGGATGGAATTTGTGGATGATCAATTGGAATGTAATTCAATGTTGAAGAAAGCCTACCTTTGGTCTACTGATTAGCATGGTATAGCTACTCTACTGCTCACCAATGTCACATGGATAATTTGGTGACCAAGGACACTCAGGAATGTGCTAGTAAATGTTTAACAACTAGCTCTTCAGGGAAAAAAATGTACTCGGCATACTTATAAATTTAATCTGCCTTATTAACATTTTCCCCATCTCTTTTTTAAGTCTAGATAATCAACAAATCAAGTTTTAATCTGTATTGTTAGTTCTGCTCACACTAAAAGTTGAACAATTAGCTCTCTAGAGCCAGGAAAAGCTGACTCTGGCACAACTCTGCTCTTCTATCACTTTGCCCAAGTCCTTAAGAACCATGTCCTGACCTTGAAGTCAGAAATGATCAATAGTATTAATGCTTTTGTTGTTTCAGGAAATAATGCAATTGTGGATGGTCTTCTGTGACAAAAGATCTTGACAATGGAGACTCTTACGAGATCCATCATTGAATGTGTGCAACTGGTGACTCTTGACACTTATCATCAGTACATAAAATGCTTGGGGCTCTTTATCTGAGCAGGATAAAAGTTAAACATTATTATTGCTTGGTTAATGCAAGTTTGTATGAGAACTTAACGATATCTCATAAAGTTTGGGATCCTCTTATAGGGCTTGGCTCAAGTCCTCAATAATAACAACTCACGTTTAATTTCTGTTTTGCTTTAATGTTTATGAAACATTCACCATTTCACACAAGAGCACTACAAAGCAGTCAATTATTATTATCCCCATTATACCGATGAGGTACCGGATCTCAGAATGATTTAGGTAGCTTTGCCCTTCATCACACAGCTAATAAATGTAGGAGCTGGGATTCAGTATTTACTGAATTCAGGTCTCATGTTCTTTCCTTTATACCACACTGTTTCTGTACACAATTCATAGCAATTAGAGGTAGAAGGAAATTTATCTAGTTCTTTTTGTTTAAAGGATTCTATTGTCAGTCTGCTGAAGCTTATGGATCCCTTAACCCAGTTTATCTCAATTTCCACATCTGTAAAATGAACTGGAGAAAGAATGGCAAATTACTCCAGTATCTTTGCCAAGAAAACCCCAAATAGGGTCACAAAGAATCATATGTGTATGGGATGAGTGAAAACTTCTCAATTTGGGGTGGTTAACTTTTCAAATTGCTTCTGT
>CM053582.1:378996884-379021981 GCA_028627135.1 Pseudochirops cupreus | reverse complement strand
TGACTGGTCAAAATAATATTTTTAAATGTATACAAGAAAAATACATAGGATTACAAAGAAACCATAGATTAGTGAAAATAAAGATATAGTGCTTTCTCACCCAAATTAATGGACCCCTCTAAAATCTACCTGCAGACCCCTCCCTACAAAGAAATGCCCAGGGGACCCTAAGAACCTCTGATTTTTTTAAAATTCCCCTTTTTTTAAATAGATGAAGACATTGAAATGAGGAGAAGTTAAATAGTTGGACCTAGGTCATCTAGGTAAGTAACAGACCTGGGATTTGAACTCTGATCTTTGGGTACCAAATTTAGTTTTCTTTCATTTCATTGTTCTACTTCTCCTGTACTGTTCTACTCTAAGCTCCAGGGTATATTTTGGAATCAGGGGAAATCATCTGATTGACTGTCAATGGATATCCCTTAAGCCTCAATTAAACTGGACACATGTCTAACTCTGGTGTGCCACTATCCCAGATTTTTAGGGGATGCCTGAAGTTGATATAAATATACTAATTTCAAAAGTACCAATTACCCTGGATCTGTGGAGAGAGAGACTGGCCTGAACTGGAGGCCTTGGGGATGTGTATTTTCAGAGATGACTCCTCTCTTTCATGCTTTCTTCTCTTAGAGAGTTCAGGTTCACTGCTTGACTGTATCAGCTCTCCAGCCTTCTGTCTTTGCCTTTTCTTTTTCAATCTCAGAGAGAAAAGACAAGTCTCCATCTCCTGGTCAGCACCATTATTGCATTCAGACCACTAGCTCTACTAGAGGCCTTAGGTATGAAGACTTCTTTTGCTGAAAGACAAGAATGTCTGTCTGGATGTGGTCACTGAGTACCAGACACATTTTCTCCAAGTGAGACACATACATGGCTGGTGTGGGTTTCATGGACTTGGAGAGAAGACAATATTTCTTATGAGAAGAGGAATGTAGGAATTAAGAACTGGAAGGCGCTTTAGCACTGTTCTAGCCTAACCCTCTCATTATGCAGATGAAGAAATTGAGGCCTAGAAAATGAAAGCTTCTGACTCAAGATCACATCAGGAACAAGTAGCAGAGCCAGGATTTAAACTTTCTAACTCCAAATCTAATGTTCTTTCTGCTATCTAACGCACAAAAGAAGGTTGGCCTCTGTCTCAAGAGAATAGAGTTTGGGATAAAAATCATTTGCCTCCTTAGAATCTCAGTTCCTCCAGCTTCAAGTGGTGCTCTGTCTACATATTGCTGAATCTCATCGCAGGATTTGTAAGTACCACCCTCCTCTCAGACACTGTCACTTAGAATCCATCTTCCTATTGAACTTCCTCTTGTCCTGCATCAGAAGGAGGTATTAAGGAGATTGAACAGATCAGCTTCCCCACATCAACAAATGTGTAGGTGTTTATACTCAACTCAGTTAAATACTCAATTCAAAGGTATTGTATTAGGAGGTGAGGATACAAAGATGACACCTGTGTGTATTTTTATTTTTGTATTCCTGAAATTTTAATTTCAGTGTTTAAGATCATGATCTTTTACTAAAGTCCTTTTCTAATAATGTCTTGTCATGGCAAGGAAGTGGCTCTGAGTTCTTAAAGATTCTAGCGAGGGAGTGTTAGCTTTGGGGTAGGTTTTATCAGACTGAAAGTCATTTAGGAAGGAACCAGTGATGGATTGCATGTCCATGGATAAGCCTAGCCAAGTGATAAGAGATTCATCAGGAAGTGATTATTTTTTTACCCCAACAATTCATGGAGAAAATCTGCTAAGATATTAAGGGTTGATGCATCTTTTTTTTTTCTTCATAAGGTATGTGTAGCATCTACTCTGGGGTACTCACCAAAGAGTGGCTATTTGAGGTCAAAGGATGTATAAGCTATGGGGCCCATACTCTTAAAACTATAGCTCAGCAGCAACACCAATGTGCATCTTGTTAACAATCAGGCATTAGTTACAATTAACTCTTACAACTTTTAGTAAACTTAGTAATAACAGTAATTTTTATTATAAAGTAGTCATTTTCTCCTTATATATTAATAATACATTATATAAGATGTAGATGTGAGCACAAAGTTAGAGTACAATGGTGGTGAGGCACACATGTAGGATGCATGTGTAGATTCCTCACAGGCTCCTCCTGGGCACAACATCTCTGGCAGGTGGGTGGTTCAGTGGGTCCCTAGAATTTCCTCCTTTCTGTAGCTCCATTCTTGATTGACAGGGCTGGCTTTCTTGAGTCCATCACTAGCTCTCTTCCCTACTGCCAGGAGTCCCATTCCTCTTCTAACTCAGCTCTGTTCCTGATTCTGGGGACTTTCACACCTCTGGGAGATAAGCGCTTCCATGCTTGTGGCCTGTTTCTCTGATTGGTGAATTCTTGTCCAGAACATTCCATTCCATTTGAGGACATGCCTAGGATAGCTACACTCTCTTCTAACCTACTCTGCTCCTGATTCTCCAGACATTTACACCTCTTCCCTCTCCCCATCCCCTTTTGGACTTCATTTTATGTGTTATATTCCTTATTTAGAATATAAGCTTCTTGAGGTAGTGACTGTTTTCTTTTTGCTTATATCTGTATTCTTAGTGCTTAATAATGTACCTGGAACATAGTAAGCACTTAATACACTCTTTAAGCTATATAATCTTGGAGCTTCTTCTTCCCATAAGTGATTGAGGCTCAAGATTCATGTGTGGGAGACTTGGCTCCAACACCAGCACCCTTTGGGTTCAATGTTGGGGTAAGAGGAGTGGGATGAAAACATTTAAGTCATTGAGCATTTGACAAAGGAGGTGTACTTTGCCCTAATGCGGCAAGACCATGCAACGAGGACAAAGGAACAGGTAGCTTCTCTGGACATGGCCCCTCCTCATATCCATCTGGAAACATCTGCTTGGCAGTTATCAGGGTTTGGCAATTCGTGTGGTCTTAGGCACACACCGAGTCTGAGAGTCATGGATACCATGTGTGGTTGGGCACATTTAATGCTCCTAGATGACCAGAAAACATAAGGGAAGCCAAAACCAACAAAGTGCCAAGGACAGCTTTGTCCAAATGGGCATCTACTCCTATGTTGGCTGGGAGGGTGGGGAAGGAAGCCACCACCGAGGAAACTAATGCCAATCAGTCTCTGGGAGATGCTTTTTCCTCTCACAGCATGTCTGTCTGGAGCATGTATCTCTGCTCCCAACTAGAAACATTTCAGATACACCTCAAATGCTCTCCAGCTGATGAATGCTTGAAACACAAGATGGAGTATCTCCCTCTGGGCAAATTGCTGCTGGGCACCATGGCCTATGTTGGCGAGGAGGAAAGAGTAATACCCTCAACCCTCCAGGAATCTCTTCCATAAAGTCCCCCCAAGGCTTCAGTGCCTCCAACTGTTGGAACTGACTTTAACTGCTAGATGTGCTGTCTCTTCCCAGATGACTAAGTGCACTGGTTGATGCAGGGAAGGGATCTAATCCTAAGAATAATTTAAATGATCTGAGCCTCAGTTTCTCTTCTATAAAATGAGGGGGTTGAATTAGATTACTTCTAGAGCCCCTTCTAAGTATAAACTTACAACCTTTCTAACTTTAGAACTATGTGACGCCCACAATTTAGAAAAAGGAGTCAAAAGTACCTGGAATCAAACTCATGGTGACAGGATGGTAGGTTAGAAAGAATACACTGACGGTCAGGAGATGAGTTCTGTTTCTACCACTAACTAGTGATTTACTTTGCTAAGTCATTTACCTTTGTTGAGCTTTCATAGCCTTCATTCATAAAATATCTTTGGTCCTTTTCAGCTCTGAGATTCTTACTACCAAGTGAGAGCAAGAAGATAAAAGTGGGACAGTTAGGTGGCACAGTGGATAGGGTATTGACGCCTTGAATCAGGAGAACCTGAGTTCAAATACAGCCTCAGACACTTAGTAGCTGCATGACCCTGGGCAAGTCACTTAAACCTGATTGCCTTCCAAAAAAACAGACAAAAGATAAATGTGAAAACCATTTCCCTGGAGAACTTTAGGGAAGTAGAAGTTTTGAGTGATGCCCTGCCAAGGGCACTCGTGCTGGCTAGTCTAGGTCTAACATTTTGTGCATCTCTGAATTTTTTCTACCATGGAGGATAATCTCTGGACTAGAAAGTATAGAGTAAAAGGATTGGGGATGGCTAGTAAGGAATGGAAATCAAGAGAATAATTAGAATTGATCCAAAGTGGAACAAAATCCCTCGGGATATAGCAGCTCCTCCTCACTGGAGAGCTTTGAGCAAAGGCTGGATGACCACCTGACAGTTACATTGTTGGAGAGCACTCTTGTTCTGGTGTGGGTTAGACTGGGAGGACAGATGGGGCCTCTGTGGGGACTTCCAGCTCTGAAGTTCTATAAACTTTAGCTCTATCAGCTCTAAAATTCTGATTGACACCGTTTCCTTCCTACTAATATTAATTTCTTACTTATAATGCAGCATGGGAACAACAATGGTCAAGATACCTAGAGTTCAGATCCTGGTTCTCCTGCTTATGTTGTGACATTGGGCTAAAACTTTCTGAGATTCAGTTTCCTTGTGTGTGAAATGGCAGGGATGGAGATGATTTCCAAGGACCTTTCCAGATGTGTTTTATAAAAAACCCAAGCAGACAGAGCCCTGTTCTATAGGAAATCCCACCCTGATCTTTATCTCAAACATTTAGTAGGAACAACTTTTTTCCAAAAAAACATTTTTTTTGGAGGGGAGGGTGGTGGGTGGGTTCTGGCTAGAGGTTTAATTAGAAGGCAGTGCCATCTAGTGGTTAAAACAGGGGCGACCGGGCTTGTTTCTGACTGAGTAAAGGTAGATGGGTGGTTTGAGTAGCTTTTCAGCTTTTCAACACTAACAGTTTACATTTTTATAGGCTTTTTAAGGTTTAAAATGCTTTACATAATTGTCACATCTGATCCATGAGGTAAATGCTATTATTATCATCACAGTTTTATAGAGAAAAAAGCCAAGTCTTATAGAGTTTAAGTGACTTGCCCAGGGTCACACAGCTAATTAGTGTCCTTGTCAGAATTTGAACCCAGGTTTTTCCAACACCGAGTCCAGCACCGGATCCACTATGCCATGTTAGCAGAGGTTCATCAGATACTTAGAGTATAATGAACCCAAAAGACATTTAGGAATTTGCCTGCTGGTCTACTGGAGGGATTTGTCCTAGAATTAACAATGAAGACTTGTGCCCTTCCCCTTCCGTTCAACCTCTGTCAATGTCTGATCATTTGGCACCATGGGAATTTGCTAAGCCACCTAGAAGAGGTGGTTGAATTCTATGAAAACGTCATATAAACTGCTTATAGGTTAAATTGAAACCAGATCTGTTGGCAAAGAGCTCTGGGAAGGCTTGGTTCCTTTAAGGCCTGGTATCCCCACTACGAGTCAGAAAAGCTTGTGATAGGTGAGGAAGTGAGGTTAATTCTGATTATAGTCCAACTCAAGAACTCCATTTCTTAAGTGAACATCTAGTTAGCTTTTTCCACCTCTCAGAGACCCTAAAGATATCCCCCACTGGCCGGCTTTCACAGACATGGACTCTCAATTTCATTATCATTGTACACAAGATTTTTTTTTGAGATGGGATTTTAGTTACTAGGCCTTCTCACTGATGACTAATGAAGGAGACCAGATCAAGCAAAGGAGTGTGGGAGGGATGCTTTTTTTTTTAGAAGGACCTGAAGTTCTCCATCAATGAATGTCTATGGTGTATTTATTGTACAACACCAGACAGTCATTGAATAAACTGGATCTAGGAATTCCCTTACTTTCTTACTATACATTAATAATTATTTGTGCCTGGTCACTGCTCTAGACATCATGCAGAGTCATGGTATAATATCACCTGTCCTAAGAACAGACGTATCAGCCAGAGACATTCGAGTGAAAAGCACAAGAAAAGTCTTGGGGACTTTGCACAGCCTAGTGTGTTGGAGTGGTTGGGAAAGTATTTCTAGAAGCAATTTGGTTGAAGGATTAGCAAGGTATGGAAGTATGAGTAGTAGGGTTGAAGGGTGAGGGTACTCAGGGCTGTGTTGTAGAAGCACAGCAGGTTCTGTTCTAGCCACACTTGCACGGTGGGGGCCTACAGGTTTAAGGGCTCTCCAGAGAACTGCTCTGGGAGCCTCTTGTAGTACCCAACTATGTAAGAAATCTTACTCATTTAACAAAAGGATTTTTCCAGATAACACTAACTCAGTGTAAATCATTGCACCTACATGTTATCCACTTCAGCTAAACCTTATAAACACACAGAAAATATCACCCTTCCTGAAGCTCAGTTTTTTAGCTCTTTGAAGGTTTTTCATCCATGGAAACTTTTTCAGCCTGGAAAGGGAAAGACAATGGAGCGAGTCCCCTGGAACCATAACAAAAACCTGGCTTGCTGCCTTTTTTTTTTCTTCCTGTGGGCATACAAAAATATCAGTCAAATTCTATATGTGTGAAATTAGAGGTTAGGCTCTTTAATTCACAAGGAGTAAGTGGACCCTTTCTAAAACTTTTGCTTAGAGCCTCAGAATTTATAGTTGTGCTATATATTGTTGGATGCCCACATAAACCAGATTCCCTCTAGGCAACTTCTTGAAATTGAGCTTGGACACATGGGCTTGATCCCTAGATAGTAGAAACTACTCCCAGGTTCTAGGGGTAACCTGCAAGTAACTACTCTGAAATCTATAGCTCATGAGTCCCCACCCCACAACACCAGTGGGCTTACTTTGAATAGTTGGTCAGTTGGCACAATTAGCTCTCAGGAAAAGTTTTTACTAAGATGGCAAAGTCAAGTCAACAAACACTTATTAAGCCCTTCTCTGTGCCAGGCTCTGTGCTAAGCACTGGGACTACAAGGAAAGATAAAAGACAGTCTCTGTTCTCAAGGAGCTCACAGAAATGAGGGAGACAACCTGCAAACAACTCTACCCAAACAAATTATATACAGAATAAACTGAAAGTGACCTCAGAAGGAAGGTGCTACAGTTAAAAAAAAAAGACCAGGAGAGACTTCTGGAAGAAGGTGGAACTTTAGCTGAGAATTAAAGGAAACCAAGAGGTGGAGAAGAGGAGGAAAAGAATCCCAGACATGAAGGACAACTAGGGGAAGCACTCCAAGTTGAGAGAAGGAATGTTATGTCCTAGGCACAGCAAGGAAGCCAGGGTCGCTGGATCGTAGAGCATGTAGAGGGAACAAAGCAAAGAAGGTCATAAATGTAGGAAGGTGCTGAGATACGAAAGGCTTCAAAAGCCAAATAGAGGATTTCATATGTGACCCTACAGGTGATAAGGAGCCACTGGAGCTCATTGAATTGGGAGGGGAAATGGGGTGACATGATTAGACCTAAGCTTTGGGAAGATCAATTTAACACCCAGGTGGAGGATAAACTATGCAGCTAGATGACCCAGTGCATAGAGCACAGGGCTTAAAATCAAGAAGACTCGTCTTTATGAGTCCAAGTCTGACCTTGCCTCAAACACTCACTACCTTTGTGACCCTGGGCAAGTCATTTAACTGTTTGCCTCAGTTCTTCATCTGTAAAATGGATTGGAAAAGGAAATGGCAAACCATTCCAGTATCCTTTCCAGGAAACCCCCAATGGGGTCATGAAGAGTCAGACAGAACTGAAATGATTCAACAAGAGGATGTACTGGAGCAGTGAGAAATTTGAGTCAGAGAGACCAAGTAGAACGCTATTGTAGTACTCTAGGCATGAGGTGACAAAGGCCTGCACCAGGAGAGTGGTAGTAAGAAGAAAAAAGGGGGCATGTATGAGAGACGTTATTAAGGTAGGAATAATGGACTTGACAACTGCTTGGATATTAAGCAGGGGGAAGAGGGGTGCTGGTGAGAGGGAGGAGCTGAGGATGATACAACTAGGAGTTACTAGGAGGATGGTGGGACTCTTGACAGTAAGGAAGTTAGGAATTTAGGAAGAGGGGAGGGTTTTGGGGGAAAGATAATGAATTAAGCTTAGGGTATGTTGAGTTTAAGATATCTATATTGAGATGTCCACTACATAGTTGGAGGTATGAGACTCAAGGTCAGCAGAGAGATTAGGGCTAGAAAAATAGATGTGAAAATTGTCTTCATGAAGACAGCAATTGAATCCATGAGAGCTGATGAGATCACCAAGCAAAACAGTAAAAGAGAAGCTGGCCCAGGACAGAGACTTGGAGGACATCCTTGGTTAGCAGACTTAGCTTGGATATAAATCTATCAAATGTTCGTGTTCAGTCATTTCAGGTGTGTCAACTCTTTGTGACCCCATTTGGGGTTTTCTTGGCAAAGATATTATTTCCTTCTCCAGCTCATTTTACAGATGAGGAAATTGAGGCAAACAGGGCTAAGTGACTTGCCCAGGGTCACGTAGCTATTGAGTGTCTGAGGTCAGATTTTAATTCAGTAAGAGGAGTCTTCCTGATTCCAAGCCCAGAGCAGTCAGACAGGAAGAAGCAGAACCAGAAGAGAATACTGTAATGAAAACCTATGGAGAAAAGAATATTTAGGAGGGTGAACAACAGTATTAGGGCCTGGAGAGAGGACAAGAAGGATGAGGAATGAGAAAAGGATGAGGATTAGAAATAGAAGTTACAAAATCCCTCTACCTCACTCCCAACCTGGGGCAGCTCTCCCATAACCACACAGTGTCCATAGGAAGAGTGGGCAGAGAGTACAGTAGTAGTGAGGAACATGTGACCAGTACTACTCACAAATCTGTTACTAGAGGACCTGGAAATCCTTTATTTCCTGGGGCAATCTTGGCATAGCTTCCCTCTGAGTGATGTCTGTAGGTTTCTCAACTGGGTCGTCTGGGTCTGTTCCTCTCCACAATTCAATTCCCATTTGCCAGGGCTTCTTCTCTCTTGAGTCCTTAGCTAGTACTCTTCTTTACTTCCAGAGGTCCCACTGCTGACAGCTTCTTCCTTCCAAGAACTGAAAAGCTTGCTTCTTTTTTGACTACTGGCTCCTGCCTCCCCTGCTTCTAATTGACTGGACTATACTCTCCAAGGGTCTATATATAGACTATACCTCACCCAGGGGTGAGCCCAATCATTGTTTTTCCAATGATATTGGCTCTTTTTGATTCATCCCAGGGACTTGTTTGTACCTCATAAAGGCAACCTGTCCCTGACCATGGCAACATTTTTTACAACTAGTTTAACATCTTAACAATCCATTTCTATGTGTTATTAGACCCTGAGTTTTCAAGGACCAAGTCCCTTATACTAGAAACTATTGTATTTGGGGTTTGTTTTGATTTCCTTCTTTCAATGCTTCTTCAGCCTAGGCTGCTTTAAACCAAGACCAAACACATTCTCTCTGGATTATTCCTCTGGCAACCTTTCAAATGGTGCCTTTAAGGGAGGCCCTTGTATAGTTGAATATACTCCAAAGGTTCTAGGGAAATTTCTCTCTCTACTACATGCACTCAAGTGGCTGTGGGCCCTGGTACACAGAAGAAGTCAATACTATGCTTAGCATAGTGCCCCCAGCAGAGAGTAAATGCTTAATAAATGCTTGCCAATTTGGCTTGACTACAATATCACTTTGTTAACCAGAAGGGACTTCTCTCCGGAGTCCAGTATCCATTTTTCTTTCCCATGTTCTATATCTCTGTGATGTGATGAACTATCTAAAAGCACCATGGTGCTGTCCAAGGAGCTCCAGGATACCTGGTTTTAAGCCCCAGCTCTGCCAATAACTGGTTGTGGCACCTCAGGAAAATTATTTAGCCTTGCCAAGTCTTAGTTTATTCATTTATGAAAAGACACCATGCTAAGTGATCTATAAGTTTCCCTCCAGCTCTAACAGTCTATAATCGTGCCCTTCAAATTGACTCATAGACCCTTTGGAAAAGGCTAAAGATAGACTAGTTTGAGAGCCAGGACAGAGACAAGTCCAAGTGATGATTGGACAAAGATACAATGCATTGGAGCAGTGTAGATTAGGGAATGGCCATCAGTTTTCTTGTTTCTAATACGACTGACTGTCATTGGCCTATGTGGGAATGCCCTTTTATGATGTGTAAGGATAATTTATTTCTTACTTTAGGTGCTTTCAATTTACTTTGCCATTTCTGTGGACAGCTCAGAAGCTTGCTCTATAATAATTCAGGAATATATCTTATTGTTAATTTCCTCTTCTAAACCTCATCTCCAGGGGGACAAAGGGTACAAAGCAGAGGTGGGTAGAGATGGATCCTGTAACTTTCCAGATGACTTTCCTTTACAGGTGCCTGTTGAAAATCAAGGCTATAAAGGGGATTTAGATGTGGCTAGAGGGAGAATTCTTAACCAAATAAGGGATAGAAGACATCACAAAAGAGAAAATAGAGAAAAATTGGGATTACATGAAGTTAAAAAGCTTTTTCATGAGCAAAATTAATGTAGCCAGGATAAGAAGGGAAACTCAGTTGGGAAATATTTGTATCAAGTAACTCTTGTAAGGGTTTAATATCCAAGATATATAGGGAATTAACACAAATATATAAGACAAGAACCATTCCCCAATGTATAATTGGTCAAAGGATACAAATAAATTGTTCATAAAATAAGAATTGAAAACTATTAACGATCCTATGAAAGATTGTTCCAAATCACTAATAATAAAGAGAAATGAAAATCGAAACAACTCTGAGATTTCATCTCACACCTAACAAATTGGCAACAATGAGAAATGATCAAAATATTTAATACAGGAAGCATTTCACACTGAAATATCCGGTAGTGTTGTGAATTAATCCATTAGTTCCAAAAAACAATTTAGAATTATGTTTAAAGAAGGAATGGAGGGGGGGCTAGGTGGTGCAGCGAATAGAGCACTGGCCCTGGAGTCAGAAGGACCTGAGTTCAAATCCAACCTCAGACACTTAACACTTACTAGCCATGTGACCTTGGACAAGTGACTTAACCCCAATTGCCCTGCCTTCCCCCTCCAAAAAAAAGCAAAAGAAATTAAGAAGGAATAGAAATGTCCATACTCCTTGACCCAGAGATTCTACTGCTAGGCTTCTTCCCTACTGAGGAGAAAGATGGAAAGAAAGCTTTTATATATTACAAAAATTCATAGCACTTTGTGTAGTAGCAAGGAATTGGAAACATCATAGGTGCACAGTGATCGGAGAAAAACAAAACAAATTATGGCATATGAATATAATTGAATATTACTGTGCTGTGAGAAATGTAAAATATGAAAAATTCAGAAAAATGTGGGCAGATATAAATGAACTGATACAGAGCAGAATATCTATAAAGAAGAAAATGGCATATGTGACCAGTACAATAATGTAAATGGGGAGAGCGACAAAACAAAATTTAGAAACGTGTAATTATATTGGCCAAGCTTGGCCCTGAATGAGACTTGTGATGATGTACCTCCTTCTGTTTTTCACAGAGGTGAGGGACTTTGCTGCTGCTGTTCAGTCATTTCCATTTCAGTGATATCTTATTCTTTGTGACCCCATCTACAGTTTTCTTGGCAAAAAGATAGCATGGTTTGCTGTTTCCTCCTCCAGCTCATTCTACAGATGAGAAAACTGAGGCAAATAGGGGTAAGTGACTTGCCCAGGGTCACACAGCTAGTAAGTGTCTGAATCAGATTTGAACTCAGGAAGGTGACTTGTCCTGACTCCGGGCTGTATCCAATGCTGTAGGTGAGAACTATGAGTGTGGAATACTCTACATGCTGTCAGACACAGTTGACATGTTAGTTGGTTCTGCTAAAACTGCTTTTTTTCCCTTTACTTTTAAAAATCTTTTTTAAGGGAAGGCTGGTGGGTAGAGGCAACTAGATGGTGCAGTGAATAAGAGTGCCAGGCTCTGGAATCAGAAAGACCTAAGTTCAAATCTGGCCTTAGACTCTTACTAGCTGTGTGACCCTGGGCAAGTCACTTAACCCTGTTTGCCTAAGTTTCTACATCTGTAGAACCAGCTGGAGAAGGAAATGGAAAATCTCTCCAGTATCTTTGCCAAGAAAACCCCAAATGGGGTCACAAAGAGTTGAACAGAAGTGAAACAATTGACTAACAACAACAAACTGGGTGGAGGTGATGAGAGAGACATTTGGAAATGAATGTGATATAAAAGGTCAGATATCAATAAAACTAAAAAGAAGTGATAATATAGTACAGATAATACAGATCGTTCGGGGGAAAGAATGCTGACTCCAGAGTCAGAGTATCTGGATTCAGATCCTGCCTCTGATACTTACTACGCATTGTGACTTTGCACAAGTCCCCCAGGATCAGTTTCTGTTTGTAAGTTCCCTTAATCAATAAGTCATGAGATCATGATACTAGCTGATACTATGATCCAAAAGCAAAAGTGATCTAAGAACAATTACTAGGCCTGAGGCAAAGCCATGATAAAAGAAAGTGAATAGTCTCATTTATGTATAACATAACCTCCAGGAAGAGGATTCCCCATCCCCATTCCGGCAGCTACTTACTCCCACATCTTTTTTCTCTCCTCTACAAATTCCAATCTGGATCAGTTGTCAGGTTTGCTAGTGACTTCAAGCCCTTTAGTAGAAAATAATAGATTTTTTAATGGTGTGAAGACAGACACCTACCTGGGAAAGGCTTGAATAGCTTAGGAATTAGTAGGAATACTTAGAAAAAAGCCTCTTTCCACATCATTACCAGGCATTTCCAGTTCAGTGACTGTCCCTGCTGCCACTCTGGTTTCTGTAGGCAGCCAGGCAGCTCAATTTTACTGTTTCTGTGAGAAAGATGGTTGGTCTAAATCAAGTTTTTACTAAGTCTCTGAGTAACTTTTGAAAAACCGTAATGGTCATTGAGACTAGCTCATGGAATATATATGGAGATTATAATTGTCCAACCTACAATAAAAAGATTGAGGCAGAGCTCTGAGCCAATGGTACTTTATTAAAGAGTCCATGATCCCCTCTAATGAAGTGGACCTCATGTCTCTTGTCCCCAGGCCCTTGTTTTTACAGAGTTTGGTACTGCATTATGCAAAAGAGGAATGATATAGCACCAATGCAATATTCATAGTGCCCACAGTAACTGTGAATATGCCAGCATTGTGCTCGATTGCAAAATATAACAGACTCTCCATATAGAAGACAGAAGAAAAACATTTATTCAGACACCAGGAAGTCAAATCCCAACACCAGGAAACCAAATCCATCATAAGCAACAAAGAAGCTAATATACCACAATGCAGCAGAGAAACACACCATCCTTTAGCTTTCCCACAAACCAGCACTCACAAGCCCAACTGTCTCCCTAGGTGCATTCTCTCCTCCCTCCACTGTCTAGTTGCTCTGACTCTCAGTTTCCTGTGGGCTCTGCTCTACCCTTCAGCAAACACCTCCCACTACAGGCTCTATGTGATTACATTCAGTCTATTAGGGGACAGGGAAGAGCTTCAAATTCCCATTACCATTACAGATAGTAAAATACAGAATCTCATTGATTGATAGACCTTGCTTTTGTGAGCCAAAAATGATGTACCATATGGGGGAGGGGGGAGTGTATGTGTCACAGGTGGGGTAAATCACAGGCATCTCCACTAAGTAGTCATAAGATGGTCACCTGCTCATGTTGAACAAGAGAGTAAAGTCAATCATGAGCAGCTCTCCTGAAGACTGCTGCTGTGAATAACTTTAAGGATCTAATTGCATAGTATAGCAAACTCTCTATTTATTCAGGAATAAACTAAAACAAGAAACTACACATTCAAGAAACTAGAGTGTAACATTCATAACAATATAACATAACAACTTATTACTAAGGTGGCCACATAGTTTTAAACAAAATATGTCATTCAGTAAGTCACATTCTCCTCAATCAACATAGAGTACCCAACATAGAGTCTTCTTTCACCTTGACTTGAGGCTGGCTTTCAATCATTCTTAAGCCAATCATCTTTAAGGGGCAACAGAAGGGACAACCACCATCCACCCCTAGGTCACAGTTAATATCATCAGTCAGCATTGAGTACCCAAGTAAATTCTTCTTTCATCTTAACTCCAGGCTGACTTCCAAACCCCATGGCTCCTCCTCCATGGGCTGACCCATGCCGTTCTTGCCTGGATTCACATGTAGGCAGCTCTCTGCTGCCTGCTTTCATACTTCAGCTTACTGCTCCATTCCAGGCTCCTTGAAGTTTCTGTTTCTAGGAAGACAAAACTGAACAGAGCTACAACAATATTAGTACACATTGCTGGCATGATCATCTCAATTCACTTTCTGTCTGACAAAGTAACACAAACCAACAGACAAAGCTTCTGTCTGAGAAATCAAACACAAATCAATAGTAAAGTCCCAGCACATCTGTAAACAGCAGTAAAGTCCTTTTTCATGACTTCTGTATCAGCAGTAAAGACCTCTTTCAACAGACAGAATGCTTCATCCTGACAAAGTAACATCAACACAGACAGAACAGACAGACAAAGTGCTGGACATTACAAACGTTCTCCCTTTCAGTTCTGCTTGGTCCCAGCTCACGCTCAACCTTTTATCTGTTCTGCTCCTTCCTGTTCCACTCTTTGGGTTAGCTCTTCCCATCATGGGCTCCATGTGATGATGTTAGACCCATTAAGGGCAGGGAAGGTCTCCAAATTCCCTTAGGCCTATTAAGGGCAACATGAATGTGTATTGTTTCCAACAAAGACTTGACACACTCAAATGCACTTGAATAGCTGGAACAAGCCGCAAAGAACTACTTTGCTTGCCATTACAGAGAGTGGTTCAGAGGTACAAAAAATAAGTTGGGCAACTTTACAAAGAATCAAGACATCCTACCCCTATTGTGTTTGGACATGGAATTTAAGTAAAACATGTCAGCATTCTTGTGGTTGTGCAAATGAGCTCCATAATTGGTAAACAAGTAGTGAACATTCCATTAAAGTTTGAGGTCCATTATAAAGGTCACTGTAAGAACCTCTCTTATCTAATTATCTCTATGTGATTTATGTAAAATATCAAACTAATTAATACTGATTGGAATAGAGTAGGGGTACAAATGAATCAATTCTCACACATACCTCCTTTGTCTAAGACAGGGTTTCTTAACCATTTTTATGTCGTGGACCCCCTTGGCAGTCTGGTGATGCCTGGTGGCTGATTGTTTGGTTGAGGTCCTCCATTCTTGAAAAAACCCAAAAAGACGTTACTATGTTGGGGTCAAAGTATAGTATATCTGACTATGGCTGATCAGACCAATATCAGATCAAGTTCAGAAGGCTCTACCACAGGTTGGCACAAAGCTGCTGCCTAGGAACCCCTTCTCACAACAACATTTGTAAACACTTAAAGGAAATGCAAAATTTCAGTTAGAGATTAGTGAAAACAAAGATGTAATTTTTTTTCATCCAAGCTCATGGACCCTTCTGAAATCTATTGATGGATTTACAGAATAAGAGCCCCAGCTCTAAGCAGAGAGATCAAGGACTACTTGGGCAGAATTTTGGATTGGAAAGAATTCTTGTCCTGGGTATTTTGCCTTACCTGTTTTTCTTTGTCAAAAGGCAGGGTTCAGTTTTGAGGAAAGCAAAAGGAAGGAAAAGGGAAATGATTATGATAAAACGACAAAGGTATTTATATAAAATTCATTTTTTTTAAAACTCCCACTATGTGCCCCACTGAGAAAAAATTCTAGTTATAATGCCCCAGAACAGGAGTAATCCTTATGCAAGGAGGATGGCAGACTGGGAGGATAACAACAAATTCTGCAGTCTTAGAAGGAAGCCTGCATTCTCCATTTGACTGAATTCAAGGGGTTTTTATTGACTTACTGTATTTTATATGCTCCATGCTGTGGGAACACAAAAGAAGAAGACACAGTGATTACCCTAAAGGAATCTGCTGTTTTGTTGGATATAACACTTCAACAGCTAAGTATATGCAAAGTGTACAAGGCCTTGTATATAATTAAATGCCAAAAGAGGACATATAGTAAGTCTATTTAGGAATTCGGAGAAGGAGATGGGACTTGGAGATAGGATTAAAAAGGTGGAGAAAAGCAAAGAGAGCATAGAACATTCTGGGGAGGATGGTGTGTGTTGGGGAAGGAGGGAGGAGGGAGAGAAGAGAACAGTCAGTGGAATCCAGAGTTGGTATAGAAAAAAAAAATCAAAATGGATTTTTAAAGATTTTGTCATCTTCTTTGCCCTTAGGATAATGAGAGAGATTTTTTCCATCTAGTATCCAGCTAGGTGGTACAGTGGATAGAGGGCTGGGCCTGGAGTCAGGAAGATGAGTCTATGTGACTATGTGACCTGGGTAAGTCACTCAACTCTGTTTTTCTCAGTTTCCTCATCTTTAGAATGAGCTAGAGAAGGAAATGGCAAATTACTTCTTTGCCAAGAAAATCCTAAATGGAATCACAAAGAGTAGGAAACCATTGAAAAAAATTATTGAACAACAATCCATTCTCCCAGCTGTAATATGCAGAGGTAAAGTTTGCTTTGGGAAATCCACAAAGTTAATGGCAATCTGCTAATTCATTAATGTTCTAGTGCTCAGAAGATAGCTTCCTTTCCTTCAGTGACAAACAGACATTGAGCAGACTGATTTTCCAATTGGAAGCTATCATTTTTTTTCCGCTTTCTTTTTCTCTATAATTTATTCATTTAATGAGATATTAAGGTGATGAAATATATTGCCATACAAATCTCAAAAATAATGTATTAAGTTTGAGAGGGCCTGTGGTCTACCTTGGTCAAGGAAATACATATACCTTCAAAATCACAAAGCTTGAAGTATTCACAGATTCACCAAAGCTTAGAACTAGAAAGGACCTCAGTGGCCATGGAGTCCTCATCTGTAACCTGGGCAAGGGTCCCTTCTCCAGTATCTACTGAAGAAGTTACCCATAAAGAGGGTTAGGGTTGCTCTGGAGACCCCAAAATACCAACATGCCGGGTCCTGCCAAATGACTTCGACTCAAGTCTTCTTAGCCAAAGAAAAGTAAAGTTTATTAATAGTTCATTAAAAGTTCACCATATTGGGTAGACTCCTAAGGAGCCTAGGTCTCTGTGATGCTTGCATTGGGCAAACAGGCCAGATTAAGTCTGACACAGAATAAGTCTGTGCTAGGTCATTCTATGGTGCTCTCACACCACATGGAGGGAAGATGGGGTCTTATGTACAGAGAAATCTAGGGGAGGTCTGGAGGAGGAGTTTGGGGAGGGTCTTCAGAAGGAGTAAATGAGGTCAGACTCCAGTAATGAGTTTGGGGAGGGTCTTCAGGAGGATTAATGAGGTCAATGCAAGGGTGGATAGATATTTTGATAGGCTCAAGGGTGGGAAGTGGACAATGGAGGGCTAGGCTAGTAACAAAGGTTTGGGCCCAGCCACAAGGAAAAACTTTGGCCTCTGCAAATGCTTCATCAAGTGGAAGATTTAATCAGACTTCAAGGGGTTTCCCAGAGCCTGCACCTCATCATTTACCATGTGTGTTCTTCCAGTCTCTGCAAAGATGCTGGAGATCTCCAAGTAAGTATTCTGAACTTAATTACCATCAAACATTTGAATATACAAAGAAAAATAAGAAATAATCAACATAAAATTCTAAACTCCATTATTTTTTATTTGTTTGAGAATGCATACATTAATTTTAACGAGATAATAATAAAAACACCATGCTTGTTTCTGAGCCTCCTTATTTCTATTTCTTCTGGGGTTTTCTCCTTCAGATTTTGTTGCTGTTATGACGTGCTTAGTTGTAGTCAGTGTGTAAGTTGATCTAATTTTTCTTTATTGTGAATCACTTTATATGTCTTTTCATATTTCTTTGTATTCTTAATATTTTCCATTTCCTATGGCAGAACAATATTTTATTATGTTCATACTTGTTCAGCCATTCCCCAGGCATTGGCACAGATAGGTTATTTCCAATTTTTTACTATTGCGAATATTACTGGTACAAAGATACTTGTACAGAAAGATATTTTTCTTCTCTTTCCTATAACATCATTAGGATATAGTCCATATAGTAATATCACTGCTTTGCAGCTCTCACTACATAATGTCACACTGGGAAATACATTTCTAAAAGATAAATTTGTAGAGCTAAATTCTAACCGTTCTTCCAGTTCAGAGCCTACCTTTCTATGAAATTTCCTGTGAATCAGCTCCGCCCACAGTGAAATATCCCTTCCCTCAACTCCTGTAGTACTTACGTGCACTTCTCATTGAGCACATAATAAAGTGCTATTTCAAATCAAAAGGGGAAGTACTTTCTTATTTCTTTGGTATTTCCCACAAAATAGTGTTTCAGGTGCCCGAGAAATACTTGTTGAATTTAAGTGTCCCTCATTAATACATTGTTGGTGGAGTTGTGAACTGATTCAACAATTCCAGAGAGCAATCAAACTGTGTACATCCCCTGATACAGCAATTCTATTACTAGGTCTGTATTCCAAAGAAATCATAAAAAACAGAAAAGGATCTACATTTACAAAAATATTTATAGCAGCTTCTTTGTGGTGGCAAAGAATTGAAAATTTGGGGGATGCCCATCAGCTGGGGAATGGCTGAACAAGTTGCAGTATATGAACGTAATGGGATACTATTGTGCTGTAAGAAATGATGAACACACAGATTTCAGAAAAATCTGGAAAGACTTACATGAACTGAGTGAAGTGAGCAGAACCAGGAGAACATCGTACACAGAAACAGCAACACTGTGTGACTGATCAGCTTAGCTCTTCTCAGCAACACAATGATCCAAGACAATTCCAAAAGACTAAGGATGGAAGAAAATGGTATCCGCATCCAGATAAAGAACTGATGGAGTCTGAATGCAGATCAAAGCCAACTATTTTCACTCTTTTGTTGTTGTTTTCTTCTGTGTTTTTTTCTATTTTAAGCTGTTTCTTCTTTCACAAAATAATTAATGTGGAAATATGTTAACATGATTGCACACGTATAACCTGTATCAGATTGCTTGCTATGGGAGTAGGAGGGGGAGAGAAAAGTTTGTAATTCAAAACCTTGTAAAAAATGAATGTTGAAAACTTAAAAAAAAATTAATTGTCCCTCAGCTTCCTCCTAATCTGTTGGAAAACAGCCATGAATTCTCCCTCTAGGGCTTGTCTCTGGGCCTCAGGAAATTTCTGCAGGCATCCTTTAGCCTCAGGCTTACAGACTGGTTCTACCTCCCTGGCCTCCCCACCCACTTGCCTCAAACAGCTGTTCTTCAACCACTCCCAGCCCTGGCCTTGGGTAAACAAATAAATCTTGTAGCTTGGGAGATCAGATAACACATCCGGCCACTTTATGGGTCTCTTTAGTCCTTCACTGTCCACAGAGGTCACAAACTCCCTGCTTCCAACAAGTGCCCAATCCTCTGCCTAGGTAGAGCAAGCATTTCCTGGTCTGTGTCCCCAGAATGGGTCAGAAGCCCAGTAGGAAGACTTTCATCCATCATCCTGATTTAGTCAAAGTTTTTCTTATAAATTGTCATGTCTAGGGAAGAATCAATCTACTCTGCAATCCTTCTCTTGGGGGGGCTGAGGACTGTTTGAATTGTTAGCCAATTTGTGCTAAGTGAAATCAATAAACTTTGTAGGTCTCCCTAGATTACTCCAGAGGTAAGGCCTAGCAGCTTTCTCTCCAATCGTTATAGGACTCTGCCTATAGAAAAAGGAATGTTTGTCTGGAGAAACAATTTGATTTCCTTTTGAGGAAATTTCTTAGTGTCCTTGAGCCTGTCATGATTTAAATCAATACACTTAACAGACTGAGATAAAATCTACTACCATCTGAATATCTTAGCAACAGCATCTATTTTCTCTGTCCCATAAACTCTGGAGTCCCCTGCACTAGGACCATCCCCACTCTCACCTTGAACCCCAGACAAAATGGTCAACTAAGGAAAGATTGGTGACTCCAACCCTATAGCTCCACGCCTGGCTGTCTCGGCTGTCTGTAGCACCAAAACTAAGCCCACCTTCCCCTTCTCTCCCCTTTCTCCTCCTCTTCATTTACAGAATCATAGGATCACAAGTTAAAAGGGAGCTCAAAGATTACCTAGTTCAGTAAATAGCTGAATAGGAATCCCGAGAACATCCCCAGTTCATCCTCCACTTGAAGATCAACAGTAATGGGAAATTCACTACTGAGATAGCCATTTTCATGGGGTCCTTGAATTATCCAGAAACTTGGCATTGTCGAAGCAACACCCCTTTCCCCCGTCCAGGAGGCTGAAGTTCACGAACTTCCAACTTCAGGTGATTCCCATCTACATGTTTGCATGGGTGGGGCCAGGAACTCTCCTATCTGCCACACACTGATACTCTGGTAAATGTTTAATGTCTATCAAAACAATGTGCACAGCACATATTTTTTAGTTTAATCTTCATTAACATTTTCTTCATCACTTAAGCCGGACACTCAATAAAACAATATATCAAACCCTGATTTGTTGGCTGATTTCCAAGTTAACTTAAATGTTCATACTGAAAATGTATCAAGCTCACTGGTTGGAGGGAGTTTCATCACATTCCTGGCTGCTCAGGTGACCATATAAACAAGATGCCTGAAGGTATCCAGTAGTAGCTGCTTGGGCTGGGTCTGGGGGTTTGTGCTCTTAGCTCTGCAACTCCAGAGTTGATGGCTTACCTAACCCCCTTTTCATACTAGTGCATAAAGTGAGTCTGACCTATAAAAAACACTCTGAACTCTGGAAGAAAATCATCCTCAATTCCCTGGAGATAATCCTTAATCCCGGGGAGCTCGGTGGTGCAGTAGATAGAGCACCAGGCCTGCAGTCAGGACCACCTGACTTCAAATCCAATCTTAGACATTTATTAGCTGTGTGACCCTGGGCAAGTCACTTAACCCAGGTGCCTCAGTTTCTTCATCTGTAAAATGATCTGGAGAAGGAAATGGCAAACTCCTCCAGTATCTTTGCCAAGAAAATCCCAAACAAGGTGACCGAGAGCAGGACACAACTGAACAACAAATCCTTGATCCTGCCAATGACCCTATCAATGGTCACGTTCCACACCTTCCATAAGGAGGGGCGAAGTTCCAGGCTAAGGTTCACTTTTCTGTAACCTTATCAAGTTGATCTGGAATTCCTCTAATCAGCTCCCTAAATGTTTATATTATATTACATATTATATTAATATTGTAATATATTATATAATACATATATTTTATTATATATATTATATTTATATTATTCTTCATCCCTATGCTACATTGAGTAGAGAACACCAGGTTCAATGAAGATCAACAATTGCTCAGCCACTTATATTTTTAGTGAGTTGCCTGAAGCATTAAAAGGTTTAGTGACTTGTCCAGGGTCACATAGCCAGTATAAGTCCCAGGTGAGACTTGAACCCAGGTTTTCCTGATTACCAAGTAGGCTTTTTCTACTCTGTCATGCTATCTCCCATTGAGTTATTTCAGTGTATAAAAGTTTTACTTCTCCTAAGTGAAGCATTTTTCATGTAGGAATATCCTGTAAACATGATGTTTTAACCCAAAGAAGATATTTTAATGGTGAAAATTTCAGGCACTATGTTGTGCCAGGGCTAGAATGGAGAGATTTTGAAAAGGAGAGGAGGGAAGCTTTTAGTTAGAACTGACTGATTTAATGAGTCCTTTCCTGGAAGGGATGGGTTCAGCCCCTCACCTTCACTATCCTTTCCCCAAGAGGTGATAACAAGGTGGTAGCAAGTAGCCCTTTCAATCAATAAACCTTCACTAAGCACCCACTCTGTGCCAGATACTGCGCTAAGTGTTGGGGATACAAAAGGATTTATGTTGCAAAACACAGACACAGAACAGAGAGTTGGGTTTGTTGGTTTTTTTAACCTTAAGGCAGGTTAGCAGGTGTTGAAGGCCAATGAAACCTCTCTCACCCCAGCCGCAAGTCCATTCACAGGGTATCAGTGACTCATTTTATGCTTTGAAATCACTGATAGCGAGGCAACCTCAGCCAGAAGAGCACTTTCATTTTCAAGTGGAAACATGACCCACACCACTCCTCTCCTTGGAATCCTGTTAGAGCACCTCCCACTTTGTTTTCACTCATTTAACAGAAAGTTCTTTTCTTTTTCAGAGATAATCTTCCCTAAACAGATGATTAAATGCCCTCCATTAGGTCAGAAGGGTAATTCTAGCTGCTGGTTTCCTGTCTTGCAGGTTGTCCTTGATTTGATGAAAAGAAAAGGTAGGGAGCCAAACTTAAAAAAAAAAAGTCCAACCAAGCTTAAGTCCAGGTTAGATACTGACCCCTCTCTCTGCTCCTGAAGTAACCTAGAGCCCTGCTCTACTCCAGCTCTCAAGCCCACTACCTCCTTCTCAACAGTTATTGGTCAGGAACCATCTACTCTATCTTTGCTCCACACCAACCATTGGGCCATGGCCTTACTGCTTTGCCTTCTGATGCTAAGGACCACTGGGCCTTTCTCTCTATCCTAAACCTTTCTATATGCATTACATCCCCTAAATAGAATGTGAGTTCTAGGAGTTAAGAGACAGTCTCTCTCTCTCTCTCTCTCTTTTTTTTTTTCATCTGTGTCTCTAGTACTTAGTCCACTGCTTGTCATACTGTGGTTACTTAATGAATGCTTTGTGGGGGGTATAGCTAGGTGGATCAGTGGCTAGGGTGCTAGGCCTGGAATCAGGAAGATCTGAGTTCAAATATAACCTCAGACACATACTAGCTGTGTGACCCTTGGCAAGTCACTTGACCCTGTTTGCCTCAGTCTCCTCATTTGTAAAACGAGCTGGAGAAAGTAATGGCAAACCACTCCAGTATCTTTTCCAAGGAAATTCCGAGGAGTCACAAAGAGACAGACATGACTGAAAATGACTGAACAAAGAAATGTTTTTCCATATACCATCAGCCTATTCTATCTTTCATGAGAGTTGTTTATGAATTGCATTAATTTTTATGCATATCTTATCCTTACTAGAGTGTAAGTTCTTTGAGGGCAGGAACTGAACTTTACATACAAAAAAGGAAGCTGTAGCTGAATGGATAGATGCCTCACAGGTTTCCATGGAGAGGAAAATAAAAGAACTTTGTGATGGTGACCCATACAAATGTAAAGGGGAGCTGACAACTCATCACTTCATTTTCTATGAGCTGTGCTAATAAATCTCTCATATTTCATATTGGTTACAAAAAAAAAGGTGATTGACTTAATATGACAAGCATTATGAGCTCAAAGGAAAAGATCTGCAGAGGGTTCTTCTATCACCTCTGTTCCAGCCCAGACACCTCATTTTTTCTCATCATCTCAGGGATGGAAGGTTCAGAGTTCTATCTTCCCCAATCTCAACCCTAGCCAAGAGTCCAATTTAGAGAAATTGGAAACTAGAAACATTGAGATAATAACTTGCCCGTTACCACAGAACAGTGAGTCTTTTGCACTGAAAAACTGAAGGGGTTTAACCAGGAATTAGTTTCACCAGGAAAATTTGCCCTCAGGAAAAGGTATGGTTCATCCAGTGTCTGTATCAGGTCTGCATTACAAGCATCCATCATCCATTTGGAAGACCTAAAGGGCTTAGGAAAAAAAAAATCACAAGGTTTACTTTTTTTTAAGGTGACCCAGAAAATCTCAATGACTATTGATCCACATGCCTCTCTTCATATCTCTACCAAATCTTTATGAGAATAACCAATGCACACATTGAAGGTATCATTAATGGAGGTTTAAGAAAGGGCCAAGTAGACTTTTTTATGGAAGGCTACATCTTTATGGTCTCGCAATTGACAAAAAGTTATCAGGGAGATAGGCTACTACTGACCTTACTATGTGATGACTACAAAAAAATTGATGAAGAACAAAACACTAAAGCCTTAAAGTTTCTCCTTTAACAATATTTCTCTCTTGCATATGTGAAAATCATGCAAACTTTCTTAAAAGATGTAACAACCAAAATGCTTTAAAAAAAAACAACATTCTGATTAGTCATATCAAGGAAAACATAAAACAAGTACATTATTTATTAATGAAAGGTGTGTCCTTTATTGTCATGGAGGATGTCCAGAGCAGAACCCACATACAGAGAGACTTTTCCTATAGAGTATGAGGATTTCTAGATGCTCCTATTTGTAGATGATTTTGTGCTGTTTTCATCAAATTCTGGAATATTACAGTCTCCTAAAAGGATCTAAAATTATTTAAAAGAGTTCTGCCTTTCCTATCCACACACAGGAAAAACTAATTAGATAAAGAATGGCTATTGTCCAAAATACAGTATATAGTTGAATGTGCATGAGGTTGGTCCATCAGAACATATATTGTGGATAGATATTATAGACAATTAGTTGAATTCAGAATTGAAAAAGGAAGAAGAAAATGAGTAGGATTGCTACTGGGAAATTGTATGATGATTTAATGACATCATGTTTCTCTCTGGGATGAAGGCCTATTTTGTTTATATCAATATTTTTTTGGTGATGATGTATCGTTATGAATCATTAAAAACCAGTGTATAAAGAATTAAAGCTGTGGGTCAGTCAAGGGGCAACAGAGAGATGCATGGTAATTGTAAGTAAACTACAATATATTATACAGTCTATAGGAAAAGGAAGTAGGCTGGTTACAAAGAAAGAGAAAATATATAATCACTGGACAGCTCCTGGACTCCACTGATATCCACTTAATCACAAGAGAACTAGAGTAAACCCAACAGAACATGGGGTGCGTTCTCCATTGAGAATTCATGAAGGACACAGTCTAGAGCAAGAATCAGCAGGCTACTGCTTAAAGGCCAAATTTGACCCGGCAGATAGCTGAATTTGGCCCGCCTCTTGTCTAGTCACATAAGATAAGGTTCAGACAGATGAAACATCCACATCAATGAGATCAAGGAACTCACGAAAATATCCAAGTATCCCCAGGGCCTAGTATACTGTAGCACACATAGTTGGCAAAAAATAAATAATTTTTGCTGAATTCAATCTCCATAACTAAATTGAAAATTCTCTGAATTTTCTGATTTCTTATACTTCTGATTAGTAAATATTTATTAATTTGATGATGAGCTTTAGTCATCTGGAATTTCTAGATAATAATCTATTCCATATTACTAAAGTTGAAGTTTTCAAGTGCTAACAGATTAAAAATAGTTTTTTAAAAATGGAAACCTTTTTTTTTTTT
>CM053582.1:378952740-378988628 GCA_028627135.1 Pseudochirops cupreus | reverse complement strand
GAATTCTTTTCCATGTTTACCTTCTCATGCTTCTTGTGTTTGAATGTCAATTTTTCTATTCAGTTCTGGTTTTTTCATCAAGAATGCTTGAAAGTCCTCTACCTCACTGAATGACCATATTTTCCCCTGAAACATTATACTCAATTTGTGGAGAACATAGAAATATGTGCACTAATCAGTAATACAAATAACTGATTGAATGGAGAGGAAAAAAAGGTTAATTGTGCTAAGCATAAAGGGTAGAGCACAGGCTCTGGAGTCAAGAAAACCTGAGTTCAAATCCAGCCTCAGACACTTAATAGTTTCACGACCTTAAGCGAGTCATTTCACTTTTGCCTGCCTCGATTTCCTCAAGTGTAAAATGGGTACTATAGTAACACCTCCCTCCTACAGCTGTTGTTTGCTGTGAGGACCAAAGGAGGTAATGATGGCAAAGTGCTTAACCCAGTGGTACTTAATAAGTATTTGTTTTCTTCCTTCAGTGCCAAGATGGGAAGTCTACATCAAGGAGTTTCAGAGAATCTGTGCTTGCTTCGTCTTCGACGTACAACATTTTAATTGGTGATTTGGACAAAAGTATATGGATAACACTCTGCTTGAGCGCTCTATTCCTTTTTCCAAATAAGTTTACTTTTGGAGTTCATAGAAAGTAATTGAAAAGGGGGTTTGTATTATATTGCTAACTGAGTTTACATTGCTGTCTTTTAAATGAGTGATTTTGTGCTAAAATCACCACTGTACCCAAGGAAGAAAGAAATAGGCCACACACATTGAATTTGTGAATCATAATGAAGTTTATTGAAGGATATTCCTTAAAGACAATAGAGGCCTTGGGAAGGCTGGAGATGAGAAGGAATGTTATTCAGGTCTATGTGTTGAGCTGGGCCTCCATTAGCTATTTTAGCAGAATAGAGGCCAGCTAATGATGAAGGGCATGGGTGATTAGGTGGGTTGAAGGGAGCAACTGTCCAGTTGGTAAGCAGGAGGGTGGAGGAACTAAGCTGGGTAGCAAATCCCAGGAGTTTTAGAAGGAACACAGCACTGGAGATCATTTTCCATCAGCTATCTGGATGACAGTGGGGCTCAGGGGAGATCAGTTAGTGGGGGTGGAGTTTAGGGGCAGGGAAAGGAGCCAACTGCTGATCCCCTCAAGTATTTGGCTCCAAAGATGGCTCATGAGCTTTCTCTTTTTATACAAAAAGGCCTAGTCTTTGAGACATATTAGGGGTGTTTCTACTTTCTAGTTCTCAGAGATTCTAGAGCAGTGATTGACTCAACAGGACAGTCAGCTTAGGATAGAAAGGCTCATCCCTATCTCTACTGAGTGCACAGAAATCTATTATCTATAGGAATGGAGATGAAACAAAAATTCAACTTGCTTCACAATCTTGGAAATAAGAAAAGGTCTTCCCAGCATTCTTGAAGTATGCTGCAAAATAGTAAAATTGCAATTAATTGCATGAGCAAGGGGAAAAAATTAGTGTCCTAAGTAGTTTTCTGCCCCTCACTAGCTAGACCAATGCTAAGGGAGGTAGCCTTGGGACATGTTCTCTTGGTGACAAGACAACAGAGGCTTTTCTTTAAGGACTTACTACTTCCCTTTTCTTTAAAGAGTTACTACTGCCCCATAAAGACAGTGACCAAAGCAGACAGTAGTAGTTATGTCAGGGAAGGGTCATTGCTGCTGCTGCTACTCTTTGTCTTTCATTCTCAAAGAGGACCATGACATCAGGGAGGTGATGCTGTGAACTTCAAGTGAATTGGATTTATAAAGGGGGGAGGGGGGGAGAAGGGTCGTGTGCAAAGTCATTAGCCTCACTTTCTCCTCCAGAGCCATCTGGGTCCAATGGCCAGATACAGATCAGGATGACTGGAGATGGCCCAGGATGCACTGGGGGACCTTGTTCTAAGTTCTAAGTCTTTAACAGGTCTCAGTTAGACTGAAGAAACACTCATTTTGTGATTAAGACTTAATAAAAGAAAAAAAAAGAAAAATTATGGGAATAGGAGAGGAAGAAAGGAACTGTGGTAAACTAGTATGTCACACCAAAAAAAACCCCCAAAACCTCCCATGTCATATTCTCATTTTTTAAATCACTAAATTTGGTTTTTTCTTTTTAAAATTTAATTTTTAGTGATATTCATTGCTTTTATAGTTTAACATATATTTTCTTTTTATTATGAGATTAACAATAACATGAACATTTTAATGTGCAGAGAACCAAAAATAAGATTATATATGAAATTGTGAATTGTTAATCAGTGTGTTAAGTATATTTAAATGCTTTAAATATGTCTTCCCCTGAAATTCTTTGTTCTCTTCTGTGTATTTTGAAAATATTTCTTTTTTCTTTCTCTTTTCTTCCTTCTCCCTCCTTCCTCCCTCTTTTTCTTTCTTTCTTCTTTTCTTTCCTTTTTCTTTCTTTCTTTCTTCCTTCCTTCCTTCCTTCCTTTCCTTCTTTCTTCCTTTTTTTCATTCTTTTCTGAATTTCTCTTCTTCCCTACTAAAGCTTCCCTTGCCCCCATACAAGTTTTGAAAATATAAATATAATAAAGAAAGGCACTGGCCACATCTGAAATTGTAGCTTCCTTCTTCTGCAGTTTCCCCATAGCAACACACCAAGAGGAAGAGATGTAAGACAGGTCTTAGGGCCATGGCTGATGTAGTTAATCTCAGATCAGTTCTACTTAGCTGCCTTGCTATTTATCTTGCTTATTTTTCAAGGTAGCTCTTATATATACAGCAGAGGAGAGATACAGCCAGTCATTTCAATCAAGAAGCTTCTAAAACCATCCAGCCATTCTTGCTAGGTGTCTCCCTTCTCTCCTTTGGTTACAGCACATCTACTTTCTATAGTCTGTTCTGGCTTTAGGGCAATGGCAACATAACCCCTTATTGGTAAGGAGACTGATGGAAGGAGTAGCTTTTCCCAGCTGGAGAGACTGAGGATCAAGGGAGGCAGAAGCTATAGGATATGGAAGAACCTCAGGAACTTTGGATCCCTGGGGATGGAAGCTTACCAGGCTAGCAACCTATCCATCACAAAGGAGGGTGCTACTAAGCAAATGGAAAATAATCATGCCCCAGAGTAAATCCAGCATTACTCTATTCATATCCTATAAGGTCATCCACTTGTTCCTTCCAATGATCCTTCTCTTTCTTGATATTTCCCCACTCATTTACTCAGTTCCATCATTTTCACTTCCTCTCAGTCCCTATTAGTTTTTTCCCCCACTCTTACCCTTGTACATCAGTTTAATGATATCAATGATTTAGAAATGAAATAACAAAGTGTTATATTTTAAAATGAAAAACATTTTTAACATAATGCCATAATACTTGTACATGTCTTATATATAGACATATGTGTATATATAAGTACCTATATAAGTATATATACATAATCACACATGCATGCACACACACACACAGACACACACACACACATATATACACACACAGACACATATATATGTATGTATACACACTAAAAAAAAGAGTTAGATTTGGGGGCCTGCTGTTAGGCAGACCCTCACTATGATGGATCAGGACAAACGAGCTCAGCCATTATTATAAGGCAGGTAGATTTAGGCTGAACCTGCAACACGGTATTTTCCCCTCTTTCATTCTACTGAACACTGATTGAATACTGGGAGAAACACAAGCATGTGTGCCCAAGCCCATACAAATCCTGTTCTCATGGTAACTAGGAGAATTCCACTTGGCCTCAGCTATGAGAGTAGCAGGGGAAATACTACATGAAGGACTGTTTTGTCATTTTTACTTATGGAAGTAAAATGTTGCCTGGGTATTTAAGAAGAAGGTAGGATAATCACTACTGCCGGCAGATGGAAGACACAAATCCCGCTGAGCAGAAGTGGCTTAGCAGTATAACCTAGTTGTGGAACTGACACAAGTAAGCCTTCAGCTCATGGGGAAGAAGGGTAGAGGTATAGCTGTGTGGGCAACTCATTTTTTCTAGATGTTCCATATGTTCTGCACGGATGTGTCTAGGTCAGCACTCTGAGGGAATTAAGGGGATTAGGACAGTAAGTGGTTAATTATGGGAATTGAGCGAACCATATTGACTCCATCTTGTGACTCAATTCTGGAGCTAGCTTAGTTTCTATTCAATTATGGATCTAATCCAATTTCTGTCTTGTGATAAAACTTTATTCAATTGGGGAAATTGGGAGAAAACCTAATTGCATTGTTTGAATGTATCCTTATATGTCTGGGAAACTGTACGACCTCTACCTGCTGCTTAGAGACCCTTAACCAAAGACCTAGGTTATGTGACCAGAAACCCAGTCAGATCCAAAGATTGATGTAAGGAGTTTTCTCACAATTGTACATCTCAAGTAACCCATGTGTCATATCTGAAAAGTGGCTCCGTACTGATCAATCGGTTATTGTCTCCACATCCCATTCATTATTCACAGACATTGGGGGGAGTGAGACACCTCTTTTTCTATATTCAAAGATTCTATGTTCAAATGTCTATTTATATATTCGAATATTCATTCTTCCCCTCCCAACTTGGAAAATCCCTTGTCTTTCACCCAGTTAGAAATTAGATTCCCTAACGTCGTACTGTTTCCTGTTAATTAATTGGCCTTATTCGATTAATTGTTTTCAAGGCATAAAAGTCTGTCTCCCCTTGCATTTGGAGTCTAGGGACAAATTGAGGAAGTCTCATCCTGATTTGTTAGGCAATTGGCATGAATTACTTTAATAAGTCAATATGCTCAGAAGTTCACACCTTTGTTTTCTTCAGTCATTTCATCTTTTTAAAAATCATTAATTAATTAATTTTTAGTTTTCAACATTCATTTCCACAAGATTTTGAGTTCAAATTTTCTCCTCATCTCTCCCTTCCTCTTACCCCAAGATGGCATGTGTTCTGATTACCCCTACCCCTCGTCTGCCCTCCCTTCTATCATGCCCGCTCTCATCCTTTTCCCCCTTATTTTCTTGTAGGGCAAGAAAGATTTCTTTACCCCATTGCCTGTATATCTTATTTCCCAGTTACATGTAAAAACAACTTTTAACATTTGTTTTTAAAACTTTGAGTCACAAATTCTCTCCCTTCTTCCCTCCCCATCCACCCTCATTGAAAAGGCAAGCAATTCAATACAGGCCACACATGTGTAGTTATGCAAAGCACTTCCATAATAGTCATGTTGTGAAAGACTAACTATATTTCTCTCCATCCTATCCCACCTCCCACTTATTCTATTTTCCCTTTTGAACCTGTTCTTTGTCCCCCAATCTGCCTTCCCTTCTATCATCCCTCTTCCATCTCCTTCCCCCCTTGCTTTCCTATAGGGTAAGATACCCAATTGAGTGTGTAAAGCCAAATCCAATGGGAATAAGGTTCACTCATTCCTTCTCACCCAACTCTTCCCCTCCATTCCTCTTGCCTCTTTTATGTTAGATAATTTACCTCATTCATTCTATCTCTCCCTTTCTCCATCTCCCAATATATTCCTCCCTCACTCCTTAATTTTATTTTTTAGATGTCATCCTTTCATATTTAACTCATCCTGTATCATCTAGCTAGCTAGCTATTTCCTCCAACTACCCTAATACTGAGAAAGGTCTCATGAGTTACAAATAGGAATGTAAACAGTTCAACTTTAATAAATCCCTTATGATATCTCTTTCCTGTTTACCTTTTCATGCTTCTCTTGAGTCTTGTATTTGAAAGTCAAATTTTCTATTCAGCTCTGGTCTTTTCATCAAGAATGCTTGAAAGTCCATTATTTCATTGACTATCCATTTTTTCCCCCGAAGTATTACACTCAGTTTTGCTGGTTAGGTTGTTCTTGGTTTTAATCCTAGCTCCTCTGACCTCTGGAATATCATATTCCAAGCCTTTTGATCCCTAAATGTAGAAGCTGCTAGGTCTTTTGTTATCCTGATGGTATTTTCACAATACTTGAATTGTCTCTTTCTGGCTGCTTGCAATATTTTCTCCTTGACCTGGGAACTCTGGAATTTGGCTGCAATACTCCTAGGAGTTTTCCTTTTGAGATCTCTTTCAAGAGGTGATAAGTGGATTCTTACAATTTCTATTTTACCCTCTGGTTCTAGAATGTCATGGTAGTTTTCCTTGATATTTTTTTTTGCCTTTTGGAGGGGGGAAGGCAGGGCAATTGGGGTTAAGTGACTTGCCCAAGGTCACATGGCTAGTAAGTGTTAAGTGTCTGAGACCGGATTTGAACTCAGGTCCTTCTGACTCCAGGGCTGGTGCTCTATTCACTGCGTCACCTAGCTCCCTCAATAATTTCTTGAAGGATGATGTCTAGGCTCTTTTTTTTTTAATCATGGCTTTCAGGTAGTCCAATAATTTTTAAATTATCTCTCCTGGATCTATTTTCCAGGTCAGTGGTTTTTCTAATGAGATATCTCACATTGTCTTATATTTTTTCACTCTTTTGTTTCTGTTTTATAATTTCTTGATTTCTCATAGAGTCATTAGCTTCCATTTTTTCCATTCTAATTTTGAAGGAATTATTTTCTTCAGTGAGATTTTGGACTTCCTTTTCCATTTGGCCAATTTTACTTTTTAAGACATTCTTCTCTTCATTGACTTTTCGGACCTCTTTTACCATTTGGGTTAGTCTATTTTTTAAGGGGTTATTTTCTTCAGTATTTTTGAGGTCCTCAATAGCAAGCCATTGACAGGTTTTTCATGGTTTTTGCATCATTCTCATTTCTCTTTCCAATTTTTCTTCTACTTCTCTCATTTGATTTTCAAAATCCTTTTTGAGCTCTTCCATGACCTGTGACAAATTCATATTTTTCTTGGAGGCTTTTGATGGAGGAGTTTTGACTTTGTTGTCTTCTTCTGGTTGTATGTTTTTATCTTCTTTGTCACCAAAGTAAGATTCTATAATCTGATTCTTTTAACACTGTTTACTCACATTCCCAGCCTTGACTTTCTAACTCCCTGTCAAGACAGGACTCTGTTTCCAGTGGGGGTGAGGGGGGGGGGGTTGGTGTACTGTCTGAGGCTTCAGGGGTTTTGTATCAGCAAGTGGATCCTCCATATCTGTTGGCCCAGGGCTCTGGAAGCAGCCACTGTTACCACTGCTACTGCTGTCACCTCTGCTATGTGGTGGTTGGGGCCAGACCATGTTCTTCTTTCAACCAGGTCCCACAGAGCCCCTCCACTGACCTTCCACATTGTTCTGAGTGTTTGTGGGTTGAGAAGTCTGGAAATTGCCATAGCTACCAGCAATTCAGTGCCCTGAGGCCTGCTCTAGCCTGGTCTGTGCCCAGCACAGCCCACACAGGACTTTCTGTCTAGGCTGTCTTGGGTTGGAGATGTGTTTCACTCTGTCATTTTGTGGGTTCTGCAGCTCTAGAATTTGTTTAGATTCATTTTTTACAGATATTTGGAGGGGTTTCAGGGAACACTCAAGTGTGCTCCTGCTTTTACTCTGCCATCTTGGCTCCACCCCCCGAATCATTCCATCTTATACCACAACAGCTTTTTAATCTCTTACCACAACACCTTGAAAGTATCTCCTCTGCAGTATCTGTTTGGTAGAATGTCTGTGCCTCCATTTCCTAATTAGTAAAATGGAGATAGATAACATCTGCTGTGCCTACACTTCACAGAATTATTGCCAGGATCCAGTGAAATAATAATAATAACCAGTAGGTATATTTAAGGTTTGCAAAGCACTTTATAAATATTATCTCATTTTGCCTTTACCACAATCCTGGTAGACGGAGCTATCATTATCTTAATTTTAAAGATAAGGAAACTAAGGCAGACAGGGATTAAGTGACTTGTCCAGGATCACTCAGCTGGCAGATATCTGAGGCTGGATTTGATGCAGGTCTTCTTGACTCCAGGTTCAACATTATATGCTACCACCAGATAATATCTGTAAACAAGTCAGAAAACCCATAAATTTTTTTTTTAAACCTATGAATGTCAGCTAGGATCACCATTGTCATAATGTAGCACCTGTATCTCAAGTGCTGTTTATGCAGGTGAGAAACTCAAATGGAGACTGTCAGAGTTTGCTATTTGGTGACCAGCTTTGAATCTGGATTTATGGGACTTTGCTTTAGGACAGGGATTCTCAACCTTCTGTATGTCATGGACCCCTGTGTCAGTCTGGGTTAGGTCTACAGACTTCTCTGAATAATGTTTTTAAATTAATAAAATAAAATATATAATATTACAAAAGAAACCACAATAGTGATCCAAATCAATTAAAATGCAAATTCATGGACACTAGGCTAAGAACCCTTGCTATGAGAGGATTCTGGGAGAGAGGAGCAAGAAGAAGTTTGTTCTTCCTCCTGGAGTCATGTGCGTAGACAGGGTTTAGGGGTGTGCTTGATTTCTCTCTGGGTGTCTGTTCCCCGCCTCTTTCCTTCAGGGTCTTAGATGAGATGCCACTACCATGGCTGGATGCCACTACCATGGCTGGATAGTGATGAGGCGCCAAAGAAATGAGATCAGTGATTGGTAAGATAAGGCAAGTACTTCAGGGAGCAGTTCCCATTAACTCTCTGTATTCTCTGAATTTTGTCTCTCCTTCTTTCCCAGCAAGGTAAGGAGTAAAAAAGGGAAGGAGCCTCTACAACAGGACGCATGAGTTTTGGTGTATTCCTGTCTGAACAAACTGTGGCCCCACTGTTCACTCTTCTTTCGCTGCCAGTGCTTTACTTCCCCTCTTGTCTCTGTGATTAATTATGGCATAAGTAGATGTTTGGGGAAAGGTTTGGATCTGTGTCAAGGGAGAACATCATTCCCACTTCAGTGTGACTGAGGCTGGAGGGGTGAGATGTGGTTGGACAAGATGACCGTGATGCTGTCCAAAAGTGACAAACACTTTAAGGAAGTCTCAGAACACCACCACTATCTTTGAGGCTCGCCTCCTAGATAGCAAGAGACAGATAGGGAGACTTAGATGCATTTTGCTGGCTGTCCATTAAAATACTTCCCTTAAGACATTGCAAATTCTCATAAATGCAAAAATCTATAAGCCAAGAGAGATTATAAACTGACTTACTAGAACTAGTAGAGGTAAATTGTTAGGGCAAAATCGAGCCAAGGGGGATCTGTGTTAGTAGGGGGACGCTCCTTGTGTTACCCCTTTTAAAAGGAACTCACCTTTCCAAAATATTACAAGGGACACAATACTAATGATGATAGCTAATATTTCTATAATATTGTTCCAAGCACTGTGCTAAGTGCTTTACCAATATTGTCTAATTTGATCCTCACAACAACCTTTTGGGAGGTAGGTGCTCTTATTAATGCTATTTTACAAATAAGTAAACTGAGGCAAATAGAGGTTAAGTGACTTGGCCAGGGTTACACAACTAGTAAGTATCTGAAGCTATATCTGAACTCAGGTCTTCCCAACTCTAGACCCAGAGTTTGATCCACTATAATACCTAACTGCCCCAAAAAACTCTACAAAAACGGGATCTGAATTAACCTGTTACACGGAGATTGTACACTCCCTGGTAGAATATCATACCGGGGGAGAACTTTCTTGTTTGTCATCAGTGAGCAGCACTGTTCTATATTGTAACAATTTTTGTTGTTGTCTAGTTGTTTTTCAGTCACATCTAACTCTTCATGACCCCATTTGGAGTTTTCTTGGCAAAAATACTGGAGTGGTTTTCCATTTCCTCCTTTAGCTCATTTTATAGATGAGGAAATTGAGCCAACCTGAGTGAAGTGACTTGCCCAGAGTCATACGACTTTTAAGTATGTGAGGTCATATTTGAACTCAGGTCTTCCTGACCCCAGGCCTCTATCCACTGAGATGTGGTTGGACAAGATGGCCCCTGTACCATCTAGCTGTCCCATAGTGTAACAATAACTACCCTTATATGAGTTGAGAGGCAGCAATGCCTGCTGGAGAGAGAACTGGTCTCAGAGTCAGGGTGATCTGGGTGATCGCCTTTTTTGAGTGTGTTTCCTCACCTATAAAGTAAAGAGGTTGGACTAAATGATCTCCAAGATTCCTTTGAACACTAAATCTATTATCTTATAATTTCATTATCCTATGGTTCACATTCTAGCTGTGTTCTGTGTAACCCTGGGCAAGTGTTCTTAACCTCTCTGGGCAACTCTGAGAAAAGGTTGCATAGTAGGTGCCAGTTGGCATTAATAGAGGAACAGAAGGAATTCCTTACCCATAGGAGCTTCTTACACTGGAGGAAATCACAGGTCTGATTAAAAATTTTTTTACTTGGGCTTTTAAAAATTAATAAGCAGGTAGAGCTGGTCTGCACAGCCTACAGCCTGAGGGTCTCTTACAGCCTGCAGGCCACTTATAGCAGGTCAAAGGATTTCCTCTACATACAAAGAATGTTTTCCTCTACATTTTTCACAGGCTGCCCAAAAACTTTTGACGTGCAGCAAGCAACCCAAGGGTCACAGGTTGTGCAGGCATGAGGTATAGAGTACAAGCCAGGAATGTATGAACAAAGGCTCTGATGAAAGCATGAGGACCAATGCTGCTGGAGAAATGATCAAGCGCTGCAACAGAATCCTAGTCATAGTGAATCCAGGAACACTATGAACTCAAGCTGACCGTGGTAACATGGACTCCTGACTGTCTTGCCTGTCCCTCAGCACACTTAGTCTTTGAGTTCACCCCCTCTGCTTGTCAGGGCAGTCATTCAGCTGGATGGGAAAGTCTATCAGACCTACCAGATTATTTAGGGTATACTATGCTAATCAGGCCCGAGTCCTGCTCATTCTGGTTCTTCTTGAAAATCTCCACTACATCATTGCCTCCTCCCCACCCCAAGTGGCTTTAGCTGTCAGAATTTACTAATCTATGCAAGGAATGGTCTTGTTTCCAGCTTCATATCTGTCATAGAAATCAATTCATCAAACCAATCAATCAAAACATAATTTTTTATGAAGATGTCAGAAAGTATTTTCCTTTTTTCCGATCAAGAGCACCACCGAACAACCGTCGTTGGTGTCCTTTGACCTCTGCTAAGAGCCATACCCAAGAAAAGCCAGCATTCCTTTAAATGCTTATCACTGAGCATAGTAGGTAGGCACTTGATGAATGTTTACTGATTGATTAATAAAATTAATATGGCCCTCCAAACTTCAGAAGAGATGCCCAGAAAACTACGCTCCAACCCTTTAAAAGATGGCACCCCAAGTCTTGGAACATAGGGGTGCTATAGGGTCTTGTTCTCAAGGACGTAATTATCACTAACTTTATTACACAGGATGATCATCGCTCACACCATCTGCTGTTCTCTGTGCTCATGACCTCGGGCGGTCCTCAAGATAGTCCATCACATTAAACTTGCTCAGGAATTCATACAAGAATACAAGACCCCTGTTGCTGTGCTGTTTGGTCTGGCTTTGCTAGAGATTTCATCCCATAAAAGTCTCTAACATGACAGGAAGTGGGGAAGTTGACTGCATGGTAAACTAGTGTAACTGTCAGATCCCAGTGGTTGCTACCCAACACCTCTTACCTAGGATGTTGACAGAATAGCAAGCCCTCCTGGCCTGTCATATGCTGAATACACAACATAGTTTCATTATTACTCAGTTTCCCTTATACTGGTAAATTTTGTGCTGGAGCTTTAGCTTACCACAAGCATGCAGCCCTCCCAGACACCTGGAAATGACCCACAAACAAGACACAACAGGAGGAAATCCCAAAGCCACGAGGCATAGAGCTGCACGAATTGCTCCTCTCAGCTTCATCTAGTTGCTAGACCTACAGTCTCTGATGATCACTATGTATGGGTGTTTGATGAAAAGAACACCAGCTCCGCTGTCTCTACAGTGTTTTCAGTAACTTCGTGTTTTTTTTTGGAGGGGGAAGGCAAGGCAGTTGGAGTTAAATGACTTGTCCAAGGTTACACAACTAATAAGTGTCAAGTGTCTGAGGCCAGATTTGAACTCAGGTCCTCCTGACCCCCAGGCTGGTGCTCTATTTACTCTACCACCTAGTCGCCCCCATTTTAGGTAACTTTAGGCTCAAGCATAAACACTAACACAATTAATCCTCTTCTTACCCTAGTCATCTTCTAAATCTATAGCAGTGATGTCAAACTCAGACAGAAATGGGACCAATAAACTATACACAAGATCTCTCAGTAGTTGCATATTGCCTTAGAAAACCACCTGTTAACATTATCTATGTTCTATTGTATGCTCATTTGTTTTGGTAAATATTTCCCAATTATATTTTAATTTGGATAGAACTGCACTTAGAATTGTGGTGGGAAGCTTGCAGTCAGTGAGACAGGTGTTTGACACATCTGTCCTACAGCCCCGGCAGGATGAAGTGTCCAAGGCGTGTTGTCAGTATTCTTTATACACTGTCCTACTTGTGTTCCCTCCCGTTGCTGTGTTTCGTTCTGACAGAGGAAAGACCTACAAAGTCGGGGTCTACAGGTTCCAGACAACCTTAATCTGTGACTGGGTGAGTAAGAACTAGACCTGAGCATATGGTGAAGTAGACAGCTGTATGGTTGTGTGGCCCAACTGAGATTAGGAAAACCAAGAGGGTTGTGTGAGGCAGGGGTAATAACAGATTAAGACCCTATAGGACTCCTAGGTACCAAGACTTTAGGTGCCATCTTTAAAAGGGTTGGATCAGAGCTTTGTGGCCACCTCTGATGGAGGTTGGGGAACTATATTAATTTCATTAATGAATTAATCAATAAACCTTTATTAAGCACCTACTAAGTGCCAGGTGGAGCTGCTAGATGGTACAGTGGATATAGTACTGGGCCTGGAGTCAGGAAGACTCATCTTTCTGAATTCAAAGCTGGATTCAGACACTCGCTGTGTGACCTTGGGTAAGTCACTTAACCCTGTTTGCCTCAGTTTCCCCATCTGTAAAATGTGCTGCAGAAGGAAATGGCAAACCATTCCAGTATCTTTGCCAAGAAAACTCCAAATGGGGTCACGAAGAGTCAGACATCACTGAAAACAACTGAACAACAATAACAAACACGCCACACACTGAGCTGAGTGCCAGGTATTTAAAGGCATGCTAGCTCTGCTAGGACGGTTGCTTCATCTTTTTAAGTGTTTGGGGTTTTTTTTTTAAATTAAGAACTTTAACACCAATGAACAGCAACATTTTAATTAAAAAAAGGATTAAGTATAAAATTGTGAACTTGTTATATAGTTTTTTAAAATAAATGTAAGGGAGGGGGGAATGTGATCCACCAATACCAACTTAGTTGATGGTAGTCATGGGATTTAATGTAGTTGATACAGATGATGACATTTTCATGTAGTACTAAGATAATAAACTAAATGTAAAATTGCTACCACCTGGCAATCCCATTATGAAATGTAGACCCCTTCCTCTGATAGAATTGAACAATCTTGTTAGATGAGCAGATCATTGTAGGGCTTTAAATAGCCGAGCCCTGGAGGGAGTTCTAAGACAAGAAAGAAGGCTCAGGATAGCTTTCTGGGAGAGAAAATTAAGGGGAAAAGGAAGAGATTTTGTTTTTCTCTCTCTTCCCCTCATTGGGCATGAGGTCTATCAGCAACTTGCCCACAGCAAGACACTCCATCTAGCAGTTTGAAAGTTTGTTGATTTGAGGCACAGCTGAGGGATTGGAGATACATATACTTGACAGATGTGGATATAGAAAGGAGTCAACCAAGGGAAAAAGCAGCTTTCAGGAGAGGACCCTGGCAGCAGAGAAGAGATTCAATTATGGGCTCAAGAGAGCCCTGGCAATTGAAAATTGAACTATGGAGAGAAGATTCCAAGAGATCAGCTAAGCAACCTATCCACCAGAAACACTATACCTAGGATGAGCTGCATAAGGACTGTACAAAAAAAGTGCTTCTAGGCCCTGGGAGTTAACCATAGTACAGTACTATAAGTTTGAACCTACTCTTCCCATAAACAATGTGTATTTGTGGGACAGTGCTGGCTGGGCTGTCTCCTTCTGGAAAAGTTGCTATTAGATGCCATGGTCAATGAGATTGGAAAAGAGAAACAGGATGTGAGAGAAATCCAATGAGGTTGTTACCTTTAATTTGATAAGAGAAAGGGGTTAACACTTCATAAATAGATTTTGTGAACAAAATTTTACAATAAGTTTAATACTTTGTTACCATATTAATATGTCATTACTTGTGAATAAATCTTTTTTTTTATCTTATCACTATCCTCCAACTCTCCCTTCCTGTCTCAAATTGAAGTAGGAAGAGGAAGAAGAAGAAAATGTGTGTTTCATTCTACACTGCTAGTCTATCACCTCAATTCACAATTGGTCACTACATTCATCAGACTTCTAAACTCTTTCAGATTGTTTTCTTTTCAATTATTGCAGTCATTGTGAAAATTGCCCTCCTAATTCTGCTCTCTTCATTCTGCATCAGTTTATGTAAGTCTTCCCAGGCTTCTCTGAGTCCATTATAGTCATCACCTCCTATTAAACTTTTATACCTCAATTTGTTCAGCTATTCTCTAATTAATGGGTACCCACTGTGTTTCCAGTTCTTTGCTGCAAAAAAAAAAAGGAAAAAACTAGGAATGTATACACACACATATAAATGTACATATATGTATATATATATATATTTTTTTTTCCTCCCTTCTGTATTGTCTTTGAGATATATGCTCACTAGTGATATTACTATGTCAAAGAATCTTCCTATTCCTTGGCTCAGGAATCCTCTGAGTCTTGGACAAGGGTCTCAACCAGGGCCAAGATGGACTGAACATTCCATGAGTTTTCCAAATACTTCCCAGTTCATCATCTGGGCCTGGGAGCAAGGATGGTAAAGGGATGTTTATTCAGATCCCCGACACTCTCTTATTCTGAGTATCCTCTCTATAAACTTCTGTTTGACCTGTGACCCTCCAACTCCTGCTCCTTTTTATTACTTCCTTTCATATGGACCTCTCTTTATGCTAAACAATTAAGCAGCAATTGAAAATGTACCTGTTCTCCTCCACATAAAACATCTTAGAAGATGGTACTTCAGCTGACTGTTCTTTTCATTCCCAGTGCAGTTTAAGAGAAACTGAGGCACAAAATCCATTTTCTGCTGACTCCTTCTTTGCAAAGCTCATGAAAAACTCTTGGAATTTTTCCCCCTCTTCCTGCCAGCTTTGTCTCTTTTTGAGGAAGTCTAAAACTATTATGAAACGGGAGGGACCCAGATTGGCTCATGAGAGCACAGTGTAGATATGAGCTTGCATAGCAATCCCCCAGGCAGACTTTGAAACAGGGGTAGATATTCTGTTTGTGGTAAAGAGGGGCCTTTGGGGTTGACTGCTGAACTGGCACTGAGTTAGACAAAAGACTCTCCAGAAGGCCCCTCAGTCTTTCTAACCTGGCTGTGCCAGAGGGAAGAGAGAGTATTGCAATCTTCTCTAGTGGGGAGAGAATCCTCAGGCCTTTGTCCTTCCCACCTCCATCCCTGCTTTGTGACCAGTGACTATATGGCCCTGATATTCCATTTGTTTCTGCTGAGTCTATTTTTTCCTGCTTTCAATGAAGAAGTATTGGTGATGGGTTCAGTCTTGTGAGCTTTGAAAGGCTGGAAAAGTGAACACCAGAGCTGGAACCCATGCTAGGATTTGCTGGAGACTGAACACAGGTAGGCCAGCAGCAGAGGAACTCAAGAGTGACCTGCTTGACCTAACCCAGCTGTAGCTGAAATGCTGATTCTGTTAGTGACTATGAAGAAGCTGGAAGTGAACTGGGTGGGGCAAATGCCTTTCAGAAACCGCATTAAGCTTGAACTCAATGCCCGCAGGGGCTGGGGTGGTATATAGGGCACAGTGTGTCCCCAGCTATTAGAGGGAAATATTCACACTATTTTTTTAATTTTAATTTTTTGAGATAATTGGGGTTAAGTGACTTGTCCTGGTCACACAGCTAGTAAATGTCTGAGGCTGAATTTGAGCTCACATCCTCCTGACTTCAGAGCTGGTGCTCTATCTACTGTACCACCTATGTACACCTACAACTTCTATTCTTGCTATTATCCTCTCAGTAAATATTCCTTGTAAAAACTAATGGATGTTAATTGATTAAATGATACAAAGGGTATAATGATATAAGAGATATGAATTCTATCTTGTGACCGATATTGGGGAGATATCAGAACAACCTAGCAAGCTGATAGAATTAAAGCAGCGGTTCTCAACCTGTGGGTTATGTTCAATTTGTAACAGTGAAAATACATCCTGCATATCAGATATTTACATTACGATTCATAACAGTAGCAAAATTAGTTATAAAGTAGCAATGAAAATAATTTTATGGTTGGGGGTCACCACAACATGAGGAACTGTATTAAAGGGTCGCAGCTTTAGGAAGGTTGAGAACCACTGAATTAAAGTATCACCTCCCAACATCTCAGAGGTACTCTTAGGAGACTGAGGGGGAGATGTAACTTTGCCTAGGGACCCAACTCACAAGTGAGAGTGAGATTTGAAATAAAGATATTCCAGTTTCTACATGTGAGTCACTTAAAATATCATTGTCTTTGGTGTTTCACATATGAAACCAATTTTTTTTAGTAATCACAAAAACCCTACTTCCTAGAATATCAAGAGATGAGTTGGAGAAAGAGATGATGCTGGTTGTCCATGGTGACGTAATTTCCTTACAGCATCATAAAAGTGACACAGACTTAGACCCAACAACTATTAAGATGAGGGTATATTACTCAAAAAAGTTGCTATTCTGTCTAAAGAAAGCCGATCTGAATTGTGAGTTGGGCTGTATTATCTAAGTCAAATTACTTGTTCCTTGATGTATTAAAATGAGGAATGGTGAAAGAAACTGTGAGGAAGAAGTGCTGCTCTTTAAAAAATGCTACATATCCTTGGGACATTGGAATGAAACTCTGCTGACACAACTCAGAGCCATTGTTCTGGGATATATCTAACCCTTGCTCTCATCATCACTAACATATCTGATTCTGAAGCATGATTTCTGTGGGCTTTCTAACAACATAAGTCACAAGCCCAGAATGATAGAAACGATCACGTCCCATTCATCCCAATATCAATACAAGGGAAAGGACCCAAGCCCCAAACTGTGGGCACTCAGACATAGTATTGTTTCTAGTTTCTATCTGGGCATTCATTCTACGCACTTAGAGCAAGCTCTACTCACCACTGAAAAATGAGATAATCCTTGTAAAGGGTTGCGCAAAAATTAAAGTGTTACATAAATATTCTTATATAGGCTGGTTTAATCCCAAATTTACCAATTCCCTTCCAGTATCTGTCTTCCCTAAATATGCTGGCACAAGTACAACCAGCTGTCACTTGAGCTCCAAGTGGCATTTTGAGGGGAAGCTCAAAATCCTAGTACCTCACCCTCCTTACAATACTGCTGGCATCATCTTCAACCCCCTACCTGCCTCTTTTTTCTTCCTAGAAAAGGTAGAAAGAATGACCGTGCCTTTCTGCATTTTGGGTAGGGGTAGAGAAGTGGCGAAGTGAAATGAAAAGGTACCTGAAAAGGTCCCTTCTTACTTGCTGTCCTAAAGAGTTACTAATCTATTGTTTTCTGTTGGCTCTGCAAAGGAAAAGACCCTTAGGATCTGCCTCATTGCTTCCCTTTTGAACACTCTCTCAGAATCTCATTTGTCCATGCCAGCCCCTGCTGAATGGTTTTGTGACTGTGAGTATATTGCATGAGAGAGAGAGAGTATTTTTGGATACCAGACCACATCATGGACAGGGTCACATGGAGAATCACTATGAGGGGGATTGGATAGGGTAACCTGCACACTAGGTTTTCTGGGACAGGACTGATTTCAGGAAAATTAAGTGAGTTTTGATGAGGCTTTGCAAATGAATGTTCCTTGTCAAACCATGAATGTTCTTTGTTAAACCATGTGTCCCAATTTTTAGTATGGAAAATATGGTCCCTATGTGGTTGAGTGGGAGATGGGGAGAGGGAGTAGGCAGAAAACAATTGGAGAAGTGAGGTGAGAGTTTTTCATGAAATCAGAGCTCCACAATGAGCTTGTGTCTGCTAATTTTTGGAATCGGTGTTGTCTTTAGATACCTCAGGGAGGCCTCTGGATGGGGCTCAGAGGACTGTGCTTCATTCCAGGGGATATTCACCAGCTTTACTACCAGCAGGAGTTCGCTCCCTTCTTGTGGAATTTTCCATGAAATCTCTATGCTTAGCTCTGACAGCCATAGGAATCACCAGCAGAATCCAAAGTATCCCAAAGAATACTCATTTGATGAGGCTGGAAACTTGGCCATCTGGGTAATCTCCACATGCCCATATGGCCCAGAGTGAAGAAAGAACTTCTGTCAGCAAGTATGCTGCTCCTCTGCCAACTCATCTAAACATAAAGCAAAGTTTAAAGTTTCCTGAGAATGGGCCCGGGTAAGGGAAATCATTCATTGCTTATATCACAAGAAGAAAGTCATTTACAGCCAACCAGAGGCCAAGGATTATTCCAAAGGGAAAAAGAGAAAAGGTTCTGTGGCCTATGAATTACCTTTTATGATTTCTATATTTTGAGAAATGAGTGGAATGTGTGTAGCTCCTATGCTAATTTTGACAATATCAACTAACTGCTCCTGGGACCAAGGATGTGGGGGTGCTCGCTCTCTACGTCTCCACCAAGGGACCCTTCTCAATTCTGGACCCATACATATGGACCAGGCTCAGTCCTAGGAGATTCTGGCCAATAATAAGAGGGTTTGGACTCCTTTCTCTCTCTCTCTCTCTCTCTGTCTCTCTCTCTTTCTCTCTTTCTCTCTCTCTTTCTTTCTTTCTTGTTTTCAACATTCATTTTTACAAGATTTTGAGTTCCAAATTTTTTTCTCCTCTCTCCTCTCCCCTCCCCAAGACAGCATACAATCTAATATAGGCTATACATGTACAATCATACTAAATACATTTCCACATTAGTCATGTTGTAAAAGAAGAATCAGAACAAAAGGGAAAAATCACGAGAAAGAAAAAAAAGAGAAAGAAAATAGTATGCTTTATTCTGCATTCAGACTCCATAGCTCTTTCTCTGGATATGGAGAGCATTTTCCATCATGAGTCCCTTGGAATTGTCTTAGATCATTGTGTTGCTGAGAAGAGCTAAGTCTATCAAAGTTGATCACTGCGCAATGTTGCTGTTCCTGTGTACGGTGTTCTCCTGGTTCTGCTCATTTCACTCAGCATCAGTTTATGTAAGTCTCTCCAAGTTTTTCTGAAACCTACCTGCCCATCATTTCTTATAGCACTATAGCATTCCATTACATTCACATACCACAACTTGTTCGGTCATTCCCCAATTGATGGGCATCCCCTCAATTTCCAATTCTTTGCCACCACAAAAAGAGCTGCTATAAATATTTTTATACATGTAGTAAACTCCTTTTCTTATACTACTCTCTGACTCTATATACCCCAGCCCCACCTCCATCTATCCCAGAACTCTAGGGAGAATCACTCTGGCATATGTCTAGGGTCTTCCCAAAAGGGGGAAGTAGAGAGACACTCAATGTATAGTGTTGTTGTTCATCCTTCTTGAAGAGGATCAATGACCTCACAAGGGTGATGTTTTGACTTGTACATGAATTGGATTTAAGTGAGGCACAGCTGCTCAAAGTTGTCAGCCTCATTCTCTCCTCCAGAGTCATAAAAGAACAGTGTCAAGACAAAAGTCAAGATGACTGGAGACAGCCCAGGGTGCAATGGATGACCTTGGCCTTTCTAAATTAAGGCGGTTCTCAGGCCTCAGTTTTTCTGAGGCAACATTCCTTCAATGACTAAGGGCTAGGTAAGAACTGAGACAAAAGATGACCTAATTTATCATCACAAAAATATCAAACTGGGAGGGAAAGCCCCTCAAAGATTTTGGCAGTAACAAAAAACAATTGCAATTTACACTCATTCTAAACCATCAAAACTAAACAAATGTGCCTTAGAGGCTAATGTAAATCAGGTAAAATAGGATAACAATTTAGTTCCTTTACACAAAAGATATTTTTACACAAGAAACACAGGTGTGTGTTGACAAAGACCAGTGTCAGTAATGACACTTGAGAAGTTAAGATTTGGTACTGAATTCATAAGATTTTTATATACGAGTATTTTGTCGGACTGCTAAACTGACATTTCATGTTCTCCTCAGCTCTGTACTGTCCAAATAAACCCTTCCAGGTTCACATCTTCTGGCAAGCCAAGCCAAGGACTGGGCTCATCCTCCTGTCAGTGGTCACCATCTTCTCCAAAAGGCATGGGAGTAAAGTTGCTGGGGACTACTTTCAATGAAGAGACAACAAGCTTCCAACTTCTTGAATTCACAAGGTCACCTCCAAGGCTTCAAAGTTCATCTCAGTATTGATATTCAATCACTTTTACTGAGAGAAAGAAAACAGAACAGAGGAGGGACTTAAGACCCCAAGACTTAGACTCAAGCTTGCCTAAGCCAACACATGTGATCTAGCTGCTATGTGTTCACTAGCACCATGTTGGTGGGTGAGGGAAAGCACCAGCCCCTTCACCTTAATTCCAGAGAGAAGACTAAAGAGCCCTGACTTGATTTTCAGATGGAAAAGAACGTGATCTAGAGGATAAAACCACTCCCTTTACTGTCTACTGAATAGGCTACCCCTCCTAACTAAGCAGTCAATTCTTTCTGATGCAGCCTTGACATAGTCTTTAGCTGTCCTGTCATGGGTGTAGGAGGATCAAGTGATGCCCAGGCATTGCTACAGTATTCCAAAGTACCAAGTCCTTAAGAGTTTTGTCACCTATTTCCTTGGAAGTGGCCAGGGTGTGGGCTCAGTTCTACATGGTATATTGTCTAGGCAGAGCTGACCAAGAAGGCCTGCTTCTCCTATTCTCGTTGGATAATAAATTGCAAAATCCAAAATAAATAGATGAATAACCACATAAGCATAAAATACTGAAACTGAATGACACAAGAAGTAAATAATTTGAATAGACCAATCTCAGAAGGAGAAATAAGACAGGTCATTAAAGAAGTGCCCTTGAAAAGAGACTGTCCTCAGATGGATTCACAACTGAAATCTACTAAACTTTTTGAAATGTTATACTGATAATTTTTTTATATCACTTTCACTTCCAAATATGTCGCTCCCTTTTCCTCAATCCAGAGAACAATCCTACATAACAAAGAACCAAAGTGGGGGGGGGGAGAGGGAGCAATTTAGCAAAACTGCCATATCAACTGAGTTCATTCATTTTTCCATACCAATAGTTCTCACCTATGCAAAGTATGGAAGAAGGTGCATTTCCTCATCTTTTCTTTGGCATCAAGCCTGGACAGTATAATTACAGTGTTTACTTTGGGGATTTGTTTTGTTTTCCATTTACATTATCGTCATCGTATATATCATTTTCCTAGTTCTGCATGCTTCACTTTACATATAACTCTTCTAAAGCTTCTCCATATTCTTCATAATCATCATTTCTTAGAACACAACAATATTATATTACATTTATTTACCAAAATTTATTTAGCCATTGCCTAAATTATTCTACCCAACTTTTCATGAACAAATACATTCTTGACAATATAGACTATTTCTGAGCATAGAGATGTTTTAATGGTAGCCTGACCAACTCATTTTATGAGACACACTATTGATCCCTACATCAAACAAGTACAGAGGTGAAAAAGAAAACTGTATTCCTTTGTCATTAACAAATATAGACACAAAATAAATAAATTCAATACAAGTAGAATAGCATCAGTAAATAAAAGAAAATTATCCATCATGACTACTCATGGTCAAATGGAATGCAAAGATAATTGAATACTAGAAATATAATCAATCAATAAGCACTTACTAAGGTCCTATTATGTTCCAGGTACTGTGCTAGGTCTCAGTATGAAAACAAAAATGAAATAGGTCTTACCCTCAAGGAACTTACATCCCATAAACAAAAGAAAAATAAAGACCTGATTGTTATGTCATTAGACAAAGAATAAAACCTGTAAAAACAAAATATAACATTCACTTAGATTTAAAAATTTAATATGAGAAAACTATGGTAAAAGGTAGATATTAGAAACTATGCACAAATATTATATTAAATAAAACAGTATTAGAAGCATTCTAATCCAAATGGGTGTTGAACAGGGTATCTATTTTTGTCATTCCTATCTAACGGTTTTAGATCTCATAGCAAAAAGGCATTAAATTAAAGTCATAAACATGAGCAACAAATACATTTCAAAAATCTGTTTTGCATAACTAGAAAACTCAAGACAATTGACAGCAACAAAATATTAGTGGAAGCAATAAATGACTTTAGTTAAAGTAATGAGATAAAAGATACGTCTGCAAAAATTATCTAAATTCCTATACGTTGCCAACAAGACTAAAAGAAACTAATAGAAAGAGGATTATCTTTTGTAATATGGAGAATATGTATCAAATATGTAGGCACTAAATGATCAAGATAGGTAAACAACCTATACAATGACAACCCCAAATTTAGCCAACAGAAATCAAGAACAAGTTGAACAAATGGAGAGATAGTCTTTGCTAATGGTTATGTCAAACAAATGTTAATACTTTCCAAATTATTTTTCATAATCAACAAAGTACCAATTAATTATTTCACTCAATAATAAAACCATTACAGAATTTATACAGAAAAAAATCGGCAACAAAGTAAAGAACTACGTCAGCAAAGCGGGAAGAGCACTACTCTTATCTCAAAATATACTATAAACTATAATTATAAAAACTATCTGGTACGTGAAAGAGTAGAGAGATATAGAGGCATGTAAATTAACTGGAACAAAGTAAATAACCAAAATCGCTGATATGCAATAAGCCATACAATTTTTATAGCTTAAAAATACTTTCAATATGCAATATGTCCTCCATTTACTGCAGTCACTGCTTTTACATGATTTGGATTACATTCACAAGATTTTGACACATATTCTTTCATTCTTTACTGGGAAACCACTATTTTTTTTGTGTTAGATATTCAGTGTACTTTTGGCAAACATCCATTTTTCCAAGTCTAGTCTTGATTATAGCCCATGAGTTTTTAATGGAGTTGAAATCAAGTGAGTTCCAAGGCTATTGAAGTATGTTTATCTTCATTTCTTGGGTAAATTCCTTAACCTTTCACAACATGTGGAATTAAGCAAGGTTGTGATAAAGTATTTCATCTCCATTCAGGAATTTCTGTAATTCCAAAAATATTTTGCTTCTCAGTTTATTAATATATTTATCAGAGTTCATTAGATCTTCAACATGAACAAGACTTTTAGATTCATTGTAAGCAAAAAAAAATCCCCAGATATTTTTAGGTAGGTGTTTTACAGTCTGATGAAGATGTCTACAGGCTCACCTGGACTTCTGATAACAATTTTGATATATCTTTGAATGGAAAATGGAGTTAATGCAGTAAAAAATGGCCTTTTTCTCAATCTAAATCTGAATTATCCTTTTCTTCTTAACAACAATTAGTTGTTTGTTTTTACTGGTCTTCTTACTGTTCTTCCAATTTCAAGAAGCTTATTGACTTGTAGAGGAATCAGTAACAACTCTTCTAGTCGTCAAGTTCCTCTTTGTTTTCTGAGGATCAAATAGGCTGTTTCTCAGCAATAACTTGTCCATTCTTGGCAATGTTGGGTGAGGGAGGATGGCGTTGTGGTTAACCCTATTGTTTTTTACACTTTGATGTGACTGATTCTGTTTTGGAGCGGGCTTGAATGATCTTTAGAATACTTTGAAATGTGATACAAGACAAAGTTAGAAGAACCAGATATGTACACTTGCCACTTACAAAGTCATTGGAAAACATAATTTAGGGTGAGAGAAAGTAAGCAAGTTCCTCAACCGTGAGTGGGTTACAAAACAAAACAAAACAAAAAACCAAAGCCAGAGGTAGTAGAATTTTAGGCAGATCTAGAAGGCATACAGACCAAAGACATTTTAAAATATTTTTTAACCATTTGCCCCATTTAGTAGTTGTATTTTGTTAAATGTTGAGGATTTTATGTAAGATTTTATTTGCAGTATCTGGCGTGTCCCTTCCTCCCCAATGCATGTGGGACGTCAGAATTACTACACTAGATTCAAGGTATTCTGTGGGTGCAGTTTAGTTCCCCAACAACAAAAAAAAATTGAAAAGGGGAGGATTAATTAATTAAATATTTATCTTTTAAAATTAGAAAGCCAACAAATAAATCCAAAATAAGTACAAAAGAGGATATACTGAAAATTAGAGGAGATAAATTGGAAATCACTATAGAAAAGACACCCAAATCTAAAAGGTGGTGAAAAAGACTAGCAAAATTGATAAGCCTTTAGCCAACTTCATTAAAAAGAAGGAAATAGAAAATCAAATCAAGAAAATACTGATTGAACAAGGTGAAATCACAACAGAACCAAAAGAAATTTAAAAAAATTATCAGATCTTACTCTGCATAGTAATGTGCTATTAAAATTGATGATGATTGGACCTGGGTCCATGGAAGAAGAACCATTGAAGGTGAGAGTCAGCCTCTAGGCAAGCTGAAAGAAGACTTTACTTGGATACTGTGTACTGACTGAGAAGATTATGATTTACTGTGACCTAGGGGTGGAGAACTTTGACTTTTGTACTTTGTGATAGAATTAAGAATTTTGTCATTGACTAAATGAATGTACTTTGTTTAAAACTGTGACCACTTTTGTGAAAACTATGTGGCCATTTTAGTGATAAGTCATTGTGAATGCTGTATTTTGATTTTCTGTGATAAGCTGTAATATTCTGAATGCTGTCCTTTGATTTTCTGTGAATGTTTTGCCCTGATTTGTTATTGAATAAATAGAATGTTCACTATGCTATGTAATCAGAACCTTGAAAGCTGTTCACAGTAGCATTCTTCTGGAAAGCCACTCTTGGGTGGCTTTATAGGGTCTGGCAGTGTGGAGTAGCAAAGAGTCTTCTGATTCACTGAGGAGTCAGAAGGACTGATGATATAGGAGGCTGAACCAGAATTAAATGTAAATACAAAATATTAGAAGAGGTTACCTCTGCCTCTTCTCTGGAAACTTTCAAGGACTATGGTGACATGCTTGGGGGGAGAATGGGCATGGGAGTAGGAAGGGAGGTGGAGGGAGTTAGTTACCTTATCTCTCTACCTGGTCACTATACATCCATGAATATAATATCTCTGTTTCTTTAGGGTTCTTTTGGGTTTATTCTTTCTTTTTGGGTGGGGGAGGGGGTTGGAGAAGGCAGGGTAATTGAGATTAAGTAATTTGTCCAAGGTCACATGGCTAGTAAAGTGTTAAGTGTCTGAGGTCAGATTTGAATTTAGGTCCTCCTGACTCCAGGGCAGTTGCTCCAGTGCTCTATTCACTCTCTTCACCTAGCCACCCCAGGGTTTATTCTTTCTTTAACTTAGGTAAATGAATATCCTGAAATGGGAGTGCCTAAGTAACCAGGAGATCTATCAAAGCCATGTCCCACAAACAACCAGAGTGTTGGAGAGAATGGTAGCAATAGCCAAGTCTAGTGAGGAATCAGCACATCACACAAGCAACCTGCTTGACTCAGCCCAATCCAAGATTGACCTATCAATTGAGACATCATGGAAGGAGTTAGTCCAGCTGAGCAAAGGAGCAAATCTACCATTACCCATATATTGTCCCAAAGCAAATTTGGCGATGCCAAAGAGAGAGAGAGAGAGAGAGAGAGAGAGAGAGAGAGAGAGAGAGAGAAAGAGAGAGAAGACTTCTCAGTGTCAAAAGTTATAAGGTACATAGCAGTGCCATGTATTCACTACATGTGAACCTCACTACCTTCGTACTTTAAATCTGAGCCCATTCTCCCCAAGAACATTGTATGTGTCAGAGAAGAAAGTACACCATGGGGGGGGGGGGGTGGGATTGTTTTATAACTACTGTTTTATTATATACCATTGTAAAGCCAAGCATGAGCAGCTTTCCAGAAGAATGCTACTGTGAACAGAAATCAAGGTACAACATTCACAACATTACAACTTATCACGGAAAATCAAAATATAGCATTCACAACAACCTATCACTAAAATGGCCACATAGTTTTCACCACAGTGGTCACATAATTTTGAACAAAGTACAATCATTTAGTCAATCAATCACTTAGTAACTCAATCATTCAATCATCCTCAAGGAGACTTGCCTCTTTAAGGCTCACAAAATACAATAGTCAAAGTTTTCCACTCATGGGGCACACTAAGTTACAACATCAATCACTACTCAGCACTCTCTTAAGAGGTAGTGTAAAATATACACGCCATCCCCCCCCTCAGTCACAAATAAGTTATAATTCCAAGGTCATAAGTAAGTTACAACTTCAATCAGTCACTACTCAGTATCCACGGAGGGATCTCCTCATCTTGACCCAAGGTAGGCTCTTAGATTCCCTGGATCTCCTTGTATGGTCACAGCTCCTACCTGGATTCACCAAACCGTCACCTGGGTTCAAAGGCAGACAGCTCCCAGCTCCTTGTCCAGCTCTCCATGCAGTCTCTCTTCCACACTGAAGCTCACAGTGTCCAGTCCACCTTAAATCCTTCACAGTCTCTGTTCCTGGGAAGTCAAGGCTTAACAAAGCCACAAAGTACCGACACCACAGTCATGCTTCCTCAGTTTTCTGTAGCTCTGTAGTCCTTGGAAATCCTCAGCAGCTTGGCTGGCCCTTGGACTCAGCAGAAGTTTCAGCTGGTTCCCAGAATCAAAATCACTTCATCCAGCTTCTCAAAATAAAAATCATTCTCTCCAGCCTGGGCCTCTCTTCCTCATCCTCCAGAACCTGGTTCCAAGAAGATCTGAAATCTCAGCTAGGGCTTCTCCTTACATACCTATTAGCTCCTCACTGTTCTGCCCCTTCCTGTTACATCAGCAACTTCCTGTTATGTCAGCAACAGGGGTTCATACCTTCTGTTTCTTTAACAGAGGCTTAATTTGAAACTAGGGGTTAAGTAGCTCTCAGCTTAGCAATACAAAAGGAACTTCAAATTTCATTACTATTACAACCATTGTGGGGAGCCCAAAAAGGCCTGATCCAGGATTCAGACAGAGACCTTAGTATTGTACCCTAATTCCTCTCAAGGTGTTGGGTGTGGCTTACAAAGGCTGGCTCCCCCGAAGGAACCTCCGGGGTACACTTGAAAGGACTTCTTTCTGATATCCTGACATCAAAACCTTTACCCCCAAACTTCAGGCACCAAAAAGGACATGTTCCTTATCATATTATACTAAAAGACTATTGTAAGTCAAAATGCTTGATTCTTCAGGCTCCAGCTTCTATACAGATATCTTTGAGACTGGTTTTCATGCAGATGTCTTTGAGATTGTGGCTGGCTCTCAGGGAGCATCTTTTGTCCTGTAAGATACATTTTGATAAAAGACAACTGACCTTCCCCATGACTTTCTGGGTCCTTGATGGCAAGCCTTGTCTTATCCAAGCTACTTCCCGGGTATGGCAGACTATTCTATTAGTAATAATATTCCAGGATATGATTGAGATAAGGATACTTGAATCTTTGTCATTTAGATCTTTAAAAACTTTGTTCTAAGCATCAATAAATGGAGTTCATGGTTCTTCCTTGAGCTACCCACATTGTCTGGCTACTTTTCTCTCTCTCTCTCTCTCACATTTCCACTCACACCTGAGGCTGGTACTCGGGTGGCACCCTACAAACCATCTCAGTAAAAACCTTTTTTGTAAAGGCTAACTGATGTCAACTGATTGATCAATATTGGGAGAGCACACCAGATGGGGTCTCATGAGTGTTAGTCTTAGAAGCTACAATCTCTCAAGGTTACCTCTAGAATCCAGAAGACAGCAGTAGTCAACCACCCTCTGGGAACCCAACCAGCTAGTTCAAGTGGGAGTTAGAAAAGTGAGCACAAGGAAAGCATTTCAGAATTTTTTTTAAAAAGCTGAAATTTATTAAAGTCTCAAGGTAATATATATAAGCCTCTTTTTTTCTGTTCTTCATTGCAAAGTAAATGTTATTATTCATTGATATCTGTCAATTTCATAATAATAAAGAAAATTTTAGAAAAATACTGCTTTGTGAAAATTTTAGGAAAATACTATCTTCCTTTACCAGGTGAGCATTCTACACAAATGACAAGTCACACACATACGTTACAAAAAGATTCACTCTTCTGATTCTTTTCATGAGCCAGTATCGAAGAAAGATGCTATAGAAACATCATTTCTGAATCCTTCACTAAGAATCATTCCAGCCTGAGATGGAGAGTTTACATAGTATTTTTCTTTCTGCTTTAAAAAAAAAAGGATACAAACTGGCAAATGTTGAGGTAGGGCAAAGTTATTTATGAAGTTTGTTGTAAAGTAAAAATCACAAGATAGAGATTGGCGATTCTTTATTGAACTTGATTATAAAAGTTTTTATTGAGCATTGTCAGATTTGTAAGCTGGGGAGAGATGTTAGATTTACAACTCAGTCTTAAATAGGCAATAGCAGATATAAAATCTGGAATTTAATATCATCTCAGAGAATGTTAAATTGAGGGTCTTAGCAGTTTATTCTTTAGGAACTGGCACATTGTATAATGCAAATGCTATATTGATTTTTGACAGGGAAGATGTCTCTAAAATGGATTTGAGGCATTTCCAATTTCATTTTATTCTAAAGGCATGTTTTAAACTAAGGACTCTTCCTTTCCATTTAGTGGCAGCTGCTTAGCTAAAGAAAGGAAGAAAATAGCTTTGTGGGACTTCATTCCAGTGAACATGCTGGGGTCACTTCAGAGGCTGAGAAGAAAATTAGGAAAACATATTGATTGAATTGTCATTTATCAAGTTTGAACTGATAGGATTTTTTGTTTTGTTTTGTTTTGACAAGACTCTCAAGCTTGGAGTTTTGTGCAAGACCTACTTTCTTTAGGCTGTTTTTACAGAGAAGAGGTGCCAAGAGAATAAACCTCTTTTGTGTTGGGTGATGTTTCTTCATTTTTCTCACAGTCTTTGCTTGTATAGGTTTTCCTGTCTTCTCCTTTCCCATCTGATAGTGCATCCTTTCTTTGTTCTAGTAATAACGGGGTATATAAACAAGGTTCTTTTGGGCTCCTGCCTGGTCTACTAGACTTTGTATGACAAGGTCAAGGGAATGTGATTTCTCTGATGATCTCATGTTTTTAAAAGACATTATTCAAAATGTGGAAACTAAGGCATATAACTGAGGATGAATATTTTTTTGGAGGGGAAAAGAGGAGGCAATTGGAGTTAAGTGACTTGTCCAAGGTCACACAGCTAGTAAGTGTCAAGTGTCTGAGGCTGGATTTAAACTCAGGTCCTCCTGACGCCAGGGCCAGTCCTCTATTCACTGAGCTACCTAGCTGCCCCAGATGAATATTTTTGAAGGAACATAAGCTGGAGTTTGTACAAACTGCTCAGAAAAACATTTTGTTAAGAGTAAGAAGACAAACAATATGCCCACTGCTGGGGAAGATGATATATTGTTAATAGATAACAAATAGTTCTAGCACAATGTCTTTCATTTAGTAGGAACATTACTTGCATCATATCCTATGCATTGAACAAAGTAGATTATATACTAAATGTTTGTTGACTATTATGTGTAACGGTGAGAAAGCCACTGGAGTTTATTGAGGTGGTGATATGGTCGGACCTGAGCTTTAGCAAAATCACCTTGATAGCCAAGTGGAAGATGGGTTAAGCCAAGACAAGACTTGAGACAAGAGGCCATTCAGAAAAGCTACTGAAGTAGTCCAGGCAAGAGGTGATGAGGACCTGGACTGAGATGGAGGTTGTGTGAGTAGACAAAAGGAGACACAAAGAAGAGATATTGTGGAGTCAAAGATGGTAAGATTTGGCAACTGACTGGAAACATGGGGTGAGTGAGACTAAAGAGTTGAGAATGACACTGGGATTGTGAGCCAAGTAAGAGGGACATTCAGGAGAGGGACAGGTTTGGGAGAAAAGATACTGCGTTTTGTTTTGGACATGTTGAGTGTGAGATGCCTATGAAATATCAAGTTAGAAATATTTAACAGTTGCTGATACAGGACTGCTGCTCAGGAGAGAGACTAGGGTTAGAGATAATAGATCTGGGAATTATCTACATTGATAACTAAATCCATGGGAGTTGAGGAAATCGCCAAGAGAGCAAATTAAGGAGACAGCCCAGGACAAAGTGAGTATGTCACTAAACATACTAGTGACACTCCCTTAGTCAGTATGTCAAAGATGAAGATCCAGCAAAGGACACTAAGAAAGAGCAATCTGACAGAAAGGAAGAGAAGAAGACAGTGAAATGAAAACCCAGAGAAGAGAGAGTATGGAGAAAGAGGTGACAAACGGTGTCAAATCGGGAGTACTGAGAAAAGGCCATCAGATTTGGCAGTTGAGAGACTCTTGATAATTTTGGAGAAAGAATTTTTAATTGAATGTTGAAGTTTAAAAGTCAGACTGCAGAGGGTTTAGAAGACAGTGGAATTGATGAGAAGACGATGTGGAGGGACTAAGTATTTTTCAAGGAAAAGGGGAAGGAAGAAATAGGACACTAGCCAGTGGGGATGGTTGGACCAAATGAGGGCATGTTTGGAGGCAGTAGGAAAGGAACAAGTAGAGAGGGAGAGATTAAAAATAAGTAATCGAGTGAAGATGACAGAGGGGGCAATCTGTTGGAGGAGATGGGATGGAATAGGATCACTTGAATGAGTAGAGGGAGTTAGACTTGGTAAGGAATAAGCCCACTTCATGATGTGAAATAGGAGTGAAGAAGGAGAAAATTGCAGGTGTTTTAGTGATAGAAAATGAGCAAGAGAGGAGAAGAGAGAGTTCACATTGAATGGCCTCAGTAAAATATGAGGCAAGAGAGTATAGGGGAGGGGGAGCCATGGAAGGTTTGAAGAGGGATGAAAAGATTTGGAAGAGCTGCTGTGGAGAGTGGGATTGTGAGTTAATAAGGAAGGTATAGTAGGATTGCCTAGCCCAGTTGAGGTCATCTAACATAAATTCTGAGTGGACCCAGTAGTAAGACAATTCATTTTTCCCAGTCTCAACTACCTGGTAAACCAGTTCAACTCTATACCATCCCTTACTCTCAAATCCCTTTGACCCTGTTCTATCATTGATCCCTCCTTGCCAAATCCTAACCCTGGATTACTCCCACCATCTATATCCTTCATTCTTTACTCACATGTTGATGAACTGAACTGGAGAAAGTCCTAAAACTATGCTGATTGGATACATTACAAATGTATGTTGTTTAATTTCATCCAGACCCTTACAACCAGTAAGGCATTCTCTCTACTCTTTCCTAGTTTATTCTATATTCTATTAATCCCAGAGGCTGTTCCATAACTTCTCTTCTCTCCTCAAGGATCTCATAGTACCCCTCTACCTACCTACACTCTCAGCTGAGGACTTCCCCTTCTCCTTTTAAATGAGGCTAATCACTAAGAACTTCCCCCTTTCTCATTTCACATACCTTTAATGTCACATTCTACAATCTCCTTTTCTAGTCTCTAATGAAAAGGCAGTCATTCTCCTTGCCAAGATCAACCTCAATCTATGTACCTCTGTTTCCTCTCCTCCCAACTTCTCCAGGAGATTGCCCCCCAATATCATTCCAATTATCTCTCTAATCTTCAATTTCTTCCTTTGTACTAGTTTCTTCATTGCTGCCTAAAAACATGCCCATTCTTCCTCTAGCCTAAAAAACTGAAAAAAACATAAAACCTCATTTGATCTTTCCAACCCCATGATATTCCTCTCCTTGAAAAGGTTACCTCCAATAGGTACCTCCACTTTATCTCCTCTCACTGCTTCTTAACCCCTTATAATCTGGGTTCTGACCTTATCATTCCACTGAAACTGCTCTCTCTAAAGTTACTAATGATCTCTTGGTTGCCAAATCCAATGACCTTTTATCAGTCCTTGAACTCTGCAGCCTTCGACACTGTTGACCACTCTCTCCTCCTTGATACCTTCTCTCTAGGTTTTCAGAACATCATTCTCTCCTGGTTCTCCTCCTACTTATCTGAGTACTCCTTCTTCATTTTCTTTGCTGAATCTTCCCCTAGATCAGCAGTTCTCAACCTGTGGGTCATGACACCTTTGGGGGTTGAACAACCCTTTCACAGGGGTTACAGGGGCTGCCTAAGACCATCGGAAAACACGTATTTCTGGTGGTCTTAGGAACCGAGACACTGTTCCTCTACCTGCCTCCAGGCGGGTCCGCCCACATGCAGATACACCCAGATACGCCCACATATGAGTATTAAAGGGTCGTTGCATTAGGAAGGTTGAGAACCACTGCTCTAGATCATGCCTCTTAAACGTAGGTATCCCCTGAGGATTGAACTGGATGCCGAGTGCTCTTCTCTTTCCCCTCTATACCAGTACTTCTTAAACTGTGGGTCAGGACCACATATGAGGTCACAGAACTGAATGTGGGAATCCCAAAAATTTTGGCAAGAGTCAAAGGTTTTTGAACATGTAATAACCAAAAATTAATTCAAAATCAAATATGTGATGAATCCAAGGTGCTTCTGGCAGCGCTTGCCCACATTGTATCATGTGACTTCATACAGCCTTGATTCTGAACACAGAACATGCACACTTTGCACTGCACATCCTATCATGACACGCAACGCCAATAGACACTGCCAGAAATACGTCAGCTCAGATTCAAGACTACTGTATGTTATGAATTGCAGTGTTTTTACTGTACATTCAAAATCATTAAAATAATTTTGGATTGGGATTAGGATACAATTTCCAACAATTTCTGAAATGGTGCTAAACATACCTCTGCCATTTTGTACTATGTGTTTATGCAAAGTGGCATTCTCATCACTGACACTTAGAAATCAAAGTATCGATCAATTCTGAAAAACACTGAAGATACTCTCTGTCCTGCAGTATCAAATATTCCACTAAGATTTAATTCTTTATGTGATAATAAACAAGCACATGCCTCTCTTTAGTATACAAATTCACTTTTGTCTTTAATAAATGGAAAAATTATATGTTGTTGACCTGGAAGTTTGTCTAACAGAGGCAAACAGGCTAGGTGATATGTAAATCCATATTGCTTATTCCCTTGAAGCTAGCCAAATACATACATGTATGGAGTCAGGTAAAATCTGACTGCCTAAAAAAAAGAATGCTTAAATACATTTCAGATACATTAATACATTAAATACATGTTAGAACCATCCCAATTCAGGATAGCTGTGTCACTCAGATTTATGAACTTCATAAATGTTTAGTCTTGGGATGAGAAAGAAATATTATTAATTGAATAGGTGGTAAACACAACAAAATAAGTGAGGTGACAAAGTGTCAATTGAAATTATGACCCAGGATATCTGTGTTTTCCTTACCATTAACATACCATAACATAGTATATGTCCAAAAAAAAAAATTAAGATAAAAAAAGTCCCATTACCCAAGGTAGTGTGTCTCAGGTTAAGAGTCTCGTCCTTAATGGCCATAAAGGCAGTCCCATCTGGCTTTGTTGACATAGGAAGAGCAATTCTCTGAGATTACACAGAGAACAAAGAAGCTGTTAGGCCCAGGTTCTTCTGCTTGATTAGTTCAGGCTCTAGCCCTCAGGTTATTAAATTGATACTAAATGATTATCAATGTGTATCAAAGAATTGGTAGCACATGAATTTCTTGCATTATCAGTAAATGTTTGATTTTTATTTTATATACCTCTATACCCAGGGTCATGGAAAAAATTCTCAGCCAAAAAGGGGTCACAAGTAGAAAGTTTTAGAAGCCCTGCTCTATCCTTAGTGATCTCATCAGCTCTCATGAATTTAATTAACACCATACTTACGATTCTCAAATCTACTTTTCCTGCCTCAATCTCTTTGCTGACCTCCAATATCAAATATCCAACTGCTTTTCAAGACATCTTGCACTATATGTCCAACTGACACTTGAAATTCAATATGTCCAAAACAGAACTCATCTTTCCCCCTGAACTTCCCTCTTCCCCTCCTATCTTCCCTATTACTGTAGAAGGCAACATCATTTTCCTAATCTCTCAAGATCCCAACCGAGGAGTCATCCTGGACACCTCACTATCTCTCATTCCCATATATCCAATCTGTTGCCAAGGCCTGTTGATTTCACCTTTGAAACATCTCTCCTATATACCGTTTTCTCTCCTCTGACACTGCCACCACTCTAGCACTGGCCCCAATCACCTCACATTCTGATTATAGCAATAGTCTACTGGTAAGTCTGCCTGACTGAAGTCTCTCCCCACTCCAGTCTATCCTCCATTCACACACTGAAGTGATTTTCCTAAAGTGCAGGTCTCATCATGTCACCTCCGTAACCAAACTCTAGTGGCTTCCCATTGCTTCCAGGAACAAATATAATTTTTTTTTTTTTGGCATTTAGAGGTTTTTATAATTTGGTCCCCTCCTACCTTTCCAGTCTTCTTACAATTTACTTCTCCAACATGTACATGTACTCAACATGCACATCCAGTGACGTTGGCCTTCTGGATGTTCTGCAAAATAAGACACTATCTCTCAGCTCTAGGCATTTTCTCTGGCTGTCTCCCATTCTTGGAACACTTTCCTTCCTCTGCTCTGACTACTGATGTCACTGCTTTTCTTTAAATCCCACCTCTACAGGAAGCCTTCCCTCACTCCTCTTAATTCTGGAAATTTCTCTCTTTTCAATATTTTCTATTTATTCTGTATATAGCTTGCTTTGTATATATCTGTTGGCATGTTGTCTCCCTCTTGAGACTAACTTTCTGGAGGGCAGAGACTGTCTTTTGCCTCTTTTTGTATCCCCAGTGCTTAGCATGTAGTAGGTGCTAAATAAATGCTTATTAAATGAATTAATAAATGAATGCTGATTAAAGTGCTTGCTGATCATTATGTAATATATGAAGAACTATTAGATCATCATTGGAAATTTATCAGTATATTTTCTTACTTGGCCTATCTGTTAATTGTATAATTTTGAGAAACATGGAAAAATAATTAAACACTAGATCACATCTATATGTAAGATAAGTTCTTCAGTTGTTGTAAGATGTGTAAAAACCATGCATTCCTATGTCTATAATCTTTTCACCAAGCCATTGAGGACAGAGAAAGCTGTGAAGCATACTGAGAAGAGATCTCATAAGAGACCCCAGACCACCAGCCCATCTGCTAACCATCAGAACATTCAATCTTGGATTAACAGATTCCCAATTTAAAAGATCTTTCCCTCTAGGACAGTGGTTCTCAACCTTTCTAATGCCATGACCCTTTAATACAGTTCCTCATGCTGTGGTGACCCCCAACCATAAAATTATTTTCATTGCTACTTCATAACTGTAATTTTGCTACTGTTATGAATCATAATTTAAATATCTGATATGCAGGATGTATTTTCATTATTACAAATTGAACATAACCCACAGGTTGAGAACCACTGCTCTAGGAGTTGATATGTATTCCCCTAAGAGATATTGCCATTTAGGCTAACCTTACAAAATGACTTTCTAGTTTTAAGTAAGTTGCTGTGTATCTGCTGTAATAGTAATCAGTTTAGCAGATACTTAGTACCTTGGGGCTAAGTGTGGAAGGTGCAAACTCTGTCCCATTGTTGAGAAGGCATGAACTCCCCTGTTGATGTGGAAGAAGGGGATTGACTGAGCCCCTGTTGATGTGGAAGACAGCGATTGGCTCAGACAGGTATATAAGCAAGAATTCCAGAGACAGAATTGGAATGTTGCTCTGGGTAAAGGAAGAATCTTGAAGACTGAAGCCAGCAGAAAGAGAGAGAAAGAGAGAGAAGGAGAGAGAGAGAGGGAGGGAGAGAGAGAGAGAGAGGGAGAGAGAGGGGGGGGGGGAGAGGGAGAGGGAGAGGGAGTGTTTCTCTCCCAGAATCTGGAAGCTGA
>CM053582.1:378931347-378952240 GCA_028627135.1 Pseudochirops cupreus | reverse complement strand
GTCAGTTCTCAGCTTCAAGATTCTTCCTTCACCCAGAGCAACATTCCAATTCTGTCTCTGTCTCCGGAATTCTTGCTTATATACCTGTCTCAGCCAATCCCCTTCTTCCACATCAACAGGGGAGTTCATGCCTTCCCAACAATGGGACAGAGTTTGCACCTTCCACACTTAGCCCCAAGGTACTAAGTGCTAAGTATCTGCTAAACTGATTACTGTTACATCCACTTCCTGCTCAAAATCACAGAATACTGATTATCTTATTTTTGTGATTGTTAATTTTTCCATTGCATATGCCTCAGAAGGAGGTAAACTGGTAAGAGAGGAAAAGAACTGGATGTTTTTAGAAAAGATTTATTTTAGTGGATACAAAAGATGGATGTTTTCAACAACTTGGTATTTAATGTGAACCTGAGAAACAACTCTACTCTGTTTTAAGATGCAAGCAGCAGAAATTGCTGTATGAAGTGGGATTTCTTTGGACTGTAATTTTAGTCTGATCTCCATTTGAATCTAGGCAAAGGTTGAATCAATAGTTCATCAGGAAGAGGAAGCTGCCAACAGCTGCCCACATGAAGTACTGCTAACCACTTCCAAATGCTATATTCAGCCAAATGGGCACAGACTGCTTGGAAAGCTGAAGCCTCATAATGGCAAGATCCTTTTGACTCAGTTTTCCCATTGTGCTATTTCTCTTCTGAATGGGAAAGTTTCCTGCCTTCTAAGCACAGATGATGCCCTTTGAATATGTGATGATCTGATACACAAATGAGGTGTTCCAAAAAGTATGGCATTTACTTGGAATCAAATAACACATTCTGATTTAAATGTGGCACAGCAGTTCACTCAAAACCAGAAAGTCATTTAAGATTAGCCTTTATGATATAATGTCTCTGAGGTTAACAGGAGATTGGTGCTGTTGTTTCGTCATTTCAGTCAGTGAAGTCATTTCAGACTCTTCATGACCCCATTTGTGGTTTTCTTGAAAAGATACAAGAATGGCTTGCCATTTCATTCTCTAGTTCATTTTACAGATGAGGAAACTGAGGTAAACAGGGTTAAGTGACCTGCCCAGGGTCACATAGCTAGTAAGTGTCTAGGATCAGAGTTGAACTCAGAAAAAGGAATCTTTCTGTCTCCAGGCCTGGCACTCTATTCACTTTGCCACCTTGCTGCTCACTGACAGGAGATGCACAATCTTTTTTTTTTTTTAATTACTCTTACTGTTACAAACAATAGCTATTCCTGAGTTCACTATGAGGGGAATGCGGAGATGGAAAAATCTCAACTATCTATAATTCTACTGTTTTAAAATTTGTAGATGTCTAAATGCCCCACCACTTGTCCCAGGCAATGAAAACTTATTAGAGACATTTATTCAGGGAAGTGGTGGTGCCAGTATCTGCCATGAGCCAGAGAAAACTGACGTAAGGAGAAAAAACTCCAAAACACTGTTGAATATTCATAGCATCATCCTCAGACATGCTAGAGGAAGAACTGCATAGAGATACAATCCCGATAAATAATCACACCACTTTTTTTTAATAGTTACAGTTCCAATGAACAACCACATCTTTTTTTTTTATTTTTCATTGCATTCTAGTGAATGCTTTATTGGGAAACACAGAATTGGACTTGGAAATATCCCAGGAAGGAAAAATCACTTCCCCCAAACTGCTAAGGAGTTACAATTTCAAAACAGCAATTTCAAAATTTTGTTCCCTGTTTGGTTTAGTCAGATCAAATCCAGATCAAGTTTGTCTAAGCTGCCTTAGGTCATGTATCATTAATTCAGAGCACACTGAGGAGATAAAGCTATTGATTAAGAAGACTTAACAAAGTAATCATTGAAGAAACCAAGCAGGGCATGCCCCAAGATCTAGAATGAGGGGAGGGAGATCTCTGGACTTGAATAACAAGGCCATTTGGAGCCCAGGGAAAATGGATTCTCTAGAGTCTATTTGGAGCAGTAGTACTAGTACTAGTACTAGTAGTACTGATAGTGCTGGTAGTATTGGTAGTAGTGGTGGTGGTAGTGGTAGTGGTGATAGTAACAGTAGTAGTATTTTTAGTAAAAAACTATTATACTCTGCCTGAATTTTGATTCAAATGCTACACACAGCAACTAACCTGATATATATTTATAGTGATCCAACCTATAGCTTCTGAAGGCAGAACTGGGACCAAGTTATAAAGAAGCAGACTTTAATTCTATATAAAGAAATTTCAGCCATCAGACTAGTTGAGTTCAATTCAATTTGATAAGAGTTTACCAAGTGCCTATTGTGCAGAAGGCACCATGCTTGGGGGAAATACATTGTGTTATCTCTCTGCCCTGGGACCACCAGAAGATGTTAAATACCCATTACAAAAACAAAGCCCACTGAACTGGAAGAGGTACTGGTCATTAGTTCTGACAAGAGCCTACGTCTCATTCCCCAGTGGTAGCCTAGGCCATTAAAGCTTTTCGCAGCTGATTGCTCACCTGTTCCTCATTTTCTACTTCACCTATCATGCTAAAAAAAAGATTGTCCTAGAGTAAAGGACCCAACTGAATAAACCAATAAGCGGAACGTTTCACCCTAGTTCTCCGGATATCTCTGACAGCTGATTTTAGCACTTTAGCTGTCTTGCCTGGAGAGGAGAGAAGCATCCTAACTCCCACAAGTTGTCTGTTCCATCCCACTCCTGGCCGTTTTTCCTGCCTCTCCTAATTCTACACCAGTCACTTTGCCACGCCTCATCCCCACGCTGTTGATTACCTCTTTCCCTGATTCCTCCCTGATTTCCAGCTACATACCACTGCCTGATGCCCTGAGATGTCTCTGCAACCAAGGTGGAACTTGTAGGAAAGATGATAACCTACTTGAATTCATTCCTCAATGATTAACATGCCCTTTCCATCATATTCTTCCCCATCCTTGTGATTTTGAACTCTTAGCTGTCAAGCTTGGGTTTGTTTTTTTTCACTTTTACTTTCAATTCCCAATTTTCTCCCTCTTTTGAGCCCAGTCCCTACCTATTGAGAAGGCAAGCAATATGATACCCATTATACATACATAGTCATGCAAAACATATTTCAATATTAGCCACGTTACAGAAAAATAAAGTGAAAAAAAGTTTCAATTGCTGAGAGTTCATCAGTCCTCTCTCTGGAGATAGATAAGCATTTTTCATCATCGATCTTTTGTCAAGCCTATTGTCCATCCACCACTAACCATTCCTTTGTTCCCATTCCCCTCTCCCCTAATCCAACACCCTTGACGTCCCACTCTAAAGGCACCCACCCCTTCTGCTGTGCACTCTGGAATGTCTGTTTCATAGTTAATGTCTTAAACCTTGTACTTCTTCCATAATCTTGCACTGATTGAGACCTGGCTCTTCCCAAGGCCACAGTTTCCCTGGCACCTTTTCCAGCATTTTCACTCATATCCCCATTCAGTGGTCTTGGTGGGGGAGGTGTGTTTGGGATGAAAAATATCCTTCATCCTTAATTTAATGAAAAGAAATAAACACAGAGATCTCTTAGGATAAGAACAGGACTTTATTCTCTTCCCCGGGGAGAAGAGGGTGGTCTTTCCCATGACTCATCATGGAGAAGAGGCAAGTTACAAAAGATAGTGTGGGAATTTATAACTTAACCTAGTCAAGATCCCTCCCCGACTGTCTCCTCTCTCATTGGTGGAGAGGCATATTCACCAAATTCTTCCCCAACTGGGACAGCAAGGGAAGAGGGGGGGAAGGTCCTACCAAGGCGGGAAAACAGACAAAGGAAGATAAAAGTTATTGACAGAAGCAATCTGAAAAGTTAACCACCCCAAACTGAGAAGTTTTCACTCATCCCATACAGGTGAAATATTTCTTGCACACCTTTTTTACTTCTAGATTCTCTACTACTACTACCTGTAAACTCTCCTCCTTCGAGGTTCCTTTAATCCATACTTAGCATCTAATCAAGATAACTGTTCCCTACTGACCCTATCTGCTAATCTTGTCCTCCCAAGCCTCAGCCTTGGATTACTCCCACCATTTTTCACCTTCCCTCCTAGCTGAATGAGACTGGAGAAAATCATGAAACCATACCAATTGAGTCCACTACAAAATTTACTCTATATAAACTCAACTATGTGAGGCAATCTTTTTTATACATCCCTAATCAATTCACTGTTGCTGAGGATAGAGTGATGTGCCTGGAATCAGGAAGAATCATAATTATGAGGTCAAATCTGGCCTAAGACACTTACTAGGTGTATGACCTTGGACAAGTCACTTAACCCTGTTTGCCTCAGTTTCCTCATCTGTAAAATGAGGTGGAAAAGGAAATGGCAAACCACTCTAATTATCTTTGCCAATAAAACCCCAAATATGGTCACAAAGAGTCAGACATGACTGAAAATGACTCAACAACAACAAAATCAATTCACTATATAGTTCTTGCCCAGAGGCTCTTCCAAACCTTTTCAGACTGAGAGAATTGATTGTTTCTCTCTTGTATTAATAACTAATTATTGAATTAGGACCAAGGTTTTTCTCGTTTTCTACTTCCTCATACAGAAAGCTACCAGTGTAGGAAATCTTTTTCAAAGACTTAGGCAGGTTAATGATCTAATCAAAGACAGTGATTCCTGCTCATTATGTTTACTCAGAGAGGTTTGGGAAAACATGTATTCTCCCTTTTGTCAGACAGGTAATATGGAAATTGATAAGTCTCTGACCAAGATTTGAGTGTTCAGTGTCATGTACCACAAGACCTCATTGTAATATAGCCCACCTTTCATTATAATATTCATTCTCTCATTAATTGTTAGCCAATCAGAGTTGATTGTCACCCTCTGGAACACCTACTCTTCTAAGAGCATATAAACTGTAAACCCACCACCATGAGGGGTCTTTGGCATTTGAGAGTGCCGCTGACCTCTTTTATTAATAATATGTTAGTCTTATTAATAAAATGATTAAATTACTCAGAAAGTATGTCTCAAACTTTTTAAACATCACAAAACCTTCTGTAGCTCCCTTCTGTTACCCTCTCAGCAAAAAAATCTTGCCTCATAGTTCACTGAAGAAAAAGTTAAGGCTATTTTCTGAGGGACCTCTACTATCCCCTCCTCATTTCACACCATTCAGATGCCTTCCACCACTATTTCCTTCTTCACTCCTGTCTCACATGAAGAAGTGGCCTTCTGGCCAAGGTTAATTTCTTTACATGCACAAGGGATATCTAGTCCCATGTTCCCCAGCAGATGACCTACCACCTCTGTCATCTCTATTCTCATTTATCTTCAATATCTCGGTCTACTGGCTACTTCCCTACTACCTACAAATACATTTATGTTTCCGCCTTACTGAAAAAGTCCTATTGTCCTATGTTTCTCCTCCCTTGTATGGCTAAACTTGTGAAAGTTATCTACAATTATTATCTCCAATTTGTCATATATATATATTTTGTTTGTTTGTTTGTTTGTACACAGTTAATTTGCATGGTGTCTATCTCAGCTATACAACACATAGGGCACAGGGTCTGGAGTCAGGAAGATATGAATTTAAATCTAGCCTCAGAAGCTTACTAGCTGTGTGATCCTATTCAAGTCACTTAACTGTTTCCCTCAGTTTCCTCAGCTGTGAAATGGGTAAATAATGCACCTACATTCCAGGGTCATTGTGAGGATCAAGTGAGATAATATTTGTAAATTGCATAGCAAAGTACTTTGCACATAGTAGTCATTTATTGAGTGCCTCCCTAAAATTAAACTGTGAGCTCCTTGAGAAGAAGACAAGTTTTTGCCTTTCTTTGTATCCTCAACACTTAGCACAGTGTCTGGCACATACTAGGCACTTAACATGCTTCTTTGTTTTGGCTTATGCTAACAGGGGGCAGAGCCAAGATGGTGGAGCAAAAACAGGAACTTGTCTGAGCTCCCGCTCCAACCACCTCCAATACCTGTAAAAATGACTCTAAACAAATTTTAGAGCTACAGAACCCACAAAGTGACAGAGAGAAATAAATCTCCTGCTGAAGGCAGCCTGGCAGGCTGACAGGAAAGGTCTAGTGCACCCAGCTGGGAGTCAAGCACAGTCCCAGGCCCAGGGCAGCCCTGACCAGCAGCACTGACTGGCTGGAGCAGACTTCAGGAGAGTAAATCACCAGAAGCTATGGTGGCTTACAGACTTCTCAATCTATGAATGCCAAAGAGAAAGTAAAAGGTCAGTGGGGAACTCTGTTGGGACTGGGTGACTGAAGAGTGTGGTCCAGCCCCTTCCCCTAGAGTGAGAGGTAGAGGACATGTGGCGGCTGCAGCTGCTGCAGCTGCTGCAGCAGAGCTCCTGCCCTGCAGATTGTAGGGGGACCAAGTAACCATTCAGAGAGTAATCATTCTTGCTTTGACCTGCTTGGATCTAGACTGCAGTCTTGGGTGGTAGTCCTGGGGTGTGTGGCCAGTGTACCAGATCTTGGAGTGTCTGTAGAGAGGGCACCCTCCTCATAGCTCTGACAATGTTTGTGAATATCCTAGTAATTTGAGTCACAGCTCTCTCCACTTTGGAAGCAGAATTCTACCATGGCAAAGAGCTCAAAAGTCAAGTAATTGGCTGGCAAGATGAGCAAGCAGAAGAAGCACAATCAGACCATAGAATCCTTTTTTATGGGCAAAAAGAATCAAAACATGGAACCAGAAGAAGTCAATGAAGTTAAAACTCCTGCATCAAAAACTTCCAAGAAAAATATGAACTGGTTACAGGCCATAGAGGAGCTTAAGAAGGATTTTGAAAATTAGGTAAGAGAAGTAGAGGAAAAATTGGGAATAGAAATGAGAATGATGTAAGAAAATCATGAAAAGAGAGTCAAAAGCCTGCTAAAGGAGATCCAAAAAATACTGAAGAAAATAATACCTTAAAAAATAGACTGACTTAAATGGCAAAAGAGGCCCAAAAAGCCAATGAGGAGAAGAATGCCTTAAAAAGTTGAATTGGATATATGGAAAAGGAATTTTAAAAACTCACTGAAGAGAATAATTCCTTCAAAATTAGATTAGAGCTAATGGAAGTTGATGACTTTATGAAAAATCAAGATATTATAAAACAGACCCAAACAAATGAAAAAATAGAAGGCAAATGTGAAATATCTCATTGGAAAAAAACCACTGACCTGGAAAATAGATCCAGGAGAGATAATTTAAAAATTATTGGACTACCTGAAAGCCATGATCAAAAAAGAGCCTAGAAATCATCCTTCAAGAAATCCTCAAGAAAAATTGGCCTGATATTCTAGAACCAGAGGACAAAATAGAAATTGAAAGAAAAAGCTCATGTAATTTCTTTTTTTTTTCTTCTAGGCACAAGGATCAAATTTGGGATAGTTAATTTGGGAGAAGGAAGAGAAGGAGAAGAGGGGATAAAAAGTGAACAGATTCACTTCCTTAGGAAGCAATGGGGTTTAGTGAGAAGAGGAGTAGATTTGGAATTAGAGTATTAAGGTTTAAATCTCACCTATGCTCCTTTCTGACATTGAGCAGTTCATCTCTCTGGACCTCAGTTTCTCTATCTGCAAAATGAGTGCGTTGGACTAGATGACTTCAAAGGTCCATCCCAGACCTATATTTATGATCCCTATGATCTCTGATGAAAAGACAGCCCTTCTCTTTGTCAAGGTGAACCTCTCTATATGTGCCCTTGACCCCAAACCTTCTCCATGTCTCCACTGCATGGTTAAATTCTTTGAGAAAGCCAGTCTCATTAAGCACCTTCAATACACCAGGTAAAACGCTAAATCTTGGGAATACAAAGAAAAGCAAAAAAACCAATCCTGATCTCAATGAGGTCAATGGGGAAGATAATCTGAAAACAATTATCTACAAACAAGATACATACAAGATAAATGTAGATAATCAATAAAAGGAAGGTCTTTAGGCATTAAGGGTGATAGGGGAAGGCTTCTTGTAGAAAAGTCATCTATATTTGTGTCTCCAGTTCCACTCTTCTCCTTCTCCTCTAAATTCTGCTTCTGATGTCAAATTCTACAGAATCTGTTCTCTCCAGAGTTACTATTGTCTCTTGACTGCCAAATCTAATGACTTTTTCTCCATCCTCATCCTCTCAACCTCTCTGCAGTAATCAACACCACCCTGCTTTATGCTACCCAGTTTGATGACCTGATCCTTAGGACAGTCAGTTACCATACCCTTTTATAGGAATAATGGTAGTGAGATAGGATTAATTTTATTACTATGCTCAGAATAAAAGATGGAACATGGTAGAGGGGAAGAACAGAATAGAGAAGGGCCAGGTAGCTAAACAAGAAGAGGAGCATGGTCTGGTCTTGTAGTCTGTGACTGGCTAAATAACAGCAGGCTGGTTAAGTTTGCCATCACTTTCTCACTAAGCAAGGCAGCTTAGTCCAGGGTAGAAATTCCCAAACCAAATAGATTAATTCCCCCATTTTTCTGGCAGTTCTGTCTAGGGGGCTATTCCAGATGGGGAGAAACAGAGCAAGAGTAGGCAAGTGATATTGGTTGGGTCAATAGCTGGATGGCATGTGGATGGAGCATGACCACTGAAATCCTTTCTGACAAATCCTGAACAAGGCCAATAACACAGTTTAGTCCCTCTGTTTCACTTCTGAATTTGAGCTTTCTGGAAATAACTCAGCTGCCCTACCCTGACCCTTGAAAACAGGTTCAGCCTACACACCCAGATCTCTCCCTTCTGTGATTTCGCACTCCAATCCTCAGTCGCTGTCTGCCTAGTGCCACACAATTTTGCACTTAACCAGATGCTTAATTATAGCATTCTTCAATTGTTTCACATGCATGGACATCTAACAGAACCTTTATAAGATATAGGTTTCTTTCTCATCTTCTTCATTACTAGGTACATTTCCAATTGCCTAATGGGAATGTCCAGGTGTATGTCCTGTAGGCATCTCAAACTCAACATATTCCAAGCAGAACTCATCCTCTTCTCTAAACCCATCCTCCTCCATACTTACCATCTCTGATGAAGGCACCAAAATCCTTACAGTCACCTAGGCTTGCAATCTGGGAGTCATCCTGGACTCTTCCCCTCCCCCCACCTCCAACACCTAATAAGTTGTCAAATCCTGTCTTTTCTTCACCCATACATGTTGTATGTACCCTCTTGTTCACTCATATAGCCACTCCTCTAGTTTGGGCCTTCCTGCTCTCTTGTCTGTACTACTATAATAGCCTCCTAATTGATTTCCCTGATTCCAGCTTCTCCCTTCTCCAATTCATCCTCCACATAGCTTCCAAAATAATCTTCCTAAAGAACATGTTTGATTATGTCTCTCTTCATTCAAGAATCATCAGGGGCTCCTAATTACCTCTGGGATAAAATACATACTCCTCAGACTTGGCATTTAGAGCCTTTCACAGTCTGATTCAAACTATCTTTCCATACTTATTTTATTTATTATTCTCTAACCTTCTAATGTAGCATTACATTTGATTACCAATTTCCCGTTCCTTGGACAGCAAGTTCATTCCATCTTCCACCTCCATGTCTTTACATAGTCTGTCTTGAATGCTGGGAATTCAGTCCTTCATAGAATCATTAGCTTCCCTCAGGATTTCACTTGGGTACCATCTCCTATGAAAAGCCTTTCCTGATTTCCAGAATTATCAGTGCTTTTCCCCATCTTAGACTAACTTTCATTAACTTATAAATATTTATTAAGTGCCTACCATGTGCTGGGCATTATGCTATCTGTGTATTTACACAGAATCCCTGCCCCTCTGCCCCCCAGAAGGTAAGATTCTTGAGGTGAAAGATTGTTTTTTTATTTTATCTTTGTGTCCACAGCCTCTAGCACAGTGGCTGGTCTTAATAAATTCTTGTTGATCCACTAATAATAATTCCTCAATAAATACATGTTGCATTTGAAAGAGAAATGGAGACTTCAGCATTCAGCAAAACCATAAAGATTTCTGCTTGTGGGGGGAAGAGAAAAGTGCTAAGGAGTTTTCAGGACCAAAATGCCAAGTACCCACATGTTGCTCAGTGAATAAGGTGGAGTGAGAGATAAAGTGAATAGCAATCGGCTTGTGACAGCCTTCTATGACAGATAGCCTGCAGAGCAGAGGAGAACACAGCTGAATAAACCCAAGAGGGGAAAGAAAAATGAATGCGGCCAGGGGGACGCTGAGCAGGATGAAAGATAGCACAACTGTTGGAGACTAGAAATGAAACCTCATTACTGCCCAAGGAAAGGCAGAGGCTGCCAAATGGGCGGGGTAGGAAGCAAGAGATTCAAGAACTTGGCTACTTGAGGCCTCAAATGGGTAAGATATTGAATAGAAGCATCCTAGGAGGAAAAGATGACTCCAAGAGGCATGATTAATAAATACTAGATGAAGGAACTGAAGGATGTGAAGGGTTTCCTCTCTATCCTGGAGGAATTGGCTGGGTGACAGTCTTAGAATGGAGACCACAGTGCTAGGGAGACGTGTCCTGCTAGTGTCCTGCTTGCCTAAGGGAATCCTAGCATATGAACATTCCTTCAGCATCCTCATAGTAGCTATTTGGGAGTGTTCCATTGAACTATAGTTACATTAATCCAGCAAGGAGGCCTTGATGTATTCAGTTTGACATTTTCCATAGCTCCTTAACCCTTTCTCAGATGGATTGTGTTGTCTCCGTAACTCTGTTATCTCCACTCTCCTGGACAGAAGATAGAACTCTGACATGGAGCTAGAGCCCCTTTATCCAAATCTCTCGAAGAATAAAAGGAATGAGTTGGACTTGGTAGAGCACACCCTTAATCCCTCCTACTCACGGGTGTTGAGATCAGGACATTACTTGAGTTCAGGAGTTCTAGCATCAGTAGATCTAAAGTCAAATTGGGTGTCCATATTAGGCTAAGCTGGGCTACCTGGGAAGCTGCCTAAGGAGGGGTGAACCTGCCCAGGCTGTTAGAGCCGGTCAAGGCTTCCAGCAGATCAGCAGTGGGGTCTGGCCTTAAGTAGCCGCCATACTTCCTGGTCTGCATGAAATGGATAGACTAAGTCTCAAAGGAAAAAGAGAGTACAAGAAGTAAGGGACACACTGAATTTCTATATAAACTCCTGTGCAATGGTGGGCAAAGAAACACCGGCTGCTAAGTCGGTTCCTGACTTCTCTGGCTTCCTTTGAATCTCAACTGCCATCTCATGTCTAGGAAGTCTTTCCCAATGGCCCTCAATCCCAGGGCCCTCCTTCTCTTTGTTATGTCCCATCTACACCATACATGGCTTGTCCCTACATGTTTACTTGCTTATTGCTCTTTCCCATTAGATCACGAGCTCATCAAAAACAAAGATCAGCTTTTGTCCCATTTTATATCCCTGACATTTAACACAGTATCTGGCATACAATAGGTACATAATAAATTTATATTGACTGACTGGTTGGCCAGGTGTCCTTTTCCCTTGTGTTTCACATTTAGATCCCTGTCTGATATTCTTACCTCATCTTGGAAACTCTAATAATAAGAAAAAAAAGTATTAGCTGATGCTGGATCTGAGCTGAATCACAAAGGACTGGAAAGGGAAGATTTGAGGAAGGATTAATGGAGCAGCCCCATTCCTTAAAAAACAGTATGGAGTCTCTGCAGAAAAATCAGTATCAGTCTACCTTATACTGACAAAGCCCCAGTGTGAAGATATTCAGAGCGCAGAGTGAGATAGATCGATTTCAGCAGTCACTTCATAGCTGATTTTTTTGAATGTGCTAGTCATTGCCAATATGATTTTCTGTCTTTGAATGATGGAAAAAAATATTTGTTAAACACCTACTGTGTGCAAAGTACCAATGCTAAGTCCTGGGGTTACAAACTGAACGACAAGATGGTCCCTGCTCTCAGGGAATGCGTATATTTTAATAATGGGAAGACATCCATACAATGTTTCAGTTGTAAGTCCTATGGAACAACTCCCATGGTCCTTGGGGACAGTAGATCAGAGGGTAACATCTCTTCTTTAATGTCATTTCCACTGATAAAACTGTATCTGTTTCTAATGCCGAACCTTCTGACAATGCTGAGGGCTTTATCTTTTCTGGGTCTTCAGTAATTGTGGCTGCTAAAGAAGGAGAGGATATAGCCCCCGAAATTGTGGGTCACATTTCCGCAAAAGTTCTGCAAAAGTTCTGCAAAAGTGGAGGACAGCAGCTGGGGCTGGACTAAAGTGGGGCTAGCGGTGAAGGAGAGTGGACAGTAAGGTAGGCTGGAAAGAAGACACTGCTAGCCCCTAGGGTTCTTGGGCTTGGAATCCTGGGCTGCCTTCACAGGGATGTTAGGGTAGGTGGTGGTAGTTAAGGCAGTGATGGTGCTATGACTTGTCTGGAACATGTCACATCCTGTTTCACCCTTCCTGGTAAAGGGTGCCTTCCTGATTCAGCTAAATTGGCTTGCTTGCCTTGGTACTTGGTGGGCATTGTGGGCTCCCTATTCACAGAAGTTGATGATGGCTACAGGGGATGGCTTAGAATCAGGATCAGTAGGCTAAGAATCGCTACTCCTGGGGTTCTTGGGCATACCTGCCCATTGATGATAGTGGCAATGATAAGCATAATGAGTCCATTCTCCACAGGTATTAGTCCCATCTATGATATCCAGGAGAGGTAAGGACAAATTGGAAACAGGAACACTGAATCTGTAGGGTTTTGTTTTTTTTAGGGTTTGGGTTCTGGGATAATTTGTAATAGCAAGGGCACAAATTTGTTTTGTTTTTTACTTTTTTTGGAGGGAGGAAGACAGGGCAATTAAGGTTAAGTGACTTGCCCAAGGTCACATGGCTAGTAAGTGTTAAGTGTCTGAGGCCAAATTTGAACTCAGGTCTTCTGGACTCTAGGGCCGGTGCTCTATTCACAATTTTGGAAAGAAAATGGATTTGGCATCAGAGAACTTGAGTCTAAGTTCTGGTTCTAGTTACTAACTTCCTGGACATCTCCAGCCATTCCATTGCCGGTCTCAGCAGCAGTACAGCAGGTCTCCAAGAGTCTTCCAGGGTGAGCAGGTCAGGGTTTCTGGACCAAGGTAAACTGTTTTATGTTTTGAGTTAACTAGGTGACCTGAAGTCAGTAAGCCCTGGGTTCAAATCCAGCCTCAGACGTTTACTAGCTGTGTGGCCTTGGGCAAGTCACTTAACCCTGCTTGCCTCAGTTTCCTTATCTATAAAATGGCAATAATAATAGCACCTATCTCCCAGCATTGTTGTGAGAATCAAACAAGATATTTGTAAAGCACTTAGCACAGGATCAGGCACACAACAGGTGTTTAATAAATGCTTCTTCCCTTTTCTTTTATATAGCCACACCTCTGGAGCCTTCCTCACAACTTAGGCCAAGGCTGTGCCATTTATTGGTTGTCTGAATACAGACAAAAATGATCCAAAAGAATTCCAAAGCTCTCCTGATGAAAATTGCTATAGACATTCAGAAAAAGAACTGATTGAGACTGAATGCAGATTGAAACATTATTTTTCATTTAATTTTTTCTTCTTGGGGGGTTTGTTTTCTTTCACAACATGACCAATATGGAAATATGTTTTGAAATATTGCACATATATAACCTCTATCAAAGTGCTTTCCATTTGAGGGAAAGGGAGGGAAGAAGGTAGGGAAAGATTTTCAAACTCAAAATTTTGAAAAAGAAAATTAAAAATTGATTTTACAAAATTGTTGTTACATCAAATTGGGAAATAAGATATACAGGCAATGGGGTATAGAAATCCATCTTGTGCTACAAGAAAGTAAGGTGGAAGGGGGGAAGGGAAAGGATGGGAGGTTATATAAGATGGCACACTGCAGGAAGGAGTAATCAGTATGCTTGCCGTCTTGGGGTGGGGTTAGGGGAAAGATGGGGAGAAAATTTGGAACTCAAAATCTTGTGGAAATGAATGTTATGGGAATAGAGAAGACTAGAGTTTGTCCTCAGAGGAAGATATTGAAGCAAAGAAACCCTGTTCTACCCCAAAGAATAATGTCAAATGGTTATCTGCCCAAAAAGAATTTATAGAAGAACTTTAAAAAGACTTTAAAAATCAAATGAGAGGGGCAGTTAGGTGGTGCAGTGAATAGAACACTGGCCCTGGAATCAGGAGGACTTGAGTTCAAATCTGGCTTCAGACACTTAACACACACACACACAAAAACTAGCCATGTGACCTTGAGCAAGTCACTTAACCCCAATTGCCCTGCCTTCCCCCCTCCAAAAAGCAAAAAAAAAAAATCAAATGAGAGATTGCGCAAAAAACTTTTTAAAAAAAGGAATAATCTAAGAAAAAAAGATAATTAAAAGAAAGTTAACCAATTAGAAAAGGAGATCCAGAATCTTAAGGAAGAAAACAACACCTTGAAAATTAGAATTGAGGGGCGGCTAGGTGGCACAGTGAATAGGCCAGGTCAGGTCAGGAGGATATGACCTTAGATACTGACCACTTACTAGCTGTGTGACCTTGGGCAAGTCGTTTAACCCCAATTACCCTGCTTAACCCCTCCACGAAAAGCAAAAAAAAAATTAGCATTGGGCAAGGGAAACCAGTGAAATTATAAGAGATCAAGAAATAGTGGAACAAAATATGAAGAATGAAAAAATAGAAGAGAAAGTGAAACATCTTATAAGAAAAACAACTGATCTGGAGAACAGAACAAGAAGAGAAAACATAAGAATAACTGGACTATCTGAAAGCTATGATCAAAAAGAGAATCTTGATACAATAATAAATTTTAAATTTTGTCCTGAATTTTAAAAATTGTCCTGAAGCATTAGAACAAGAGGGAAAATTAGAAATAGAAAAAAATCCACCAATCACCACTTAAAAGAGATCTTATGAGGAAAACATTAGGAATATTACAGTCGAATTTTGAAACCCCCAGCTCAAGGGTAAAATATTAAGAAGAACAAGAAAAAAACAATTTGAATATGGTAATGCCACAATTAGAATCACACTAGACCTAGCAGCGGTACCACTAAAAGACTTGGTCTTGGACTATATATCAAAGAGCAAAAGAATTGGGGCTCCAGCTGAACATATCATACCCAGAAAAGTTAAGCATAATCCTAAAGAAAAAAAAATTGGACATTTGACCAACTGTTAGGCTTTCAGGACTTTGTTTAAAAAAAAAACTGAACTTTATAGAAGATAAGGTATATACAAAAGACTTATTACAAAGGAATCAGTAAGGACAGATCATTTACCTTTTATGTATGTAAAACATAAAACATATGTCTAAGATTATATTATGAATTGAGTAGTTTGTAAGAAAGAATGGGGTAGATCTGAGTATGATATGACTTCAATAAGTAAAAACCGTTTAGGAACAGCTAAAAAGAGTAATTATTCTATACCAATGAGGTACAAGAAGAAGAACAGATACAGAGAAATTAGATGGGTGAAGAGGACTGGTGGTTCTGGTAACCTACTTTCATTGGGAATGGGTTTAAGAAGGAACAATGTAATCTATATCTAGAAGATTATATCTTCTAAATGCAGAAGAAATAAAATGGTAAGAGAATATCAGGAAGGGAGAGAGGATAAAAGTGGGATCTTTAGACAGGAGGATGAGGGTATATAGAGTATAAGGGGGAGTTGTAATGGTAATGGAATTTAAAGATCCCCTTGTATTGGCTTGGTTTTCGGGGTGAGTGTTGAAACCCAGAGCTTGTGAATCCCACTTGTGGGATGGATTTGTTGACATGAAGAGAGAGGGCTGAACTGGGAGGAGCTGGTGCCGTGGATTTAGAGAGAGGCCCAAGCAGAGAGAGAGGCAGAAAAACTCTTGGGGAGCAGCATCGTGAAGGCAGAGAGGAGAATTGCCAGGGGCCAGAGTTGCTGAGAGACAGAGAGACAGAGAGAGAGACAGAGAAGAGAGAGAGAGACAGAGGAGAGAGAGAGACAGAGAGAGAGAGAGAGACAGAGAGAGAGAGACAGAGAGAGAGAGAGAGACAGAGAGAGAGAGAGAGACAGAGAGAGAGAGAGAGAGACAGAGAGAGAGAGAGACAGAGAGAGAGAGAGAGAGAGAGACAGAGAGAGAGAGAGAGGGAGAACTGCCAACCAAAGCTGCCCAGACTGCTGAGGGCCAGTTAGAGTTGTCCAGGACTTTTGAGAGCTGCCACCCAGAGCTGCTGAGAACTGAGGAGGCATGACTGTGAAGTTGGTATTTTGTCTGTTTTGATGTTGTTTTGCCAGATTTGTCTGCTGGTAAAGGGCAGTGCTGTTGTTGCAGAGGTCCTGCAGAGGTCTGAACCTGTTGGTTCAGAAGCCCTGCAGAAGGATTTTCTTGTTGTATGTTTACAGAAATCCTGGAAGAGGGTCTTGCTGATGTTTTCAGGGGTTCTGGGACTGTTCTGCTGGCAGAGAGTGAACTGATGAGGACACTGGCAATGTATCTTGTAGCATTGTTAAGCTTTGTCTCCCCAGGAACAGAGATTGCTGAGAACTTGCTTGGCATCAAGATGAAGAAAAGACCTCTCCTCGGGTGTTGAATGCTGTGATGATATCTTAATCTTGTCGTGGCTTAGAGGTAGATGGCCTTTGTGCTCTCCACTGCCCCTTTTGAGAAGGTGCTTGGAGTTAACTGATGATAATTATAATTCAGTTGTGATCCAGGGGTGGGAAATTTTTTATTTTTTGTGCTCTATGACTGACCAAATGAATGTACTTTGTTTATGATTAGAAACGAATCTCCAGTTGAATAGAGAGAAGACTTTGTGATTGACTAAATGAATGTACAGTCCAGGGGTGGAATAGTACTTGGACCTCAGTACCTTGTGATGGAATTGAGGATTTACTAAATTATTGAATAACACATGGTGAATGCTATATTTTGATTTTCTCTTTTCTGTGAATGTTTTGCCTTAATTTGTCACTGAACAAATGGATTGTTATTATGCTGATATTCCAAACCTTGGAATTTGCCTTTGCTTGGCATTACAGGAGTATAGAAGGGTGTTTAGATTTACGGGAATGGAAGGATAGGGCAAGGATCCTTAGAGTAGGGGGTAGGCTAAGTAATGAGAGGGCAAAGTAGCAGGTAGAAGTAAAGTAGAGGGGTCAGATGGGATAAGAAATAAGAAATATACACAAACATTAAAAACAAAGATCAGGAGTTGAATTTGTTAAAGTATACGTCTACATATGTACATATGTATGTATGTATGTATGTATATATATATATATATATATATATATGAGGAAACTGAGGCATACAAGTGGCTTGCCTAGAGTCACATAGTCTGTAACTATCTGAGGCCATATTTGAACTCAGGTCTTCCTGACTCCAGGCCTGGTACTTTATCCACTGTATCGCTCGCTGCCCTAATCTATATGTCTACATCATCAATAACTTCTGTCCTTACTCCAAAATTAAATGAGAGTCATCCATAGCCAGGGATTTGACTGAATTTTAAAATATTTTGGACACTTTATGTTTGTTGTTGTTGTTGTTATTGTCACTTCCTAACAATCTTTCCCCAAATAGAATTCCCCCAAACTAAGAAGTGTGGACAACAAAAACACAACAACAAAGATGTTAATCACGTCCAACTTCATGTGTCTAATACGCAGTCCTTAATTTAGGTCTTACTTAAATTAATTTAGGGTCTACCACTCTTTCCACTGTACCCATACTGCCTCCATATTCCATTAATTGAGATACTACAATTTGTTCGGCCATTCTACAGCTAAGTATTGTTTCTAGGTTTGTTGTTTTGTTTTATTCTGCTACTAGAAAGAGTGTCACAGCTTTCTTTGGTGTACATGCCTAGAAATGGGATTACTGGTCAAAGGGTATGAACAATTCAGCCAGTCACTTTTCTAGGTTAGTTTTAGATTGTTTTTCATAAGATTGGATCGGTGAAGAATTCTACCAACAATGCATTAATGAACACACATTTGTTTTAAGAAGAAAAGCAAATACGTGTCTCTGTAGGCTGAAGGCTTCAGCTTACTTTTCCAATAAATAAACCGTATCAGCTAAGAAGTGAAAGTCAAACTCCACTATGAGGGAACCCTTCCTGACTGCTCTCTGGGCCCCCAAGAGGAAGTCAAACCATCATTTCATCATTGCCACATCTAACACCCCAGTTCTGCTGTCAGTCCACATAGATCGGCTGAATTTGCAACACAGTGTCTAAGCATCCCAGATTCTGTAGGAAAATGAAAGACCACAAAGAGAGAAACTATTTCACCCCCTTTCCAGGGAGGCCATGTTGTCCAGTCGAGAGCACACAGAACAGAATCAAATGAGTCTTGGTGAGTGGAACCTACTTTCTCTGCAAAGTCTTCTCTGACCACCATAGTTAGAAGAGGTGGCTCTCACCTCTGAAGTTCTGCAGTACTTTTGCCTGTCCAAATATATCCATAACTCATTGTAGCCTTCTTGGGGTTGGGGAGGAAGGTGGAAAAAAGAACAAAGTAAAAACTGAACCACGAGGGACAAAAGAAAACTTACAAGGAATCAAAAAGGATGGACAGCTCCTAACACAATGAGTCGTATTTATCATACAGGCTTTCTTGAAATGAAAATTTATTGCTATATATTTTGAATCTTCTCTTATGTTCTACTGTATACATGACATGTTTCCACCCCTTTTCTTTGCATTTCTTTCAATATTTAAGTTATGATATGTTTCTTTTTCTTTTCTGTATTCTCTGAGTTCTGGTATTTGAGTCTAAAATTAAAAACAAAAGATCTGATCCAATGATTAGAATATTGTCTTATTAAATCAAATGGCAAGGGTCTTGTTGATTCATTGAGAGTCTAGGATAAGACTTTTTTATTTGTTTTATTATGTTCTAAGATCCTTCTGAACTTTCCTAGCTTTTATTAACCTCTCCAGGTTCAGCTCAGATGCTCCGTCCTATATGAGGCTTTTCCTCCTCTTTCCCTTGACATTTGTCAAATAATTATTTGGAGGTGATATAAAAGAGAAGACTTCCTTCATATTCCAGCTAAAATCATACCTTCTACGGGAAATTTTTTTCCATTCTCCTTAATGTCCCTCCCTCTGTTGTTTGTCTTCAATTTATTCTATGATATATGTTGCTTGTACATAATTATTTGCAGGTTGTTTCCCCAATTAGAATATGAGCTCTTGAGAGTAGGGACTCTCTTTTGCCTTCCTTTATACTTCCTGGGCTTAGCACAGTGTTATAGTAGTGTTTATTTACAATAAATAAATATGGTGCAAAAAAACAATAAATACTTATTGACTGACAGACCTAAACTGTGTTCGAGTATCTGAATGGCCTTTTCATGGAAGAGGGATTAGACACATTGGCTACAGGAAGCAGAACTCAGTGCTCTGGGTTTGAAGCTGTCCAGGGGAAGATTTTGGCTTGAGAAAGACACTAACAACTGGGAAAGCCCTCCTGCTTCCTGCAGAAGGTGAGATCTGAGCTGAGACATGAAGGAAGCCAGGGCTCTTAAAAGTCGGAGTGAGGAAGGGGAGTATTCCAGTACAAAGCCAGAGAATGATTGATTCTGTGAAATGGTACACAGAATGATAGAATGATTCCCAGTCTTGTGCTCTTCCTATTTCTTATGTCATGTAAATTGGACATAGGCCTTGAATTTGCTTGCTTTAGGGAACTGTCACCGGCTACCCACCGAGAGAGGGAGGATGGAATAGCTAGGAGAGTAGGGAGAATGAGAGCTGGGATGTGGTGATTTTGGGGGGGGGGGGAGACTTTTTCTGATATCACATGAGTAAGGGATGCTAAGTCCTGTAGGCTCTTTCCAGTTTTGTGGAGTTTTTGGTATCTAGATGGTGCAGGGGATAGAAGCATGGGACCTCGAGTTAGGAATATATAAATTCAAACTCTCCCTCAGATTATTACTGCCACAGTTGTGTGATAGTGGGCAAGTCATATAAACTCTGCCTGCCTCAGTTTCCTCATCAGTAAAGTGAGCATGTACCTCCTAAGGTTACTGTGAGAATAAAACGAGATATTTGTAAAGTGCTTTGCCAACCTTAAAGCATTCTATAAAAAGGGCCAGCTATTATTAATCATCATAATCCTCGTCATGAGTTGCTTTATCCATATGGATCTCATATTTTCTGTACAATGGGTCCCTAACACCAACTCCTTTATCTTTTTTTTTACATGTTTTACTCATTTTAAATGAATACTTAAATACAAAAACATCTAAATATCAAATTTTAAAAAGAAAAAAAAGAACATTTCCATGTACACAGCAGAACATAAGAGTATTCAACATAAAACAATAAATTTCCATTTCACAAAAATCTATGTAATAAATCCTACACATTGTTTTCAAAGCAACCCAGCTTTTCTATACTTCCTTCTAGGTTTTTTTTCCTCTGCATTTTTAATTTTATCTTCTGTTCTTCCTCTCTCTCCCTCGCCCCCTCCCCCCAGAAAAGGCTACAATTAAATGTGTGTATGTGTATATACATATATATACATACACACATATATAGACACACATGTATAGTCACACATGTATACATACATATATACATGCATATCCATAAACATACACAAATATATACATACACACACATATACACATATGTAAGACCATACTATGCATATTTCTATTTGTCATTTCTTTCTCTGGAGATAGATAGCATCTTCCCTTATAGATCCAAGTCTTTCCTTGTTTTCCTTTTGGGGATCTTTTTCAGGAGGTGATCGGTGAATTCTTTCAAGTTCTATTTTGGTCTCTGGTTCTAGAATATCTGGGCAATTCTCCCTAAGAGTTTCTTGAAAGGTGCTTTCTAAGTTCTGTTTTTGATCATGGCTTTCTGGTAGTCCAATAATTTTTAAGTTGTCTCTCCTGGATCTGTTTTCCAGGTGAGTGGTTTTTTCAAGGAGATATTTCACATTGCCCTCTATTTTTTCATTTGTTTGGATCTGTTTGATAACATCTTGATTTC
>CM053582.1:378883337-378922982 GCA_028627135.1 Pseudochirops cupreus | reverse complement strand
CATGGCATTACATCTACTCTGAGCAATACAATAATACATGACAATTCCGGGGGACACATGATTAAAAATGCTACCCAAAGAGATAACTGATGAGCTGAGTTCAGATTGAAGCATATATTTTTTACTTTTTTTTTTTGCAACATGGCTAATGTAAATATATGTTTTGCATGATTTCATATGATTAACAGGTAACATATTTCTTGCCTTCTTATTGGGTGGGGGAGGTATGGAAGAAGGGAAAGAATTTGAACTGAGAACTAAAAAGTTTTTTTAATTAAACTAAAAATGTTTTTAATGTTATGTAATTCCTGTTCTCAACAAACTTATAATTTAATTGGGGTTTGGAAAAAGTATGTAAATATCTATGATAAAAAGGAAAATAAGATAAGTGGAAAGAAGACAAATTGTTCCCATTGTTACAGCAAGTCTTCTCTCCTCTCCGCTTTTCTGAATTGCTATTAACAGATCCCTAATATTGGGGTTTTTGAAGCTATTCTGGAAGTCCAGTCCTTCTTGGTTTAGATGTTAGGAGTTGGGTGGCAGGAAAGCAATGGTTTTTGTAGCAGAAGCCTGTGCTAAACTAAGACCCTACTAGGAGCCAAGGTAAAAATGCTTTGTTCATTTAGCTTATTTCTCCAAGGCCTAGGTGATGTGGCGAAAGCATCTTTAGGGGAGTTACTTGGAACACTGCTATTTTGACTTCAGTCTTCTGAAAATTTGTGTCTAAAAAGCTTTTCTGTGAGATTTGTTTGTAAATGGATTTGTTTTGTTTTAAATATTCTACTAGAACAAAAGAGTAGAGAAAAATGGTCTTAAGGATATTCAGAGCAGAAGTAGTTAGAGCCAAGCAGGAAGAAGGCCACTCCCATTAGACAAGTGGTTTGAGAAAAAGAAGAAACCTCCTTGGAGATTGGGCAGTTTTTATTTATAATCTGATGCCAGCCATTCAATGGTGAATGACAGCTGGGGAAGAAATGATGGTCTATTATATTTTGGCACCTGGTTCCAACTCTATTATATCTCCATCTCTACAAAGTCCTTATAAGAATAATCTACATATACATCATGGGCATCATTGATGAAGACATGAAAAAAGGAATTGCCAGGCATCCATAAATAATCTTATACAGTGGACCACATTGTTATCATCCCACAATTAACAGGCACAATTGGTACAGAGAATACAAAGTCCCAGGACTGTGAGGAGGCTGCAAGATATCACTAGCCATAGGGAAGAAAGAGCATAAAGGACATCTTCAAATAGAAATATGACCAGAAAAAAAAGGCAGGCTGGTCTTATAGAAAGAGTGAGGGATAAGTAACAGCCTATGTACAATGTGGCTGTCTATGCAATATCAAGAAATCTAGAGGATCGTAGATTTAGAGCAGGGGTCAGCAACCTATAAGCTATGAACCAAATCCAACCAGAGACTTTTTTTTCACAATGGTTTTTAGATTTTTTTAAACTACATTTTACTTTAAAATGTAAAAACCATTCTTAGCTTGTAGGCTGTAGTTTACTAACCCCTAATTTAGAGCCTAAAGTTACCTTAATAGGTCATCTATTAAGGTCATTTTACAGATGAAGAAACTCAGGGCCAATTAATTGACTTGCCCATGGTTGTGTAGCTAGGATTCAAACCAAAGTCATCTGACTACAAATCTAGCATTCTTTTATACTGTATCATGCTTTCCTCTAGCATACTGAATTGGCCTCTGGAATCTAGATCATTCTTCTAACCAGGGGTGATCCACAGGACTCTTCTCCCTCTGAATTGTGACCTCATCAGCTTCCATATACTTAATTATCATCTCTATGCAGATGATTCCCAGATCTACTTATCTAGGCTTAGAAACTTGAGCACACACAGATATCCTCTGCCTGCTTTAGCAACATACATATGACTCATTTCTGGGTTAAATCCCCCAGATCGGTTGCTGAGCCAGAAAAGCTGATGATTCAGGGTACCATACCTGGTTGGAGAAGAGGTGGCTTCCAGCTGGTGGGCCTATTTGGGGCTTTCAAGAACATAGAAATATAAGATAAGAATATAATATACTTCAATCAGGGTGTGAAGGAGAGAAGGGTCTCCAGAATAATGGCAAGGCTGGGGCTCTCCAAACTTCTCCCTACATGGGGTTTGGATTCAACCAGTTGAGCTTGTACCAGAGGTCTTTGACTGCCTTGCTTTCCTTCTTGTGTTTCCTTTTTTCTAGCATCAACCTAGTGAACAACGAAAGGTCCTAAAAGACCTTTTGCCAGCAACAAAGACAAGGTCTACTGGAGTGGTAATGGTTGCAGTCACAGAATCAGGATAGAGTCTGCAACAAAGAAAGCATTGATATCAGAAAGGGAAGCCCCAGTAAGGAAGATCCTTCTTGATGTTTTTATGGACTGTGTTGTTCACTGGAGAGGAAACATAACTCTTTATATCCCAAAAAGACTTTAATATTAGCTTCCAGACTGATCATACTAGTGATGATGTTATTGGATTCTGCTGTATGATTCTTCATGATTAGTATTGCCTTTTCTGTTCCATAAATGATTCACGTTTGTACATTTGGTAACTTCTGTCTTTATGAATCCTTAGTGCCTGTAACCATTTCTATAATTAGCAACTCTCCCCAGAGTAGCCATGGTGGGGACTGTTAAAACAGGGAAGTTTCCTTCCCCTTGTGAGAAATTGGAGAACCCCCGAGCAATGCACTCAGAGAAAACTGATAGTTAAAGGGCAAGGATTGGCACAGGTCACCAGCCCTGAAGCTTTTATAGCCATATGCTTCTTAAGTCTCTGTGAAAGACTCTTGCCTTATCTTGCCAGGACCAAAACTTCAATACCACCATCACCTCTGCCTCCTCCCTACCAGAACCTCAGACTCTCAACCCTGGGTCCCCCAACTGCATCGGGTGAGCTTTTGTCCTCTCTTGCCAGAGCCCTGGCCTCCAGACCAGTTCCTAAACATCTTCTCACAATTTTCCCTATGTAGATGTCCTTCCCCTCTCTTTCTGGACCCTCTTTAAATGTTGTCCTCCCCAATAGGACATAAGCTCCTTGAGGGCAGGGACCATCTAGCATTCCCTTATTTGTATCACAAATATTACATTGTTTTAGGCTGGCACAGAGGAAGCACTTAATAAACGCTCTCTTTATGTATCTGTTTATATGTATTTATCTTCCTGGACAGAATGATTGCTCCTTGCAAGTAAGTTCATTCATCCTATTTGTCTTCCCAGCACCCACCACAGTACCTGATACATGGTATATGCTTTATAAATATTTGTTAATTGATTGATTAAACTAAATGGATTACAGGAAGTTTTCTGGAATCTAGATATAACCTTGGATTCAGGGAATTATCCTCTTGGAGCTCTCTTCTTCTATCTAAGATAGGATTATACAGATAGACTAATACCTCATTTAAAAGAGTTAAGGCTCCTATTCTCTTTCCCTAAAAATCTGGAAACTGACCAGCTTTTGATTGCTGAAATTTCCTTTTTATGATCCTGTTTGCAGTTCTATGACTGTATGACTTATACTCTTCATTTTTAGCTAACCCTGGTGGAGAGAGATAAACACCAACCTTTTAGTATGGAAAATTCCTTTATTTTATTCACTTCTCTCCTCCTTGCTTCACTTAAATTAAAAAAGAAAGACACAAAAGCTAAATCAGTCACTTAAACAGATGCTAACTCGCCCTCTCCCCTGCATTCCCCATCCTCCACCCCCCAACCCCACTCCCAGTTCCTATCATTTGGGCTTTTCCCTTATTATTGTGATCAGACCACTAGAAGGATTCAAGACATCATTTCATCTGATCAGGATCATTTATAAATAGCAGCTCTGCTCTGCTGCAGCTTATGATACTGAGATGAGTGAATTAAAGCAAATTGCTATTAAGGAACAGAGAGAATGAATTTTAAAGAAGCACAAGGCAGGTTTCTCCTTTAGTGTCTTTTCATGCAAATCAGTACTCTGTGGGCACCGAGGGGAAAGCTCTGTGTCTTAAACTCCCAGGTACCAAGTCCCTTGAGGAGAAAAATCAAAAAAGGAGAACAACATTGTGTGATCTGCACTTTTTCTTGTCTTTTGAGGCCCAAAGCAAGCAGGTTTTTGGACTCTTGAGACTGGTCTATATTATAAAACCAAAGGAAGCTACTCTGGTAGGGTAGAAATCTTGTTTTTGAAGGAAACTGTTACAGATTCAACTGGGATATGGTGGAGTCTGAGTAATAGAAGGGAAGAAGTGAAAGTGGGAACCAGTAGAGGAGAGGGGACAGCTCGGTATTCTTTCTAACACTATTTTCCCACATTTAACAAACTCTAACCTTTTTTTGCAATGGGTAAAGGCCATATTGAGTTCCACCTGGCTTAATGATTTCTATTTATTTTGAAACTCCAAATAAGAAACTAAGAGGGCCTCCAGTTTCATTTGGTAAAATGACTTGACTGCTTTAACATCTGATTTGTCATCCTGGATTTGCTTTTGGTACACTCTGTCACTAAGCTGGAATGATGCATCTTTCTGAGCCCCGGCCTCCACCTTTGAGTTCAGTTGGCCCTGCTCCCACTCCACATGCATACCATGACCCCATCAAATAAAGATTCTCCCACCTTGTGAGTGTAGCTACAATCATTTTGAAGTTTGGGGTTTCAGAGTTGCTCGAGACCCGAAAATACTGAGTGAAAGGAGTTTTGAAAACCTCTCAGACTATACTCTAAAATCTAGTAAGGCTTTTCGTGGGAAACAAGCCCAAGTTCCCTTTCCCTGGAAATCACATGATTTACAAGGACTCAAAACTCAGAGCAGTAGGGAGTCACCCCTCTCCTCAGTGACCCCTCAGCATAAGATATGACAAATAAGGACAGAAGTGCTTTCTCAAATATACATTGGGTGGTCTACTGTTTCCTTGTTATGGTACTTGAGGTAGATTGCCCTGGTTAGATTATGCACCTGACTTCCAGTTAATGGAAGAAAAGGGTGGAGAGGGGGAAGAATTCCACATTGGGGCTTTATAACTTTGCCATTTCCTATTGTAAATTGCTTCTCCTCCCTATTTGTCAGGAGGGTGCCCCTTTCTTGAGATCGTAATAAACCATTCTTTTCTGCTTCCTACCTTGAGAATCCTGAGTATTATTTGGGTAAGGATCTCTGTTGCACACAGTTTGAGCATGCACACAATACCAACATGCCAGGTCCTGCCAAATGAATTGACTCAAGTCTTCTCTCTGTCAAAGTAAAACAAAGCTTATTCACCATAATGGGTAGACTCTTGAAGAGCCTAAGTGTTTATGATGCTTGTAATTGACAGACAGGTCAGAACAATCTGACACAGAATGAATCCGAGCTAGATTGAATCTCAGCACCTTCATGGAGGCAAGGTAGATCTTATATACAGAAAGACTGTGGGAGGGATCTAGGGGTACTCTAGAGGAGAGGTTTGGGGAAGGTTTTGAGGGGGAGTCTAAGGAGGATCTTTACTGGAACTGAGGTCAGACACCAGGAATGGGATTAAGGGTGGGAAACAGCTAAAGGCTACCAGGATATGACAGACCATTGAGGACTAGGCTAGTTTAAGGGTAACAGGTTTGGGTATAGATATTTTTATAGGATCAAGGGTGGGAAGTAGCTGGACAATGGAGGGCTAGGCTAGGTTAAGAGTAACAGAGATTTGGGCCTAGCTATAATGAAAGGCTTATGGCCTCAGGCAAATGCCTCTTCCAGCGGGAAGATTCAAGGAGGTTCCTAGAGCCTAAATCCCATCAATCTGACATGGTGTGTGAAGTGTCAGACTAAGGAAAAACTGGAAATGGGTAGAAAATGGTCACAATATTTTTCTTCTGACAACACAACAGAAAGAACTTCAGAAAGGTGTTATAAATGATGCCTTTCCAAGCTTGCTTTTGTGCTGTGTCGGTACTTATACCAGGTCAGCATGAAAATTAAACTTTTTGACACATTTTGTTAGCACTTTGGATAATGTTTTATAGATCACACTTACTACTTGTATGATCATGGGCAAACTTAACTTCTCTCAACCTGTTTCCTCTTCTGTAAAATGGTGATTAATAATAGCACCTACGTCACAGGGTTGTTGGAAAGATTAAATGAAGAAGAAAATACATGTAAAGTACTTTGTAAACCTTAAAGTGTAATATGAATGTTAGCTATAATTATTATTTGTCATAATTTTAAAATAATACAACTTGTTATAAATGAAAATCTATGTGCTCTGTCTAGGGAATAAACCACACTTGCTGGGGATCCGGGACGTTTCATGATCTTTGTTTTACATTTATTCTGTAATGAATAAACGGGTAGCCTCCCAGAAGAGACTACAAAGGCTCAGACAAAGGCAAGCCCTTTTTATGCTGTTTCATTTAACTTTTTGAGCCATTCTTCTCTTCTGAGCTGGGATTAGCTCCAGCTCTTTGGGGTTACACTCTCTCAACCTGCAAATTAATCATGCATGTTAATGAAAAGTCAGTGACCATCCACCAACTGGTCTGAGCCAACCTAGCTCAGGCCCTCTTTACATATTTATGCCTTCCTGCATGTAAACGCCCATTGTTCCTATAGGATATGTGGAAACCAAACTGCCAGCATTTCTCACAAACTAATCCAGAAAAATTCAATTGAATGGGAGGGAAGATCCTTAGAGACAGGCCCCAGGAACCCCAGGAACCCCAGAACCCCCTAGGCAGGTGCTGCTGGATGTTGAGTGGAGGGAAGAAGGCATAGAACTGATATCCAGGAATATTATAAAACAGATGCTGAGGATCACTAGCCTTCTTCCTCCTTCCTTCCTCTCCAGGCCTGCACTCTTGACTTTTCAGCCCTGGTAGTCCCCCTTCTTCACCTTCTCTTCTCTTTTCAGCTTTCCTTTATTCATAGTCTTTTCCTGTTAGAATGGAAATTCCTTGAGGGCAGGGATTGTCTTATTTTTCTGCTAAAATTTGGATTCTCAAAGTTTAACCAAGCTTTTGCACACAGTTAGCACGTAATAAATGCTTGCTGACTTGTTAAATAGCCTCCTTAGGAGAATATTTTGGGACACTCTGGTGCTACTGCTGAGGAGGCTGAAGCTCAAAGGGAAGGCAAGACTAGGCCAGGACAGAGCCTACTTGGTCCTCACCTGAGGAGGATGGGGATGGGGGGAGGAAAAGCATGCCATCCTTCCTATTTTAACTAAGAGTATGCTAATTAGAGAGGCTGTGTAGTACCATGGAATAGGCATTGAATTTAGAGTCAGGGGACCTAGGTTCAAATCCTGACTTGGCTATTTAAAACCTAAATAACCTTGGACAAGTTCGTTAACCTCTTAGGCCTCCATTTCCTTGTGTAAAATAAGGGGACTGGACTAGGGTTCTTTCCAACTCTGTGATTCTATTCTAACATTGAAGAGTTACTGCCAGGCCACCAGGGGTTGGGGGCCTAAGACACTCCCTGTTCCCAGGCATGTCGTTTGGGCATTTAGGGTTTGGCACCCTGGTCCTGACACTCTTCAGTTTACTAAATCTCTACCCTGGCACCCTGGCAATGATTTTACATATAACTTATGTTATGGCTCACTTCTAGAGTTTGCCCTCAACGGGGAATAAAAGGATGATCAATATACAATATGAATCAGGTATGGAAAAGGGAATTTATTACTATACATAACAAAAATACTCTAAAAAAAGTTTCATTTTGTTGTAAATAAATCTCTTGCAGAATTTCAAATGTAACTTCTAGGAGAAATTTAAACAGACTGTAAAAACTTATATTCATGTGATCCTTCGCCTTTTTTAAACCTATTTGTCTACAGATACCAATTTTTTCAGTAATGAAAGTGTTTTGAGTTCCTGGTTGTTTCTACTTTTCCTATATAAGGGTTGGTTGCAGGTTGGTTTGTCTTTTTTTTGGGGGGGGGGGTGTGGTTTGTGTGTGTGCATGCAGAATGTATATTAATTAGTGCCTGTGATCTCAAGTGGTGTGTTAAAAGTGCTCTGTATCTCTATATTTTCTTGGGCTGTATTATAATCAGTGCTGGAAGGTAAGAGGGGTTCTCCAGAATGCTGGGGTCCAAACCAAGGCTGGTCATTTAGATGCTTGTTAGTGATGTGGGCTTTCTTCATCAAGTTTATGAAAAGTCATGTTTGTTTTTTCTTAAGGAAGTATGGGTGGGGGCTCCAAGCTCAACTCTCACAGTTTACCAAATAGTAAGGCCTGGAGTGTTCAGGTAAGCGACCTGAAGATTCCTCTGGAAATGGTTCCAATATCGTATTTTATTTTGTTCTGGTTACTTAACTGTTTGAACACTTGAATAAACCATTCTCCACAGCAAAAATATTCAACATAAAAGATTCACAAAATGAATTAGGCAGCAAGGTGCTAGGCCTGGAGTCAGGCCGACCTGAATTCAAATCCAGCATCAGGTACTTATTAGCTATGTGACCTTGGGCAAGTCATGTGTCCTCTGCCTCAGTTTCTTCAATTATAACTTGGAGATCATAATAGTAGTATTTTCTTCCCATGTTATTGTAAAGATCAAATGAAATAGTATTTATAAAGCACTTTGCATGGTATCTGGCACATAGTAGGTGCTATGTATTATTAACAGAATGACTTAAACAGGATTCAGTAACTTATATAACTTATAACTACTGTTACAATCTGCTGAGAGGCTGGTACTTGAACCTTTTCAGAACATAAAGCAGACTGCAAGACTGCTTATTAAGCATTTTACATTTGACCTCAGTTCTGCATCCTCCAAACAAGTCTCAGTACCAATCTGCTGCTCAATGGTCAGTCTCGGACCAACGCTCTGGCCGTACTCTCTAATGTGGAAGCCTCCCTCGCCACCAGTCAGCTAGAGCCTGGTGGACTTCTCAAAATCACTCCTGTCATGGATGTATCAGGACTTGGAGGTAACTATTGCCCTAGATGAACATCTTCTCAGGAAAAGGAATACAAAGTCAAAGTGCCAGGTCTCCTGGTTGAACCCATGATTCAAATAGGAATGGTGCCAACTGTCCTGGTGAGTGGAGTTTAGGAGAAAAGCACCATCCTTTCCTCAGCTTGTGAAGGCAAGGAGCCTAAAGATAGTGCACACTATGGACCGCACTGGAGGGTCAAAGTAAGAGGAACAATCTATCTCTTCTTTCAGTATCTATCGTTGCCATAGGTTGGGGAAAACACTAAGGGATCATTCAGGACTTTCATATCATATTGAAATGGCAAGTTCTCCCAGAGCTGGGCTATCACATGGCCAGAAGCAAGGCCCCAAGGTTTCCATCTGGTCAACTGGAATTAGGAATAGCAACTTTCCTAGGACAATTCAAAAACACTGTGCTCCAAGGTACTAAACTCAGTATTCTCTATGCCAAAAGGAATGAAAATACTATTAAAGTATAGCAATTATTAATATTAAACAAGTTTCAAAAATAATTATTTTATAGGTTTAATAAACCTTTTACATTTTAGTGCTATAAGCCAAGCCCTGAGTGTTCTACCCTAGCTGCAGTTTTGTACCAGGTGTTTCAGAAATGCAAAATAAGAAAGAGTATGAGTATTCATCTATCCCATTTCAAATTTGCAAAATACCAGGAATTAGAACTCAGTTCTATAGACCCAGGCCTATAAGGCCACTCAACAGCGATACTGCCATTCTGGTATCAGAGGAATCATCTTTCTTACTTAAGAATATTTCCCATAAATCCTTCTCAGAGGAACTACCTAGCATTCTGGCGCTATTATGACTATTACTATTGCATTTTTAATAGTATACTCACCTTGGCTTAAGAAAACGTGAGATAGGATCTCAGCTGTACTAGTGAGAAGAGCTGAGTTGCCTGACCACTAAACCATCACTGGAAGAATGAAGAGGAAGAGAAAGCTTGCTATTTTAGATGTCTCCATCATTCTTCTGACTGGGACTCACACCAGAGACTCTAGGAGCTTTCCATAGATTTTAGCACGGGGAAAAGCCTGCAATAAATCAACTCTGTCTTTCCCAGTTGGTGTTGCTATGGCAATAGGAATGCACCGTGGGCTTTAAAAGATGTAATTTTCTGTGATTCACTGTATATTTTTAGTGATTTTTCTTCCTGTATTATCTCTCTATGGCAATTGTCTATTAATGCTGGTCTGAGCCAACACTAGAATAAAAATGGTCAGTTCTCAGAAAAGATGAAAACCTTGGGGATCAAGCAGTAAGTACAAGACTGGATGAAGTCAATGGATTTGTGAGTGCTCTGAAAGAATGACCCGATTACCAGAAGACAAATCCCAAAAGGATGGGTCTAAGAAAATTGAGTCCTGGTGGCTTGCATGGTAAAATTGACTTGGTGTGGGTTGGCTCTAACATTCATGGGCAAGGCATGTAGGTAGTTATGTAGATTACTGTGAAAACCAACTCATAAAGCCTCAGGAAACAAAATGTCTTTTGCTAATGGAGAATAAAAACCTTGGACTGGCAAGATTTGAATGGCCTATGACTAAGTTATCTGTAACCAAGGCCCAATTGTTGATGAAAAAGCTGCAGAGTGACCATCATGAGACCAAACTTAAGGGACCAAATATCACTCCTTCTATTCTTCTCACAAGTCTCAGAATGTGGCGGCTCTGAATACCTAGCCACTTTCATTCCTGTACAACGAGGTGAATATTTTAGGAAATGAAGCATAAGGGCTTGATATGAATAAACCTATCATTCTTCCTCACTCGATCATTTGACTCTTCTCTCATTCAGACTAGCTTTCCTTTTTTTTAAGCCAGGGAGATACAGCTGCCACAGTGGGGTACCAAGGACATTACCTGTCCTGTAGTGCCCTCTGCTGATAACAATCACATTACAAATTTCTGATATTGAGAATGTTGTAGGGACCTAAGAACCCATCCAACAATATTTTTCAGTGATTTGCAATTCTTTCCTTTTAAAACTGAATATTCTAAGTCTAAAATCATACTGAATAGACTTGAATTGATCTCTGACTCTTTCTAGGATGGGCTCATCAAGCCGGCTTGGCTAGATCAGCTGGTCTTCTCACTTAAAGAAGAGTTGATGGGTGGCTAGATGGCACAGTGAATGGAACCCCGGTCCTGGAGTCAGGAGGACCTGAGTTCAAATCTACCCTCAGACACTTAACACAAAAAGCAAAAAAAAAAAAGAAGGGTTGACAATGTTGAATCATGTTCACATGGGTCAGATCTGAGCTGAAGTTTATCTAAGTACACAGACTTCATTATCTATGAAGAATGAGTTCATTAAGCAAATGAATCACATAAACAAGAATACCAGGAAAATGTTTAACCAACAAATAGTTTCCAGACACTTTAGTGGGAATCATAAGCAAACAATTAGTATAATGATTACAAATTAGTACTGTAGTCATAAAAATTGGACTGGATTTCTGCTTGTCATTTACTAACTTGTATAACAACAAGAATAATAAAAAGAGCAACTACTTTCAATTACTCAAGGGTTTGATATGAATAAAACTCTCATTCTTCTTCACTGGATCATTTGACTCTTCTCTCATTCAGACTAGCTTTGCTTTTCTTAAGCAGGGTGATTACAGACAGCTGTCACCACAGTGGGGTAGCAAGGACATTACCTGTCCTGTAGTGCCCTCTGCTGATAACAAACACATTACAAATTTCCGATACTGAGAATGATGTAGGGACCTAAGAACCCATCCTCTTAAAAAGAAAAGGAAGGATCCTGCCTAACTCCAGAGGGCTACCCATAAATCAGATAAATGGAAGAGGAAGAGGAGGAGATAGGGATGAGTGGTGGCCTCCACAATGTCTCAAATGAGAGCCCTGCTCCACCTCCCATTGTCACATCGTTACTCCCACCAAATGAGGGCATCATCCGTTCACCGTTCGTGCCTTTTCTTTTCTTTCTTTCTTTTTTTTTGAAGAATATAAAACTATTTTTTGACCAGAGTATTTATAATAAAGTAAATAGTGTATATTTGTATAACAGTCAAATGACTACAACATTCTTTTTGGTTTTTTGGTTTTTGCCTGACTCCTATGGAGCCAAGTTACCTAAATACTCAAAAGGCTGGTCCTACATGTTGAAGGGATGGGTTGGGATAAAGAAGGAAAAACATGCACGTCAAGAGTATAGAAGACTACATAACATGGGTAAGGTTGCTTCTCCATTTATGCCCATAGTTAGGGAAATACAACACCCACAAATGCCTATCCTTTGGGCAGAATATTTAAATGTTACCGCATGATAAAGAGAGGACCTCTTGGTTGGTAAAATAAGATGGGACACCCCTAATTTCTGAAGCAGCAAGTCCAAATTTTTCTCATTGAAAATCAAGGCCAAAATGGTTCTATTTTAACATTTTAGGTAAATGTTCAAGCAAGTGCCTGCAGTATTTACCCATGCACATTTCTAACTGAGAACTGGGCAACATCAAGGATCAATATGTCAGATACGTGGGGAGTCTGCAAACAAGTGTGGCTACCCTTTCGCAAGTTCTGGCACATGGGATTCTTGTCCAGTCAAATCTGATCAACAAGGTTTTGGGAAGAAAGTCTGTTTTTCTTGAATCTCTTTTGGATAAATGTGGAGTTGTTGTCTCACATGTGTATTGGGGCCACCTTTGCATCCACAGGAAGAAGCTCACACTGCTGGTGCCTTTCACTACTACCCAAAGGACAACAATGAGAACAAGTCTCAGACTACCAAGGAAATAGTACCTGTGCTTCTAGAATGAATAAATTTTCTCACCTTTCTCCTCTACTGACTGAGCCCAGGAAGGTTTCTGGGTTTTTTTCCTTTCTGCACTTCCCTGACTCACCAGGCTGACCACTGTGAGTGACATAGTTAACCCATGTTAGGTGTATCCATGAGCAAGAATACACCAACAGCTCCTGAAAGATGTCCAAAGAAGACTGAGACCAGAGATTGCCAGTCTCCTGCCCAGTCTTCTAGCCTGGTCAAAGGTTCATTTCACTTTCCCCTCTTTCCCACTCTTCAAGCCTGATCAGTATCACGACTGGCACATAAAAGAAGGATGTCGGTGAGTTATTCCCACAAAAAGTAGACTGCCTACATCTCTCTTCCTCCCTTCCTTCCAAGTTTCCTTTATCTACTATCCATAGAAGGTCTTCACAGACCTGTCCTGCCAAAGACTTCCACACCATAGCAATTTGAGCTCCTCTCAGCTTCTTGAAGAGTTCAGGGATCTTCTGATATAAGGAAATAGATATCTTAATCCCAATTTTCCCTGGTTCCACCCCATATTCTTAAGTAGGAAGGACACTGATGGCATCTTGGACCCTTGAGATGAACCCTTGACCCTAAAGCATCATAACTTTCAACAGAGAAATAATCTGAGAAGAACAAAACTCAGTATCCAAAAATCCTAAGTTCCATTATGAAGGTGAGATTAAATTCCAAGATACCTCAAATGAAACCAAATAAAATTTGGTTATCCCTAGTTACTTGATCCCTCCCACTATCTCTAGTGTGTGGGGTTCTGTGGGTAGCCATTAAAAAAAAAAACCTGTTAAACTATCTATTTTCTCAACAGGCTCAGTGATATGTCTTCCTGGGCCCCAAACTACCTTTTCTTCCCTGTTCTACCACCCACATATCTCCAAATCCAGTTGTTTGTTTTATCCAAGAAAGTTGCTACTTTCTCTTTAAGATCTATGTTTGTAACTCTTCAGGTAGGTCCTCCTCTACAAATGGACCAACCTATGTTTAGCTTTCATATCTTTCCAGAATCCTTTAACGGATGCCAAAATACTAATCCTTATAGCTCTGCAGTGAGGAAAACAGGGTAGAATTAATGGTCTCTCTTCTGAGGATAGTAAAAATGAGATATGGAGGAAATTAACTCTGTGGTCCTTCAAGCAAGATGGAGCTGGTAGTAGAACCCAGTCTTCCTAAATCCCAACTCTCAGTATTTTTTAACTGCAGGCCATTTTGGCAGGGCACCAGGCTTTATAGCTTACCAATATAGTACCTGCTTCCACATGCCACTTTAAATAAAACAAGTTGTTTATTGTGAGATTTTTGCCTGGATAAATAACCATTAGTGTGGCTTCAGTTTTTAAATGTTCATTTGGGGAATTTTAAATCTGGAATTGAATCTAAGGGAAATACTTTTAAGAATAGATAATCTACATTTTTATGTGATTAGAATAAAAATCTCATGAATATCCTTGTGTGGACTACCAACAGGCCACAGACCATACTGTGAAAGCAGTTGTCTTCCTGGACCAGGGCAAACTTTCCAGCTCTAGGTCACAGGGGTAGGTTCCCCTCTTCAATTTTTATAGCCAAAGTTATCCCATTTCTTTTCTTCTTCTTCTTCTTCTTCTTCTTCTTCTTCTTCTTCTTCTTCTTCTTCTTCTTCTTCTTCTTCTTCTTCTTCTTCTTCTGTGTGTGTAGACCTATGATCTTATTATGCAGGAAGCTTTGGGGGGTGAGGGTGGGGAACACCCAACCAATGTAAATCTGTGACTGTTCTGCAATTTATGGTCTGAGTGCTGAAAGATTAGGTGATTCACCTAGGACTTCACAGTCAATGTCTGTCAGGGACAGGGCTTGAACCTCAGTTCTCTCTCTAATCCACTATACCATGATTTTTATTTGTCTTCACAAAACCTCTGGGTTTCTATGCTTTTTCTAGTTATATTTTTTGTTGTTCTCTCCCTGCCCCCTCTCCTACCTCTTTCAATTCCCATTTCTTATCCAATATTTCACTCCAGACTCTGATTCTTTACTTCCCATTCCCAGTACTAACTTCTGAGATTTCTACCTTAACTATAGTAAAATCAGGAGATCTTTACACCCTCACCCTGGGGGGAAAAGCAGTTTAGGGACAGGGTCTTTTAAGTGTAAGGGAAGTTCCTTCCCTCCCCTATGCATTCACAGAGATGAGATATTGATGTGGTAACCAAGGAATAACCCAGTGATCCCTTTATCAAGTATGAACATATTTCTCTGAGTCAGAAGGAGCAATTCAGTAGGCTGGGCTCCCTCTCTCATATAAGAAAGGGAGGTCAAAGTCTTCTGTACTACTTGCTGTTGTTTGTCCTTTGTCCTCAAGGAAGAAGACCATGACTTCCGGAAGGTGATGCTATGACATGCAAGTGAATTGGATTCAAGTGAGGGAGGCATGTGCAAAGTCACCAGCCTCACTTTTTCCTCTAGAGCCATCTAGGCTCCAATAACAAGGACAGTTGGAGATGGCCCTAGTCAACACTTAACTTGTACTCCTGAGTCATACTGTTTGTGTTTATATTCTTGTCACCAAAGAAACATTATATCCATTAAAAACATTTCTGGCTGGATGCTGTGAAGAAAGTATTTTCTATATAAATGTCTAGCATTATACTGGTTTATCACCACCATTCTTTTGCTCTGATCAAACTCACTCATCTCGTTCCATTTTTCTGGTCCTAAGCAGACAATCTCTTCCTCTTGATGCTTCTTGATCTAAAGAAATTGTGAAATTCTGCCCTGAGGACATACTTACAAGATTGACCTCCAAGGTCTCCTATTAAAGAAAGTGGCTGGTAAAACCCACCACTCCACAACACATCCTACCTTCCAGACAACACCATTTTCAAGTGTGAGATGGTTGGTCTAGGTTCTGGATAAATTTATTTTGCTTCTCCTTCTTACATTTAGGGAATCACTTCACTCTTGTGAACTCACACACTTGCCACAGCCCTGCCAGAGACATTACCAGTCAATGAGAGCTTGTACTTTCTCTAATCCAGAGCTATGCCTGCCTCTTCTGAGGCACTGACTTCATGGCTTAAATGATGTAATCAACCATTTCTATCTCAAATAAATCTCCTCTCTGTTACTTCAGTCACATCTCAGATGTATCTTTTTTCTGTCAAATTGAGAACCCACTCTATCATCAATGACACAGCAAGTTTATCTGCCTAGAACTGCCTCATGCTCTCTATAGGTACCCTACAGAGCTCTCAAAGAAATTATCTCCCTAGTTCTAGTCTCAGACTCGAAACTGATGAGCCTGTGGGAAAAAAGGGTCAATTTGACCATTCCATAGGATAAAAGGTACTCTGAGTCTATAGAAGACCAGATTTACTATTGGTGCACCGTGAGACGGTATACTGAGGAAGTTGTAATAGTATATCACTATAGGCTAGCTAACATCATATCCATGAAATTGGACCTTAGAGCCCAAGAAATTTCTTTCCAAGGCCTGCATTGCAGTTTCTCAAAGAAACTTCCTTTTGGTACCATGGACAGAGTTCTGCTTCCACAGTCAAAAGAACTTGGGTTCAAAACCTGTGACCTTGGACAAGTCACTTAACCTCCACCTCTCCTAACTTCAAGTTTTCTCATCTGTAAAATAGGGAGGTGAAAGAGGGTTATCCTCCTTCAAGCTCTAAATTTATGATCCTTCCCCTATTCTCCAGCGTTTCATCAAGAACTGAAAAAAAATGGAGAACTTTTTGCATTTGCGATCACATCCCCTACAGTTTTTCTCCTCCAGTATTCAAGAGCTCATGCAGTTTTATTTGCAGACAGGATCCTTTTCTCCAGCATTAAAGAAAACAAGTCACTGCAGAGTTGCAAAATTAAAACTGCAGAAACTGGCAGGAAAGAATATTTTTCCATTGGCTTTGATTCAATGACAGAAAGGTCCTGGGCAGCTTCTCCCTCGGACAAGCTGTTCAAATTACACTTGGGGGCAAGTTGAGAAGAACAACCAGCCAAAAGCTTATGTTCTGAGCTGAAGAAAGTGAAACTTGCTCAGGAATATTGTTTCCTTTTCCTTTATAGAAGTGACAAACATATCCAGCTGTACCACTCGAAGAAATCACTTTGTCCCTTCTGGCTTGAATTCTTCCAGCATCCAGTGATCAAAGATTGTGGCCACAAGTTCTACTGGGCCTGCTGTGAAGAAAGGGAGACTTCACTAATATCTTGTGCCCTCAGCATAGACAGATCTTCCAGCTTGGGTACTTCAAGGATTGTCAAGCAGTAAAAACCATAGGAATCAGTGGAACCCTTCACCTGAGAGATTTCCAAAAATCACCTGAGGACACTGAAACTATATTTTAGAAGCAAAAGAGTTCCACCTGCATAGCAAGACCCTTGTCTGAGAAACACAAGTTACACATTGTGCTGCCTAGTTATGAGGCTTCCTGTAATCTACATACAAAGTAAGTATTCTGATTCAGAGCAGAAACTGTCCTTTCATTTTGGGGGACAATTTTGAAGGAATATATGAGAAAAAAAGGAGAGAGACATCATCAATGGAAACTTGTCTCATAGGCCATACCAGCCTTCAAGGCAGATAAACTTTCTCCTTACAGAATCATTGTAAAATCATTTGAGAACAACAACAGTAGTTTCATAAGTCTAGTACCTGAACCAATGTAGTATGACTTCCAAGAATGCTCATCAGGGAAGGGAATGGGTAGTTCAGATTGTAGTCCAACCTGGTTACAGAGCTGCAAAAAACCATAAGCTCATTCTGTAAAGTTTCTAAGGAAAGGATGGTTTGTTTTACAACATGACTATACTAGTTATATTTTTTCCATTAGAAACCAGACAGAAAAACATCTCCCTCTATGCTTGTTCAGCAACAACAGAGTTCCATGGACAGAGTACTAACCTCTTTAAGGAATCAGGCAGACACTTTCTTCCCAGATTCACAATTTGACATGTTTTATGATCACAGGATGTTAATTTCATCTTCTTTCCTCTTATGGTAATATTCTCTTTGCCTACATCAGGACAGGGGTCTGCAAACCACCTGGAAATCATGTAAGCTCAATGTGAAGTACCCCCACTGGCACCTGGGAGCCTTTCTACAACCTGGCCCAACTCCATCAAACCACATTAGACCTGAACCAGCACAGAAATGAGATTTGCCCAGTACAGCTTCCTCAGTCCTGCTCCTAGTGGGTAGAAGGTTGCAGAGGTCACAATGCCATTTTTGTGGTCTCAGGACTTAGACATGGTGCTACATATACCAGACGTGGAGTGACATATACTGATGTCTCAGGACCCCTTGCTATAGTCTTTCACCCAGGGGAGTGGGAGGGAGGGCTTAGAGACATCGTCAGTGATACATGGCTGGCTCCTCCTACATACAGCTAAAATGGTATGATTTTTAAAATGCTAAAAGTTCCACACTGCTCCCCAGTTTTTCTCCTACTAAAATTCCTACCAGTAGAGTTACTCCTCTGGATAATTCTCAGTTAAAATGTAAAACATGTTGTCAGGAGATATTAGTTAACCTATTAGAACTAATTATAAATATTCACCGGTGCCTCTGAGAAAGAGAGGTAAGATAGGTCAATTCTGAATGGGGAGAAAGGGATTGGGAAAGCATGTGATGCTTCCAAGGATGACTAATCTTAGGTATGGGTCAGTAGATTAGTGTGCTGCAGTAAGAAGCTATGTGAAATAAGAAATAGACTGGGTCATTGTATACCTTGAGGCAATGAAAAGGGGGAATGCGGAGGGCCCCAAGGTATCTTCTGCTTACATCACAAGTTGTTTTGGTCACCCTCCCAAAAGAATTAGTGCAATGACACCTCCTTCCTCTGAGAGCTGGTACCAGCACTCCACTTATCACATTCACCAGCATCTTCTGTCCTTCACCAGCATGCCAAAAGAATAGGGGGCAGGACCTTGAACGACTAGTAAAAGGTTGCCAATGCATCTTTTATATCACCCCAGCCCTTCAAAGGAATAACCCCAATTTTAGTTCCATCAAGGAATATAAATCTGTTCTCCAGGCCTTTAGTCTCAGAACTTCTCCATTCCCTACTAGCTACTCTTTAAAATTGAGAAGCATCATTGTAGCAGTGTAGAACAGTGGAAAGACCACTGGCCTAGACCACTGTGTGACTTCAGTCAAGTCAATTCATCTAGGCTAGGACTATTTTGTCATCTGTAGAATGAGGAGTGTAGGCTAGATCATCTCTAAAATTCTTTCTAGTTCAATGATTATATATGATGGTGTTCTTGCTTTAAACTGAATATAAGTTGAGGCCAGTGAGCAGCACCCTGGCTTTTAGAAGTTCTCAAAGTTGAAAATAGACTTCTAATTCATCTTTGTTTCTTTAGGAAAAAATTGAAAGCCCTTTGGAGATAGTGAAGAAAAAGAGGGATACTGTTTTGGAACTTGAAGTCAGAGGAATAAGGACGAGCCAGGAACTACTGGTAGGTTCCTCAGTTGGTTTTCTCAGACACTCATCCTTAGTATAATAGTGAGTAGCATGTGATCTCCAGGAAGAGAATTAATTATGCTTGGTAAAAAGTTCCTCCTAGTTTTGCATGAAGTTGTTAAATTCATTCAAATAAACATTTGTCAAATTTAAAATGTTTTTAAATGTAAAAAGATATATATATATATATATATATATATACATATATATCTTTATATATACACACACATATATATCTTTTTACATTTAAAAACATTTTAAATTGTCAGGAACTTAAATATTCAATATACAGAAAAGAATAAGAGGCTTGCATAAAGATACCGTGATCTTGCATATAAAGTTTGTTTTTTAACTTTACCTGCCTTTATTTTGTTTTCTTATGTACATTTAAAAATGTTCTGTTTTTCATGTGTATTCACCCACCTCCCATTGACTTCCCCAAGTAGAAATCTTCTCTTTTAATAAATTATGTATAGTTCAGCAAAACAGATCAATATATTGACCATATCTGAGAATAGCGGATTACTACATATTACGTGTATGATGTCATGTTGAAACATTATATACATATATTTGTTCTCGTTATTTAGTCATTTTCTTCCCTTCTTACTCTTTGTGATTCTATCTGAAGTTTTCTTGGAAGATACTAGAGGTTTGCCATTTCCTTCTCCAATATACATATATATGATATATAATTAATTGCTTATATATTATATATAATACATATTCCATATTACTAATTGTTCTGCATCTCAAGTCCCTTTCTCAAGAAGTGAGAAGTGTTTTCATGAAATAGTTATAGTTTGCTGCTTTGAGCAAAATTGAGGTTTTTCAAACTATTGTTATTGCATCAACTGTTCTCCTGGTCCTGTTCACTGCATTCTGCAGCAGTTTGTTCAAATTTTTCCATCTTTCTCTGAATCTATCATATTTTTAATTTCTTATGGTACAATGATACTCTTATTACATTCTTATACTATAATTTGTTCAGCCATTCCTTAATTATTTGGCACATATTTTGTGTTTAGTTGTTTGCTATAACAAAAAGTGTTGTTGGAAAAATTCTTGTATGTGTAGGTCCTTTCTCTTTATCCTTGGGATAGATGGCTAACAGAGTGGCATCCCTGGGTCAAAGGTTAAGTATAGTTTAGTGACTTATCAGAAGTACCTCAACATGACTTTTCTCTTATATCCCTTCCAATAATTGTCCTCTCTTGTCATCTTTGCAAAGCTGATGAGTACAAAGTGAAAACCTCAGAATTGTTTTAACTTGTATTTCTCTAATTATGAATAATTTGAAATATTTTTCATGTTTATTTATGGGTATTTCTTTACTTGAGAACTGACTTTTCATATCCTTTGGCCATTTCTCTAATGAGGATTAGCTCTTGCTCTTATATCTTTGTATCAATTCTTTATATAAGTTGAATATTAAACCTTTATCAAATAAATCAGCTGCGTTTTTCCTAGCTGTCCCACTTCTATTTATAAATGCATTTATTCTGCTTGTGCTAAAGCTTTTCAGTTTTATTAAATCAAATTTTTCTATCTTATTTGACTACAGGGACAATCCTGCTTTCTTGTATTTGGATCACTAGCACTTGCTTAGCATAGTACCTACAGGTGGATTAGGTCATATATCATTAGGTCATATATCCACTTGGAGTTTATTGTGCTCTGTGATTTAAGATATTGATCTAAAACTAATTTCTGACTACTTTCCAGTTTTCTAAGCAGGTTTTTATTTGTTTGTTTTGCTATGGAGGCATAACCCTAGTAGTCGGTATCCTTGGGTTTATCGAACGCAATGCTGTTTTCAGTTACTTCTGAGTTTTGTTTACCTAAATCTGTTCTTCTAATCAAGTTTACTATTTTTTTTTAATTTCTTCTTTTTTTTTCTTTTTTTTTGGAGAGCAGTTGGGGTTAAGTGACTTGCCCAAGGTCACACAGCTAGTTTTTGTGTTAAGTGTCTGAGGCCGCATTTGAACTCAGGTCCTCCTGACTCTAAGGCCAGTGCTCTATTCACTGCGCCACCTAGCTGCCCCTATTTTACTATTTTTTTTTAAATCAGTACCAAATGTTTTGGATAGTAACTGCTTTGTAGTATAGTTTAAAATCAGATATTGCTAAGCCCCCTTACTTTTTACCTTTTTTAAAAAAATAATTCTCTTTAGAGTCTTGCCATTTTGTTCTTCCAGACTAATTTTGCTATTATTTTGTATAGTTATATAAAGTAACCCCATTGTTACTCTGATTAGTATTATATTTAACCTGTAAATTAGCTTAGATAGTATTATACTTTATAACACATTTGCATGGTATACACATTAAGAATTACAATTTCTCCATGTATTTGTCTTCTTATTTCTGTAAAGAGTGTTCTTAGTTGTATACAGCTAAGTCCTGAGTGTTATTTTTAATGGACTTGCTTTTTCTATCTCTTACTGCTGGGTTTTGTTAGCTACACAGAAATGTTAACGATTTTTGGCGGTTAATTTTATATCCAAGTTCTTGGATGTAATTTTTGGTTGACTCTCTAGAATTCTCTAAGTAAATAATCCTATCATCTGCAAACAGCAATGATTTTGTTTTCTTATTACCAACACTTAGGATACCAGTTTCTTTTTCTTGGATTACTGTTCTAGCTAGCATTTCTACTGGTGACTATAGATATCCTTGCTCTACCCTTGACCTCTAGTGTTTCTCCATTGCGAATAATTCTAGTTTTTGTTTTTCAATAGGTGGTTTACTATCTAAAGGAAAGATGCGTTTATTCCTGTGTTTTCTAATGTTCCTAACGTAGGTAAGTGTTTTATTTTGTCAAAAGCGTTTTCTGTATCTATTGATATTATCATGTGATTTTATTTTTTTTTTGTTATTTCTATGGTCATATTATAGTTATAGTTTTCCTAATGTTGAACCAAATCTACACATCCAGTCTTTCTCTTTTTCCTTTATTCAAATCCCCATCATTGGTATGATAGTTATCTCTATCTGGATGTCCCCTAAGGCATCTTAAGTTCAATATGTCCAAAATAGAACTTATTATCTTCTCCCCAACTTTAACTCATTTTTTCAACTTCGATTCATGATATAACCATAACTCCAGGAACTCGGGTTCACAACCCCTGAGCCATCCTTGATTCTTCATGCTTCCTCATCCTCCATATCCAATAAGTTGCCAAGTCCTTTCAATTAATTCTGCATCTGCAATATCTCTCCTATATGCCCTCTCCATCCTCCACTCATAGATCTCAGGCCCTCATCTTCCCTCATCTAAAGGTTTTGCAATAGCTTCTCCTGCTTCTGCTCCTCTTCTCTCTCCAAGCCATCCTCCACACAGATGTTAAACTGATATTCCCGAAGTACGTTTCTGACCAAGACTCCCCTGCTCCACAAGCTTATGGCCTCTAGAGAAAAACACAAATTCCTCTGTTTGATATTCAAACACATGCATTCGTTTCCCTCATACACTCTACTACATAACAGCCAAACCGACCTACTTGTTGTCTCTTGTACACAACACATCATCTCATCTCTTCATGCACAGGCTATGCCAAATGCTAGGAATGTTCTCCCTCAAAGAATTCCAAGCTTCCTTTAAAGCAGAGCTCAGGTGCTTTCACACATAGTGTTTCCCACTGCAAGATGTAAGGCCCTTGATGGCAGGGACATCTTGTTTTTTGTTGCTTTGCCCCAGGCATTGCACATAAAAGACATTGAATGCTAACTGAATTAAATAAAATTCATTCTGTATTCAAGGAACTGTGATAGGTGCTGTGGATACAAAAACAAAACACAAAAACAACATATTAGACTCTTTCCTCAAGAACTATATAAGTATTCTACTGCCATATGCCTCCCTAGAAGAGCCTGCTGGCCAGCAATGTTTTTGAAGGCTTATTCTATGCTGGTAAAGAGAAAGAATAATGACGAGGCTATCCATGACGAGAATGAGTTTGTAGTCTCATGAAGAAAACAGTACTGTCCCTGAAAAAGACAATTTTAAAACATGTTTAAGCAAGCGCAAACCAATACAAGTAGTTTAGAAATACAAAAATATTTGTATATTTCATTTTTCTGCTCATCTGATAGTACCCAAACCCACCTTTGCCTTTGGGAAACTTTTGATCTCGATTTTCACAGCCTCGTATTCATTCATCATTTTGAGTCTTTCATCAATTTCCACTAGCTCCCATGTAAACAAAGTATATTCAGATTACTTCTCACAACTCCAGACTATTTATGGAAAAGGAAAATCTGACCTACAGTGTAGCTTGAACAGAACACTGAAAAACAGAGGATGTAGTGTGTGTGTGTGTGTGTGTGTGTGTGCGCACGTACACGCATACTGCATCCTCTGTTTTTCAGTATTGTGTGTATAAGTGTGTGTATACATATGTGTGTATAAGTGTGAGATTAGATGAAAAACAGAGTCTCAGAATCATAGTAGACGCTGGCAAAGAATAAGTTCTCTGGGAGATTATTGTTGCCTTAATGTTATTTACTTTTCTCAGCATGTCTGACTTCGTCGTTAGGCAGATACAAAACCATACCTAAGTATCTGAATTGGCACAAATGTACACAAATATAGGCACTGAATAAATAGTGACTGATGAGTATATTTTTTAAAAGGTCAAATGTACATTCGGCACCATACAAACCCAAGTTTTGAAGTCTAATTCAGACACAGTGATATTCATTAATAAGTTCTTAAAAACTCTTTCTACTCCTCTCCACTAAACAATCACAGTGTGATAATGGTGGAAATATCACCGGACTGAGGCCCTGTCACCATTTTAGTTACCCAGGTTAGAAAACTTAGACGTTTGTGACCCTTCCTTGTTGTTCATCCTTGCCTCCTCCCTCCCCAACCCCGACTCTACCAACATAGAATCAGTCTTCAAATCTTGTCAGTTTTACATCTTATCCATACATCTCATCCATTTTCTTCTCTCCACTCACATAATCACCAATTTAGTTCAAGGCCTCTTTCTTGTCAAAACTCAAATAGAAACCAGGGTTACTACTCCATACATGAGGACTATGTTGATTTAGTCTTAAAATATCGTATTATCTATGTTGTATTATGTTTTTATTCATTTTATTAAATATTTATCAATTGCATTTTAATCTGGTTTGGCCACACCTAAGGAGTATTGTGGGCTGCATGTGGCAGCATGTTTGACGCCTCCACTTTAGGCTACTGCAATTGGACTTCTGGCTCTCATAATCTCCCCTTTCCAATATATCCTCCACAAACCTGAGCCTTCTTTGCCTCAGTTCTTCTTAAAGCACAAAGCTGACGTTATTACTCCTGTACTCAAGAGCTCTCAGAGCTCCCTTGTGACTTACAGGGTAAAATAGAAAATTCTGACTAAGCTTGGTATTTCAAAGCCCATTGCCCACCTTAATGAGATTTATGTAACATTGTGCCCCCTCAGGGAGAGGGAACCCATTACTTCCTGAGGCAATCTACTCCAGTTTTGAATAGTACTAACTGTTCAAAGCTAGAGAGGTTTTTCTGATATCGAGCCTTACACGTCTCTTGTAGCTTCTAAAACACAGCTTCTGGTTCTACACAGTCTTCTGGAACCAAGCAGAAAAAGTCCAACTGCTCTTACACATGAATGACAGCCCTTCAAATACTTGAACGTAACTATTACCCTTTACGGTGACAACGCCATCCCTGAGTATGCTCTTCTCCAGGATAAACATCCCCAGGTCCTTCACCTAGCCTTACATGACAGGGAAGCAGGCCTTTGCCATCTACCATCTCCATGAATGCATTTCTTCCTCACGTCAGTTTTGTCTTTGCATCCCCAAACCCCTAGTAGGTCAACAAGCCTTAATTAACCGCTGTGTTTTAGGTACTATGCTAAGTCTGGAGGATACAAAAAAAAAACAAAAGAGGCAAAAACAGTCCTTGCTCTCAGTACTACAGTCTAATGATTAAATGAACTGGACAAGAAGTGAGTAACCTGGAAGCTGCTCCTAGTTTTGCCATTAACTGTACGATTTGGGGCAGATTACTTTTCTGACCTTCGTCTGCACATTCTGACAAATAGCAGGTTAAACAGGTAGACTTAAGTACAAATCTAGCCTCAGACACTAGATGTGTGACCCTGGGCAAATCACTTTACCTCTGCCTCAGTTTTCTCATCTGTTAAAATAGGGTAATAATAGTGCCTATCTCCCAGGTTTGTTGTGATGTGAGGATCATGTGAGATGATATCTGTAAAGTGCTAAGCAGAATACCTGACACATAGTAAGCATTATCTACATGTTAGAAGCACACACACATGTTTGTATATATATTTAAAATTCTATTACTGTAATATATATTAAGTGACTGTTATATGCAAAACACTATGCTAAAGGCTAGGACTACAGAGAGATAGGAACTGCTCCCTGAATTTAGGGAATTTGTAAACAACGCATCTCAAATTAAATTATAATCCCATATTGGCAGCAGGGAGACTGGGGTCTATACCTTTTCCCAATTGTAAGAAAAGATGTAAGCCCTGGGAACTTCAGAACTCCAAAAGGCTCTCCTTGTAGAGAGGGTCCAAGTCTACAGCTCTACAGATGCATGCATGGTGGGAGCTGATAGCAAGGAAAGGAGAAGCTACCTGGACAGGCAATAGGATCAATTACATTTATGAGCAGGGGACCCTCCTCTGCTTTGTTGATCTAAGTTGTTCAGAAGTGGAAAGAATTACTGGCTAGTAGGCTTCTATTGCCAGCAATAAAGAATGTAGTATAGTGAAAGATATAATGGAAAGACCCTTTTAAAATGAATATTTAAGCATTTGTATCCTTAGAACATTGCATGACACATAATAGGCACTTAAAGGATGGCCTTTTTACTTTCCACTACCCCTTCAGAGGGTATTGAGTAGTGACTGATTGCTGACTGATCCTCCTGGACAGAATTGGCTGTTTTCCTGAACATGTCTGGGACCTGGGGAGTTTATCAGTCCCTTACTTCCTCCACATTACCCTGCCATCATAACCCTCTGAGGTTCATGATCTTTTTAAACCCATTTTATTTACTCTCCATACTTTCATCACGAGTTGTATTTCCAGATAAAGACAAATTTATTTTTACTGCATTGTGAGCAAATTTGTTATAGAGGCAAAGATAAGAAAGGAAAATGAAGGGTGGAAAGAACACATGTGATTCTATGAGACCAATTGCCCTGAACACCAAAAGACAATGTTAACTTCTCTGATGACATAGACTTTGAAAGAAATCATTTATTATTTAATTAAAGTGTCACTTTTTACCTCCATTAGTATAACTAATCAACAAGTGATTTATAAACAGTCCCAGACTTACAAACACCATACTTCTACACAATCATTTCTATATGAACCTAATTAGTAGATGATGGAAATGATATGGATATAGTTTACCTAGATTTTAGGAAAGATTTAGATAAAGTATCTCATGCTACTCTTATGGAAAAGATGGAGAAATATGGATTAAACAATAATACAATCAGATACATAAAAAACTGGCCAGATGGCCAGACTTGGAGTTGTTGTTAATGGTTCAGTGTCAACATGACAGGTCTCCAGTGGCTTACCCTAAGGGATCTGTGCTGGGCCTTTTCTGTTTAATTTTTTTTTTTTTTTGCTTTTTGGAAGGGGAAGGCAGGGCAATTGGGGTTAAGTAACTTGCCCAAGGTCACATGGCTAGTAAGTGTTAAGTGTCTGAGGCTGGATTTGAATTCAGATCCTCCTGACTCCAGGGCCAGTGCTCTATTCACTGTGCCACCTAGCTGCCCCATCTGTTTAACATTTTTACCAATTATGTATATAAAGGCATAGTTAGTATGTTCATCAAATTTGCAGATGAAATAAATCTGGGAGTGATAGCTAATATAGTAGATGACGGAATCAGGATTCAAAAGGAGTTTGACAGGCTAAGGGCATTAGACTGAATTTAATATGAAATTTAATAGAGATAAATGTAAAGTCTTGCACTTGGGTACAAAGAATCAACTTCCTAAGTATAATAAGGTTGGGGAAGCATAGATAGATAGAAATTAGGTTTGGACCAAAAACAGACAAAACTCTTATAATAGTAATGAGATTTGAAGATCCTTTTGTATTGGTAAGCTAATGGTACTTAGCACCTAGTTTCAAATTAATTTTGTCAAGCTTCTGTTAAGAAACAGAAAGTATGAACCCCTGTTGCTAATGTAACAGAAAAGGGCTGAACAGGGAGGAACTAATACCATATATAAGGAAAAGCCCCAGCTGGAAGAGTCAGAACTTCTTGGGGCAAGCATCGTGGAGCCAGAGCAGCTACTGCTGGAGAGAGAGAGAGAAAATTTCTCTCAGCAGGCATCTGTAGATTGGGCTGCTACTGCTGGACTGAAGAAACTGAGAATTGAGAAGAACTGAAAAGAGAAATGAGAATTGAGAACTGAGACAGAATTTCTTGGAGCAAGCCATGTGAGGCTGGAGAAAGTGATTTTGATTTTGAGAACAGAGCTTATGGTGGGGGAGCTTCTTCTGAGAGCCAGCCAAACTCCTGCTGAGAGCTGCCAAAGACTTCCAAGGGCCATCTGGAGCTGCCAGAGGAAGCATGACTGTGGTGTTGGTGCTTTGTCTGTTTTGGGTCTATGTTGATTTCACAGGCAGAAAGTGAATTGAGATGGTAGTGCCGGCCATGTGTGTGAATATGTTGTAATTCTGCTAAGCTTGATGTGTGTAGATATTGCTGTGGCTTCCCAGGAACAGAAACTGTGAAAGAATTGAGGTGGACCAGACACTGTGAGCTTCAACATGGGGCAGGAACTACATGGAGAGCTGGACAAGGAACTGGGAACAGTCTGCTTTTGAACTCAAGTGGCAGTTGGTTAGATTTGGGCAGGAGCTGGACCATGGAAGAGGAACCATGAAAGCTCAGAGCCTGCCTTGAGTTAAGATGAAAAGACCTCTTCTTGGGTATTTAATGCTGACTGATGAAATTGTAACTTACTTGTGAGCTAGGGGTGGATGGCCTTTGTCCTTTCCACTACCCCTTAAAAGGGTATTGAGTAGTGACTAATGATATTGTAACTTAATTGCACCCCATGGGTGGAGGACTTTGGCTTTTGTACTTTGTAATTGAGTTAAGGACTTTGTGATTGACTAAACAAATGTACTTTGTTTAAAACTATGTGACCACATAGTTTAAAACTATGTGGCTGTTTTAGTGATAATTTGTAACATTGTGAATACTATACCTTGATTTTCTTTGAATGTTTTCTCTTAGTTTGTTACTGAATAAATAGAGAGTTTACTATACTGTGTAATCAGAACCTTGAAAGCTATTCACAGCAGCAGCAGTCTTCTGGAAAGCTGCTTGTACTTGGCTTTACAACCTTCAATAACAATGGTAACTCACATTTATCTACTGATTAAAGGTTTATAAATTAGCAATTTTGTGATGTAGTCATACCCCATTTTACAGAGAAAAAGGCAACTTTAAAAATGACTGTTTTTGCCTTTCTTTGTACACTCAGCATTTTGCACAGTGCCTAACACTTAAGCATTTAATAAGTGTTTATTCACTATTGACTGACTTTTTGAATATGGAAGAGTATGTTAAGATCATAAAAAATTCCAGAGCTATGTTTCTAATAACTTCCTGCTTATTCAGAAAAGCAGGGAGATTTATGTACAATGGAAGTGTTCACCACTGACAGGAAGTATATTCTCTGTACAATATTTAACCTTTAGAAGGTGAGGTCCTCCAGATGCTTCTTTTTGTAGATGTTATTGTCATGAATTCATGAACCTCCTGAAAGTTATTCAATGATCCTCCTTATTGAAATTCATGATTACTCAAAAGAAATTGACTTTTCATATAGTAAAAATGAAATAGGTGAAAAATACTTTTTGTATAAACAATGAAATGTAGTTGATTCAGTTCATTGAGCTGGAATATTAGTACATATACCTGGGGCAGACATTGGGTCCAGAAGTGGAGAGAAAGAAGAAAGTGAGCTGGATTGCATTCAAAAAACTGTGCAGTTCTTTTAAAGAGACCAAGCTGCAGTGCAAAGATTTGTGTCTTAATTAATTAATTTTTAAAGATCAATCTTTTAAACACAAATGTTCTTCAGCGATTCTATGTGGTTACAAATCTTGGAACACCATAATCTCCAAAAGATTTTATTTTCAAGATCTTCCCATCCTTCCTGAGCCCACTTCTTCTGTAAAATTTTAGGCCATGGGATATGCTGCCTTACTATGTAATAGCCTAAAGTCATGACATTATAATATTGTCATTTTCCATTCTTTGTTTAAAAATTAATGTTTTTATTAATATAAATGGTTGTTAGTAGTGAGCCTAACTCAAGTCAGCATTCTATTCATTTAGATTTAATTTAGGGATGAAATGAGTTACTCATATGACAGGTAACAAAAAGAGGTTTACTTAGCCATAATATAGAAAAATGTATGCACCTTTTCTTAGCCCTTTGGGCATAGTTCCAAATTGTTCTCCAGAATGGTTGGATCAGCTCAGAGCTCCACCAACAATGAATTAGTGTTCCAACTTTCCCACATCTTCTCTAGTATTTATTATTTTCCTGTTTTGTCATGTTAACCAATCTGATATATACAAAAATATTTGTAGCAGCTCTCTTTGTGGAAGCCAAGAAGTAGAAACTGAGGGGATACTCATCAATTGGGGAATTACTGAACAAGTTGTGGTATATGAATGTAATGGAATATTATTGTGTTAAAAGAAATGATGAACAGGTGGACTTCAGAAAAACCTGGAACAATTTATATGAAGTGATGTTGAATGAAGTGGGCAGAACCAGGAGAACATTGTACACAGTAACAGCCACAGTTTGCAATGACTGATTTTGAAAGACTTAGCCCTTCTCAGTAATGCAAGCACCTAAAACAATTCCAAAGGACTCATGATGGAAAATGCTGTCCACATCCAGAGAAAAACTATGGAGTCTGAATGCAGAGTGAACCAGACTATTTTGTTTTGTTTTGTTTTCTCTTTTCTCATGCTTTCTCCCATTCATTATAATTCTTCTATACAACATGGTTAATGTGAAAATATGTTTAATAGGAATATATATGTGGAACCTATATCAGATTGCAGGCCATCTTGGGACAGGAGGAAATGAGAGGGAAAAAAGTAAAACTTATGGAAGTAAATGTTAAAAATTAAAAATAAAAAACAATACACCCCAGCACCCATGTGTTCATCTATCTTACCCTTAGAACTTCCTTTCTGTTTGCTTATAAAAAAAGAAAAAAACTACTTATTCCACTAAAGCACTGAATGATTAATACTTTAATCTGTGAAATCCATTCATAATTTATCATTTGTTATTTAAAGAGACTTGAATAAACTAGTCTGCTGAAAAAGAATCAGGGGAATTATACAGAAATATCATTGAGAAAATCTATGATCAGAGAAGAAGGTAGGACTGATTCTGTAATAAGAAATAGAAAGGTTAAATGTTTTATCAGTGCCTATGGAATGTAAAAACAACAAAACTTAACAACTTGCTGGTGAGGAACACACTTAAAATAAAGCCCTTGGAATATTGATCACTTCTGCTTTTTATCATCTTTACTAATTTGCTGGGATGTGAAGTGAGTTAAAACACACAGTTAAAATAAGATGATGAATAAATCCAATTGATTGACAACTATATGAAACTACCTTCTAATTCATTAATAAGAAAAAAGAAAATTTAAACAGTTCTAAGGCTTCACCTCACAATCCAGCAAACTAAGATGACCAAACCAACAACAACAGAAAAAAGTCAATATTGGAGGGGCTATTAGAAAAATAGGCTCATTTGGGTAGGGCCTGTGGGTAGAGCTATGAATTGGTCTAACCATTCTGGGAGAGAAAGATAATGAGTTCAGTTTTAGACATGCTGACTTTAAGATTTCTATGGGACACCCAGTTTGAGATGTCCAATAGGCAGATGAAGATAAGAGAATGGAAACTGGGAGAGAAGTTCCGGGTGGACAAGTAGATCTAATAGGAATCTGCAAAGAGATGTCAGTTTATACCATGGGAGCTGATGAGATCACCACATGAAATAGCATGGATGAAGAAGAGAAGATAATGCCTTGAGGGACACCCATGCTTAGCAGGTATGACCTGGATAAAGATTCAGCAAAGTATGCAAGGGGCAGCTAGGTGGAGTGGATAGAGGGCTGGGCCTGGAGTCAGGAAGACCTGAATTCAAATCAGGCCTCAGATATTATTGCTGTGAGATCATGGACAAGTCTGTTAACCCTGTTTTTCTCAGTTTCCTCTTTTGTAAAATGAGTTTGAGAAGGAAATGACAAACCACTTCAATATCTTTACCAAGAAAACCTCCAAAAGGGGTTATGAAGAGTTGGACACAATGGAAAACAACAACAAAGTAAACAAAAGGAATGGTTAGATAGGTGGGTGTAGAACCAGTAAAGAACAGAATCATAAAAACCTGGAGAGAAGAGACTATCAGAAGATGGCTGCAGAGAGGTCAAGAAGAAATTAGATCAATTAACAAGTATTTCTTGAGTACCTTCTTTGTGCCCAGCAATGGGAACCCAGGAGAAGTAGAATGTGAATATGTTATACATGTAGTCAAAGCATGTGAATAGAAGTGTCTTGCCCTGTTAGGCTACATTAAGAGGGGCAAAGAGTCTGGAATGAAGGGAATGAGAGTTCTTCTGTACTGTCCTTCTGGTGGGACTACATCTGGTTTAAGAAGGATGAGAATTAAGAAAAGGTCATTAGACTTGGCAATCAGGAGATTATCATTAACTTTGGAGAGACTAATTTCACTTGAATGAGGAGATCAGAAGTCAGACTGCAAAGAGTTAATAAGATAGTGAGAGAAAAGGGAATGGAGACATCTATTTAGATGGACTTTTCAAGGAGTTTAGCCACAAAAAGACGTCTGGTCATACAGCCAATATGTGTCAGAGGCTAGACTCAAATCCATGTCTTAGTAAGTACAAGGCCAGGTATCTATCCACTACACCGCACTATATCCTTCTTGGGGATCTAAAACCTGCTACTCTGCAACTTCAATCCACTAGTCCTAATTCTGCCCATAGGGACCAAACAGAACAAACTTAATCCTGCTTCCACAAGACAGCCCTCCAGATATCTGAAGAACAGCTTTCACATTCTCTCTTAATTCTTCTCTTCTCCAGGAATCCTTCAACTGATTTTCACATAGCTTTATCCTGAAGCCCTTCATCATTTTAGTCACTCTCTGAACTTTCTCCAACTTATGAATGTTCATAAAATGTGGCACCCAGAACTCAACATGACATTCCAGATATGGTTTCACCAGAGGGACTATACAGAAGAACTCTCATCCTAGACACTTTGTCCCTCTCAATGTAGCCCAACAGGGCAAGACACCTTTATTCATATGCTTTGACTATGTCCCCAACATATTCATATTCTGCTCTTCTTGGGTTCCCCACAACAACCTAACACATTGCTGGGCACAAAGAAGGTACTCAAGAAATACTTGATGATCAATTTAATTCATAATATTGGAAACTTAAGAGACTTGGGTCCTATTGCTGGCTTATTCTACAGATTGCCAATACTTGAAAAAGTTACAAGTTCTCTTGTCTTCCATTAACTCATTTATAAACTAGATATAATACAGGAAGGAAGGAAAAGAGGGAGGGAAGGAAGAGGAAGAAGAGAGAGAGAAAGGAAGAAAGGAAGAAGGAAGGAAGGAAGGAAGGAAGGAAGGAAGGAAAGGAGAAACGGAGGGAGGGAGGGAGGAAGGAAGGAAGGGAGGAAGGGAGGGAGGGAGGAAGGAAGGAAGGGAAGATTTGTTAAGTGTCTACTATGTGCCAGGCACTGTGCTAAGCAACTGCCTTATCTACTTACAGCTAGATAATTATTTGGTGAATGAAGATTTCTGAGGGCTATCTTAAGAGACAGTCACTGAGCATTCATTGTGTACATGGCACCATAGGTATGATGACTGAATACAGATGTGATTGTAAAGGGGTCTGGAAACCATGCCACATAAGAACATAATTTTCTAGTTCAAGGAACTGGTGATCACCAGTTCAAGAGAGTAGATTAAAGTCAAAGAGGGACATGAAAGTGGGTTTTCAAGTATTTAAGAAGATATCACATGGAATTTATTAATCCTACTATGTGCTAGGCACCAAGGAAACAGAATGAAAGAATGCTTCTGTTGCTCCAGACAGCAAAACTAGGACCAATATATGGAAGTTAGACGACAGCAAGATTTCAACTCCACTCAGTGTAGGGTTGATGGAATATAAGATCTTCCCTGTCCATTGACATGTGTTCCCTTTTTCCCTTGGAACAGGGGCTGTGTTCCTGGGTCTAAAGGTATACAGGTATTTCTTTTTTTTTTTTTGGTGGTGGTGGAGTTACTGAATACTTTTATTCTGCACACAGAAGCCACTAAGGATCTGGCCTGTGGGCTCCTAGGGGCTTCATCACAAGTATATGGCTTCACACATCAACACTAGGGTTGGGGGTGAGAATAGGTCATTCTATCCCAGTCACAGGATGACAAGGGTCTGCCAACAGAGAGCCAGATGATCAGGAAATCTCTGGTGCAAGACAGTTCTAATGAAGCAGTTATAACATCACAGAAAGGTGGAGGGGAGAGGAAAGTTAAGCAGCAGAGGCCCCTGCCCCCAAAACAAAACTGGTCTACTACTTGGTGCTGCCCATTCTTAGGACAGGAGCCACCTTCTACAGAGGTGACTGGTACCAGGGAGCTCTTAGGCCTCCTGGCCATAGAGCTTACTTGGCCTGAGGGTTTCTGAAGTTCCTTCCAGCAAATTTAGCTTTGCTGCCCAGCTCTTCCTCAATTCTGAGAAGCTGGTTATACTTGGCCAGACGCTCAGATCAGCAGGGGGCACCAGTCTTGATCTGCTCAGTGCAGAGACCCACCACCAGGTCTGCAATGAAGGTATCTTCAGTCTCCCCAGAACAATGGGAAACCATTACTCCCTACCCATTGGACTGGGCCAGCTTGCACGCCTGGAGAGATTCAGTCATAGAGACAATCTGGTTCACTTTGAGTAGGAGGCAATTTCAGCCTTTCTTGTTCACAGCCTTTTCAATGCACTTGGGATTGGTCACTGTGAGGTCATCCCCTACCACCTAGATGTCTGTAGTAGCATTGAAATTCTTCTAAACTTCCCAATCATCCTGGTCAAAGGGATCTTCAATAGACACTACAGGATAGCCCTTGATGAAGCTCTTGTAGAGGTCCCCAAGGTCAGGAGGGGAGATGTATCTGATGGAATCATCAGGAGACTTGAAGTCCAAGTCATATTTCCCAGATTGGAAGAATTCTGAGGCAGCAACATCCGTGCCAATTACAACCTTATCAGTATAGCCAGCCTTACTAATAGCATTCTTTAGCAGGTCCAGAGCTTCTTTATTCTCCAGGATGTTAGGAGCAAAGCCACCCTCATCCCCCACATTGGTGGCACCTGTCCATATTTCTGCTTAATCACACTCTTCAGGTTGTGGTAGGTCTCAGCTCCAATGCTCATGGCCTCCTTAAAGTTTGCTGCTCCAACAGGAAGGATCATGAACTCCTGCATAGCCAGCTTGTTACCAACATGGGAGGCACCCTTGATCACATTGAAGGCTAGAACTGGCAGGATGACTTCATCATTGCCTCCAAGGTCAGCAATATGGCCATACAGGGAGACACCTTTCTCAGCAGCTCTGGCCTTACAAACAGCCAGAGACACTCCTAATATGGCATTTGCACCAAATTCAGATTTATTCTCAGTGTTGTCCATCTCTATCATTAATTTGTCAATCTTCTCCTTCTCCACAACATTCAGTTTCTTGTAATCAGGGTCGGGGCAATAGTTTTATTGATGTGCTCAACTACTTTTGAGACACCTTTCCCCATGTAGCAGGTCTTATCATAGTCTCAGAGCTCCAAAGCTTCATGGACACCAGTAGAAGCATCGCTGGGCACAGCAGCTCAGAACTGACTTTTTTCAGTGTAGAGATCAACATAAACAGTGGGGTTTCCATGAGAGTCAAAGATCTCTCTTGCCCAGATCTTGTAAATTGACATATTGAGTTTCTGGTTGGGGGTTCCTCCACTGGGCTCAGAGAACAGAGGTCAAGGTATATACCTACACCAAAAGGGAGCATTAAAATGGTACACAGGTATTCCAATCATGGATGTCTTGTTGCTTTGATCTCCAGCCCAATTCACAGCTGTGACACATCCTGAGTCACACAGAACCTCAGGGAGATTTATATTGCCTTGGGGAGTGGGGGAACTTGTTTAGGAAGAAGCTTACTTATGGGAGGCTTGCTTGCAGGAAGGCTTTCACACCTTTTGGCCCTGAGCCAATTAAGGTATTGAGTCACATGGGTTGTGATGCCTTCTGGCTCTAAGCCTATTAGTTGAAAACTATATATACTGGGAGATTGGTATTTTACTTTGGGGTTCACTCATGGGAAGAATGTTTCTTTGTGATCTGGCCAGACAAGACTCTAGGTAGCAGTTGTTAAGGGCTCCCCCTAACTTTGTGAACCCAGATATTGGTGCTCCCTGGTCTGGTGATTAGGTATCTATTACTCTGTTTAGACAGTTGGAGTCTGTTGGATTCTTTCTTGGATACTCACTTCTTTATTAAAGTAAGATCTTTAACTCCTTTGAAACCGTCTTTCCTTTAGAAAAGCAGATCAAAGAACCTGTGCTAGTAACCCACCCTGTGTGTTAGCGTGGTTGCTACTACACCCAGTGAAGAACTTTTTGATAACAGAGCTGGCCAAGACAATGGAACAGAAAAGCCCACAAATTTGTGAACTCCTTGAAAATTGTCAACACCATGTATTTGGGCTGTTATAGAGGAGATTCCAGAATGGGAGGGATGTTGGATTAGATGATCTGTTAGGTCCTTTCCAATTCTAAAGCTATATGATTATTCAAATCCCATTACTCACCTTCATCGAATTCATAATTTAAGATGAACACACTGACACAGAAAAACAAAACAGAGAAGAATAGACTCAAGCAACAAAGCAAACACCAGCTCCCAGACTCTCTAGAACAGGCATGCACAGCCTGTGGCCCTGGGCCACTTGCAATAAGCCAAAGAATTTCCTCTACATACATAACAAAGGATATTGTCCTCATTTTTCCTAGGTCATCCGAAGTCCTTTGGCCTACCACAAGTGGCCCAAGGGCCACAGGTTGTACAGACCTGCTCTAGAATGATGATCCATATTTCCATTTTTAAAAATTTCATGATGTCTCTCAACTTCCACAAAGCCTATATGGAAAACTTTTCATACTCCATCCATAGTTTTTCCTTTCTTGACATTAGTGATACTTCTCTTTCCTGGCTCATCTCCTATCTGACTTCTCCTTCTCAGTCTCCTTTTCTGGATTGTCATTAATCTCCTATCTGCTCATCATGGATGTCCCCCAACCCCACCCCAAATTCTGTCGTAGGATCTCTTTTCTTCTCAAATTCTATCCTGGATCTCTCCTCTCCCCTCCCCTCCTCTCCTTTTCCCTTCCTTCCCCTCTGTCTCTCCTCTCCTCTCCTCCCCTCTCCTCTTCTTTTCCCTTCCTTCCCCTCTGTCTCTTCTCTCCTCTCTCTCTCTCCTCCTCTCTCCTCCTCTCTTCTCCTCTTCTTTCCTTTCTTCTCCTCTCCTTTCTTCTCCCCTTCCTTCTTTTCCTTTCCTCCCTTCTCTTCCCCTCCCCTCCTCTCTCCTCTATCTCTCTTGTCTTCTACCTTTGCCTAATTAGCCCTGCTTCAAGTCTCTTCCTACTCCAATCTTTCCTCCATACAGCTGGCAAAGTGTTTTTACTTAAGTACAAGTCTGACCATGATGTTTCTCTACTCAGTAAGTCCCAGTAACTCCCTGTTGCCTCTGGAGTAAAATATAAATGCCTATCTTTAGAGAACTACGCCCAGCCTATCTTTCCAGCTTCATTATACATTACTATATATATATATATATATATATATATATATAGAGAGAGAGAGAGAGAGAGAGAGAGAGAGTATATTATACTCTCTAGTCCAGCCAAACTGATCTTGCCTCTGTTCCTCATCTCCCATCTCCATGGCTGGAATTAACCCCCTCTTCACCTCTGTTTCATAAAATCTCTTTTCCTTCGAAGCACCTCAGGCACCACCCTAGCTGATCTTCCTAGTTTTCCAGTGCCCTTCTTCCTAAATTATGTCGTATTTATCTTGCACTCATTCTATAAATTCTTACATATGTGCTTGTTTCCTCTGACAGAATGGGGGAAGAGTTCCTCTAAGAATAGCCATCATTTAATTTATTTATATTTTTGTCCCTAGCACCTGGCACATGCTGGTACATAGGCTGATTAGTAAAGATTTGTTGGCTGATCATGTCCCCTGGGTTCAATTATCACCTCTATGCAAATAATATTATTAGATAGTATTTAGATGTTGCTATAAGGTTTGCAAAGCACTTTACATATGTTATCTCATTTGCTTCTCACAACCTATTACCTACTACTATTATCCCCATTTTATACACAAGGTGACTGAGTTTGAGAGAGGTCAAGTCAGGGTCACACACATACTAAGCATCTAAGGCAAGATTTGAATTCAGGTTTTCTGAGCATTAATCTTGTACCTTGAACTGCCTACTACACATCTCCAGCTGCACTGGATGTTGGGTAGGCATCTTAAACGTAACAATTCCAAAACAAAACCCATTTCTCTTCTCTATCAAAAAAAAAGAAAAAGAAAAGAAGCTTTAAAACAATAACAAAAAATAGCCCTTCTGCTAGGCTTCCCTGTGCCTTACTGAGGGTTTTACCGTCGTTCCAGTCACCCAAGATAACAACCTTAGAGTCACCCTTGATTTTTTTGTCCTCCCTCACCCTTGTCTTGGCAATTCTGCATCTCTCTTGCACACTCCCCTCTCTCCAGTCACACAGCTACCACCTGCTTCAGATTTACTTCACCAAATCTACCATGGCTACAAATAGCGTACCAGTTGTTCTCCATGCTTCAAACCTTTCCTAGACACACAGCTGCCAAAATGGTATTTGTAAAGCACAGGTATAACCACAACGCTCAAACTGTCTCCAGGGAATAACTATCACCCTTAGGATAAAATGGGAACTCCTTAGCTTGGCATTTCAAACCTTTCAGTCTGGCTCCAATCAGACTTTCCAGGCTTCCTTCGTACTACTCTCCTTCATGAACTCCACTTTCCAGCTAAACTGGTCTATGTGCTATTTTCCCAACCCAGCATTCCCTTTCCAGCCTTTGCAGTCCATCCTTCATACCTGCAATATACTTTTTTTTTCACCAGTTCCTATGGGAAACCTCTCCAGATCCTTCAAGCTGTTAGTGTCCTCTCATTCCTCAGATTAAGATGTATTGACCTCCTGTCAAGATGGAGGCATAGAAGCAGGAAAACTCCATGAGCTCCCCCCATAACCACCTCAAATACCTATAAAATATGACTCTAAACAAATTTTAGAGCCCAGAACCCACAAAGTGACAGAGAAACAAATCTCCCGCTGAAGGCAGTCTGGCAAGTGGACAGAAAGGGTTCATTGCAATGGGCTGGGAGCAGAGCAAAGCTGAGCATGAACCCATGATATTAGCTGCAGGGTAGCTAGGACCAGCCCCAGCTGGAGCATTTGGGACAGTGGATCACCAGCAGCTGTGGTGGTTTCCAGAATTATCAACCCATACATGCCAAGGACAAAGTGAAAGATCAGTGGAACTTGACTGAATTTGGGGGGAACGGAGGAGTGGGTCTGGCTCTCTGCCCCCCCAAGAGCCAGAAGTGGTGGAAGTGGTGGCCCTGCAACTGCCTCCATGTGGCTACTTCAGAGCTCCCCTCTTTGGAGATTGCAGGGGGGCCAAGCAACCATTCAGAGGCTAAGTGCTCTTGCCTTAACCTGCCCGCATTGGGATCATGGTCTTGGGTGGTGGTCCTGAGGTGTGTGACCAGTGAGCCAAAGCTGGTGGGGGCTGTAGAGACAGCAACCTACTAATAGCTCTGGCAGCTGCAAAAACCCAATCAATTTGGGACAAAGCTCTCCCCTCTGGAAGCAGAGTTCTACTGTAGCAAAGAGCTAAAAAGTCAAGTAATTGACTGGCAACATGAGCAGGCAAAGGAAGCAAAGCAAGCACAGCAATCCAACTTTAGATTCCTTTATGGGGGACAAAAAGGGTCAAAGCATGAAACAGCAGGAAGACAACACAGTGAGAACTCCTGCATTAAAAGCTTCCTAGAAAAATATGAACTGGTTACAGGCCATGGAGGAGCTCAAAAAGGATTTTGAAAATCAAGTAAGAGAAGTAGAAGAAAAATTGGGAAGAGAAATGAGAATGATTCAAGAAAATCAGGAAAAGAGAGTCAACAACCTGACTGAAAAAAATAACACCTTAAAAAATGGATTGACTCAAATGGCAAAAGAG
>CM053582.1:378790829-378882837 GCA_028627135.1 Pseudochirops cupreus | reverse complement strand
ATACATAGACAGGGCACAAGATCAATTGAATAGGAAGGGATGATATTTTAAAAGGTGAAATTGAGAAGTGGGAAAGGAATATGATGAGAGGAGGCAAGGAGAGACAGAATGGGGTTAATTATCTCATATGGAAGAGGCAAGGGATAACTGTTACAATGGAGGGGAAGAACAGGAAGGCAAAAGGGAAAGGGTCAACCTTACTCTCATTGAATTTGGGTTAGGGAGGGAATGACATACACTCTAAATTGGGTATCTTGCCCTACAGGAGAGTAGGGGGAAGGGGATGAGAAGGGGGATGATGGAAGGGAGGGCAGGGGAGGGGGGAGGGTTGTTAGAAGAACACACATTTGTAAAGGGACAGAGACAAAGTAGAGAATAGAACAAGTGGGTGGCAGGATAGGATGGAGGGAAACATAGTCAGTCTTTCATAATATGTCCATTGTGGAGATGTTTTTGCATAGCTACACATATATGGCCTGTATTGAATTGCTTGTCTTTCCAGTGGGGGTGAGTGATGAGGGAGGAAGGGAAAGAATCTAGAATTTAAATTAAAATGAAAATTTAAAATCAAATGCTTAAAAAAACATTTATTATGATTATGATTATAATTATGATTATTATTTACATGCAACTGGGAAATAAGATATACAAGCACTGGGGTAGGGAGATCCATCTTGCCCTACCAGAAAGTCAGAGGGGTGATGGGGGAAGATATAGGAGAGAGCAGATTGGGGAGGGGGTATACAGTGGGATCACTGTTTTGGAGTGGTGGGTAGGGGAAAGACGGGGAGAAAATTTGTAACTCAAAATCTTGTGGAAATGAATAATGTAAACTAAAAAGAAACAAAAGTTAATTTTTAAAAAATTAAGCTATATTTACTTGTGATAATACTGTGAACTGGCTCTTTACCTGAATCTCTACAGACAAAAAGTAGTCACCTTATTAATTAACCAGCAAGGGAATGTAGTATAAAAGTTGACCACGGGGTGGCAATACGCTCAAGCTACCAACCAAAGTGATTTCATCAAAACCTGTCCAATGCACCAGCGTGGACTTTCTGCAAAGGCATTTACCAGAGTTTGCTCAAGCCTATAAACTCTTGGACCACTTATCCCTTTTCATCACTCAGATTTCCCAGTGCTTAGGTTGGGGAAAGTGCACTGTTCCCAATTCAATATTGATTTAGAGGTATGAAAAGAAAATGGAATATAGTTGTGAGATGTCAAAATCAGGGAAATTTCAATATGGCTCTAGTCCCCATCATTATTTATCTGGAAAATTTCTTTCTCTGTTAACCCAATTTCATTCATGAAATTCATATTTCATAAGACTTTTCAGTGGCAATGTTTTGTTTAAGTGAAGTAAAAACTTTTTAAAAATTAGTTTTTAAGTCCACTCATTTTCCTAAAACCTTATTATAGTTGGTAGATTGTGAGAGAGATCTAGGGAAAGGATTGCTTGGTTGGAAGCCCCTAGGATCAGTTCTTTGAACAATTGTTGAAAATAGGGATTTTGAACTATCCCCTAGCAGTTTCTGGGCTTTGCTGGTCCAGTTGTGCTCCATCTCAGCCTTGGCTCACCCACTGCTCTATCTCGCCATCAGAACACCTTGGTCCTATGTCCTCCCCAGAATCTTCACCTCAGTCACCATAGCTCTGGAGAGCTGTTAAAGATCTATCTTTGCCAAGCTTAAATTAAGTAAAAACAACAGCAACTTCAATATCAATTGGCCAGGGGTAGCTATCCCATCTTGTCCTTTCTGTTCCCACTCTCAGTAACACAGTAAGATGGAACGTTGGATCACCAATGCTTTTCAATGGAGGAAACCCTACCTCCCACCCCAGAAAGTGAGAGGGAAAGGTCAAATTGTGTAACTGCATACAAAATCTCACCCCACCTCCCAGGCTCTCGTATGACTTCATCCCTGTCCTGAGCATGCAGAGTCCTACTTCCAATGCCCTTCTGATTTGGTTTTCCCTGTTGCAGATCCCTCTGAATCCCACAAGGATGAAGCATGTTTTGGGGTCCACTTAATACTTTACTGTGTACACATTATAAACCCCCAGTAGAATGTAGGACAGGGATGAGGGCAGGGACTACTTTTAGACTTTGTATCATCAGTTTCTAGACTAATGCTTTTGCATATAACATGCACCTAATAAATGTTTGTTTAATTGAATTCAGTATTTCATAAAAATCGAACAGAACTCAAATTAATTTTGCTTTCATAAATAACCAGAGACATTCTGGGAATGTTATAAAACCAGGGTTAGGCATCACTACTAAGGGCAGATACCACCTAATGCTAATACATTTGAAATTTGTGCTCAGAAAGTCCTATCTTATGTAATAATGGTACTGTAGTATTAGGGGAAAGAAGATTTACACTATGATGTTATTTATGTATAATAAAAAAGGGTTCATTCATGTTGGGTAGAGATTTTTTTAAAATAGCTTTTCCTTTCTCATTTATCTTTGTATATTTCAGAGACAAACAGAAACTGAGAGGCAGAAGATAATATCTGAATTTGAAAAACTCCAACAGTTTCTAGTGCAGAAAGAACAAGACTTCCTGGCCCAGCTAAAGGAGATAGACAAGGCTATTTTAAAGACGCAGGATGAGAATATTAATAGGCTCTTGGAAGAGAGGACTCTTCTCAGCAACCTTTTAAAAGAAATGGAAAAGAACCATCAAAAGCCTGAAAATGAATTCTTAGAGGTTAGCTGTTAGAATAGTGAATCAGGGAGGATGGCTAGGGATAAAAGGGGTTGTATTCTAAACCATCAGCCAATGCCGGGCAACTCCAAGACATGTCACTTAATCTCTCTGTAGAGAAGACATATGAAGAAACCCTAGCAAAGCACTTCCATTTCCAAAAGTGGGAATAAACAACAGTCCAAGCAGAAAGGGCAATTCAGTGATTCAGTCTGAAGTAGAAAAAGTTACTTAACATAACTTATTAGCTTTGACAAAGCACTCACAAGATCATTTCACCTTCGGGAAACCGATAGTCCAGTACAAAGGGGCACAAAGTTGGGAGTTAGATTTGAAATTTCAGGATAATCCTGCCTATCACTCATTAGTTTACTTTGAATTTCTCCTTTCTGGGTTTTATTAACTTGATGGTACCAATAATACCAATTTCTGACTAGCTCACAGAGATGATATAAAGACAGACAAGAAATGGGTCTGAAATGTACCTGAACGGCTAGTAATGAGTTTAGAGAACATAATAAATTTTTTTCCCAGCTAATAACCTTTTACTTATACCATATTCATAACAGAATCATTTCCCAATGTGCCCCCCCACACACACACACTGAATACCTGCTTGTAACAGTGGGAAAATTAAGCAAAACCCAACTAACAAAGCAACTGTATCTGCCACTCTATGCATCATTCCACCACCATTATCACAGTTAAATATCTTAATAGAACATTAAAGGGAAGAATCAACTAGCAACATGGCTTTGTTAGATGGCTAAGCTTATCCTGTTTACTAGGTAATCGTGACAAATGATGAATTTAAGCGTATGTGTGAAATAGGCCAGGAAAGCAGTAACAAAGGCATCTCTGTATTCCCAGAAAAGGCACCTATGATGAGAAGTTTGTTTTTAAATTGTAAAACAAATGTGCTAGATAAATGCTAATCAAATACGCTATGGTATATTTTGAAAAGTGAAGAAATTCAGGGCATGCATATCAGAATCTGAGTCATCTTTGTTTTCCTTACAGGATGTCAGGACCATCTTGCACAGGTATGTAGATGGGTAGACAGGACCCTCAAGGGCTGTTACCAACTTTGTTCCCTGAAAAAGGCTTGGGAACCCATCTGATGATGCAAGATTAGTAGTAGTCACATTATGTATGGGACACATGTGGATTCTAAATTAGTAAAACAATGAACAAAGAAACCCACTTGCCTTGCCCTGTAGCTGGTTGTTCATTTGCCCTGAACCTAGAGAAGCTGGAGGGAAAGATGAAGAAAAATAGTAGAAGAACACCGTAATCAGAGGACCTGGGTTTGAGTCCTACCCTGCTACTAAACTTCCCTGTGAAACCTTGTTCAAGTTAACTTTTTCTGGGCCTTGGTTTCCTCCCTTGTAAAATAAGAAGTCTGGACTAGATAACCCCCAAGTTGCCTTTTTGGATTTAAATTTATGATCCCATTAAAAGCATTTTAATGTTTGTCATTAGAGGAGGGAGTAAGTAAGATGTTAGTACGCTAGTCTTTTTTAGTTTGATTATTGCCTCCAACCCAAAGCATTACTGCCTGGCTACTGATATGGGAAGAATAAAAGAATTTCAGCTAAGTTCCTTGTGGACTGGTAGCTTCTTGGCACTGAATTCTGACAGGTAGTCTCCCTGAGAAATTTCAGAACCTCCATGAGGGAGAAGAACAGTAAAGAAGTTAGTAGGAGAAAGTGTTAAGTTAGCTTTCCTGTTCCTGGATCTGGCAAATGTCACTTCTAGTGAAAAAGGCATTGCTCTGCTTGACCCTTTCAATTCAATCAACCAATCTACAAGTTTTTATTAAGCACCTACTCTGTGCTAGGTGCTGGGGAAACAAAAGCAACAACACATGTCACTTTCACATGAAAAATACAAAACCTTCACTCGATTTTCAAAATTCCATGTCTGTCCTTAGGCATGATAATACTAAGCCCCCCATACCAATTCCCAAGTTCCCTGACCTGGACAAGAAAATCAAGATTTTCTCCCAGAAACATCTGTATCTCAGTCGGTGCTTACAACAGTTCAAAGGTAATGGACTAGAATTGTTTTTATATGAAATGTTTATTATTGATCCATGAACATTTAGACCAGCAGTTCTCATAATGTGGCCCATGGACCCCTAGAAATCCATGAGGCCATTTCGGGTGGTCCAAAAGGTTAACACTATTTTCACAATAATGCTAGACATTATTTGCTTATTAAAATATTCCTCCCTTCCCTAACTAAATGTTGATGCCAGATTTTCTTTATATACTTCAATCAGAATAGTATATCACGACAGAATGAATGCAGAAGCATATTTGGAAATCTACTTGTCTTCTAGTAAGCCATATATTAAAGAGACTTGCAAATATATATAAACCAATGCCACTCCTCTCACTAATTCTTTTTGTTTTGGAAAATATAGCATTTTCCCTATAAATATTACATTTATGTTAATATGAAAAGGATTTATTATTTTAATGAATTAATAAAAATTTTAAATTTATCCTTTTGAATTTCTAATATGGTAAATACATGTGTATCATGTATCACATATACATATACACACATAAATATATCCTACATAAATAAAAGTTCTTTGGGGTCCTTAGCAATTTTTAAGCGTGTAAAGAAGCCTTGAGACCAAAAAGTTTGGCAACTTAGATGATGATGAAATCTCTGTTGTGATGCATAACTGGTTTTTTTTAGCAACAATTTACATATGGATAGCACCTGTCTCCTTAGTGCCCCAAAACATTTGAACTTTTTTTCCTCCTAGAAAATCTACCATCTGCCCTGATGGAAATAAGAGGTAAATTGCTCAAAATAACAAGTCTGGTAAGGCTATTCATATGGATATCACCTATCATTTTTTTCAATTATTAAGTATTTTCCCCTCCCGTTTCCTCCAGGTACATACTGAAAAAAAGAATAATAAAACAGAACCCTTGTAACAAATTGCACAGGAGAGCAAAACAAATTCCCATATTGGCCATGTATAAATATGCATCTCATTTTGCATGTTTAAGTCTATCTTCTCCCTCTCAGGCCTGAGGTAGGAAGCATCCTTCTACATTAGTCCTCTGGAGTTATGGTTGGCCACTATAATCTGCTATTTTTTTTTTTTTTAGAAAAGGAAAGAAGGCATACTTCTTCCTAGATTTGAGGAGTGGAGACGAGGGAGCAGAAGCAATGACAGCAATCAGTCTATCTTATTTATTCAAAGAAAATAGGTCTGGGTCCCAGAACCCAGTTTACTTCTGTGCAGATTCTATATTTGTTTAGCAGGGCCTGCTTTCAAACTCATTTGTAGTTTTCATGAAACATGGGAGGGCAATACAAACCAGCGTTGTTCACAATAGAGGAAGGACAATCTGAAGGTAATGAAATCTGAAACCAAGGAAAGTGAGCAGTTAAACAGGTAATAAGGCTGCAAAATTGACTGGAAAAAATGGATTCTTCTGTTTATACCACAGACAGCTCCACTTTTCCCAGATGAAGCTCAGCTTTCTTTATTTCAGAGAAGCCTCAGGACCCTGAGAATGGTGCTACTGCCATGTGAGTAGTAGCCGTTCATGGCTAATAGAATCTGAACCACATTCCAGTGATCCTCAGGTCTTTCCTGCTGCAGAAAAAGGTGCTGAGAAAGTAGTCTTACTTCTGATGTAGTTCAGTAGAAATATCTTTGGATTTGGAATGAAAGGAGAAAATGAGGTAGAGGAAGGAAAATCAGAGTTGTCATCTAGCCAAAGTCCTTTCCCAATCCCTCCTCTCAGACTCATTCATACCCATGTATGATGGATATAACTACAGATCTCGACTGTGATTATTCCCTCCAAAAACAAGCTGTTTTTTTTCTCCCCAGGTTCTATGACTTTGGACCCAGAAACTGCCAATGCTTTTCTTATGGTGACAGAGGATCACCAGCATGTGAAAAACATAGGGACCAAACAGGATGTGTCCAGAAACCCAAAGCGATTTTCTTATTTTTCCTGTGTGCTGGGATCTCAAGGTTTCCACTCAGGCAAGCACCGCTGGGATACAGAGGTTACTCATGGAGGTTACTGGGGACTGGGAGTTGTCAAAGAATCAGTGAATAGGAAACAGTGGTTTAAGCTAAGATCTGAAGAAGGAATCTGGGCTATTGGGCTGTACCAAAGTCAGTACCAGGCTCTTACCTCACCCTGCACTAGTATTGTGTTGAAAGAGAAACCCAAGAAGATCAGAGTTGTCTTGGATTATGAAGAGGGCTTGTTATCATTCTACAACACTGAGACTATGAGTCACATCTTCACTTTTTCTGCTATTTTCACTGAGAAACTCTTCCCCTTTTTCTGGCTGCCTTCAAAAGGGTCTTATGTAACACTCTGTCCCAATAGGGAGTCATGCTTCCCCTGAACATCTCTTCCTCTCTGAGAAACTTACAACACTGACAAATACCTAGGAGCTACTGCCATTGCCATCTTCATGATCGCATGATGGAATCCAGATTTCTATTCCTTGTTGGGGGTTTAAGTGTTGTGTAAATGAAACTCACCAACCATGAACACTTAGAGCCTTTTCCTGTTTTAATGTGTTCGTAGCCAAGTAATATTTTCTGAGCTCTTTGTTCTTTTCTTCCACTTTTACTTTCATCCATCCAACCTCATTCATAATTCATTCTTCTCTCATCAAACAAAACCCACTTCCTCCAAAGTCCCCTGATGTGAGAAACTTCCTCCAAACTAGTGAAAATCATTGAATCTATGGCACAGCTTTTACTAATCATCCAAATGAGAACAGAGAAGTGTCACTCATAGGGCCCACATAATCCCCAGTGTGTCAGAAAACGAGATTAAACTGAAATTGGGAAATACTTAAATGTAGTTGGGAAATAAAATACAATGAAATATAGATAATAGTACATTTCAAAGCTAAGTCAATACATGACCTGCAGGAATCCTTATTTAAAGAGTAGTGGCACCCATTTCTATTTGTTTGACTTTATTGTTCTAGAATACCTCATTTTTTAAAAAAAAGGTGACCATGTTCTGTACCAGTTCCAGAACATTGCTGAATGAATGAATAATTCATTAACTCTAATAATTCCTATGGGGCAGATAAGTGGCACACTAGATAGAGCACAGGGCCTAGAGTCAGAAAGACCTGAGTTCAAATCCACACTCGGACACTTGTCACTTTAGTTTGCCTCAATTCCTCATCAAAATGAACTGAAGAAGGAAATGGCAAACCATTCCAATATCTTTGACAAGAAAATCCCAAATAGGGTTCACAAAGAGTTGGACAAGACTGAAATGATTGAACAACAAAAATCATTATTAACTCTATTGAGCAAAAATGGAACAATAGCCTTGTAGACCAAACTTACAAATATGAGTCAGACATATAAATCCAATCTAAATACATATAGAAATTATCTTTTTTTTTTTTGCCCAGTTCCACTCAGACAGTCACTGTTAGGTCTACACTGCAAAAATTACAGAATTGAGAAGTAACTTAGTCCAGTTCCCTGTCTTAATATGTTCTCTGCTACAACTAAATAACTCAAAATGGATATTTAGACCACATTCCATTTTAAGTTACTCCAAAGTAGAAAATCCTCTAAAAGTAGCTTACATGCTTTCCAGACTTCTTTCAGATTGTTTCCTTTTACTGAAATGCCAAATTGAATCTCTTTGTATTCCACAACACATCTTTCCAATAGGACATTTGCTCCTGAAATTCCCTCTGTCTGGAATGCTCTCATACTCTAACTGCTCCTTCTTTGATGTGTGCGTAAATTCTAATCACCCTTCAAGACTCAACTTCAATGCTACCTCCGCCACCATCTTCTGGTTCCCTTCAAGTGACCTGTCCCTTTCTCATTCAAGACTCCATAAACACTTTGTTTATACATCTCCACTTTATATTATTATACAACATCAATATTATACTTATGGGTAATATTTTTACATCATCAATTACACTTCGTTTTTTGTTTGTTTTTGGTCTTGTGACACCAGTAAGTACTAACATTGATATTAATACTCCGAATTTTTTTGGACTTGAGCTCAATTGTCTATGAGTTATAGAATTACAAGGTTAGAAGAGACATTGAAAGATTATTTACTCCTATCACCTACCTTAAATAAAAGCCCCTCTATTCAATAAAAATCTATCTTTTGGGAGAAATGTTACAATGTCCTTCCATGTGTTCTGACAAGCATCCATTGTAGAGGGGTAGTGTGTCATGGTAGATGGTAAGCTGGCCTTGGAAGTCAAAAAAAGCTTGGGTTCAATCCCCACCCACACATACTGGTTGGCTGGATGATCCTAGGCAAGTCATTTAACCTATTACATCCCAGGAAACTTTCTTAGACAAGCTGCAGAGCAGACTCCAGTCTGCATTAGTTGAGGAAGCTTCCTCACCACAGATGTTCCTACTTTAGTGAAATCACAAATCCAGTTCAAAAAGAAATGTTCTTCATATGCATGAGGAGGGAACAATATGGCAGAGTGGTATAAATGGCGTAACTGGCATTGGAGGACTTAGGTTCAAATCCTACCTTGGCTAACTTACTTCCTGTGTGATTTTGTTTATACCTCTATGGGTCTCAGTTTTCTTATCTGTAAAAAAGGGCAAAGTCGAATTAAATCATCTCTAAGGTCCTTTCCAATTCTAAATCTATTACCCAATAAAAACATTATTGTTTCTTTTTATACTTATTTGTGTTCTGCCTTAGATTTATAAAATCAGTATAATTTATAAAAACAATTTTGACATTTTCCTCTGTTATCAATTTCCTTTTTAAACTTTCCTCTGATCATTGTGAAAAGACTTATTTGTGTTCAAGGCAGTTAGTGTCTGTTAATGTGGACCACGGCACACGTTCTTGCCCAATAGCTCAGCAAACAAATGAGGGTAATTAATTGTGGCTAGTGGCCAGTTTGGTGAGAACTCTAATGACTGCTTTACTTGGAAGTGGAGCGAAGAAGACCTGACTCTCCCCCTCGGTAACAGTGATGTTATCCTTGTTTCTAGTCCCTCGAGTTCCAAATTCTTTCTTCTTCACTTTTTTTCGTTAAGGACATTTGCCAATTCTTTCTTCAGATTATTCGTTCTGCCTTTTCTTCTTAATTATCCTAACCATTGCCCCAGTCCAGTCTATAAGCGACTCATACCAAAACTAATACAAAAGTTTAAAAAATAATTATTCTTCCTCAGAGAGTAGCAGAAATTTTACTCAAGCACCTTATTTTCATTATACAGTGTTATTCTTCTCGAGAATCCATAGTGAAATTTCATTTTAAACAACTACAGGGTATATAAAATAGTAAGGAGTCTCCCCATCAAGATTCACACAAGAACTACACGAATACAAGAACAAACCACTGTTTATTAGAAACGAAGACAACTATCTGTATCAAATTTAAATTATTGACTTTGGGTCTTAAGTCCATTCACTCAGCTGAACTTATTTAATTGCCCTAATCTTGGAGGAACTGGAGAATACTTATAGTAAATGCCTTCAAATATGTGGAAGAGGGATTAGATTTGTTCTGCATGGCTTCAGATGTCAGAACTAAGAATAATAGGTTGAAGTTGCAGGTGGGTGTATTTTAATCAGGGGCAGCTAGGTGGTACAGTGGAGAGAAAGCTGCGCCTGGAATCAGAAAGACTCACCTTCCTCAGTTCAAATCTGGCCTCAGAATAGCTCTGCAACCCTGGGCAAGTCACTTAACCCTGTTTCCCTCAGTTCCTCGTCTATAAGATGAGCTGGAGAAGGAAATGGCAAACCATTCCAGTACCTTTGCCAAGAAAACCCCAAATTGGATCACAAAGAGTCGGACGTGACTGAAACAACTGAACAATGACAAGAGTATATAGGTACCTTGTTTATTTTTGTCCTATCCTGGATAGTAAATTTCTTAGTGACCTTGGGGAGTGGAAAGGTGCAGAGGGGCTAGCGGTAGGTATTCTCCTGTTTCCTTTATAATTCCCTGAAGCATCTATTTTTAAAAAAATACACATTTAGTAAGATTAGATTTGTAGCTGGGAGAGACCAGAGTTATAAACTTGTCTCGGAAATGTACTATCTGGGTAACTGTAGGAAAACAACTTCATCTGTCTGCTTCCTAGTCTGTAGTCAGTCACCTCACTTCTCTGGCCCTTAGGTTTCTCAACCTCAAAATGTGAATAACATTTACATCTATGATCTCACAAGGTGGTTTCTAGATAAGTGTTTTAAAAGTGTGAATCATTCCTGTTCAATAGATGTTGTTGGCTGATTCTTCTACATGAGAGAGAATTCCCCAGAGAGGATCAAACCGACAAACAAAGGGAACTTCCTTGGTCTAGTGTGCAAAGGACATTGTGTTCTTTGCGCTCTTTCCCAAACCAGACAAGTCAGTTTTTACTCCTACTTCAAAGCCATGTCTCTTTCTCGTTCTTTTGTTGTTGTAGCAGCATTTGGTCTATAAAGAAACTAGAGAAATGTTAGAAAAACCCATAATTAGAAAATCTATAAATACGAAGTTTACACAAACATCGAGGTAAACATGCTCTTTGCCCTATGAATCAACAAGCTGATAATATATATTGCCTGACTGATCCGTGAGTGACCTGAGACCACAGAAAATACTCATAGACAATGAACTGCTGGTGGATTAGTGAACTGATGCAACCATTCCAAAGAACAATTTGGAACTAAACCCAAAGAGCTATAAAAATGTACATACCCTTTGACCCAGAAATACCACTACTAGATCTGAATCTCAAAGAGATCAAAGGAAAAGGAAAAGGACTCATATATACAAAAATATTTATAGCATCTCTTTTTGTGGTAGCAAAGAATTAGAAATTGAGGGGATGCCCATCAATTGGGAAATGGCTGAACAAGTTGTGATATATGAATGTAATGGAATACTATTGTGCTATAACAAATGACAAAAGGGGATGGTTGCAGAAAAACATGGCAAGAACTATGTGAACTGATGCAAAGTGAAGTGAGAAGAATCAGATCATTGTGATGAGTAACAACAATATTGTAATAATGATCAAGTGTGAAAGACCTGGATACTATGATCAATACAATGATCCAAGATAATTCCAATGGCCTCATGATGAAAAATGTTATCCACTTCCAGAGAGAGAACTGATGAATTCTGAATACAAACTGAAGCACAATTTTCTCATATTTTTTTTCTTGCTTTTGTCTTAATATGGCTGATGTGGAAATATGTTTTGCATGATTTAACATAATGATATCACATTATTTGTATTCTCAGTGGGTATGGGAAGGGGTAGGAGGGAGGGAGAGAATTTGGAACTCAAAATTTAAAAAGAAAAAATATTAAAATAAATAGATGTTTTTAAAAATAAAAAAGAAAATATTTGTAGAGCAACACGCGTTTGGGGTGGAGGTGGGGTGGGGTGGAGATTGTAGTGTGTCTTTAGCTGTTCTGTGAGTGAACAGAATGTGCTGGACACAAAATAGCTAACTAAAGATTTTTATTTTACCAAGTGTAGCTCAGAATGCTGGCAGCAGGATCCATATTGGCAATTGGAAAGGCAGTTGGATTTGAAATGGCAACCATGACACAATGGTGCCCTCCCGCCAAAAACAGATGGCACCTGGCATGTGCCCTGTTACATCCACTTAGCTACAATGAACAAAAAGATCTCATTCTATTGTTTCCTGTTACACCACTCTCTTAGCTGCTTTCCTCTTCTTTACTCCCATATGGCCACAAGTGAACAACTATTTTCAAATGTGCACACACAAGGGCTTTAATAGATATGTAACTCATAAATCATGTTTTAATGATAACTAACACGAACATATTGCTTTAAGGCTTGCAAAGTACTTCACAAATATTATTTTATTTTATCCCCACAACAACCCTAAGGAGGTAGATGTTGTTATTAACCTCATTTATAGATGAAGCAATAGAGGCAAACAGATAATAAATTATTTGCTCAGGATCACATACTTAGATTTGCATTCAGGTCTCCCTGACTCCAGGTCCAGGGCTATATCCACTGTGCCTCTGGTGACATTAAAAATTAAAGTTAATGTTAAGATTTATCTCATCAACCTTGTGTAGTAGCTAAGGATTTCATCGTGAGTCTGTAAAAAGTCCAGGGGGATGGGTGGCACAGAATATGGCACCAAATATTTCTGTGAACTAAAAAGAGTTACTTCCAATATTTTCACAAGCTATTATTGCCTATAAGAATTTAACAAGATTTTGATTCCTAATAAAAATTGACTTTTCTAATCAATCACTTTATATTTTCAGACTTCTCAGTTTTACTTAGAAATATTTATAATAGAGTACCCCTAATTATTTAATTTAAAAAAACAAACTCTGTTCATCTTTTGATTGTGATTTTTCTACAAGAGGAAGATATTTAGGAATATAGAACTGCAAAGAGATCATCCCATCTAAATCCCCCATTTTACATGTAATAGTAGCCCGTGTCCCCTTCACCCTTGAACCCAAGATTCTAGGTAATTTATATGTCAGAATCATTTCTAAACCACATCTCAAGAAGATCCATAAATGTAGCTATCTTTATTAATCAAAGATTAGTAGTTTAAACTAGTTTAAAACATTTAGTTAAATCCTTCCTCCATAAATCTGGTAATCAATGGGAAGAGTAATATGCATAGTAATCACACATATGACTGTGCAGAGGGAGAAATTTGCCTCCAGTTCTGTAGATCTTCCCAGAGTCTATCGGTCAAGTCAGTGTTCTCTGTTAAGTTTGTTATCCATAGGACATTATTTTCTAACGCTCAGTTCTAGGCATCACATCTCAGTTGCTCCCCAGCAAGCACATATTCCCTACAGCTGGTCTTCAATTGTCTTCCAGATTGCTTAGCACCCTGCCCAATATCCCCCAGGGATGCTGTGATAAGAAAGCCTCTCCACCGTTAGGGAGGAGGGGTAGCTCTTTCAACCCGTCCCTGACCCTCAACAATCATTTTTTTGCTGTTTTTCTTTACGTGTCATTTCTTATTATGAAACATAACCAGACATGAATATTTCAATATGTAAAAAATAGAACAAAAAAACTACACATGAACTGCTCCTTTCTGTTATGTGCAAAGTGCTGTTTGAGGAGGTGGTCTTTCATATGGAACATATGGAACATATGGATGAGGCTGAAATGGACATAAATACTTTTTAATAAAGAATACTTCAATCAATTGGTAAAGGATGTAAGGTATTGTTTCTTCCACAAACAGTTTGATGCCTGAAAGGAGTAAGAAAAGAGCTTTGGTTTAATAAAAACTGGTAAAATCTGTGCATGAAGAAATAGTTTTCAGGCAACCTGTGAGCAATTTGATTGAAAAATAGATGGAAAAATGAACTGTGGCACAAGTGAAAAGGTTCAAGTTACCTTATAAATAATTTAAGGCAATATCTTTTTTGTAGGTAAATAGTTTGATGGTGTAAAGAGAAGAAAGAAAAAGCTTTTATTTGTTCAAAACTGGTAAAATATGACTTTAAAGAAACACATGCATAAGAGGTATAAACTGTTAAATTGGTCTTTATGAAAGATTATTGAATGGCTGGAACTATAGAAACCATGGTCCCTCAGCTCATTATCATCGTTATGCTAATGACAGATCAATAGATACATAGGCAGGTAGATAGATAGAAAGACAGATAGACAGATGTGTGTATACATGTATATATAGATAGACTAGATATAGATAGATATAGATATAGATGCTATAGATAGATAGAGATAGAGATAGAGATGTAGATATAGATAGATATATAGATATAGATATAGATGTATGTTAAGGAGGGGGGCAGCTCGGTGACACAGTGGATAGCGTGCCAGGCCTGGAGTCAGGAAGACTCATCTTCCTGAGTTCAGATCTGGCCTTGGATACTTACTAGCAGTGTGGCCCTGGGCAAGTCACTCTTTGCCTCAGTTTCTTCATCTGTAAAATGAACTGGAGAAAGAAATGGCAAGCTACTCCTATATCTTTGCCAAGAAAACCCCAAATGGGGTCTCAAAGGGTCATGAAGACTGAAAAAAAGACTGAATAACAAGAAAAATAAACAAAGAGAAAGCTGGGGAGAGAAAGGAGAAGAGATGAAACGAGAGAGAGCCATAGTCCCTCCCCTGAATTTCAGTCCCTCATCACCAGTTGCCTATTAGACATTTCAAAGTGGATGTCCAAGACCTATGTCAAAGTCAACACGTCCAAAACAGAATTATCTTTTACCACAAACCCAAAGCTTTTCCAAATTTCTCTTATTTTATCAAAGGTACCACCATTCTTCCAGTCTCCCAGGTTCTTTACCTTCGGTATTCTCAATTCCTTACTCAGCTGTGTACATGGCCAATTTTGCTGTTTCTACTTCCACGACATCTCTCACATCCTACCCCACCTTTCTCTAAGTACCCAGTCACCACCTTAGTCCAAACCCTCATCATCGCTCACTTAAATTACTGAAGCGACTTTCTAATTGGCTTTCCTGACTCATGCTTATGCTCACTCTAATCCATTCTCCCCATAGCAGTCAAAGAGGTCATCTTTAAGTCCACATTACTCCCCTATTCAATAAACCCCAGTGGCTCCCTGTTGCCTCTAAGATAAAATAAAAACTATTTTTTTTAGCTTTTAAAGCCCTTTACAACCAGTACCCTATCTATCTTTTCAGCTTTTTTCGACACTACTCCCCTTCTTGCACCCTACAATTCAACCATACCGGTTTTCTATTTATTCCTCACACATAGCATTCATTCCATCCCCAATTTCCACAGCTTTGCACTGGCTGTACTCGCTTCTCACCTCTGCCTCATAGAAGCCCTCTCTTCCCATAAGATACAGGTTGAGCACTACCTTCTATATGGAGTCTTTCCCTTTCTCTCCCATAACAACATATTTAACTACCATGTGTTCATTTGCATTTATAATCTTATATTTATTCTGTATGTGTGTATATACATATATGTGCATCCTGCTAGAATGTAAATTCTTTGAGAGCAGGGATTGTTTTATTCTTCACATTTGTAATTCCCAGCGCATAGAAAGCACTGAATAAATTTTTGTTTATTTTTACTGTTTTATCAGAGAAATTTGTTATTAATATTTCTCACTGTTAACTGTTTCCCTTTACAATCCTAACTTCATCAGTTTTGTTTGTGTGAAATCTTTTCCATTTTATGTAATAAAACATTGTCTGTTACTTTTTATGATCATCTCTAGCCTCTATTTGGTGAAGAAGTATACCCCATTCAGAGTTTTAAATGATATCTCTTTCCGTTCTGTAATTTGTTTATGTTATGACCACATATATATATATAAGTCTTGGATCTATCTGGAGCTTACTGTGGTAAACAGCATGAGATGTCAGTCTAAACCTAATTTCTGCCAGACTACTTCCCAGTTTTCTGAACAATTTTGCCAAACAGAAAATCCTTGACCTAGTAATTGATGTATTTGGGTTTACTGAACACCACCACACTGCTATGTTTCATGGTTTATGGGTCATGTTTACCTAATCTGTTCCACTGATCAACTTCCATTTTTAAGTTAGTACCAAATAATTTTCAGGATTATTGCCTTGTAGTATACTTTGAGACCTGGTACTCCTGAGGACAGAAATCGCAAACCACTCCAGTATCTTTGCCAAGAAAACCCCAATTTGGGCCATGAAGAGTCAAACATGACTAGAAAGTGACTGACCAACAAAGCAAAGGCCTAGGCCTCCTCCCTTCCCACTTCTTTATTTCCCTTGAAATCTCTGATCATAAGTTCTTCCAGATTAATTTTATCTTATGATGTAACTCTTTGTTTACTTTGGTATGGTACCAAATACTTAAATTAATTTAAATAGTGAAACAGACTAGCTTGATTCAAGCCAGTCCTCTGATAGTTTAAGTTCTATGGTGGAGTGAAACAATACTCATAGGTGATTCACCAGTTAAAAAAAAGATTTATGTAATAATAGAAGGGGAAGAATATTCCACAGAGGTGTGCGTGGAGGACTCCGTGAGTGGATTCAGCTAAGTGAAACTCCCTGTAAGTGGCTAGTCTGTCAGCCAAACCTCAGAGAAAGGCATAAGCTGTGGCTGTTTTTACTCAGGTGATGTCCACCGTCAAATCCTTTAGTCCTCTGAACCAATCCGATCTAGGGGGTGGCATTTTAAAGGAAAAACTCCTCCAACTTGCATGAGAGCCTGGATTCACATACTGCTCCTACCTGAGGGGATATAGTAAGTATGTCGCCATGACCTAACAATGAGTAGCTGGTGTGTTAAGCTGGTGTTTGTCTTTGTTTCTCTGAAGAGTGTTCTACAGTTGCATTCTTCTAATTTCTACGTGCCTTAGTAGTTGAACTTCCAGAAATTATTTAGATTTAGTTATTCTGAATGGAATTTTTTTGTCTTTTCCGTCTGTATTTTATTGGTACATAAAGGCAGAGAATTTTGTGATTTTATTTTAAATCCTGCTATTTTACAAGTTACAAATGATTTTATTCACTTTTAGTTGTAGTTCTAGGGTTCTCTAAATAAGCCATCATATGCAAAAAGCAATATTTTTGCTTCTTTTCGTCTTCTTATTGCTTTAATTTATTTTTCTTATGCTGTTGCAATAGCTTTCCAAACTCTATCATATAACATAGGTAAGATGGGTATCCACCTTTGATCTTGATGGAAAAGTCTTGTACATTTCTCCATTACAAATAATGCTAGTTCTTTTTTCTTTATTTCTTAATTTTTGATAGATATTGTTTTCCACACATCAAGGAAAGGTCCATTTATTTCTACAATTGTTAGACCTCTACAGAGATTTTTCTGGGAGCTCTTAACTCCTGTAGGGTCCTAACATGCTGGCATCTTAGGCAGAAAACCTCTGGCCATTGGTTTTATAGATAAGTAAGACATATCTTATTTTCTACGCTTTTTCATGTTTTCAACAGAAACGAGTGTTGTAACTTTGTTTCTGCACTGATTTAAGATATGATTTTTATTTTTCTGTTATTGGTATAGTCTATTATGTTTATAGTTTTTCTAATGTTGTACCAAGCCTGAATTTTTGGTATAAACATAACTTGGCCATAATAAATAATTTATTTACTATGTTGCCATAACTTTTTTGCTAACATTATATTCAATATTTTTGCATAGGTAAGCCTTAAAGATTTTGGTCCAGTCATCAGGATCACGTTTGTATCATGGGAGTTTGTTAGGATACTTTCTCTATTTTTGCAAGAAACTTATCTGATATTGGGGCTAGTTGTCATTTGAATGTTTGATATTTAATAGAATTCACTTATAAATCCATCTGGGACAGGGATTTCATATTTTGGGAGTTCATTTATGAATTGTCCTATTTTGTTTTCTAAGATTGAATTATTTAACTTCTCTATTTCTTATGTCAATCTAGATACCTGGTATTTTTGCAAGTATTCATTCATTTATCAATTTTTGTTGGCATATAAATAGCATATTTATATATGTTGGCATATACTTTTTTCTTGATCTGTTGTGAATTCTTCATTTTAATTTTTTAATCTTGATCATTTAGTTTTATGCTTTAAACTTTTTACCAAATTAGCTAATTTTAGTATTTTTAAAAAACTGCCTAGTTCTATTTATCAATTCAATATGCTTTTTTGTTTCTATTTTATTTCTTCCTTGACTTTCAGAGTTTCTATTTTGTATTTAGTTTGGGGTTTAGGATTTATTGCTTTTCTAGTTTTGTTTTCTTTAGTCGCCCAATTCATTGATCTGTTCTTCCTCAGTTTTGTTGATGAAAATGTTTAGATATTAATTTTCCCCTGATTGCTTCAGTTGTATCCTCAAAACTTTTAGTATGTTTCTCATTGTCATTTTTAAAAATGAAGTTTTCCCAATTACTAGTTCTTACACTTTCTTTCTTTTAATCCTCCTTTTATAATTTACTCTTCGAAGTTACAGTTTGTTTTGCCAGTAACTATTCCCTCTACAGTGGTAATAATGCATAAAGTTCCCTACTTCTCTCACTCCCCTTCCTGCAAGTTAAGCTAGTTTTTCTCTTTATAGCTATTAAAACCATCCTCAAGATTTAATTGGCTCAGAGGACTAAGGTTCAAGTCATTGACATAGCTTTCTGCTCACTTCCATACAAAACAGGACACAGGGGTCTGAAGCTCCTGTTTCTGACTTGTAACCATAAGTCACCTTGGGAAACTGTACTCAACTGGATCAAAGCTTTGTCTTCAATGAATGTTCCTTCTCCTGAAATTCCTTGCCCTGCTATAGCTAAGTAAACCTTAATCTGTTAATGCTCAGATGGATTATAAGTGTTTCATTCATTCTCATTTTAGACTTAAGCTACCAAGGGACTGGCCTGAGACAGGCCTACAGCATGACACACTCCTGAATCTTACTTCTTAAATCCCCACTCCCCGTTCCTGCCTATTTTCATGCATGCATGTTTTTGTGTTCCACTACTGTCTGCCAGGTTCAAATAAGACTGGGCCTCATTAGATTCTAGGCTCCCTCCACCCCTTTCTCCATACTCTTCTGACCCACCCCAATTATGAGAAATAAGTTGTCTCCCTATTCACCTTTATTTCTTCCTTAATGTATTCCTTTTTTCCTTCCTTTTTTTCCTTCACTTAAAACCAACCAAATAATTTCCTGACCCTGAGTTTGTCTTTCTTTATTCTATGACATTTGAAGACAGAATTTTGAAAGGATTCTTGTATCTTCTCCCATAAACCTGATTCAGCTAAAGCCTGGGGTGGTTTTGTAGAGGAATACAAGACTCTTGATTGGCTAAGAAAATACTGAGCCCTTTGTAATGCCCAAAGTTTGTTACAGAGACTTCAGGGAAAGAGCCTTCAAAGAGAATCTGAGACAGGAAGCCCAAAAAAACAGTCAAGAGAAATTTTTGAATGGTGGACTGGAGCCCTAGCAGCCACACATACCTGTGGGAGTTAGCCTCATCATGTTGCCTGACCTCCAGAGCTTATAACTAGAGACTGTTGAGAGAGAACCTCTCTTAGTGAGACCATTCTCTCCTTGTTTAAGCTGAGATCTTTTCTTTGACCCAGTTGAAGAGTTCATTTACTTTCTGTATTCTTTGGTACTCTAATATGTAGAACTTCCCCAATTTCTGTTTGCCGTTTTGTTCAGATGGATGAATTTATCTGCCATTTGTGATGTGTGATGGTCTTTGGCAGGAAGAAGTTAAACTGGCAAATGTGAACTAAGGCTTCCTGTTACACCTTAAGAACAATGAAGAAAATAGCTTTCCCTCTGAACTGCTAAGCACCTTACTCCTAGACCAGAGATATCTGAGAGCTGGCTCGTAGATCCGTCTGGCTTAACACGCCTCCTGGAGACTGGGAGAGAGACTGACTGAGCTCAGCAATCCTGGACCTCAGGTGTCCTTCCTCCTACCGTCACACCAGCACGGCCCTTCTCCTCTCCTCTCATTTACCCACGTCCCCCACAAACCACACCTGTAAGCACTGATCATCACTTAACTGCTGCAAGTGTACATACAGCCTACCATCCAGGGCCATCGTGAGGATCAAACGAGGCAGCGCCTGGCAGACAACGGGTGCTATGTGAACGATGACGATGATGATGATTATTTGTTACTATTTGCCTTTGGAGGTTTCTCTTATCGCCTGTATTTGCATTTCACTGAGCTATTTTTACTCTTTTCATCAGCAATACTGTGAAGTCTTCTATTTAATTAAAGGCCCATTTTTTCCCTGTTGGACTTTGTGGTTTTTTGTCAGATAATATTCTTTGTTGTAAGGCTTCTTTCTTTTGCCTTTTGGATTATCATATTCCAATATTTCCTGGTCATCTCCAGTCATCCTGATGAACATCTGGTCACTGGACCCAGATGGCTCTGGAGCAGGAAGTGAGGATGGTGACCTTGCACAGACCTCTCTCACTCAAATCAAAGTCAATTGCAAGTTGTGTCATCATTTCCCTGATGCCATGGTCCTCTTCAAAAAGTGAAGGCCAAACACAGTCTATTAAAGAAGCTGCAACAAAATCTTGTGTGATTTTGACAGTAGTTCCTTTGTACCTAAGATTTTTCTGACTGCTTGCAGTATTTCTTCTTTGACCTCAAAACTATTAATTTTCAGCTATGACATTCCTGAGGTTTTCTTCTTTTTTCTTTTGCAGGCAACCAGAGTTAAGTGACTTAACCAGGGTCACACAGCTAGGAAGCGTCAGAGGCTGGATTTGAACACAGGTTCTCCTGACTCCAGAAGGCTGGTGCTCCATCCACTACACCACCTAGCTGCTCCATTCCTGGGTGTTTTCAGCTTAGGATTTCTTTAATGAAGTGACTAGTGGATGCCTTGTCTCTTTGGCCTCTGGTGCTAATAGAGCAGAGCAATTATCTTTTATGATTTCATAAAATATGTCATCCAATTTTTAATCATGATTTTAATAGAGTCTAATGATTTTAAACAATCTCTCCTTAACTTGTTTTCCAGGTCAGTTATTTTTAATAGTAAACATCTCATATTTTCTTCTAATGTTTCAACCCTTAAAATTTACTTTAAAGTTTCTTGTTGCTTCATTGAAGCTCTGAATTTTTTTGTTCCATTTTGTTTTTCAGGAAGTCCCGCACTTGAGTTGTTTTCTACTCTCTACTCTACGCTATCTCCTATCTTTTTCCTCAATAGTTTTAACTTGTTTTTTTCTTTTGCTTCATTTATTTCATCTACTCTTAGAGTCCCTGTGTCCAAGTCATTTTTTTTCTGAACCTCTCTTTGTAATTGTGTTCTCTTCTTGGCATACCTCTTGGGCTGTATTAGTTTTCTTTTATTTACTCACATCTCCAGTCTTAGTATCAATTGGGACTTTGTATAAGGACTTGAATCCCCCTCCTCCTATGCTCTTGGAGGTGTAGGCAGGCTCTTCCTGGTATGTTCCCTTTGCAATCTGGATACTACTACCACTCCAGCTCTGCATCGGGCGGCTGGGAACAAGTCCTAGACTCTGCTTAATTCATGTCTTCTGGTGACCTAATTAATATAGGTGCTTGTCTTAACCTCATCTCCTTGTACAATCACCAATGAGGCATTGGATCCATTCCACAATTTGGCCCTGACATATTCTGACTGGATGTCAGGGATTGCACTGGTCCCAGGTCTCCTGTGGAGTCCCTCAGCATGGGCTTCCCAGGCACTGATATCCACCAGGAGCTGACTCTGTCTTCTGCTGTGGTTCTAACAACAGTGATAACTTCAGGCCTCTTGGAGGACCCTAATCCACTGCCTGACTCCAATTCTATGTGCAGTAATCTACTGGTGTTGGCTCCTTCTCCTACTGCAGCTCTGGCAATGCCTCTGGTTTCAGACTCCATTTACAAGAGATTTGGTTGTTTTTAGGCCCTGCAGATTTATCCCTGCTCAGATTGCCTGGAGGCTTCTGACTGTCTTCTTGAGCAATCACTAATGGATAGAGGAACTCACTCCTGTTTCCCTTTGGTATCTAGGATCACTGTTTCATCTAGTGCCTTTTCAAACCTTTGCTGGGATATTCATCAGGGAAGCTGGGCATTGTAATCTTGGACCTTTCATGTTACCATCTTAATAGGAAGTCCCCTTTCATCATGTTTTAAGGGAGTCAAAGCCAGAGTCAAGTGGTTCAGACATCATAGTCACAACTACAGCATTTTTCATGGGAAGTAATAAAGAATAGAGACAGCAAGTAGACTCACTGTCATTTGGCAGAAAGCCTGCAGTATTTTTCATATGTTCTTTAGTTAGTTTTCCATGTCTAGTAAGAAGAATGAGGAGCTGTAGTCTGATATCTTAAAGAGGGGGGAGGGAAGCAGGTGTCAAATGTTGTCCTTTCTCAGCATTGCATCCTGCAACACTCCCCAGTCAGCTAAACCTGATTAAAATGAAATTGGGAAATATTTAACAAAATAAATATATAATAGAATATAATGTTAATGTGTGGCTTTCCAAGTCAATAGTCAGCCCACAGGGATTGTTATGTATGGTTCAGTGACTCTGGTTTATATAATTTGACACCACTGTCCTAAAGGCCGACACAATTCACTGCTGATTTCTGTTGAATAATTTAGTCATACAACTGCCTAGATCTGAAAATTCTGGAAACTGAAAGAATTTAACTAGGCCTTTCATTATGTTTTCCTATACCTCTATCTCCATCCATCCCATTTCACTCCCACCCCTAAAGCCCTCTGCAAATGATACTGCTATGCTCTACACATGGCCAGATTTTTGTACCCATGCACACCAAGGTACACAGCTAGAAAAGCTAACACAATAACAACACCATTACCTCAAATTTGTATAGTGCTTTTTCTTTTTTAAACATTCTCATACATACAATTCTATTTCATCTTCATTTATCCCTATGTGAAATAAGTAAAATATTGTTGTTTCCATTTTTGCTGATAAGGAAACAGTAAATAGGGGGCAAATTGGCATGCTGTAGCACCAATGCAATATTTACAGCGCCCATGATCATGATAAAGACCGTGACCATAAGTATCACATGACATTTGATCTCAAAATATACCAGATTCTCAGATAGAAGATAGAACTAAAACATTTATTTAGACACCAGAAAACTGAATCCCAAAACCAGTAAGCCAATTCCATCATAACACCAAAGATACTCAGAATCCATAATAATGCTGAGAGCCACAGCATCCTTCAGCCTTCCCACTAACCAATACAAGATCAATATCTACTCACGAGTTTATCTGACTCCTTGTCTGAGTGTTCTTTCTCCCTCGCCTGTCTGGCTAGCTCTGACCAGCTTCCTGTGGGTTCAGCTTCCCTTCAACAAAACTCCTCCCACCACAGGCTCCATGTGACTACATTCAGCCTATCAGGGGGCAGAGGTTACTTTCAAACCAGGCAGTCTTCAAACTCCCCCCTAGGCCTATCAAGGGGCAGGGAAGATCTTCAAATTCCCATTCCCATTACACATGCCTAAGTTCACGGTGTTAGTGTGACAGCTGGAATGAGAATCCAGTTTTCCTGACTTCCTATCCAATGTTCTTTACATTGTGATTAGGTGAGATGCTACCAGATTTTAATTCTTGCAATTAATTGTGCTTCCCATCTTCTTATTTTGGTGAATTTAAAACTTTTTTCTCTTTAAAAATTATAAGCTCAGGAGAACCTGAGTTCAAATCCAGCCTCAGACACTTGACACTTACTAGTTGTATGACCCTGGGCCAGCCACTTAACTCCAATTGCCTCACCCCCCAAAAAAGTCATAAACTAATAGTTTCTTGAAGTCACAATAAAAAAAATTTTAAGAAGTGATAGATGAGTGTACTCTAGATCCATAGGCACCCCGATCCTTTCCTTTTATCATTCTTAAGTCTTGTCCATGCAAAAGAGAGGGAAAAAAGTAATAATTGGTCAGTTTTTTCCTAGAGCAAAGTCATTCACTGTCAAGTTTCCCATAGCATTCTGCTTCCAATATAAAAAGAATTCTGATGAAAACTTTCAGTATTTTGGCATAAAATATGCACAGGGTTAAGCATTAAAATAAGAACCTAGTATTCATCTCCATCTTGTAGCTCTCAATGGTGGTTTTTGATTGTCTGTTGGAGTTAAATTTGTACTTTGAAAAATGCCAGAATGAAAGATCTTTAAGTTACTGCCCCATTTAGGTGCACAAATACTCAGTAAAGATCTGTGACTTGTCTGCAAGTTGTAATTTTCTTGACTTCATTACAGAATCTATCAAAAAACCATTTTTGAGGGTGAACTTTATGCAAGGCATTGTGCTATGGGGCTGTGTGGAAAATACAAATTATAGTCCCTGTCCTCAAAGGAAAACAAAGTATAAACTCAGGGGAAAAATGAAATGTAAGAATTCAATGACAATAACAGTAGTAACTAACCCAAGAGGTGTCTCAATGCCTCGATGTGATTAAATGACATTGTTTGGTTGCGTGTTGTCCTTGGCACTGGAAGAAGACCAAAATGACATCACGTTTGGGTCAAGGTACAGTATGTCCAACGGTGGCTGATCAGACCAATACAAACTCAGAAGGCTCCACCACCAGTGGGGCACAAATAGTCTTTTTGAACATTGGAGTGGAGATGTCTCTAACTTTGCATGTCTCATGCTCCTTCTGAGTTACTGCAATTCTGCTTTGCTCATAAAGCACAGAACATTCTTTGATGTGGGCATGCCATGCTGGGCAGTCTTGCGCTAGTGTCTCCCATGTTTCACAATCAATCCCAAAGCTCTTCACAAAGACCTTCAGAATGCCTTTGTGTTACTTCTTCTAACCTCCATGTGAACACTTGCCTTGTGTGAATTCTCCATAAAATAGTCTGTTAGGCAAATATATGTTTGGCATTGAAACAACATGGTCAGCCCTTCAGAGTTGCATTCTCTGCAGTAGAGTTTGAATGCTTGGTGGTTTGGCTCAAAAAAAAGGACTTTAGTGTCCAGTACTTTGTCTTGCCAGGTGATCTTCAAAAATCTCCCTAAGACAATTCAAATGGGAGTGATTCAGTTCCTTGGTGTGCTGCTGGTACACTGTCCAGGTTTCACAGGCATACAACAATGAGGTCAACACAACAGTTCTACAGACCTTCAGTTTGGTAGGTAGACTGATACTTCTTTCACATACTTTCCTTCAGAGTCTCTCAAGCATTGAACTAGCACTGGCATTGTGTGTGTCAACCTCATCATATATGTGCATATCCCTGAAAAGCATACTGCCCAGGTAAAGTGAACTTATCCACAGAATTCAAAATTTCTCCATTTGCTATGACTGATGGGTGGTTCTGCCTGGTGAAGAACATGTGTTTTCTTGATAAGCCGAAATCAGCACAAGTAGCAGAGAATCTATACACACTTTGTTGTATTTCAGCTTCAGAGGTTGCATTGGGTGTGCAATCATATGACAAAAAGTCATACATTAACTCTCCTTCCACTTTAGTCTTGACTTGTATGCTTTTCAAATTAAAAAAATTTACCATCAGTGCAGTAACTGACCTTGATGCTATTTTTGTCCTCATTGAAGGCATCTAACAACATCACTAAAAACATCATGAAAGTTTTTAAATATCAAGCATGGGAGCAAGCACACAACCCTGCTTCACTCCATTGGTGACTGGGAAAGCATGAGAGCATCATCCATTATCTAGAACTTGTACAAGTACACTGTATGCAAGGAGGATTTTGTTATCCTTTTTAGTTTAATTTCTCAGAATCCATGGCCATGGCAATGTCTAGTTTCCAGGTGTTAGATATTAACTTCCAGAATAGCCCAAGGATCCTGGATAGTAATTCCTATGATCATACTGACATACAGTCCTATTGTGACTGCCCCATTGTAATGGTAATGGGAATTTGAAGATCTTCTCTGTCCCTTAATAGGTCAAATGTAATCACATGGGGCCCATGGAGGAAGGAGCTTGCTGAAAGGGTGGAAAAGGAAGGGTAGAGCAGGAAGGAGCAAGAGAGAACCAAAACAGAGCTGTTAGCAAGCAGCATGGAGACAGAGCAGCTAGCATGAGTGAGAGAGGAGCATTTTTGCTTAAGGGAGCCTGTTTTGTTTTGAAGGCTTGACAGAGCAAAGGCTTGGAAATGTCAATGCTCACTGCATTGGTTGTGTGTACCAACTTCTTGGGTGCTATGATGGATTTGGCTTTCTGGTGTTGGGATTCAACTTTCTGGTATTTAAATAAATGTTTTGGTTCTGTCTTCTGTGTGGAGGGTCTGTTACATTTTGTGATTCACAACTATATCAGCATATTCATAGACACCATGGGCGATGTGAATATCACACTGGCATTATATTTGGCGACAAGGATGGGATCACAAAATATCAGACCTCTGTTTGGAGACAGGAGGGCTTTAGAGAGAGAAATGGATATCCCAGGATAAGAGGATTTGCCTTATTCCTGCCTAGCAAGAGAAAATGGGAGTGATTCAGTTTCTTGGTATGATTCTAGTACACTGTCCAGGTTTAACAGGCATACAACAATAAAGTCTAAAAGCACAGGCCTCTGTGAAAACTGGGAACCAAGGCTACAGAAGGGAGAACCCAGAGATTTGGAAAGATGTTTGCCAGGGAATACCAACAGAACCAGGAAAAGAACTGGCAGGGGTGTGTAAAAGTGCCTTACTAACAAGTTATCATCTTATGTGTAAAAGTAGAGATAAGCTGTTGGAGGAGAAAGCTAAGACGGAAAGGGAGTTGGCTGGTTTGCATGAGAATTTTTCTGTGCCACAGCATTTGATTTTTCCTTTAGAAGAGCAAGCTAGAGGGTCTCAGAGAGTAAAACAAAAATCTACTGTTCATTTAACTAAAAGGAAGCAAAGAACTAACAAAAGGAATATGTGTGCAGCTTTTGTACAAGTTGGGCATAGTTGCCCCAATTACTGGCAGTAGTTCTCCTGGAAGAGAATGTGTGGGAGGAGAATGGAACAAAGTTAGAAAAGGAGTTTTCTTATGCAAAAGTTTACTCCATACTAAGAAGAAAGCAAGAGAACCCCCCGGGCCAAAGAGAGTTCAGGGAGATAATTAAGGATTTCACTCAACAAGAGGTTACCAATATATTAAGTTGATTCACCCAAAGGATGGGAGAATAATTAGTGTCTTGGATGCTGAGAATCAGTGATGAAGGGGCTGGAGGAGTATCTGTAGATAGTGTGGATTGCTTGAAATTCATAGGTATAAGTCAGAATCCTTTTGTACACCAAACTTTTAGGAATTATTATATACAAGGAGTTAACAACACAACTAATCTGTTAGCTTTGGCTGCAGGGGGATGAAATAAGCAATATCCTACTGACTTTATATGGCCTGGTGGAGATAGACCCTGGTACTCACTTAGAGACTATATGAGAAAGCTAAAGGAGGAGGTAACGAAAACTGTTATAATGGTTGGAGATGCAAATGTGTATCACAATATCCCCTTAGCAGTTCCACATAGAAATATCATAGTGAAGATGGCCCCTCCTGCTTATAAGCACCTAATTCTGATTGTACTAATTGGGGAGATAGAGCACCCTCTTTCAGGGGTGCTGAATAAGATTTCACAATTAAATAACTTAGGGGAATGGGGAAAAGATAAATTTCCTCTGAGAAAGAAGAGTAAATAGCCAGCAAATTCAAAGTCAGAATAAATTGACAAGAAAAGAATTGTTTACTGCTCTGTTGAGAGCAGGGATAGATTTTAGCAAAATAGATGATATTCCAATTAAAGAGCTGCATAAGATGTACCAAGAAAATATATTTAATATTAGACTGAATAGGGAAGTAGGAACCACCCCTACAGATACTCCTGAATCACTGTATCCAAGCTTGCCACACCTTCAGGGAGAATAGGAAATAGGCCAAGCCCCAACCCAGATTAAAGAAATACATAGACAAGATTACAGACCCCATATTGCTTTAACCATATAGCGGAAAAAGGGATCAACTACTGTAACTAGAGCATTGATAGATACTGGGGCAGAAGCTTCCCTTATTGATGGAAACCCTGATAAGTTCAAACATGGAAGTCCTTTTACCATCACAAGACTGGGAAGGGCTGAAATATCAGTCAGACAAGTTAAACTAACAATGAAAATTGGAAAAGTATCTAAGAAAGAATATGCTGTGGTAATTGTACCAATTCCTGAATACATCATTAGAATAGTATATCTATTGGGAGGTATGACTCCAAATTTATCTGAGGGGAGATACCAATTTGCAGTAAGGAAGATAGGAATTAATACAGTTTTAGTGGGAAAAATAAAAATGGGCCCAGTCCTTTTACCTGAACCTTCTGAAGTAATTACTTTAAAGCAGTATCATGTGCCAGGTGGGCAAGATGAAATTACCAATGCTATAAAGGAAAATGTTGAGGCAGGAGTGTTACTTCCTACAACCACTCAAAGGAATAATCCTGTCTGGCCAGTATAAAAGTCAGATGGAACATGGAGAATGAAAGTGGATTGTAGACAATTGAATAAAGTGACTCCCCTCTTGTATGCTGCTGTTCCAGATACCATCACCCTAATAGAAAGAATCCAGAAATATGATGGGATTTGGTACACAGATATTGATTTAGCCAATGCTTTCTTTACCATCCCAATAGATTCTAAACAATGGGACCAGTCTACTTTCACTTGGCAGGGCAGACAATATACTTCCACCTGCTTGCCACAAGAATATCTGCATAGCCCCACTATTTGTCATAGAATTGTGGTTGAACATTTGGATGAATTAGAGCTACCTGGTGTATAGCTTACTGTAATAGGAATGGGAATTTGAAGATCTTCCCTGCCCCTTAATAGACCTAGGGGGGAGTTTGAAGATCTCCCCTGCTTTGAAAGTAAACTTTGCCCCCTAATAGGCTAAATGTAATCATATGGAGCCTGTGATGGAGGGAATTAGCTGAAGGGTGCATCAGAGCCCACGGGAAGCTTCCCTGCTATGAAGATAAACTCTGCCCCCCGATAGACTGAATGTGGTCACATGAAGCCTGTGGTGGGAGGAGTTTTGCTGGAGGGAAGCAGAGCCCACAGGAAGCTGGTCAGAGCTAGCCAGACTCTGGAAGGGCAGGAAGTTCATTAAGGAGATAGAGAGATTTGTGAGTAGATATTGATCTTGTATTGGTTTGTGGGCAGGCTGAAGGATGCTGTGGCTCTCAGCATTATTATGGCTTCTGAATATTGTTGGTACTATGAGGGAATCAGCTTACTGGTTTTGCGATTCAGTTTTCTGGTGTCTCAATAAATCCTTCAGTTCTATCCTCTATCTGGAGAATATTTTGTGATTGAAACATCATGTGATATTTACAGTCACAGTCTTAATTGTGATCATGGGCGCTGTAAATATTGCATTGGTGCTACACTTAACCACTACATAGATGATATTATGATCCAGGGAAAAGATGTAAAAGAAGTGAGGAAGAGTTTGACCCTTTTAATTGGGCATATAAAAAGCAAAGGGTGGGAAATTAGCCCTGTAAAGATTCAAGGACCAGCTCAACATGTAAAATTTTTGAGTATACAATGGAATAAGGGGCTGCAAGAGATTCTTCTGCAAGCCCAACAAAAGATTCAAGATTTTCTTACCTCTACCAATAAGAAGGAGGTCTAAAAGTTTATAGGATTACTTGGATATTGGAGGTGCCACATTCTACATCTGGGACAGATTTTGAAACCCTTATATAAAATTACTTGGAAGAAATATGAATTTGATTGGAAACCTGAGCAGAGTAAATCTTTTGAAGAAGCCAAGGCTGCTATGTAATTGGTCCTAGATTTATGGAAAAATGGCCCAGTGGAATTACAAGTGAATGTACAGGATGATTATGCAAACTGGGGTCTATGGACCCTTGAAATGTTGGTCTAGGAAACTCCCTTCATCTAGAGTTCAATATACATCTTTTGAAAAGTAGTTGTTAGCTGCCTATTGGGCTTTGGTAGAGAGTAAACAACTGATTTGGGGTCATGAAGTGATATTAGGTCCTAGAATCCCAATTATGACCTGGGTAATGAGTACTCCAGCTTCTCACAGAATTGAACATGCACAAGAGGCTAGCATAATAAAATGGAAATGGAATATTCAAAATAGAGCTAAAACAGGCAGAAGTAGAGTTTCTGTGCAATATGAATCTATAGCAAACATAGACACTGAGGGAAATGATATACCCCCTGAACCAAAGCAACAGTTGGTACAATCCTTGGTAAAATGGAATGATGTATATGATGGATTAACTGAAGAACAAAAGATATATGCATGGTTTACTGATGGGACAGCAAAATATTTGGAACACAAAAGAAATTGGAAAGTGGTAGCCTATAACCCATGGACTAGGTGGACTTTGGAAAGTACCGGGACAGGTGGAAGTAGTCAATATGCTGAATTGATGGCAGTATATCAAGCCATTAAAACAGAACAAGGAGGACAGTGTCATATATTCACTGATTCATAGGTGGTAGCTAATGGGTTAGCTACATTGATGTCCATGTGGAAAAATCAAAATTGGGAAATTCATGGTAAACAAATCTGGGACAAAGAATTATGGGAAGATATATGGGACATGTCTTTGGCTACTAATTTGTTAGTTTTTCATGTAGATGCTCACATGGCCCTCACCATGCCAGAAAGTAAGTACAATGTACATGCTGATAGACTAGCAAAGATAGCTGCTCAACATGTTGTCCCTACCCCAACACCAACTGACGATTTTGTACTAGCAAAATGGGTCCATCAAATGACCAGTCATTTAGGTGTTCAGGCCACATAATGGTGGGCATAAGATTAAGGTATTAGTATCTCATATTCATTGTTAAAACTGGTAGCAGAGGAATGTCATATATGTCAACTGGAAAAGGAATGAGCTGTTCCTCAGGTAGTAAATGGAGAAAGAGCCAAGGGGAAAGGTTCCACCCAAATTTGATGAATAGATTATATTGGTCCCCTACCCCAAGAAAAAGAATGCAAATTTATATGTACTTGTGTTGACACCTATTCAGGTATACTAGTGGCTTATAAGAATGTGACTGAGAAAAACACCTGTAAAACTCTAGATCTCATAAGCCTATATTATGGAACCACAATGCTGATTCAAAGTGATGATGGGTCTCATTTCAAAGGTAATGAAATGAACAGGTATTACATACTAAACAACATAGAATGGATATATCATATTCCATACTATTGACAAGCATCTGGGTTAACTGAAAGAATGAATGGATTACTGAAAAAACAGTTAAGGAAGTTAAGTTCTAATAATTTGTATCAACATTGGAAGGATAATTTGTTCATAGCTTTATGTAATTTGAATAATAAACCATTGGGAGGAAGTACACCTCTAGCCAGAATGATGATTCCCAAATCTGTAAATTAAAAAACAACAAACACATACGATCCCAAATATTGAGTACTGGACTGTGAGGCAAGATGTCGCAGCCCTGTACCCAGGAACACCTGGTTTAGCAAGATATGATTTACATTGTTTAGAGGACTTTTACATTGGATAGAAAAGAAATAAGAAAAATCTCCCCTGGAATATGTATGAGAATCCCTAAACATCATCTTGGATGGATATTACCTAAATCAGGATTAGCAGTTTGAGAAACACACGTATTGGCTAGAGTAATAGATTCTAATTATCAAGGAGAAATTATTGTGACATTCCAAAATTTAGGTCAAGAACCTATACAGTTTTGTAAAAATGATAGAATAGTTCAAGTGATTATCATTCCTTATGAAACAATACCTCTTGCAAAAACTGACCCTCCTCTGAAATAACTATCAGGTTTGGTTCTATTGATAGAATAAAATTAGGAGCTAAAATATGGATAAAGTGGAAGCCAGATGATGTTCCAAAGGCTGCGGAAATTATAGCATGTGGGAAGGATCATACTGTAACTGTTGTTTATTCAGGAGAAGATGATTACCATATTGTACTCTTAACTCATATATTCCACCATGAGTGAGGCTATGATAGTGGGTTCAGGGACTCCAGAAGCATGGCTGACCCTATATTTACTGTTTCTTGTTATTGTTTTCTTGTTTCTTCTTGGCTTTTTGTCTGTTCACTTTATCTGCTAGACTTGTTTCCTGCAGGCTTGGTAACCTCCACCAGTACATGGCTGATCACTTAAGTAGGATGTCACCCCCTGTGCACAACTGTGATGTGTCACCACTGAAGCCAGCATCAACCACCGTCCACATGCCAGCTAAAGATCTGACCTCTTGAATGAGACCTCTTGGGACACTGACAGCCCTGCCTCCAATTTCAGCAGGAAGTAGCCATAGAAAAGACCTTCACCCGTTACCCCAAGATTTTGAGTCCCATTCGTTTGAGGAGGAATGACAGGGTGCTTGTGCTCAAGTCCCACCCTAAGATATTGTTTTCTGTGCTTATTTTTGTTATCTTTGTTATAGTGCATCAGTTACCCCTAAACTCCTATTGACCTATGCAAAGGACATGAAAGATCTTGGGGCCAAATGTAAAGGTAATGGGAATTTGAAGATCTTCTCTGCCCCTTAATAGACCAAATGTAATCATATGGAGCCTATGGGGGGAGGAGCTTGCTGAAAGGATGGAACAGGAAGGGTGTAGCAAGAAGGACCAAGAGAGAGCCAGAACAGAACAGAAGCAAGCAGCGTGAAGGCAGAGCAGCTAGTGTGAGTAAGAGAGGGCATTTTTGCTTAAGGGAGACTTCTGACTCCACTCCTCCAATGTATCCACACCTGCTACTTCATCACTGGTCTATCATTTACAGGACTTTGAGGCAGATAAAAAATGGTACGGGCATTGTCTTTTGACTTGTCCATAAATTGGATTTCAGTTAGACAGAGATGTATGAAGTAGGTCTCACTCTCTCTTTCAGAGTCATTGAAGTCCAGTGGCAAGACAAAAGTCAAGGAAACCACGGCTCAGGATGCAGTGGATGACCTTGGGGTCTTTGATGTCTGACCAAGTTCTACACACTCCACAGCACCTGCTTCCACCACCTTCATGACCTGTTGGAAGAAATTGTTCAAATCTGCCCATGCCACCAGGGCAAGTCTTCATATGCTTGGGGTAGACATTCCCCACTGGTAGGTTTGAATCTTGTTGGTTACCCTCAGCCTGCTTTAGCCCATCTACTGAGATGGTTTTACCAAGGTGTGGGTGCTGTGCATGCTATACCTTCTTGGAGCCACAGGTGAGGGTTGGATGATAGGTGGACACCAAAGGTGGAAAGAAACCCTGAAAAGGGCTTGGCAGCCCTCACACCAGAGGTACTAGTCTTCCCTGAACACCATTACACCACTTATATTCAAATTGACATTCAAATGAATGCTATGAAGTGTGTGTGTGTGTGTATGTGTGAGAGAGACAGAGAGACAGAGAGACAGAGAGACAGAGACAGAGAGAAAGAGAGAGACAGAGACAGAGAGAAAGAAAGAGAGAGAGAGAGAGAGAGAGAATGACTAGAGTGGTTTAGGAGATACCTTCATGGAGGAAGAGGTCTTTGACATGAGCCTTGAGGGACAGACTGGAATTGACTATATGAAGAGGGAGGGAAATACACAATTACCCAGAGGTGTGAAAGAGAAAAAGTACATTGGCTCCTTGTAGGGTTCAATTAGTTTGTCTCAAATGTAATGCTTCAGGAAGAGGAGTAAAAAAATACAGTAGAAAGGTGGATCAGTACAAGATTTGGAAGGCCCTGACTCCCACACTAGAGAATTTGGACTTTATCTTGTTGATATTCAGATGAATGATACAAGTAAAGATTACACCAGAGATGAAAGTAGTCCTTTATCTGGTGGAATTGACGGAGGGAGTACAGGCCCAAGTTGAGACCTTTTCCCTTTACCCCAAAAGAGTCCCATTTGTCCATAGGCCCTGGGTAACCCCCACCTTGAATTCTCCCTGAATTTTCCCACTTAATCTGGCTTTTTCATGGCCAAATCTGTTACCCTTAACCTAGACTAGGCCTCCATTGTCTGTTACTTCCAGATTGCCTCCAGTTGCTTCCAACCCTTGATCCCTTCAAAATCCCATTCTCTTGGTTTTTGGGAATCTGATCTCTAGTCACCCCAGTCCCATCAAGATCTTCCTTAGGTTCCTTCTCAAGACTCTCCCTAAACCCCTCCTCTGCTCACCCCAGACTACTTGGCCACCCCTGGTTCCCTCCCATGGTCTTTCTCCATATACGGTCCATCTTGCCTCCATGAAGGTGCTCAGATTCAATCTAGTTGAGATTCAATCTCCTAGAGAAATACCTATCCTGATGCCTCTAGTTATTAATATACCCTCCCTTATGAAATTACTCAAATACATGTCATATTTAATTTTCTATGTACATGTAATTTCCCCAGTAGAATGTAAGTTCCTTTAGGGCAGGGATTGTTTTGTTTTTATCAGTAGAATGGAAATGGAAACAACTTTGCATGGATTAAGAACTTTGATCAATGCATTAACTAATCATGACTTCAAAAGGCTGATCAAGAAGCATATCTCTTACCTCTTAGCAAAGAAATAATGAATTAATCACTAGTAGGACAAAATGAGATGTTCATTTCAGACATGGACAATATGTGAAATTATTTGCTTACGTAAAGTTACTGGTTACAAGGCATTGTTTTTATTTCTGTCAAGGGAAAGTTTGATTAGTGAGAGTGCTGCAAAAAAAAGAAAAAATAGCAATGAAACACTTAAAAATATGTAAAAGAGAACCTAAGGAAGTTCACAAAAGGGAGTAAAAACAAGAGCTGATACTGTTCTGTTAAATTTAATATATACATTTTTTTTTGCTTTTTGGAGGGAATAGGGCAGGGCAATTGGGGTTAAATGACTTGCCCAAGGCCACACAGCTAGTATGTCAAGTGTCTGAGGCTGGATTTGAACTCAGGTCCTCCTGACTCCAGAGCCGGTGCTCTATTCACTGTGCCACCTAGCCACCCTAATATATACATTTTAGATGCTATATACAATACAGATTCAATTTCATGCAAAATCTTTTTCTAATCTTTATAGATTTAAATCTTCATATCTTTTTACAATTGTTCATGATAATGAAAAATGTTAAAATATATGTCATCAGAAATTACTAAAGTGATGGATTTAGAGAAACCTAGAAAAAAGTCTACAAAATGATGCATAATAAAGCAAATAGAACCAGGAAAACAATTTATATGATGATCATAATGATGTAAAGGAAAATTGCTTTAAAAAGATTTTAATATTTAATCAGTGTAGTGACAAATCATGAATTTCATTAAATGGATGATGTAGCATGCCTCCAATCTCTTATCTTGTTTAGAGGTGCAGAAAGAGACATACATACATTTATTTATAGCAGTGGTTCTCAACCTTCCTAATGCCACGACCCTTTAATAGTCATGTGTGTGCATGTCTGCATGTGGGCAGACCCGCCTGGAGACCGATAGAGGAGTGGTGTCTCAGTTCCTAATACCATTGGAAATATGTGTTTTCCAATGGTCTTAGGTGACCCCTGTGACCTGTGAAAGGGTTGTTCCACCCTAAAGGGGTCGTGACCCACAGGTTGAGAATCACTGATTTATAGTCAATGTGTTGATTTGTTTTGCGTGACTATATTTACTGGTTACAATGGATAAATGGCTTTGATATACAGATGAAAAGAGGAGTTGGTGCTTATTGATAGTGATGCAAAAAAGAAAGAAAGAAAAGCACATTAGATGTTTTTTTCTATTTTTTTAAAAGAGTAAAAGTAAGTTCAATAGAGGACAAGTAGTCCAGTTTTGTTACTATCACATTCAATTTAAGATATCTCATATGACGATGAAGAAATAAGTGTTCCTTCAGAACCCTAATGTCTTCAAGGATTATAGAGTTTAATAAGACGAAAGGAAAGCCTGTGGACAACTTTGTTTTCTTTTCAGATGATCTTAAAAAAAACAGGAAAAGAGGATGAGAAATATATAAATGGATAAAAGGGAAGAAGTGGGTAGAGTTCACTATCATGTCACATAATCCTAGTGTGGGAAATCATAAAAATGTGAACGAGAAAGGAATCACATGAACCTCACTTTAATCTGAACAAAAGCAGACTAAACACACACATATATACATGGACACACAGTTGGTGTAGAAATACATGAACCTGAATGGAAAAACGGAAAGGAATAGGGAGGGAGGAGAATGGGATTCAATTTGTGGGTAGAATTGGGTGAGATTTGTTGTCAGTCATTTTCTATTGTATCCAACTCCTCATGAAGCTATTTGGGGTTTTCTTGGCAAACATATTAAAGTGATTTGCCATTTCATTTTACAGCTCATTTTACAGATAAGGAACTGAGACAAACAGGGTTATGTGACTTGCACAGGGTCACACAACTAATAAATGTCTGAGGTCAGATTTGAACTAGAAGGAAGAAAGAAGAGAGGGAGGAAGGGAGGAAAAGAGTGAGGAAAGAAAGGGAAAAGGAAGGCTAATAAAAAGAGGAAGACCTACATGATTAGAGAAACATTAATCTTTCATGGGTGGGTCATGCCAATATAATAGAAATTAAAATACTGCCTAAATTAATTAATTTATTCAACATTATACCAATGGAACTACCAAGATTACTTTAATAGAACCAGTGACAAAATTCATCTGAAAGAATAAAAGTGAAGGGAAATCAAGAAAAAAAAATGTTGTAAGGAAGTAGTAGGCTTACAATGACCACATCTTAAGCCATAATACAAAATAGTGAACATCACAATTATTTGACACTGGTTAGAAAAAAAAGGAAAGTCAGTTAATGGACAAAATAGATAGATACAATTCAGAAGTAAACATACTATTTGATAAATCCCAAAACTCCAACTACAGAGGAAAGGATTCAATATTTAACAAAAACTACTGGAAAAACAAGGATGCATCCTATAAGATATTTAGTTTAGACCAATATTCTCACACCTTCTACCACAATAAACTCCAGATGGATATATGATTTAAGATATGAAAGATCACATCATAAACAAAGTTAAGAAGCAAGGAAGTAGATACCTTTCCCAACTATTGATAGGGGAAGAATCCTTGACCAAACAAGGTATAGAGAAGATCACAAGGCATAAAACAGACAGTTCTGATGACATGAAACTGAAAAGATTCTCCACAAACAAAAGCAATGCAGTTAAAATTAGAAGAGAAACAGTTAAGTGGGAAAATTATCTTTTCAATATTTGTTTGATAAAAGGCTGGTTTCCAAGATATGTAGAAAACTGATCTAATACATAAAAACAAGAACCATTTCCCAGTTGATAATTGGTCATTGGATATGTGCAGGCAGTTCTAAAGGGAAGAAATCCAAGTTATCATCAACCATATGAAAAAATGTTACAAATCCTTAACAATAAGAGAAATGCAAATTGAAATAACTGTCTTTTATACTTAGAAGATGGGCAAAGATGACAACAAGGGGAAATGACAATTATTAGAGGGGATATGAGAGATCAGGCACACTAATGCATTGTTAGTGGAGCTATAAAATTGGTCAGTCATTTTGGAGGACAATTTGGAACTATGCTAGAAAGTCCTTAAACTGTGCATATCCTTTGACCCAGCGATACCACATCCAGACTCATTCCCCCAAAAGATCAAAGATGAAAGGAAAGGACCTCTACATACAAAAATATGTATAGTAATACTTCTTTCTATAGAAAATAACTGCAATTTCAGGGAATACCCATGAGTTAGGAAATGGCTAAACAAGTCATAGAATATGAATATAATGAGAAGAGAAAGGGAATAGGCATTTAAATTGTGCCTACTACATACCTTGCACTGTGCCAAGCATTTCTACTACTACTACTACTACTACTACTACTACTAATAATAATAATAATAATAAGCTAACATTTATATAATACTTACTATGTACCAGGCATCAGGCTAAGGGCTTTTATAAATATTATCTCATTTGATCCTCACAATAACTTTTCAAGGTAGGTGCTATTATTATCTCCATTTTACAACTGAGAAAACTGAGGCAGACAGAGGTTCAGTGACTCGCCCAGGTTCACACAACTATTAAGTGTCTGACAAAAAAAATTTGCACTCTCTCCACTGTACCACCTAGTTGACCCTAAGGTAATCCTATTGTGTGATGAGAAATAACAAAGAAGAAATTTGGGAAGACTTGGATGAACTGATGAAAGTGAAATGAACAAAACCATAACAACAATTTATACAATGACTATAACACTATAAAAAAAAACTTTTAAAGATTTATAAACTTTGACCCTTCATGACTCCAGAAGATTAATGATAAAGCATGTGATCCATAACAAAGAGCTAATGAATGGGAGAGATACAGAATGATATACACATATCAGAACATGGTCAATGTGTATATTTGTCTTTCCTTCCTATGTTTGCTTGCTACAAGAGAAGGTGTCAGGTTTGCTTGTTTTTTAATGGAGGAAGGACAGGGTGTGGGGGGAAGGTCTAAAGATAATGATGTTCCAGAAACAAGGAATGAAAAAAGGGTCACTGAAACACGTGGGAAAAAAAGACCATATATAAATAAGAAGAAACTGGTTGAGAGGGAGGTGTAGACAAGCAAAACAGCTTTAAAATTAACACATTGAATTTGTTAATTTGTTAATTTTTTTTTAAAAGGACAAGTTATTTACAACAGAGATTTACGGTTTTACATACAATTCTCTTACTTTTCTTTGCATATGGAAATGCTTATGTTAATTGGTGTATAGCAAGTGTAGAATAACAGAAAAATGTTTTAATTTAAAATTTTCATATGCTCCAAATGAACTGGACAGAACAGAAGCCAGTTCCATATATAACCCTCTTTCCTGTTCTTTGTATGTTGAAATATTTATGTTTGTTCATGGTTTATAGATTCATAATAAATTTTTTTATTAAAAATAAAGGTGCAGTGAATAGAGCACCAGCCCTGGAGTCAGGAGGACCTGAGTTCAAATATGGCCTCAGACACTTAACATAAAACCTAGCCATGTGACCTTGGGCAAGTCACTTAACCCCAATTGCCCTCCAAAAAAAAAAAGCAAAAAAATAATAATAAAGGCACTGGAGAAGAGACAATGTTGCATACCTCCTTCCTCATAGCAGAGAGATAGAGGACTATTAAATTAGAATATTTTATATATTATCAGGCAAGACTTCCTTACTGGATGCTTTTACCTGTTTTTCCTTATCACAAAGGTAGGGTTCCGTCTGGAGGGGAGGAAGGAAAGTGACTATGATGTAAAGATGAAAAGATAAAAGAAAAAAGATTAAAAAATGAAAATTAAAGAAAAATTAATGAAATTCCTGAAGAGGAACCTCCTCACTTATGGCAGAAAAGCAGAGGAACAACTGGAACATTAATGTTTCTGTTTAATTGTTTTTGGGGTTTTTTTGGTAACAACGTTGGGTTCAATCTAGAGGAGTAAGTGAGAAAAGATTGTTACAAAGGTATCAATAAAAGATTATTAAGGTATCAACAAAGCACAGTTTAAATAAACTGATTTCACACCTTTTGTTGGTATTTTTGTCACTAGAAACAAATTATTCTTAACTTAAGAGCCAAAGAACTAATTTCAATGACTCCAACTAAGGCTGAGAATAAACTAGGCCTTGAAGCTATTCTCATGCTCTCCACACTGACCAAAAAATTCTCAGGCATGAATGTCGAAAAACAATCTTCACAGAAAAGTCTTGGTAGGGATCTGTACCACTCTCAAGCATCCTGGCATAAGATCACTGCACTAAAGAAATAACCTCTTGGGTTTGGGAGGACATACTTCTCATCTACCACATGAATGTTAATTTCACTTCAACCCGGTGAACCTTAAGTCAGATAAGGAAGCTCTAACTGGGAGGAAATTGAGCACTTCAGGAGACAATATAATATCTATATTCCCACCTTGGCCTTCCAGGAGAGGATAACTTGTCTGTGAGATCTTTGAAACACAACAGGCTTAAAACAAACAGGGAGCCCTTGTCAACTACAAAACTAATTATGGCATCAGTGAATTATCACCTGGGAACATGTTAGAGGAGAAATGTCTAGTTCAAGGCAGATACAATTATAAAGTTCAGATATTGTCCTCATGAATAATGGTTTGCTGGTCCAAAAAATAAAGCATAAGTACACAACAAAATGTCTATTTAATCTGGGAGCCTGGTATGAACTGGAGTGGCAGTATGGTATAACAGAGCAAAATTTGGAGTCAGAAAATTTGTAGGCTCAAATCTTGCCTGATACTTACTAAGTGTGAGATTCTAGCTAAGTCACTTTAACCAAGATTTAGTTTCCTCCTCTATAAATTGAAGGAAATTATTTGCACTACTTACTTCAAAGGGCTATTGTGACTGAGGATCAAATGAAATGACATAGGAGAAGCATTCTTCACACTTTAAAGTGTTATTTAAATATTATTCATAAATATGATTGATAACATTCATCATTAAGTCTACTTACTTCGAAATTTCAGTGATTTATGATTTCAGCCATGTCAGTATTACTCCTACCAATGAAGATCTAAATTCCTCTATGACTTAGGTGGTTTAGCAGGTTCCTGTGGCCAAAAAATCAATAGTAGGTCAACCATTTGGTGACAAACTTCTCCAAAGCTCCAAGCTAGCCTAGTCTTTACGCAATTAGCATATTGTGTCTTTTGCCAGTCCTGTAGCTGAAATATTTCCAGCTTGATAAGACCTACTAGATCTTGTACTAGGTTGGCATAACTTTGAGAATCCAGTGTCACTTCCAACACCAAAATGAAACACTAGAGTGGGGCTTTGATGAAGTTTCATGTTATACCAGATGATAAAGTCAGGTTAGTCTGAACTGATATTCCCATTCACTCTTCCCACCCATTTCGAAGGGTTTGCTTATTTTTGCAGGGGAGGGTCTGGACCTGTCATTTCATTATAGAAAGTTCTACCGCTTCTAGTATTAAAAAGGAAAAGCTAAAAATATATCTAGTTCTGATTAATTAGGCAGCCATCCCTGAAATAATTTTATGCTCTCATTTCTCAGGATCTTTGCTCCTCTATTTAAGGGTGAGATCAAATGCTGAAATTTAAAGTTCTTGAAAGTTTCAGAGAAAGGTGAGAAAAAACTGGGCAGGAGTCAGCTATAAAATGAAGAAAACTATCATCACTCAGGAGAGGGTGCTGAGTTGAGTTGCTGCCTCTACAGATGGTGTAGATTAATCATGTATTTTAAAGTATTTAAACCTTTAAAGAATTAAAGGGGTCTGCTAGGTGGCCTAGTGTATAGTTGTGTGATTCTGGGTAAGATGTAAACTTTCCCAATCTATTTCCTCATAAAAGTGTAAATGTTAGTTATTATTATTAAAGTAGCTCTTTTTGAGGGAAAGTTTAATAGAACTATCTGAGCCTCAAGGACTGTTTAGGTTTTATACATGGTAATATTTAATATGGGCAGGTAGGTGACACAGCGGATAGTGTGTCAGGCCTGAAGTCTGGAAAGAGTCATCTTCCTTGAGTTCAAATCTGGCTGCAGACACTTATTAGCTGTGTGACCCTGGTCAAATCACTTAACCCCATTTGCCTCAGTTTCCTCATCTGTAAAATGAGCTAGAGAAGGAAATGGCAAATCAATCCAGTATCTTTGCCAAGAAAACCCAAACGACGACACAAAGACATGACTGAAAAAAATGACTGAACATACACAAGATTTAATGTTTGTTAAATTAAATGTGGCAAACACTCTGCCATGTTACAGTGGCAAAGGTACTGGGTTCAAGTAAGTCCTCTGGAATCAAAGGCTCATAGATCATGGTACTATACCTTTAGAGCTAGAAGAGACTTTAGATGTTACTTAGTTCAATCCCTCTATCTTTCACTTAAGGAATCATACAGGTAGGGTTTCAAGGTCATTTGCAAACCCATTATCATCTGATTACATACCCTGCACTCTTACCACTACACCTTGTTGCTTTAAGCTAATTTCTCGTTTCACAAATGATTTTATAAGTAAAATATATTCATTTAGTCAGTTATTTAATGATTATTTAACCCTATTCAGGGTTCCAATTCTGATCCCCCAAAGACACCTATTACATAATACTGGAGATACAGAACAGGTACCTAAGGAATATGAAGCATATACAAAACTACACGTTGAGGGGGAGGGGGAGAAGTTCAAGAAAGGCTTTGTACAAAAACTTGGCACCAGGGCCTTTCCAAATTACCAAGTAACAGCTTCCACTTCTCACCTCGGACCAAGCTTCATTTGCCAGCCACTTGTCACTTTAAGAATCCTAAAATCCATAAAGGTGTCCGTTTCTTTTTTTAATGTATTTTAAAATTGTACAGATTTCATGGTGACTGTTACATTTTGGACCTCCTCCGACACACCAGAAACTGTCAAGACGTTCACAGCCTCAAGCTCCCAGAAGAAACGATTCTGGGTCTGAGACGAGAAGGTTCACACTTCCGGCCTGCGTTCACGCCTAGAACGCCTAAAGCCTATGCCCAGACTAAATACTAGTGACAAATAGGCTGTGCCTCCCACTGACGAGAGGCTTCTCCCTTCCCTAGAGCTTCTCCCCCCCAACCCCAACGTAGGCTACACCTAGACGCAGAAACGCGTGGCTGGTGAGTCACAGGGGAAGGCAAATTATAAAACCACAGCGTGGTAAGATAATTAGGACGTGCTTGCGTCACGCGGTATGCGTGAGAGGTTTTCCCACCCTCTCCCGCAGGCCCACTGCCCAGCAGAGTGCGTGCCCAGACACCCCCAATCCACTCCCGGAGCTCCAGCAGGCTCCACGTGTCCTCTCCTTACCCAGCAGCCTCTACGGCTGCCCTGGGAGAAAAACCTCCTGACAACTCGCTCCACACCCCCACCACGACGAGTACTACAACTCCCAGAGGGCTTCACGCTCCCCTTTCTCCCTCCCTCCTCCGAGGGACACGCAGGCGCTCTTGTTCTCATCAACAAGCCGGAGAGGCTCTGAGTGTTTATCGTGCCTAACGGGAGTTGTAGTTCTTCCCGGACCTTCGGTCCTTGGGCGGCTGAAGGAGAGTGGACTCCAAGTCTCAGCGGCCCTTGCGCGACGGAGGCCGGTCACGTGGGCGGGGGGCCGGGCGTGCGTGCCGCCGTTGATCCGGTGCTGCAGTGAGGAGGTGGTTCTAGCCTTGTTGTGTGTGTGAGTGTGTGTGTATGTGTGTGTGTGTGAGTGTGTGTGTGAATGTGTGTGTGAGTGAGGGAGTGAGTGAGGGAGTGAGTGAGCGAGCGAGCGAGGGTGTGCGGCCCGGCTTGTTGTTGTCCCTGACTTCCCCCTCCCCTCCACTCCTCCCCCTTTCCCAGCCGCCGCTGCAGTGGCCGCTCCCTGGGCCGTAGGAAATGAGCGATAACGATGACATCGAGGTGGAGAGCGACGTGAGTCCCGGGGTTTCTTCCTTCCCGTGCGTGTCTGTTTGGGGGTCGGGGCCAGTGGCCAGAGACGGAACTGAACGGGGTGGGGGGGGCGGGGAGGCGTGCGGAGGCCGGGCCGCTGCCTCCTCGCCCTTCCCCTTCCTAGACGGCTCCGCCGTCGCGGTCTCGGTCCGGGCACTTCCCTCACTCGCCCGGCCGCCGCGGCCTCTGGAGTCGGAGTCCGGATGGGGGGGGGAGTGGCTTTGGGGAACCCTTCCTTCCCCCAACTCTCCCCTCACCCCACCCCCGCGGGGGGGGCAGCATCACTGGGGCCAGTCTACCCCCCTCCCTGACTCCCCCCCCCGGTGCCGGGAAGGGGGTACACTTCGCAGCCCATTGTCCAGATCCAGGGAACGGGGGGGGGGCTGTGCTCTAGACCCTTCTCCCGACCCCCCCCCGCCCCATCCAAGATCCCTCTCTCTTTCTCTGTCGGGGGGGGTTAGGGTGCCCAGAACGCTCTTGGCAGGGGCTAACGGACGGGGGCTTTCAGGACCCCTTCCCCCCAGCGCGTCCCCTCTGGCTGAGCTGGATCCCGGAAGAAGGGGCGGCGCACGAGACACACGCCCCCCACCCCCCCAGCCTAGCACGGGGTTCCCGGCTGGGGGGAAGGGAGGAGGGTCGGGCTTGCTCCCCATCCCCTGCTTCCTTCACCGCCGGCATTTTCTTTCTTATTTTTGAATGTGAAGCGTAAAAATAACTTCTATATTTTCTATTTTTCTCTCTCTTATTCCAGGAAGAGCAACCGAGGTTTCAATCTGCGGTACGTCTCCTCTCTCCATTTCATTTTCATTTCCGTTCAGTTCTAGTCCTTTTCGGGGTCAGAGAGAGTTCTGTTACTTTCCATGTTATGATGGTAAACTGCCCTGTGAAATGCCGGAGGTGAGGTGGGGGCCTACGTCGGGCATTCTAGATGGGGGAGAAGGGTTGCAAACTTAATCGTTCTAGATTCTCAGGTATTAGGTCCCATTGAGTCCAGGTGAGTGGGAGGAGCTTTGTCACTAGGAAAGGATCTGATTCTTGAGGGATCAAATCTGAGAGATATGTATAACTACTGTTTGGATTCAGGAAAGCAAAGAAGTTCTGAAATAAGTCGTTGTCAGTATTTGAAGACAAAGCAGCCAAGAGAATATTTGGAGACAAATAGCTTTTAAACCGTTGTTACTCTGGAGGCACATGTGATCATCAGAAATGAAAAGAGCCATATGAATGAATACTGTATTCCTTAAAGAGCCTAGCAGTATTACATAAGACTGTAATGCAGAAATTAAAGCCATAAGTTGCACATACAGAATGTCACTGCACTAGGCCCATGGGTCGAAGTAGGTATTGAAACTAAAGAGAAAAAGCTTTGGAGTTAGTGTGGAAAAGAGGAATGCCAAGACAGAAGAAAATGTGTTGGATCATTTCTTTGGTTTTCTGTATGAATGTACTCAATACTTGGTTCAGTGGATGTAGAAATATATCTTAAATTGATGGGAACCTGGAAGTGTTCAGTGAATGTGAATGGGGGTAGGGGAAAGAGACTTTTTAGGGGCCCAAAACAAATGGAGTTTAGAGTGGGAAAGGGGAATGAAGCACAACAGAGTTCCTGATAGTTTGCAGTTGGAAGCAGTAAGGAATAATGTTTATATAAAAAGAGAAACTTGCCGAGTTAGTCTTGATATAACAGAGCAAACCAGGATTCAGAATCTTTTCCAGAGATCTGGGGCCTCAGAAGAATTAAAGCAATATTAAGAGAAATCCCAGGACGTAATTGTTTTATTAAACCTGAAAACTGTTTCTGATTGTCATTTGTTAAAAAATAATTCATTTTAATTGACTGAAAGATTCCTTATTTTGGATTTTTTGTTGTAAATCTCCTTAATAGTATATCCACTTTAATACTGTACTTTTTTAAGCAAAATTTTAAAAAAATATTTCACTTTTCTCCTGAATTCCCTTGATGTGATTTGAAAATGACCCCCAAATGAAGGGTGGTAAGGGGAGAAAGAGTTCTTGAGGAACTTCTTTACTAAGTTCTTAGAACAGCTAATTACGGGTTTTCAGCAAGAAACCAATTTTCTTTGTTGAAAGAGACTTGACTTTTTCAAACCCTTTTTAATTTTAAAATGATTTACGCATTGATTTTAAATGGCCATGAAACGATTAAAATGTACTTTGCATCTTAACATCTGATCTCTGGTTGTGTTAAGGTGTCTAGAGTTTATCACTTTGATTTCTTTCTCTTTTTGGCTTCTTTTTAATTTGGCTTGCAGAGACTTACAGGCATCTTGCACAAGGTAATCATAACAGCATAGAGAAAAGACAGGTGTTGTTACAAGCATGTTTTTCAGCATCACAGAACTGTCAGGACCTGGTAGAGGAATAAGAATTCTTCTTCCTATAATAATGAAATTTGTACTCCAAAACTCAGGGCCTGGGCATTTTTTTTTTGTTAAACTGAAAGAAATTTCTTGTTATAAAGGGGCCGTTTTTAGGCCTTGCCTTTTGTAAGGAAAACAAGCTGAAATAACAGGAAAGAATTGAATAATTTGGGTCAATATTATAAGAGTTTTAGAAACTACTTAGAAAATACTATGTTTTATAGGTGTAGAAATCCTGTGTCATGAGACATAAGAAACTGACATGAAGTAGGAAATAAAACTAAGAGAAAGTGAAACTGAATTTAATATTCTCTGGGAGCCATGCAAAAGATAAAAACTTTGATTGGTAGAGAAAAAATAAGCTTCACTAGAGAAAACAGTCCTGAGTAACCCAGACAAAATACTTGGAGAACATTTCAGCAATATTTCCTGTAACAAAAATTACCATGTTGCAAGCATCCCAAGTGATGTGATATTCCTCTTACTTTAATTCTGTGAACTTTAAAAAAAAATGGTGGAAGGAAGATAAATTCCTTTTGCACATAATGTTTTTACATGTTTTTTTCTGTTTTGGTGGCATTCCACAGGAAGGGGTTTAAGTTTTGAATGCAAGTACGTGAGACCTGAGACTATTTCTAAGAGATTGTCCTTCATGCTAGCTCAGCATACTGCAATTGCAGCATATCTTCTAGAAGTTTTAAAACAGGTTTGTGCAATTCCATTTCTGATGTTGAAGTGTGTTAGCCTCTCCAAGGTATTTGCTTCTCAGAATTGTAATGTATTCAGAAAGGAAGGAGAACAGATCAGTGTTTCAGATTTGAATTTGAATAGCAAAGCACTCTTATTTTAGTAGCAAGAATGAGTTTTATGGCACAGGTGATACATACTGTGTCTCATTTAAAGTGGTTAACCACAGTGCTGAAATCCCAACATCATTGGTTCCTGAATAGACCTTTATGACTATTAATAAAGTAGTTGTGCCTTGCTGTTATAGTCCTATTTAAAAGTGATTTTCTTCAAGATGGCTGCAGTGTGGGACTAATTGATCAGTTTGGATAGGAATCCAGGACAGGATAGAAATCTGGTCAGAAGTTCAGTGGGCTCAAAAAAATGTTTTCTCTAGTAAATGAAGTATAATGTGATGCCACATTGTGCTAGTCATACTCTTCAACACCAAGGATTAATCTTGAAAGGGAAGCTGGAAATTTGGTCAGAAAGCACTTAGCTTCAAGCAGTTGTGAGTGTTCTAGCCTTGCATTGATATTCTGACTCATTTTAAAGGTTATTTCCTCAAATAAACTTGTGGGAAATTTGAATTAATATTTTTTTCCCCATGGGCTTTGGTACATTTATATCATTGCTGGCCACCACCATTGTTGGTAGGGATTTTCTGTTATCAGGTTGAATCTTTCAAGTGGTTTCAGAATAATGCTCAGTTTTTGAGGTAAGATAATATCAGTCGTATCTTCTTTAAATGATGAGAGGAGTTCCTAGATCTCTTTTAAGTTTTGAGCCTTGATTATATTCACTATTAATATCAGGAACAGTATGATATAGGATAGAGAGCTGTCCTTGGAGTCAGGACATGCTGGGTTCAAGGCTCATCTGCCACATACTTGCTTTGTGATCCTGGGCAAGTCACTTTACTTCTCAGTGTCCCAGAGTTTCTAATACTTTAAATTGCAGAATAGTTATAGATACACATAGTTGGGGGAGATTTCCTCAATGGGAATTTCCTGCCCCAGTGAAGTCACAGATGCAGGTCATAAATAAAGTCTTTTTGCAAGAAATTTAGTTAATAGAGAAATAGTAAGCATGATGGGAAAGAACTAAATTAGATTTGTGAAGCTCAGTGTCCAACAAAAACTAACTGTGTAATTCCTGGGCAAGTCACTTAACCTCTTAGTGCTCCAGACACATATATCAGTGGTGTAGTATGTACGTGGATAAAATCAGAGATACGATTAAAAAAAAAAGTCAAGACTCCCTTGATGGTTATGGTAATAAACCACCAAGATTCAAATTCAACAGTTTTTTTAAAATTGGTGAGTTGTGATGGATTGCTATCCTCTGTCAGGCAAGTTAATTATCAATTTCCCTGTGCTTGGAGGAGAAACTATTAGTTTTGAAAGAATTCTTCTCACAGAATTCCTTAGGTATTTGGGAATCAGTCTGATGAGATATTTCTTTGTACTACCACTCACTTGGCATTTTCAGGAAAAAGGGATGCTGGCTAACAGAAGATATTGAATGAGGATATATTCTATATTCAGAAAGTTGGAAGGAAATAATTTAGATAAGTTTCCCCCAATTTTAAGCAGAATCCATCTCCTACAACTTAAGCAACTTGGCTTTAAAAAAGTGGCATTTGCTTTCAACATTTAACAGCTTAACATGTACTTATTAGTGTCAGGGATGGATGGACAAATTGTAGAAAATTTTTATTCTGGCTGCATCTGTGGGAAGTTCAGTGGAAGGAGAACTGAATGGAAGAATAAAGACTTTGGCAGAGAAGTCAAAGCTGGAAGCTCTTTTGTGCCTGAGTTCCTGTTGAGCATCTGTGGGCCACTCTTCAGTATCCCATAGTATTTTTGTAAGCCTGGGATGACCTGAAGGAATGCTACTTTGGCAGGCATCATGAATCCAGTTTACTTGAGAAAAGGCAGAATCCACAGCTGCTGTCTCTGTGGTACATGTTGGTAAGTTTTTCTCTGGGCTTACTGGCCACTCCACGAATTTTCCTGTCATCTTCTAGGTAGGGTTTGTCTGACTGATTTTGGAAAGGCACTTTCATTGCCACTTTACCCTTAGGAAAGACCTTTCCCAATGCAGACAGAGCAGGCACGTCCTAATTTGACTTCCTTTGTACCCAGCATGTATCTTTACACATTTTATGTGTGTGCCTATGGGAGGAACCCATGTACATGACAATAATCAGTAACCAAGGTGAGGTTTCCTTCTTAGTAAAGGAAATGCCAGTCTGTGGAGGCACTTAACAAGGCATTGATGAACAGTAGTATCCTGGCAGCTGGCCATATCATTCAGATGAATGGGGGACAGTGTTGTCAGGCTGCCCTGATTTGACATTGAATGTATTTGTGCCAAGCAGAGTTGTCAGTTCTCAGCCTAAGGGAGTTATGGGTGCTCCAAAGCCCCTAGAAATATGGATGAGAGTTCTGTTATTTAGTACAGATTTACCTTGCTTGTGGTTTGAAGTATATAGTTAGTCCTGGGTGTTGCCAACCTAAGTTAGACAGACGTTATAGGTAGAGCTAGTACGGTGCATTTTCCTTACTTTGTTCATCTCTAAGAGCTTCATAGATTGGCCATTGGTAGGTGTGGCAACTTGGGGGTAGACATGGCAGCAGGGATTGTTTTTTGTTTCCTCTCTTCTGCTAGTTAAATTGGACCTGGAACTGCTCTTGTAATTCCATCCACTGCTTTGAGAACAACAGTCTCCAGCCCCAGCTTTCTACCAGGCAGCAAACTGTGCTGCCTGCATTGTTGAGCCAACTTCTCAAACTTGGCTTGCTCCCCAAATGACAAGCCAAGATTTCTGCTGATGGTTGAAAGCCAAGTTCACTTACAGTTCTCCAACCAAAAGGCTTGTTGTCCATTTCAGTCTTTTCAGTGCTCAGTGAATGGGAAGGGAGTAGTGCATTGTGGGGATGATTTTGGTCTGAAATTGTGCTTAGCTCCACCTAACTAATTTAGGACCTAGTGAAACTGGGTCCACCTTGATTTCTCACTGCTATTCTCAAGGTTCTCCAGAAAAAGAAAGGGAAATCTTTTGCAGGGAGGTAGAGAGGGAGGATCAGGGTGGATTATAATTGTATTTTCATGGGATTGCTTCTATGTACACCCCTCTAAATTGAACAGTATTAAGAGAGAAGGAAGACCAAGAGTTAGGACAGCTTATTAGGCAGCAGTCTTGTGCTGCTGGATGGGTCCCTGATGGAGATTAAAGGCGTGTATTTAATTTGCAGGTCAATGGAATAGAGGACATTGAAGAGCCAGTTACATTCTGAATGGTTGGTGTATTTGCCACTTTAGATATTTTGTGTTAGTGTGTTTTTCCAAGCTTTGCAGCTTTGTCCTAGGCAAAGGTAAACAATGGGGGGGGGGGGGGGGAAACAGGGCTGGATTCTTAAATTTGTGTTTCATCCCACTTCTACAGTTGGAAAGCAGTTCCAGACCATACACTATTGTTCAGGTGGTGTAATAGATGAAAATTCACTGACCTAAATTTGTCTGGCAACCAAGGTTGTCTAGTGATTCTCTCTGGTTTTCCCGTACTCTTTTATGATATGGCTGTGGTTCAGGAGAGTGTACTCATTACTCGGTGAACAAAGTAACTGGCTTTTTAGAAGCCACCCAGTCATATGCCTTGGAAAAGGAAAAGTTGTGTTCTCTGGCAGTTCCCTGTCCATAACGTGATGGGAACCATGTGTTCAGCTAAATTAGAGCAGTAGATAGGATGCTGTGTTTGGGAATCAGGATGTAACTAAAGTTAGAACAGCTGCCTCCTCTATGCTAGCCATCCCCTTTCCTTTAAGTCTGTAGTTCAAATCCTGTTACAGCTCCTATCTAAAATTGTGTTTTAACATCACAGTATAGAATGAGGGCTTACTGATTACAGCAGATGACATCTTTTAGGAGCTGGTATAGTGCTGTGCGTCATTCTAGTACCTAATCGAATTATTGTTTATCTTTACAGCCTCATTTTAAAAGTTTTCGATGTTTCCTTTTGCACATAAATTTGTTCTTTAGGTCATCTCCGTAGAGTTATAGAATGATGACATCATTGGTGTGCTAAGGGTAAATTCTCCGTCTTTCCCATAACTCTTTACCACCCAAGTGTAGTTTAAATCCTCACTATCGAGCCGCAGTAGCAGTTCTGTTCTGCCATAAGCATTAACTAACCCTTTCCGCTTGGGTTGAGACAGTAACCTATACTTTCCTCCTTGAAGTCATTTCTTTTTTGAGGCCTAGTGAATTTACAGCCTATATGTCTCTTCAGCTGATTGTTCTTGTTTATGATTCTTCGTGGTTTAAGACAAAGAGAGAATGGTTTGTGGATGTTTGGATTCTGCCAAGTAAATGTGTTTTGCAACAGGTGCCTAGGGAGATTTATTCCGAGCATGTGAAGGTTGAAAGCTTTGCCATCCAAGAACTGTCTCTCTGGCACAAACTTAATTGAAGGGGGAACACTTGGCATGGGTTTTAAGAATCAGGAAGCCTAAATAGACTTGGAATCTTTGTCCTTTTTTTTATTTTCCCAACTAGTCTCAGATTTATGCATATGGAGTCTTTTCAGAGGTTTCTTTCTTTTGTACAAACTAGAAGGATCACAAATAGGGTAATTATGTGGGAACACAGAGTAAAGAATCACTATGATGGACTTCTTTGAGAAAATAGCGTAGTATGTATAACTTATTCCTCCCATGTTAAGGGAAGCTTCCATTAGTAGATATGATTGCACCCTATTAATGTACCTGGAATTTTGTCACTACCAGTCACTGACTGTTATATCACATCAGGAAGTTTGGGGAAAGGATTTGTTCCGAGAGAATCACATTTTGCTCCCATGAATAACTTATTTTACTTGTGCATGAGCCAGATGTGTCGAACTGCCTTGGATGTTCCTGTCACAGACCCTGCTGCTACTCACCCTTTTTTCTGCCTTTAACAGGGCCTAATTCTGGAGACCCCTCCCCACTCAATTACCCACTTCAGTCCAGTGCTTCCTAGTCCAGTTGCCAGGGACATCATTGACAGCATACACGTGGATTGAAACCTGGATCCTCTGGTACTGTGTACTGAGAATGTTGGTTCTGATGTGCTCTTTCTCATTTTCTCTTTCAGGCTGACAAACGAGCTCATCATAATGCACTGGAGCGAAAGCGCAGGGACCACATCAAAGATAGCTTTCACAGTTTGCGGGACTCGGTCCCATCACTCCAAGGAGAGAAGGTGAGTTTATTGAGAAAGCTAATAGTCTATCCCAATTGCCTTTCAGACATAATGAATCTTAATGCCTGGAAAGAGAAAGCATCCAGAGGTAATTAAATACCTATCATAATTCTTCCTCCTCTTCTTTTTTTTCCTTTGGTGCATAGATACTAAGGATGGATGTTATTTTATTGTCTGTGGTGCCTTTAAGCATAAAATAGTTGCCCTATTTGTCACCTTTTTAAAAAAATTTATATTTTATTTTCTCCAGTTACATGTAAAAACGGTTTTTGACATTTATTCTTTTAAAATTGTGAGTTCCAAATTCTCTCCCTCTCTCCTTCCCCTATCTCCTTCCTGAGAAGGCAGGCAATAGTACTATAATTCTTAGACATTTTCTGACTCTTGCTTCACCTGGAGCAAAAGACCACATAGACTCTCTAAACTTCCTTTTCCCCCTTTTACCTCTATCAAACTGTATGAGAATTAATGGGACTGCCTATTAAATATTCAGTTGGGTGATGCTTTATTATTTATTAAATACCAGGAATTATGTATAGCTGAAACAAAATTAGAAAAGTTCTTACATTTATAAAAGTATTACACAAAATGGACCTCTGTCTTCTTTTGAGTATATTTATACAAACACACTTGCACATACTAATAAACACACATTCTCACTCTCCTTTCAGACCCTAGTAATGCACCCAAAATGGCAAAACTCATAATTGTGCTAGTGGTTCATAAACGTTCTTTGTCATGAGAAAATAGTAATTAGTGCCTACAAATGAAAATTTTCAGAACCATCTGTGCATCTAGTTCTAGTACCTTTTTTTCCCCAGACACAGTCTCCAGAGTTTGAACAGCCTGCTAAGTTTTGTGGAAAGACAAACAAAGGAAAACTTTTGTCCTCATAAACTGGATTAGCCTTCCAAAAATTAGTGTTTCCCTGGAGAGGCAATCACCAACTGTTTCCATATTTGAATGCAAAGCAAGAGGTTGTGGGCAAGGGTGAGTCCTTGGAATTCTGGGGAGAAACATCTGTTTTCACAGACAGTTCTATCTTCAACGTAGAATATAAGTAGTTAAACGGATCATAACAGAAGAGTGAATGACCCTGGAAAGAAGACCTGTATCTTGATTGTCCAGAAGTCCCAAGACAGCATTTCTTTATGAAAACCTTTGCTTACAGGAGGAATTTGAATAGCTTTCTTTAGGTAGAAGTCTGGGGGTGTCACTTTAGCTAAGATCCATTTTGGATTTGAGTGGCCAGGATGTCCATGGAACTACTATGACAATTTTTATACTCGTGCTGGCACTTCAGTACTTCAGAATGCTGAATAGCCCTAAGGTGTGGTCATTTCTTACATAGTACTAAACCATGGGTTAGGGCTGACCATTTTCAAAAGAATTAGTAAATAGGTCATGTGAATACCTGCTGTCACATAACCAGAATTTTCTAAGTTAGGTTTGTCTATTGTAGACCTCATTTAATGGCCCTGAAGCAAAGGTATTTACCTTGAACAACAGCATTTCTGGGTGTAGCACAGTACAGACCACAGAATCTGAACAGCTGGTGACAGACCCACCCTCTCAAGCCAAAGTGCATGTGTACAAGGCTATCACATGTCAATCTGAGTCATTGATAATTGGTTCATCTTCCTCTTGTATATCTGTAAACTTTAAAGTTTAAAATTAAGCTTTGTAAATTTTAAAGTACTATGTAAGTGAGCTTTTGAGTATTCCTATATTATAATATTTTTAGCATTCGTTTGATATATCAGATGTATTTGGTATTAGGTATATCAAAAGGGAAACAGCTCTTGTGACCCTCTAAAGAGCCACAAAGTGTGATTTTACAGATTTTGTTTTTATCTCTCATATAAATTTTATTTTTTTACACATAAAAAATCCTTCTGCAAGTCCTAATAACTAGTCTTGATTTTGTTTTTTACTTCAGACCTCCTGCATATATAGCACATTATACTTTTTTTACTTCAAGAAAAAAATGATTGACATGATTTCTGACTATATTATTTCAAGTAAAAAAAACTGGTTCCCTAGCTAGTGGTTTGTAACCTGGAAGATTTAAATTATTTGCCATTAATCGCACCGAGTCAGTCAGAACTAGTTCTGAAGTTATGGGGTACCCCTTTAATTCTGAAATTCAGGAAGCATTTTCCCAGGAAAAGTGATTAAAGGAAGTTGGCACTAGCAGCTCTGAACCCCTTAGTCCTACTTGATTAAAAAAAATTGCAAATTCAAAGTTGTTCTATACCTCATCACTGCTTTTCCCCTTTGGTATGGTTCCACATGTGCAGTGAGTCCAATAGACCAAATAAATTTGTCAGGTTTCCAGACTCTTACCTATTGATACAAGTGTTTTTGTAATGTATTGAAACCAAAGGAAAGTGACACATTCTTGATCTGGCTTGTGGTCATTCAGATTATGACAGTGAGTAGCTGTAAAAGAAGGTCTTTGTCTTGTAGACTCCTGGCAGCACAGCTGCAGTGACTTAGGCCAGATGTCCTGGAGTCTCTCCTAACTTTGAGTATCCCTAGTTCAGGTGATTTAATGATGCTAATTATAATAATTCGCACTTAAATTATTCTATGGTTCACTGTCTTTTAGTATTTGAAGACAGTTTCAGGCGGTGTGCCTTCTAGGCTGGGTAATCACTGCTAAATTATTTCATGCAATGTATAAACAACCAGAGGTAGTTCTTTGATATGAAATTAAGGTTACAATAACAGTAACTTACATATATGTATTAAGCATCACGGCCAGGGGGGCTGTAGCCAGCTCAAACTAGCTACATTTTCACTGAAGTCAGCACACCCTGCAAATCAGCACTTGTTTTGTTGATTTTTCTAGACTTTAAAAATTGATGGAAAAAATGTTCTTAATGCAGATGATAGTTCCTGGATACATTTGCCATAGAGCCAATTGTTAAACATTTACCTGATTATAGCACTATTAAGTATTAGGACTTCAGCCCAGGTTTTTCTGTGCTTCTTTTCTGGCAGCATGCATATTAACCCTGATTGAGTTGGTCTTTGACGTGGGCAGGGGCTGCTTACAGAGAGAATCTGTTCCTGAAATGTAGAATCCAGATACTATCAGTCCTTTGTTTCTCTAACCGGGAAACAAATCTGAATGATCACCTTTTGCTTAAGAAAAATGAAGCCGTCATGTCTCCTGATGAAGTTCCTACTTGCATGGTTGTATCTTCTCAGCATCTTCGGTTAGCTGGAGCTTTTTCTGTACTTTGCTAGACTGTTCAGCATTTCTATGCTACTGAAAAAATACCCTGGCTGCGTGTATGAGGTAGTTAGTCATTAGGTTTGTACAGTCTGGGGTCATTCAAAGATGATAAAGCTTTTTGGTCCCATCTGGCTACATTAATAGAGATAGATACGCAGTTGTTATTAGCATTCTGGGAGGCTTATCCTACAGCTGCTGGAAGGTTGATTCCTCTTGGTAGAGAAGTTGGAACTATAGATGTGAAGTGTGCCACATGTGTCAAATACAGTTTATTTATTATTATTTTTCGTTACTTCATTGCAGTGTATAGAGGGATGTGACTGGTATAAAAAAAGAAAGGCATCAATTAAACTTTCAAAGGCCGAAAAAAATCCAAAAATAGGAAAAGAAAATTTTAAATAGTCAACAAACTTTTGAGTATATACTGTTAGGAGTAGGATTCTGTAGTGGACTTTGGGGACATAAGAATATGAGCCCGTCAGAGGGTTTATAATCTGAGAGGAGTATATATGTTACATGTATATTATACACATGTGTCTGTGTCTTTGTGTGAAAAGATAAATAACATTTATGGTAGCATACATGGTGTCTGAGTGATATAGAGAGTTTTGTATCTAGTTTCTTTATTTGTTCTATTAGAGTCTGATTTCCTTAAAGGGGAGGGGGAGGAATAATAATCAAACCAAACTCCCTGCTTCAGATGAGCAAGATTAATTGAAAACCTGAAGACACTCCACTACCTCTGGGTGGAGAAGATTGCCATGGACTTGGTGCAGTTCATCCAGCTACATTGTTTTCTTGTGTCTCAGGGGACACTAAAAAGATTGTGTTCTGCGGTAAATAGAACAGCACAGGCCTGCCCGTTTCACCTCACTAAAGTTCTTATTGCCCTTTCACATGACTTGTGGTGACCAGGTCAGAGTCTGACTTAAGAATAATATTCACACTGTTCATCTGTCAGGAGTTTTTATGGAGATGGAATTCAGTGAGATTCAACACATTTTTGTTAGATGACTACTGTGTATGTGCTAAGTGATGGGGCTGAAGAAAAACAAGGCAATTCCAACCTTTCAAGAGATTACTTTCTCCTAGGAGTGTAGAATATGTATGCAGATAAATACCAGGTAATTTAAAGAGGGTATTAGAAAAGGCTTTGGAGGGGGCAACAGAGTGAAAAGCCTCTAAGGAAATTATAGATTCTAAAATTCTAGAATGTCAGTTTGCTTAGAATATAAAGTGGAATAATAGTGTAATCAGTGTAATTAAAGTATAATCAGCATGAAAAGGTCAGTTGGGACCAGATTGTTTAGGATTTTAAATGCTACATATGAAAAGTGCTGTCACAACTACGTCTCCAGCTCTAATCCACCTCCTTAGCGTCAGGACAGAATCTCTTAACTGACTCCTGAATGTTTTCAGTTGCATCACTTTAAATTCACTATTTTAAGACTGAATTTAGCCTTAGAACCAGCTCCCCCTTGAGGCATCCTTAGGTAATCATTCTTAGGGGCACTCAAACCCAGAATCTTAGAATTGGTCTTTGATTTTTCTTACTTCCACCTCCCGTCCAGCCACAATTCAGTCACTCTTCAGTTCTTCCTTCGTAATGTCCTTTGACTCTGTCCTTGTTTTTCCATCCCCAGTGTCACTAGCCTAGTCTAGAACTTATCATACTTTTCTAACCAGTATTCATACTTTATTTCTCTACCCACATTTATCCATCCTACATACTGCTACATAAATACCTACAGTGTTGTTTTAAACCTGATATTACACTGCTCAAAAACTTTCATTTACTCCATTATCCACACATGAAAGTCAGATTGGCATTCAAAGCCCTCCATAGTTAGACATCATCTTATTTCTATATTTCTTCTCTCTTTTCTATGCAAATTCTATTCTTCTGGCCAAACTGGTCAGCTTATTGTACTTGAACCTGTGGTGTATGTATGTACACACCCAACCTCTGATTGTATAAATTTACTTTTCTTTTCAGGCTCATCCTTATGTGAATACTTCCTGGCTTCATTTACCACCTGATCTTCTTAAACCTTGAAATACTCAGTGATCATTGAGCATTTAGCTTGTTATGTATTTTTGTTCTTACGTACATATATATGTTCTATATCTCCAGCTAGATTTCAGGCTTTTTCTGGATGAGACTGTCATGAGACTGTCAGGTAAGCACATGCTTACCTGAATGCCACCTACTTTTTTTTTATTGATGTAATATCTGCTGCAAATGTGGCAAGTCTTTATGAAGATTAAACCAGAGGGCAAGGATACATTAACTACATATATGCACATGTTTGAAATAAGGTTGAAGCTACCCAGTGGGCCCTCGTCCGTGGTGTCCAGAGGCAGATGAAGCTGAATTGTAGGCTGCAGCAATTCAGAGAATAAGAGCAGACTAATTCTTAACAAAACTACTCCACCATCCTTCAGCTGTACTGCTAACTCTTGGATGGCTAAATCTTTAAGATAGGAACTGATTGATTTAGAATAACAAGTGATATTTTCTATAGTATTTTTAAGTTTGCAAAAAACACTTTACATATCTCTAATTTGAGCCTCCCGAATACCAAGTGAAGTAGGTACTATCAGAATTATTATCTCATTTTTATATGTGAGTAAGCCGAGGCTCAGAGGTTTATTTGTCCATGGTCGCGCAGCTGAGTCTTTTTGACTCCAAGAATAACATTCAGTCTTCTTTATCATCCTTCCTCTAGATTAGTTTAGCTTTCCCATGAGTCTTATCATCTACGGTATTCCCAATCCTAGATTTTATATGATACACAAACCATTCCATGAGGGCCTTTGGAGATTGGAAATTTGAGTTTTTTGGGTGATATGTTGGATGCCAGTATTGGGCCTGCCCTCTCTGTCTGAGGGGATAGTGTCCCCTCATACTTGTGCCTTTCTTGACTATGAGATATTTAGCTAGAAGAGGAAGATTTGGGAAAACTGAAGCTTTTTGATATATGGGCAGTTTCTTTGAGAGGGAATTAGTTTGACCAAGTCAGAGTATACCAGAACTATAACTTCCATTATCTTAGACATTAACCTTCTTTTAATATACTACAAAGATCACATAGATTTTATGGTTGCCATATCATACTGTTGGTTGATATTGCATTTGCAGCTCACTAAAAATTCCAGATCTTTTTCATGTGAACTATGCTTCCCCTATCACATCTGAAATGTTATTGATTGAGCCAATTTGACCAAAAGCTTTTTTACAAAATAGAATCTGAAAGCACAACCATATATTCTATAGTCTTAAGCTACAAAATTCAGTACCTTTTTCTGGATTAATAGTGTATACATATTACAAACTCTTATTTATAGAATTAATACAACAGCAAATGCTGTTCACCATATTGAACTATTTAGTCTGCTTAGTTTATTGTAGCTAAAAGACGGTTTCACAGCATAGTTCTGCTGCCTGATCAGACCTAAACCTCATAGAGATGTGCATATCTTGGAGATGTGTCCTCACCTGAGGTCAAGTGTCTGGTCTGTATCTGTTCAGATCAGAAACTGAGTCTGCCTAGAAATGATCAAGCTCTGGAGAATCAGGAAGAGAAAGAGAATGAATACCTAGATAGTGCCTACTAAGTGCTCTTCTAGATGTCATCTCATTTAATACTCGTGTGTGACAACTCTGTGATGCAGATGCTAATCAAAGCCTTTGTTTTACAGTGGAGGAAACTGAGACAAACAGGTTAAGTGACCTACTCAGGATCATAAAGATCACAAATCCAGTCTCAAAAACTCAGGTCTTCTAGACTGTACACCCAATACTCTAATCCACTGAGCCACCAGCTGCCTCTAAAATTAGTTTATACTAACTAGATTTAGAAGTAATTGACTTAGAAATCAGACTACCAGTTTATAAATTTCAAATGAGGGATGTCAAGATGACTATTTGTAAAAGTCAGTCCACTCCCTTTTTTGATTAAGAGTTCAAAGTTAAAACTTAAAATGAATAATATGAATGCAAAAGCAACCAGTACACTGGAAGACTATTTGGAAAACCAAATTAAAATTTTAGATTTTTCAAATAGTCTAAACCAGAGGTGTCAGACTCTGAGGGCTACTCCTGATTGTGGTCTGAAATAGATTAAAATGTATTTGGAACATGTTCCTTGTCTAAAAGGAACAGCTGGTTCTCCTGCCTGGAAATGTTAAATCCTGTCTTGATCTCATTCCCTTCAGAATTTGTAACCTACACAAAATAAATAAAGATACAATACAGCCTATTACAGATCTTAATTTGTTGTTGTCTAAATCACCATGCTGCCTGTTTCATTTGAGTTGGATGCCGTTGGTCTAAGCCTCTCATAAGGAAGGCCTTTACTAGGGTAATGACTTAAAAGGATGCAAAGGAACAGGATGGATGCAAGAAATACTGTCAAGGTGGAATAAATAGTAATTAATAATTGGCTATGACAAATTAGAGAGGGAAAAATTGAAGAAATACTGAACTCGTTTTCAAGTTTTGAGGGAAAGCTAAATGAGCCTAATTATGGATATGTTGGGCTGAGAAACAGCCTTGGGGAATACCCACCTTACAGGGTTGGGAAGAAGATGAGGTTCTAGCAAACAAACCATTAAAGAAACAGAAGAAGAGCTAAAAGGATTGTGTCTCTGAAACCAGGGGAGGAGAGAGATGGTCAGCAGCGTCATGCTGCCCAGAGATCATGGAGGATGACTGAAAAAGGTTCAGTAGATACAGTATAACGTATTGGAATTTGTGGGGAGAAGAGTTTTAGTAGAATGGTGGTACTCGAAGCTTTACTGCCATAGGTCAGAGAGTGAGTTAATAATGAGAAAACGTGGCCAATTTTTTAAGGAAATTAGAAAACGGAAGAGAATAAAGAGAAGGAAATGATTAAAGGGTTGAGGGCAGGCTTTTTTTTTTCTGTTGAGAATTGAACATATTGGGAATTGAAGTTATGGATTTTGAAGGGAATGAGATCAAGAGCTATGGCAGAGAGTTTAACATTTCCAAGTAGGAGAACCAGCTGCTCCTTTTAGACAAGGAACAAAAGAGGATTAAATAAGTGAAAAGTTTTGACTTGGAGAAAAGGAAATGAGGGTACTGAAGTGAATTGTGAGTCTTCTCTAAAGTAGCGGTGTGGAGTGGAGGGATGGACTTGAAAGTACAAAAGAGGGTAAGTGGATGAGAGCATATCCCTGAGCAGTGGAAGTTTCTGACTTTCTACAGCAGTTGTTGGGCCTGGAATGAAAGCGGGTGATGAGATTTTCTTAGGGTTAAGGAGTAAAAAATGGATTTGAAAAGTTGCTGAATACTCCAGCCGTGTCTGACCATAGATTCCAGGCTATCCAAAATTGCAAATGAAACCAGAATAAAGAGGCTCAACTGAGATAATAAGGCGTCAAAGGTGTTACAGTTACGTGTGACAGTGAAGTCTTGGGTGTGAGCATATTAGTGTTTGACAAATAGAGTAAATATTCTGAGAATTTTACTCTAGTTAGGAGCTGATCTTCATGTACTGTTTTATTCACTGTAGATTTTAATCTTTTTTGAACTAGATCTTTGTAAATAATTGTAATGAGCTAATAGAGTTTTAGATGAGTCTCATACTTTCTGGATTCCTCCTTTTGCATTGTCCACTTTGGCCTTATCACTTGTGCAAAGTGTTGGGGACTTTCGCTTCTCCTATTTAGTTAAGTGAATCACAGTAGCAGGGGGTTTTTGGTTTGTTTTTTCCCCATCCTCTGCTGAATTTGAACCTTTTTTAGATACTCTAAAGGAGGGATGGAGTAGACAGGATTGGTTACTCACACGTATTTCTGATACATTGTAGGATGCTGATGTGTACACCATGATAGTACACTACAGTGCTTATAGTTTCAGTGGAAAGGACTGTCATGCTAATAATTTTATGGGCCTTTTTTCTCAGTTCTAAGCCAGACTCATGAATTATTCTCTTGCCTATAAAGAATTGAACATTCTAGGTATCTGTGAGTTTGGTTATTAACCATAATCTGAACAAAAGTATAAAGTCATGTTTGGAAAGAAAACTGAAGTCATGGGGCAGCTAGGTGGCACAGTGAATAGACCACCAGTCCTGGAGTCAGGAGGACCTGAGTTCAAATGTGGCCTCAGACACTTAACACAAAACTAGCTCTGTGACCCTAGGCAAATCGCTTAACCCCAATTGCCCTGCCTTCTCCCTCCAAAAAAAAAAAAAGAAAGCTGAAGTCACTTGATTATCTCTGTTTACTCTTGCTTTTTTGGTCAGCTATTTGCTAAAGGTCAGTAAGGTAGTACAGGGCCTGGAGTCAGGAAGACTAATCTTCCTGAGTTCAAATCTGGCCTGAGGCATTAAAGAGTTGTGTGACCCTGGGCAAGTCACTTAACCCCACTTGCCTGATTTTCTTCATCTGTCTAATGAGCTGCAGAAGGAATTGGCAAACCACTCCGGTATCTTTGCCAAGAAAACCCCAAGTGGGATTGTGAAGAGAGTTGAACAGGACTGAAAAATGACTGAAGTACAAAATTTGTTAAAAATTCTTTTGTCTCTGAAGAATCTTGTGCTTTCCATGTTGGGGTCTCAGATTTTACTAGTTTTGTTCCATTGTAAGGAGACACTTAGTTATAATAAAGAATGCCATTTTGAAACTTCCTTTTCATCATCAAAAAGTGTCCACAACTGACAGCTATATAACATCGTATGCCCTATCAAATATATGTTTGATCTTGCCTTCCAGATACTTAATTAAGAAGGAACAAGGGGAGCAGTGAGGTACAGAGCTAAAGCTCATGAGTTTGAATCTTCATTGTGCCTTGGCCTCTGGTCCTTGGTTTCCTTTTCTGTAAAGTGAGGGTGTAAGACTAAATGGATGTCTGAAGTCCCTTCTTCCTTCAAAATTTATGTTCCTTTGAACTTTTCCATAGACTGTGTAAAAAGATAATATGCATATGTATATATATATATATATATTTTGCAGGTAACACTTTTGATCATCTTCCTCCCCCACCATTTTCTTAGTTATTAATTATGTACAGGTACTACTGTAGTAATAATGGTGTACATTATTAACTTAAACAAAAATAGGGATTTAAAAAGAATGAGATAAAAATGAAACCAAAGTTTATCCTAAAGTTATTGAATAGGATCAAACTTTTACTTCAATAGTAATAATTTTGGTAACTGTCTGGAGAAAGAATTGGAAAGGGGAGAAACTTGAGGCAAAGAGACTAATTGGAAAACTACTACAGTAGTTGGAATGAGAGTTGATAAAGGCCTGAACTAAGATGATTTCTATAAGCAGAGGGAGCAGGATGGATGTAAAATGTTGTGGGTGTAGAAAGGATGAGAGCTGGTGACTGATGAGAATATGTGGGATGAGGGAAGGTGAGGCAAGACTGAGGTTGTAAACCAGGGTAATGGGGAAGATAATTGTGCCTTTAACAATAAGAAGGAAATTTGAGGGGTAGCTTTTGGGAAACAATTGTAATGACATCTCAAGTGAAAATGACAATTTATCCATGCCTGTGTGACTGCCTTTGCCCCACCCAAAATAGATAAGGGAAGTGGGTGTTTGGGGGGAGGAATTTTCCAAAAGGCACCTGGGCAGCTGCTGCTTTGGGGTGCTTGGATCAAGGTTAGGTTGTTACTACTATACAGGGCTGACACTATCTCAGAATAGAAGTTGAGAGTTTATACAGTGAAGGGAACATTGAGGGATAAGAGTAAGTGTGGTTATTTTAAAATCCCCACAGTTGAATGTTTGGAACAGTCTAGTTCATTGATCTCTCTCTCTCTCCCTCTCCCTCTCCCTCTTTCTCCCCCCTTCTCTTCCCCCCTCTCCCTCTCTCTCTCTTTCTCTCTCTCTCCCCCACTTCCCCCCTCCCCTCACCTTCCACTTTAGAAACCACCTGTACCAATAATAGGAATCACATAATTTCAGAACTGGAGACTAGAGAGATCAATCATTTTGAAGGCTTCATCTTACAAATGCTGCTGAGGTCCAGAGTTAGTAATTTGTGCAAGGTTACACAACTAGTTAGAATAAGACCTCAAGATTAGCATTAAAGCTTCCTGAATTGAATGTTTTTTACATTTCATCATAGTACTCCAGCATGGATAAGTATAGTATTATGTATTTTTTTTAATCTAAGGTAATCAAAAAGTTAATTCATTTACTGCAAAATACTACATTTACTGTAAAATACTGCAGTTGGCTTCAAAAAAATCAATTGCAAAGGTCCCTAGATGGCAGTTCATGGGAAAAGGATTTGGAATTTTAGTGGGCTACAAGTTCAAATTGCGTCGGTAGTATTATATATTGGCCTACAAAGCTTTACCAGACTGCCAAAGTGGGATGCATGACACAGAAAAAATTTAGAACCTCTGAGCTATATTAACAGAAGCTTAATGTCCCAGACGATGTAGATCTTCCCAGTGTATTTTGCCATGGTTTCTTTGTTTGGTTTTTTTGCTTTTTGGAGGGGGGAAGATGGGGCAGTTGCGGTTAAGTGACTTGCCCAAGGTCACACGGCTAGTTTTGTGTTAAGTGTCTGAGGCTGGATTTGAACTCAAGTCCTGACTTCAGGGCCGGTGCCCTATTCACTGCGCCACCTGGCTGCCCCCATGGTTTCTTAGTTTTGAGGTGGTCTCTTCTCTCCACAATCATCTTGTCTGTCCATCCGTTCCCTCTCTCCTCCACCCCACCATTCAGTGACAAATGCTCTCTAAATGGGTAGTTTTAGGGTAAGCCAGAGGTCATGCCAAAAAAATGAAAGAAAAACCACACAAAACCTTATATATCCTAGCAAGATTTATTGAAGGATATTTCAAGGACTCCATGAAAGGAACAAAGGCCCAAAACAGGCATTGTGGAGTTGTTTTTAAGTCACTTTGAGCAGGATATTATACTGTTTCAGGTCTATAGATCAAGTCAATCATCTGCTTCCCACAACATCATTATCCCAGATCAGTTTGGGAATTATATCAACATAAAAATGCCTTGCCAGCTTTTCTTCCTATATACAAGAAAAGTGCATTTCTGCTATGTTAGTGTTGATTCATTAGTTTTTTTGTCTTTTTTCTTTTTAATTCTGAACACCCAGAAAATTGCTTTTCCATTTATGAAGTAAAGCATAAAAAGAGAATTGTATATGAAACTTTCAATGTCTATTTCATACTGCTTACTTTTTTAAAGTACATAATAGATTCAGCATGTTACTGTAAGATCATTAATTTGAACTGGGAGGAGCTTTAGAGAACTCCAAGCCCAGAACTTTATCAAAGCTGACCCGCTTGTCTGTACTTCCTTCTGAACTTCCTTCTGTTTTCTTCTATGCATCCTTCTCCCTCTCCCTTGTTGAAAAAAAGAAGGGAAAAAAACTAGTACGAAGTAACCATAGTCATTCCAAATAAATCCACCAGTGACTGTATCTGAAAATGAGTATCTCTTTTTGCAACCTGAATTCATCATTTCTCTTACCAAGTAGGTAACATGCTTCATCGTAGCTACTGTGGAGATAACAGGGTTGAAGAGAGTTATTAAGTATTTCAAATGTTTTTGTTCAGATGTCTATATTGTTCTCTTCTAGTTTTGCTCACTTTTCTTAGTATCTGTCCATACAGGTCTCCCAAGATTTTTTTGAAATTGTTTCTTTTGTTCTTTCTGCACATTATTATCCACTTATTTATGTACAAACAACAACTGTTCTCTTCTACTTCTAGTTTCTTTTCTTTCCTTCCCCTTGTTTGTTTTGCTTGTAGCTATTTCCTTCCTCTCATCTTGCCACCTACTCATCACTGCCCATTTCCTTTTTTGATGTATTAAACACCAAAGTCACCAAGAGCACAGTTGACCCTCCTTTATTTAGTTCAGGTATGAGTGAAATTTTTGTGATGCCCACTCCCTCCACTTCTACCATGCTTATGTACTCTTCTCACACATCCTGGTTTATGAGAAACATTTAGTTCCACATCCTTTTTTCTCCTTTATATACCTCTGTATTCCTTTTATTCAGCCTTTTCTTTCCTGTCTTAAAACTCTCAGAACAAAATCAGTCCAACCCCATGTCCTCTGTCTTAACTCCCTCAATACCTTTTAATGACGTTAAGGTTTGGGAGGGACACCTGTTCTTTCTCTCCCTCTTACAAGATTGCCATTTATCATATAGCCTCTTCAGGTTGTTCAAATAAATCCGCCTTTTCTAGGTTTGTCGTGTATTTTAAAGTTCCTACTCATCAGAAATACTTACGAGTCATGTATTTCATTAAAGTTCTTTTTTTGCCATATAGGATGATACTCAGTTTTGCAGGCTAAGTTATTCTTGATTATAAGTCTACCTCTTTTGCCTTTGGAATTGTATATTCCCAAATCATCTCTAATTTATAGTAGGAGGCATAAGATTTTATGAAATCCTGTCTGACAGTTTGCAGTATTTTTTTCTTTGTCCTGGAATCTCTGAAATTTGACTGTGACATTCATGGGACTTTTATTTTGGGGATTTGTTTCTGGAGATGATTTGTGTATTCTTTATATCTTTACTTTGCCTGCTGGTTCTAATAAATCTGGGCAGTTTTATTTCTTTGAAGTATGTATGTAGTCTTTTTTTTTTTAGACACAGTTTTCAGAAAGTCCAATAATCCTCCTTCCCCCCACCTCCCCGTTTATTTTTTTTCACTTCTGAGAGTACAAGGGTGTATAGGCTGCTAAAAGATCCTGGTACTTAGATGTAATGACGTTTCAGAGACTGTTGAAAATACTAGTATCAGAACTGAGTGTTTTAATATGAATATTTTGACCTCAGTCCTTGATCTTGGGGTCAGTCTTAAATTGCTGGGGATGGGATGGTTCTAGTTTTTTTGCCACTCTTGATAGTTCCATATTTGTAAGTGTTTCTGGTTTTATATCTCTTCTAAGCTTCATTTCTTGTTCGGCTAAGTTCCTTTTGTATCCAGCTTGTTGTCCACAGCACGACTACTAAATAAATTACTGGTTTGTAGCATATGCCTTTTTCCTAGTAACCTTCCTAGCTACTGTTGCCGGAGTTGAGTAGCAAAATAGATGCTTCTAAAGTATAAGTAGTTGTCTTAAAATTAGAACCTTTTGTTTCTTTTGCTAAAACCAAGCCTACCGAATCTGAATAATAATTTTTGTAAGAAAATATTGATGTGCATTGTTCAGATAAACATGGGCATCTTACTGACTGCTTATAGTTTAGATGGAAACAGTCCCATTTGCAAATAGCCGTGGTTGTAAACTGCTCTTCGACATATTTAGATAGGAGGTGGTACTTTAGAAATGAGAAGCTTCCTGGTTTCTCTGGCACTTTTTAGGATTCTTTTTCTGTCGTGGCATGTACATTCAGAAAAAAAAGTGCGTTTTAGTGCCACCAGCTTTCTTATACTTCCACCCACCGTATCTGAGCAGCTCCCTCTTCTCCAGCCCAGACTTCCTGTGAGTCCTGTGATTCTTACGTGATATTCGGTCCATTTTCCAGGTCACTTTTTATATTAACTGTCTTAACTTTATTGCCATTTTTTCAGTCCTTTGATTTTGTTCTTCTTGTTATTGATTTGTGTTTCGTTTATTGTCGTTTCCAGGGAGTCTTACTTGGGTAAGGTTTACAACTTCTTCCAAGTTGGATATTTGACATGTCTAGATCCACAATATGTTTTTCATACTGACTAGTGCTTTTTTTTTTGTTTGCTCATCTCTCCAGCTTTAATTCTTAGATTAGTACTAATCAGCACTTTATGCCAGGACCAGGATACGTTCCCTCCAATGCTACTTTGGGAAGGGGGAAGTAATCTCTGCTTGGGGTCTGCCTTGTGTCACCTGTGTTTCTGTGCTGACCTCTACCTCTCACGATTGGGCCCTTCCTGTGTTTTTGAAGTGCTTGTCTTATGGAGTGATTGATTTTTGTTTGGCCTAGTCCAGTTTTTAGGGAGGCATTAGGAGGGTAAGATTGTCTACTTTCTGTTCTAAGCTATTTTATTTTCCTTCCAGTTCATCCTTTCAAAACTTTTATTTCATTTTTAATCTCTTGCTTCATTTCTTCTAAACTGTTCATGTAGTTCTTATGGAAAATCCATACTTGCTGTTGGGGAATTAATTCTTCTAGATTGAATTTTGGGGTATCTCTGTGTTGGAGGAATGCTTAATGTCTACATTCTCCTAGTTCAGGTTCCATTTTGGGATTAAATGAGGTGCTTCTAAGTCATTTAACAGTTTAAAAAAAGGAACTTTATTTTGACTTCACACAGGAAAAAAGATACAGTGGTATGACCTTCAGTTTTGATAGACTCAGCTTCCCTTACCTCATTATGGAAACACATCTGGTCTGTAGGTCATCAAGTCAGGATCTGATACCTTACATCATCTTGAGCACCCACCAAACCTGAAAACCATCAGTCCCATCTGGGTGGGGCTTTTTATGCCCATGGGTGACTAGAAGGCTGCATCAGGAGAGCATGAGTCAGTCAGGTCCCAGGGTTTCCTCTTAAGGAAAACTAATCCCTGTAGCAGAAAGGAAGAAGGAGAGGAGACTTGGACTTAACCCACATTATAAGGAAACTAGTATATAATAGTTCCAGCATATTGTAGATTTGTAATTCTTTGTAGTAACTGGTATCTTCTGTTGACTCTTTATCTTCAGCCTGTTTCTGAATTGGGGGTTTGTACTAGGGCCAGGCTCCAGTTCCTGCTATACTTTGGGTAGGATGGTCAGTTTTACTTGATCTTGACCTAGGTCATATGGGTTCCTGTACTGACATTGCACTCCCAGGGTGTGTCTATACTATAGTACAGTGGTTCCCAACCTGTGGATCACGACCCCTTTGGGAGTCAAAAGACCCTTTCACAGGGGTGACTGAAACACGTTTGCGATGGTCTTAGGAACCGAGACACTGTTCCTCTGTCCATCTCCAGGCAGGTCCACCCACATGCAGATATGCCCATATACGACTATTAAAGGGTTGTGGCATTAGGAAGGTTGAGAACCACTGCTGTAATAGGTTTTGGACCTTCCTGGATCTTCAGGGCTCTCTGGTATTTCAAGACAGAATGCTAAGGAAAAAAGCCTCAGGGTTTGAGTGTCCTGATCTGAGCACTGATCATCAGATTTCCAAGGACTATTGTGTGTCTTCACCACCTCGGGGCTTTCTTGTAGAAGCCCTCTACCCTTGCTACCTTCAGAATGAAAACCTTTGCAGTCTACAGGTGTCTCTAAGACCATCTCTGGTCAAGCTGGGAGACTTATATCTTGTTGCTGCTGGCCTTTCTGGTAGGCTCCCTTTTTTATTGCTTATAGACTTCCAACTTACTGGAGTGGAAGAAGTGAATTATTGTAGTTTCTCATTGGGTTCAGTCTGTTGCTGTTGGAGTAGGTATTTGGGAGCTGGGTTGGCTGCCTCCATTCAGGCTGTTATCTTGGCCAGAACTGTCTCACCAGTTTTCCTCCCTTTCCAGAGGTTCTAGAGCAGTGATTAGTGAAGAGAGAAGGTATTAGCTGTTGCTTCCACTTTCATATCTGTTCTTTGGGATAACAGCATTATAATTGGTTGAAGGGTCATAGGAAGAGAAGAAAGGTGGTGGGGAGAGGTTTGTTTTATTTATTTATTTTTTGGTTCTATCTGACTCTTTGTAACCCCATTTGGGGTTTTCTTGGTAAAGATACTGGAGTGGTTTGCCATTTCCTTCTCCAGTTCATTTGACAGATGAAGAAACTGAGGCAAACAGCATTAAGTGACTTGCCCAAGGTCACACAGCTAAGAAGTATCTGAGGCCAGATTTGAACTCAGGGAGACAGTCTGCTGACTTCAGTCCCTGTACTCTATGCACTGTACTACTTAGCTGCCTAATAAATTTATTGAGCCTATTCCCATGGCCTTGGCTGGGGTTTGTAAAATTTTATTGGACTGTGCCCAAAGAACTATAAAACTTTACATGCCCTTTGTTCTAGCAATACCACTACTAGATCTGTATCCCAAAAAGATGAAAAATGGCAAGGGACCCCCATGTACAAAAATAGTTACAGCAGCTCTTTTGATGGTGTCCAAAGAATTGGAAATGGAGGGGATGTGCGCGTCAGCTGAGAAGTGGCTGCACAGGTCATATGTGAATGCACTGTAATACCGTTGTGCTAAAGGAAATGAACTGGCAGATTTCAGAAGGACCTACATGACCTGATGCTGAGTGGAGCGAGACCAGAGCTAGGAGAGAGGTATAGACGGTCACAGCAGCATGTTGTGACCAGCTGTGAGTGGCTTAGCTCTTCTCAACAGTGTAATGAGCTAACACAATTTCAGAAATCTCTTGCTGGAAAATACTACCCGTATCCAGAGGAAGAACTATGGCATCTGAATGAAGGTTGAAGCATATTACTGTTTTCACTTTTGTTGTTTTTCTTTTCACAACATGACTAAAGTGGAAATACGATTGTCTGTGTATAGCCTGTATCCAATTGCTTGCTGTCTCAGGGAGAGGGGAACAATTTGGAACTGAGAATCTTAAAAGGGAATGTTGAAAACCATCTTTACATGTAATCAGAAAAAATGAAGTTACTATTAAGTGGAAGAAGAAAAAAAGAAAGACTGAAAAAATGTTTTTATCTGTGTTTCCCTGTGTCTGGAGGCCCCACCATACCAGACAGATGGCCATTATCTCGGTAGCTGTAAGAGTCCATGGGGCATTTGGATAAGGGGCTGCATGACTCAGGGAAGACAAGTTTGGCCAGTGACAGTAAGAATAGAGGTTGCATCAAGTTTATTAATAACCTAAATTTCTGATTTAATTCTTAATACTCTCCCAAGATTATGCAGACTTTTAAAGCATGCTGTCTGTGAAGAAATAGTGAGCAGGTTAACATGCATTAGAGCAGTGGTCCTCAACCTTCTTAATGCTGTGACCCTTTAATACAGTTCCTCATGTTGTGGTGACCCCCAACCATAAAATTATTTTCGTTGCTACTTCATAACTGTAATTTTGCTACTGTTATGAATCTATCTGACAGGCATGATGTATTTCCATTGTTACAGATTGAACATAACCCACAGGTTGAGAACTGCTGCAATAAAGGTTTCTATTCAGAGCTTCCTAGCTAGGGAAGTGCTAAATATATGAGAGGCTACAGGCAAGTACTGAGGGCCAGACCAAACTGTAAGAACACATCTGAAGTTTGTGCATCTCAGGGTGCCACGTTTTAGAAAGAACATTAACAAGCCAGAGGAACACATCTGGCAGAGCACATTAGGGAGAGGTAGGAGAGTTAAAACTATGCCATCCAAGGATCTTGCATGAGCCAGGACTGTTTGACATGGGGAAGAGAACTCGAATCATAACCATCTTCAGATATTTCAGTGGAAGTCGTGCACTGGACTTCACTAACACGGCCCTAGAAGATAGGAATAGGGTCAGTCAGTCAGTAGCTTAATATTAGGAAAACCTTAGAAATTAGGCCTTTCAAGGAGTGGTAGGGTCTGCGTCAGGAAGGGATGAGCATTTCACCTGCAGTTTTTAAAGTAGACATCGGATGAGTTCTGAGGCCCTTTCTTTGTGCGTCTCTGCTACTGTCTGTTTAAATAATGTTCCTGGTTTAATTGTTTGTTGCAGCTGTTCGGTCATTTCAGTTGTGTGCAATTCTTCATGACCCCATTTGGGGTTTTCTTGGCAAAGATATTGGAGTGGTCTGCCATTTCCTTCTCCAGCTCATCTGACACATGAGCAAACTGAGACAAACAGGGTTAAGTGACTTGCCCAGGGTCACACATCTCTGAGGCCCAGTTTGAACCTCAGGAAGATGAGTTTTGCTGACTTCAGGCCCTGCCCTCTATCCACTGCACCCTTAAGCCACCCTATTTCATTTTACTACTTAATAATTAAAAATCTTATTAAGTATCCTTTTAACAATTGGACGTCACATCTGGATAGCCATACACACAGAAGTTTGGACCAAAGCAAATCTTTTTTATTTCACCCTATTCCCCCTCCCACTGTGAACTCTTTGTTACAGACAAAGGGTTCACTGATGGTCCCTAAGATCCAACTTGCATCCTCAGCTGAATCCTGAATCTGAACTTTCTTTTTCATCCTTTCTTTTTTTTCAACTCAAGTGTCACCTCCTGCAGTGAACCAACAGTCCAACAAGAAGTAATCTGAATTCCTGTTAGCTTCATTGTTTATGCCCTTCATTGATAACTTCAGTGGACATGTTATCTCCTTGATGTGAATACTCTTGCCATTGGCTAAGATCACAGGCCATTTCCTTTCATCCTGTATGACTCTTGTCTTTGTCTTTCCATAAATATTCCACAGCATATCCACTTGGTGTTCTGGAGGCTTTCCTCTAGTTCTTGTAATGTTACATAGGTATCAGTAGAGTATGTAGATCATAGGGTCATCGATTTATAGCTGAAAGAAACCTCCAAAGATATCCATCCCCTCATTTTACAGGTGAGGAAACTGAGGCCCAAAGATGTTAGTGGCTCTGTTATTCCTTACCCTCTTCATGTGACTAGCCTACCTTCCTTTATAGCCATACATTTTGGGATGGCATAGCATATTTTATGCAATTCTTGTTTGGTAGTATATTATAGCCTACTCGGGTTTACCATGATTGTTTGGAAACGAGGAAAAGAATAAGCATTTATTAAGTCACTCATGTGGAACAGGAACTGTGCTAGATGTTTTGCAAATATCTTCCCCAAAACTTAGGAGGTAGGTGCTATTGTTACCTCTATTTTACAGAGGAGAAAACTGAGGCAGACAGTTTGTAGTACCTCTCTCGGGGTCACAGTTAGGAGACTTGGGTCTTCTTGGCTCCAGGCTCAGCACTCTTATCAGTAGGCCCCCTAGTTGTCTCAACAGTCGCATTCCATAAATTGACACCACACTACATCATTAGAAGAAAACTGCTCTTCAGAGAAAAGCTTGGACGCATTAAGAGAATTGGGCTTTTTCCCAATAAGCCCTCTCTTCTCTTTAGTTTTAGTCCGTGAGCACCTCTGTCAAGGATAACTGTACCCAGAGGTCAGCTCTTTGGGGCTTTCTATCTACATGTGCTAGTTTGGACACTAATTATTCTTTACTTACTTGGTTTTTCTTATGTGGATAGGCCAAAAAAAATTTGAATTATTTATGTATAGGGCATGTATTCTTGCTTTTTTTTTTTTTGAAGAGGGAAGGCAGGGCAATGGGGTTAAGGTTACACAGCTAGTAAGTGTCAGGTGTCTGAGGTCAGATTTGAACTCGGGTCCTCCTGATTCCAGTGCCAGTACTCTATTCACTGTGCCACCTAGCTTCCCCTAGGACATGTATTCTTAACCAAACAAGAGATAGAGACAGTTCCAAAAAATAGATAACGGATTCCTTGAATGATTACGTATCTCATTTTGGAAGCTCTGCAAGACTTGATGCGACCAGCACAATATTAGCAACAAACAGGAATATCTGTGGGACTTCACTTATATGAGGAATTCCTCCTCTAGGCATTCATCATGACAGTGGTACGTTTGGATGACTGTGGCATGCTTCTTTGAGTACGTTTTAGTTATATGATTCTGAATCCTTATACTGTATTGTAATAATTCATCCAGCAAGCATTTATTTAAAATGCCTACAATGTGTCAGGCACTTTCTATTAAATCCTATCACAAGAAAACAACATGTATACAGAAAAGTAAATACGAAGCAGTGACTTGGAGGCAGAAGGCAATGGGCACCAGCAACTTAGAAGGGATCAAGATAGGCTTCTTACAGGAGGTGGTATTTGAATGGAACTGTGAAGGAAACTAAGGATTTAAAGAAGAGAAGAAAGGATACATTCCAAGGATGGGGGAACAGCCTGTGAGTAAAGAAATGGAGGTGATCCAAATGTACAAAAATATTTATAGCAGCTCTTTTTGTGGTGGCAAAGAATTGGAAATTAAGGGGATGGCCACCAATTGGGGAATGGCTAAACAAGTTGTGGTATATGAATGTAATGGAATACTGTTGTGGTATAAGAAATGAGGAGCAGGAGGACTTCATATTTACCTGGAGAGGCTTATACGAACTGATGCTGAGTGAGAAGAGCAGAACCAGGAGAAATTTGTACACAATTACAGACACAACATATGTGTGACAACCATCTTTGATAGACTGGACTCTTCTCAGCAATGCAGGGTTATGAGACAACTCTAAAAGACTCATGATGGAGAGAGATGTCTATATTCAGAGAAAGAACTAGAAAGAACAGAATTTGAATGCAGATTGAAGCAAGCTACCTGCACTCATTCTTTTTTCTTGTGTGGTTCTATTTCCTCTTTCCCATTGTTCATTCCATCTGTTACAATCCTTCTTTATAACCTGACTAATGTCTAATATCAAAGTATTTTCAGATCCTATACTTGATTGCATGCTATAATGGGGCGGTGGGGGAGAGGATAGGGAGGAGGGAAAAATGTGAAACTCAAGGGATTGTGGAACTGAATCCTGTAAACTAAAAGTAAACAAATTAATAAAGACAAAAAATATTTAAAAAAAAAAAGAAATGGAAGTGAATCACTTAGGCTAGTTTGGCTGGAATATGAAATACAAAGAGAGTAAAACATAATAATCTTGGAAAGGTAGGCTGGAGCCAGAACATAAAGGGCATTAAATGCCAAACAGAAGAATTTACAGTTTTGTCCAAGACAAGAGAAGCAAATAGAGCTTCTTAATTAAGCAAGGTTAAATCTGTGCTTTAGTAATAGCAATTTGACTGCTTTGAGCAAAGTGAATTGGGAATGGGTAGACTTAAGCAGGAAGACCAATTAGAAGCTAGAGTAGATGAGTGCCTGAGGTGGTCATGGCCATGGTGAGAAGAGGGGTAGATCAGGAAGATGTTGTGGAGGTAGACTTGGTAGCTAATTTGATTTGAGGTGAGAGGCAGGAGGGAAGAGTCAGGGATGACTCTGGAGGTTGAAAACTTGGGTGATAATAGTGCCCTCAACAGAAATAGGGAAGTTAGGAGAATGAGAAGGGTTTGGGGAGGCAGGGGGAAATAATCAGTTCTGGTTTGAAAATGTTTAGTTTTTGAGATGTCTTTGGGACCTTCATTTGGAGATAGACAGTTGTGATGCAGGACTCGAGCTCAGGAAGACCGGTCATTTGTATATGTGTGCATGTCTCTTCCAAATAGACTTTTGAGCTCAAGAGAGATGATGAACAATATTTTAATACTATTTTATGTTCCCCAAAGTACCTTGTACCAAGTTGGTACTCAGTAACATATAGCTTTGAGGGTATTATGGTAGAACCAGATCCAACTGTAGGACCTTACAAGCCATCATATCCTGTAAAATCCTTCTGTTACCCAACCTGAGGAGGTATAAACTGACCCTGTCACTATGTAATAAGAAGTTTTGATTTTTGAAAACCTGAGAAGGTGAGAGGTGATCCTTAGCCCATCTAATTTTGAAATCATTTGGATGTTTAGTAACTGCTTGAGTTACACTGCTGGATTTCCAAAGTACTTCACTGTCCTAAGTTGGAAATATTTCTGCTTCCCTTTGCGAGGAGTGAACACTCCATTGGGCAGTGATTCATTTTGTTCCTGCACTGTGCCAGCAGTTTAAAATTAAGTTCTGTGAGATAACCTGGGAGAGGGCAGCTTTGAATAATTCTGGCAGGGTTTGCAACCTAAAAGAAACCTCCCAGACAGATTGGACACCAGGAGCACTGTTACCTGTCGTCAGGTTCTTTGGCCCACTAATCCATTCTCCTGGATAGGCAGTGCCCAGGCCACCCACAAACTTTGGGAAAGAAGAATATTATTGCTTTCTGAAATTTCTTGCCATACCACCACCACCTTTTCTCTGTGGTGACTGATTAGGCAGCTTATATTTTCACAAAATTGATTTATTGTTAGCGATGATGATGGTGGAAATTACAGTGCAAAAAAAGGGCAGCATTGCTTATTGTATATATTTGTGTACAAATAATCATGTTTTCCTTCTAAACATTTGACTGAACCCTGGGAGCTTCTTAGAACATTTTTGTGGGTTCTCTTAGCCCAAAATAGCTCCAGTACTAGTCTGGCTCCTTTTTTTATGGACTAGGGACCCACAGTTGTGCGATAGCATGGTCAGGCTCCAACAGTAAATATGCTGAATGGTTAGTCATTAAGTGACACATTTAAGTGCCCTGGACACAGCTGACCTTGGTAATGGGTTCTCAGTTACATGAAAAGACCCTTAAGTGAACTATGGGTTGTCATATTCATTTTATCTGACTGTACCCTTAGCCTCTCGGCATGGTCCTGCTGCCATGGCTTCTACTACAGAAAAACAGATTTGCTTCATTGCTACCATGAACTAGGTCTTTATTTTGTCCCCTGTGCTTTTCTCACTATTGCAACAGGCATCCCGGGCCCAAATCTTAGATAAAGCCACAGAGTACATCCAGTATATGAGAAGGAAAAACCACACACACCAGCAGGATATCGATGACCTCAAGCGGCAGAACGCTCTACTGGAGCAGCAAGGTGAGCATCTCAGGCACTGGGGCAACTGGCCCCCCTTTACCGTGGCTAGCTGAGGGCCGTCTCGTCTGCGCCGGGATCAAAACCAGTTGTGGAAAGCTTTAATAAGCCTCAGTGCTGGATCTAAAGAACCAAATGTTTGGGATATAGAGCCTGAGAAAGGAACTTGTGTTGCCTTTCCAAACCATAGGACTCTGAGGAGGCAGGATATCTAGGGAATGCAACCCTGGATTAGCAGTTTTTGTGTCTTTTCTGAACTGGAGCCAGTTGTTTCCCAATTCTGTGCCTTATTTGCCCTGTCTGCAGTCAGGGGCACCAGCTGTCTGTTAACAACTTTGAGGTCCTTGGATTTAAATATATTGTGTAAGTACCAAAGCCTCACAAGTGTTCGGTAACAAGTGAGCCCACTCCAGTGTTAATAATTGTCCAATCAGGGCAGCATATGGGCCAGGTCCCTGCTGTTGTCAAATGCTCACAACCGCCTTTTCCTATAACCACAGGGGAAAGCGAGAGCTGATCAAGTTCTTTGTTCCTGGGGAATTCACTTCTCTTCCTCCCTCATGGAAGATGCAAGTAAAAGGAAATGCAAGTAACCACTTGGGTTAGAAAAATGCAACCTCAAAAAAATGGGTTCTTAGCATTCGAGACTCAGACAAGCTGAGCTGGGGCATCTGGGAAGTGGGGGGTTTTGGTGGGGAGGCACCAAGCTGGACAGCCTGCATGTAAGGGGTCTGTCAAAGGGCTCAGGTACCATGTATGGTGAGATGCTTCTGAGGGCTCAGATTTTCATTACAAGAGTCTTTCCTGTTAGAGGGCTTAGCCAAAATTTTTCTTTGGCTCTCATGTCATCCTTTGCTGCTGTTGTGGATGATATAATCCGAACGGATACAGTCTTTCCCACCCCTGTCAAGACTGCCTTTGGTGGAGATAACCAGCCACTTTTGTGTCCTTCCATTGCTGGATTCCACAAGGAGCTACATACTCCTGCCTTTGCAGTGTGCTTCTGTGACAGGGCTGAAAACATTGCAAGCCTTCTCTCTAAAACTGTTTGGGAGGGGAGGGACATCTTCTGGAAGGGAGTACTGCTTCTGAACCACCCATAGATTCGGGGATTAGCAGACCCTTAGGAAGAACACAAAGGACCTTGAGTCTGAGCCATCACTCATGGTTAGCCTCCAGAGTACCTTAACACAGTCCTTGTCTTGCCTTTCAGTCCGTGCACTGGAGAAAGCGAGGTCAAGTGCCCAACTGCAGACCAACTATTCTTCTTCAGACAGCAGCCTCTACACCAATGCCAAGGGCAGCACCATCTCTGCCTTCGATGGGGGCTCAGATTCCAGCTCTGAGTCAGAGCCTGAAGAGCCCCAAAGCAGAAAGAAACTCCGGATGGAGGCCAGCTAAACAGAGCAGGCCAGCAATAAAAAAACTGTCTGTCTCCTCCATCGTCTCCTCTCCCAGTTCATCGTTAGACCCCTCCAAGCTGTTTTAAAGACTCTTTATTTTCTTTTCTTTTTTAAAAAAGTAGAAGCTCTTGGACTGCAGCTTTCATCTTCTGCCTTTCTCCTTCAGCAACCTTCTTCCCCCACCATGAATTTTTAAACCAAAACATCCCAACTTGGCAGCTTTTTCTGTGGAGGACAGATGGACACACCTCTGAGCACATGCTGCCCCTGACCTCCCCAGCCAGCTCCTCCCACCTCGTTGGGCATCCTTGCCCAGGTGATTTCTCTGCTCACAGGCCTCCTCCCCCCTCCCTACGTCTTCCTTGTCCCCCTCATTTGATAGACTTTGTGAATCTGTGAACTGCTCACCTTGGAGAAGATGACCTGTTAGGAATAATCAGAATTACCCAGAATTTTTTTTAAAGAAAAATTTTTTTTTCTAAAAAAAATGTATTTATTCCTCCTGCTGAGGGGTTAGTTTGGTAAGGGGTTTGTGGTGGCGAGGGTGAGTGGGAACATCCGTGCAGTTGGTGTCTCACGTGGTATTTCCCACCTGCTTCTCCTGGCTGAGCTGTGTGGAGTTGGGGAGTTTAGCCCGGGCTCCAGAGGGCCACGTGACACCGCGTGGTGTGTGTTTGGAGACGGCAGTGGGGAAGCTTCAGCCCCCGGGGGGTCGGTTTGGTGGGGAGGCAGGGACAGAGAGTGGAGAAGGGCGGGCGAGGGTGGGGGAGGAGCGCATTTGTTTGTATTAAGGGCCAGTGATGATGTTTTGATATTTATTTCCTGCTACTGAAATTTGAATCCAAGTGGACTCTCCCTGTTCTGATGATGTCGGTATTGCAAAGCGACAGATTCATAAAGTAATGATCAAATTCTCCTTTGTGTGTGTTTCTAAGAAATAGAGCCAACTGATTTTGTATATAAACATACCAAGAGCATCTTACCTGGTACTAAAAGCCACAGACTAGTTCAGGCCCCTTCTGTTTCTTTTTCCCTTCGGTTTTGGGACCTCTCTCCCTTACGTGACCTGGCCCTGGTTCTGGCTGTGGTCAGCAGGTTCCTGTGAAGGGTTTGTGTGTTAAGCCTCTTTTTTCTTTTTCCTTCCTTCTTTCTTTTTTTTTTTGTCTCTACCCTACCCTGTTCTGGCGTTTGCTGATCTCTAGTGTGTACTATGTAGTCTCTGTCCATGTTTAATTCCATTCCATGGAAATAAAAAGTATGTTGTACATACTGCCGAAGAATTGTCTTGCAAGTTAAGGCTTCCCCCTTTACTATAAGACTATAAATAAAAACTTATTTTATCCTTAGTGTGGTGATGTCTTCTTGCCCTTGTGAAGGCGAGCTGGTACAAGGGATAGAGCTTTTGGCTGCTGTCTGTTGACGCATATTTGAAGATTTCATCTGTTTCTGTAGCTTTGTGGTTGTAATGCCACAAGCAATAAATTATTCACAGGCAAAAATGCTGTTCCCTCTTGTTCTGTGGACTGAGCTCAGCCCCAGTTCTCAACAGGTAGCTGTTAGCAGTCATGTATTTGAGATCAGGTACTATGTCAGCTGTCCACTGGACAGAGAACCCAATTCAGAATTTACTTGTGTGCCCAGCACTGAAAGGCAGTCAGGAAGAATATGAACTACAGATAAAATTCTTTGGCAGTGCTTCCTTCTCTAAAGGGGAATGGCTCAGAGGACAGGGTTGTGCTGTAGATTTGGAAAGCTGTTGAGGACCTGAATCCCATACCCCAGAAGGGCAACTAGGGATGGTGAGCCAGTGTCCTACAAGGATCAGATGTTAAAGAAATGGATTTGCTTCTTGTCTGCGGAAGAGATCTTAGTAGGCACATGATATCTTAGCTGCCACCCAGTATTTGAAGGGCTCTCATGTACAAGATGGATTTGATTTATTCTGCTTGTCACCCTAGAGGGAAACAGTGGTTGGACATTACATAAAGAGAGATTTGGGCTTGATGTAAGGAGAGAAATTCTGAGCAAATGGAACCATTCAGACATGAGCTGGGCTGTTAGCTCGACCTAAGACCGCTTGTTAAGGATGTTATAGAGGAGATTGTAGGGCAGGTACAGGCTGAACAAGACAGCATCCAAGGGTATGTCCAGAGTCTGTTCACGAGCCAAACCGCCAGCACCTTTCTGCTTCCAAAAGATCTTAAGGCATTGAGAGAGTACAGCTGGACTTGCCAGCAGCTGAGATGAGAGCAGTGACATCATGCTTATAACTACATTAAGAAACCAGCATTGAACTAGACTTGTTTAACCCTAGAATAAGGTCATAAGATTTCGGGCTGGCAAGAGACCTTAGGGATCTGTTCCAACCACCCCATTTTACATTTAAGAAAACTGGCTTATAGGGAGAATTTACCCAAGCTCGAAGAAGTGGCAGAGGTAAATTTCAATCCCAGGCCCTCAAATTCAGTGTTTTGCCACACACCAGTGCTGACTTGGGAAACAGAAAAAAGTGGCTGGTGTTTGCTGCCCACTTAACTACTGCTCCACGTATCTCCAGGCCTAGAAAAGGAAACTTCTCTTTGGATTGCTGAGACCACAAAAATCAAAGGTAGGAAATACTCATCATGAAATTTGTTATCAGAACTTGGAGCACATTAACTGGGGAAAACACCTTCAGTATTTCTAGATTCTGTTTGTTAGATTAGAGGGTCAAGCTTAATAAAAAGAAAAAATTATGATCACCTTGAGGGAGACAGTGCTGCCAGAATAGTATTCCTGTTGAAGTAAGGAGTCACTTCACAGCCAAGCTGAATATTTGATGAACTAAGATCCTGGTGTTACTGTGTTAAGGGATGTGAGACAAGGCTTATTGGAGTAGAAGCCAAATTGGAAGAACAGGATCTATGAAAGTCTGGGGTGAGCTAGCCAGCCGTGTGCTAGAGATAAAAGTGGCAGAACCTATTGACATTGAGCTGAGATTTAGATGTGCCCAAAAAGGGTTGCCCAGGTGGTAGTGAAAAGTAACCAGGAATGTAGAGGGTTGGCCCTCAAAGAAACTATTTAAACTTTTAGGCTGTGCAGTTCACTGAGCAATGGTGCTAAAAATTGAAAACATAACTGAAAAAGGAAGTCTTTGGGATTGCCGAACTGGTGGGAAGAAGACTGAGTGGAGAACAAAGCATGCCGACACGAACTAAGTGCTGGGATGCGAGCGTATACAAGATCTTCGAGACCAGACTGGGTGGAGGTATGTAAATTAAGCTGTGTGGCCTGTCCCAGCAGCAGAATTAAATAGACACCCTCAGTCTGTTCTGTATGTCTAGAAAATAAATGGATGTCTGCCCACGGGATGAAGTGGGTGGGTAACTTTTGTATAATGACATTAGAATATTTGGCTTGTTTGCGCTATTTTTCTTCATAGTTTCCTTAACAAAGTCTAACATCTTGTTTGTTTGCTTGACCAGTATGAGCAGATGGCTTCACTAAGGGTCCTTGTTAAAAGCTGCCTCTGGCCTTTTCTTGACTGTAATCAGTATGGTGTTCAGAGGCTTTCTGCCATGTTCTTTCCTGCAGTGGTGAGTGGTAAGCAGAGCTTTACATTTTCTCCCACTATAAATGTTTTTTTAAGTGGCCTAGTTCTTAATGCTCTGGATATGCTACCTTCATTACATATCCGCTACAACAGCAGGAAATGCCTACTTTTCTTGTAGCTACTGAAAGAAAATTATGGGGAAAAGCTGTAGGAAATAGACCCCTACCTGGAATAAGAATGAAGAGAGCTGGAATCTGTACCTAGTTTTATCCATAGCTATGAAGAATCATTCCAGTCCCTCTTATTTTCCTTACAGGAGTGTGAAGATAGATGTTTTTTAACTGTAAGGTGTTTTCCTACTCCTTAGAGGTGAGCACTGTGTTAATAAGGCATAGAATTAAAAAGATCACTAAGAAGATAATCGGATTTGGAATGACTAGAAGAATTCCTTTTGAAGTTTAGGACAGTGATGAGACCATCCTGAGACCCATTACTACTCAGTAAATATTTGCAAGTTATAAATATAAGCTACAGAGTTATCTATAGGATTACCTAGCCCTAGCAACAGCCAGAAACATTCAACGTGAATGGGGACTTTCATAGAACAAGGGAGGCATAGCTGAATTGAGTAGTCTGGCTTCCAAGATGAGTGAAAGGATGGAAGAGAGACATTCTTTGAACTGTTATTTCATGCTGCCTATGAGGAAATGTGAAAAGATAGCGTTTCAGCTGTGTAACCAAATCACCAAAGGAGTTAGCCAGGCCCATAAAAGGAGAAAGCAAGCTGGGGGCTCTTCCCATTTTATCCCTTTCTGAAATACCAGCTGAGAAGTTAGTGGGTCAGTCATGATTTTATTCAGAGCAAGGATGCAGATGTATAGTGACTGGCTCTCAGTTAACTAAGTTGTTGCTCACCCATTACCAGTGTGCAGCTTCCTAGGGAACTGGGTGTTTGGACTTTTTGGTAGAAAGAAATGCTGCCTCTGCATCATAAAAAGGCAACACAGCTCCAAAAAAGTTTATTTACCAGAAAACAGTAGCTGTACAAGCCAAAAGGGGGGAGCAAAGAGCTTTGTGTTTGTCTTAGAACAACAACAAAAGACTTTGACACATCACAGACTATACATTAAATTTCTAACTGTAACCCTCAAATTTTTTTCTTGCTCTCAGGGAATAGGAGAAAGGCAAATGATAAACTAATACTTGTGGTTTTTTATATATTTAAACTTTTTGCAAGTGTGTAGCTAGTGTTAGTACACACACAACTTCCTAACTGAAAGACTTGTTCAAGTAAAAAACCATGTGCAGAATAATGACTCTTGGGGCGGCTAGGTGGCACAGTGAATAGAGCACCGGCCCTGGAGTCAGGAGGACCCAAGTTCAAATGCAGCCTCAGACGCTTAACACAAAAAACTAGCCATGTAACCTTGGGCAAGTTACTTAACCCCAATTGCCCTACCTTCCCCCCTGCAAAGCAAAAACAAAAACAGAATGATGATTCTCCCTGCCCTGCCTCCACCACTTTTTTTCTACAGTGCTTAAGGCACCATAAGAGCCTGAATCTATGAAGAATTACCCCTTTTTATACCACACTTCCCCTCCAACACATTTCCCCACTGCCAAGATCCCCTTAGGTACAGTGCCCACTGCTAGCAGTATTGATTCGTAGATCTCTGCCTTTGCTGGAGATACCCTGAAGTCCTGCCCTACCATCTAGGCTTTGCCTTCATGCCTGCTACTCTCCCTGCCTAAGGTGTTTCCCTTTAACATCAACCCAACATAGCCATGAGCCCTCCTTTGTGTGTTGTCTCCCACAATTAGAATCTAATCTCAAGAGCAGAGACTCTTGATTTTCTATTTGTATCTACCACTTAACACAGTACTTGACATATATGACCTTAAACACATGCTTTTTCACTTCATATAATTTAAATTTACCACAAAAAGGGCTTCTAATTTATTCCTTAATCAGAGTTAAATTAATTTAATGTTCATCTTTTCTTTCTGTCAATCTACCTATCATTGATCCCCCACCCTGGTATTCTGATTAGTCAAGATTTAACTACATTGGTCTAGTAGCCTTAAGCAAGCATAAAAAAAAAAAAAGCAAGCATTCATCTAGCAAAGGAAGTTGTTCAAGGCCTTGGTCAACCCAACTAACATGTTCAACAAAGATTGGAGGCATACCAAGTACTTGGAGCTTCCAAAAATAAATATAGTCCCCACCCTCAGGAATTCTTATTCTTTTTTTTTTTTTGCTTTTTTTTTTGAGGGCAGGGCAATTGGGGTTAAGTGACTTGCCAAAGGTCACACAGTTAGTAAGTGTTAAGTGTCTGAGGCCAGATTTTGAACTCAGGTCCTCGTGACTCCAGGGCTGGTGCTCTACTCACTGCACCACCTAGCCGCCCTGGGGATTCTTCTTTAGCCAGGGTGGAGAAACAGCCGATAAATATTATACTCCTCAACGAAGGGTAGCTCTGAGGCTGAGCTCTTAAATTGGCACCAACTTGCTTTGTTACTGTGGACTCATCCTTTTCCCCGCTGCCTACTTCAGTACTCTGCTGTGAAGATGGGGAGAATGAGAGTGGTGTGCCCCCAGAAGTGTCACTGATACATGCTGCAAAAATATAGAGTTGAAATAGTAAGGAAAAAAATCAAGGGAATATTTTCATTCCAAACCCAACCACCAGGTCATGTGGTTTCATCAAGAAGTTTAATTTCCAGCTCTTAGCCCATAGGATTCAGGAAAATGAACTTCTCAAAATGTATTTGAAATAAATATACATGAATGTATATGAAACATGGAGCTAATAAAGTTCATCTCTCTCTCTTCCCCTCTCTCCCCATATGGTGATGTGACACTTAAATGCTTTCAAGTCCCCAGGGGGAGGGAACAGCAGAGACATGCTCTAAGTAATCATGAAATTATCAGTAAACTGATGGTTGGTTCAGGTTAAAATCTGGCAGGATCTTAAATTTATACCTGTTTTCAACAGACTTACCTGTTATGAGGGGACCCAGTATTTTCTTCCCCTTAAAAACTGAACCCCAGTTATTTTATTTTCATTCTGCAACTGAACTTCAATATGCACAAGGCATTCATTCCATACCAAGCCCTGCTAGATGCCTAGACACTGCAGGCTTGCCTCTTACATCTCAGTGTCACACATCGTTAAGGATACTATTTGCTTCACCTGTCTGACTTCTTTAACTCTGGCTTCTTGAACAGAGGCTGCTCAGTGGGGTGAGGTCCTGGGGCGCAGCTCATTAGCTCTCCAAGGACAGATGACTCACTTGCCCTGCCTGTGCTCATGTGCACCCACACACTCACACAGCACAGCTGAGTGGGCGTCTGCAGAGGAAAACAGCCAGGAAGGCCCGGCTCTAACCAGCTTAGCTTGTTCTCTCCTACGCTCAGTAATAGGCACTCCCCAGTCCACCGCAGTCTTAAAGCCAGGTCTGTGTCTTGGACTGTTGCTGAGATAATACTCATTTCAGGGAGTATGGTGCATGTGTCTCCTCTGGGCAAGTTAAAATTTCACAACACCCTACTACCACTTTTTTCTAATACAACAGAGGTAGAAGTTGAGGACTGAATGCCAAACCCCAAAGCTTTCCCTTCAATAGCAAGCATGTCTTCCTTAATGGGCAGCAGGGTGATAGGATGGCATGATTTGCCAAAGGTCATACAGCCAGTGAGTGACAGACTCATGACAAGAACCAGGGTCTCCAGAATCCAATGTCCGTCATCTTCCCACTAAACCATGATGCACCTTCTCGCAGAACTAGGGGCACACTTGTAAAACCCTATCTTAGCCCTTCTAAAAAACAAAGTGTGCAGTACAAATGATCACTAGTTTTAAGACAGTAGACTCGGGTGCATGAGGTGGAATTAGTATGGGGAAATAAGTGAACAAGTCCAAAATACAAAGTTCATGCCTAGTCTCTCAATCCACAAACAATGCAAGTCCCTACCCACAAGTGTGTCACTCATTATGACAAGCAAGTCTTCTTCTTCCTTACCTTTCTAGGTGCTTGAAGCTACCATTGCTCAATACCTTTCCGTGTCATCAGCATGAGGAACACAAACATGTCAGCTTAAGGGCTACAGGACTGTGGCCAGCAGCTTCAGGTCAAAAGTACAGAGTAGCCAGCCAGAAATAATTAAGGCTATATATATACTGCTGATATAGATGTGTAATGTGTTAGGGAATGCAATGCTTGGATGAGGGTTAACTCTTAGCCACTCAGAAAGGTATCAAAGTAAGCATTCACTCAGTTCTGTCCATCCTGATGTTGTTCATCCATCACCAGAAAAAATGGTACTGAATAGTTTTACTATTTGCAGTAGCTCAAGCAATGTATGGTGTGTGGTGTATGTACAAATATGTCAGCTTGAGAGCTTCAGCTCACAAAAGAGAGCATGGGTGCCATACATACACATACAGATTCACACACACATTTAAGACTTGAAGGATTTCCCTAGTAAGGGTATTTCCTGCTCTGATACAGACTGCAACCCCTCCAAGCTTTTGTAGCAAGTCTTCATAAGTTTATATGCTGAAAAACTTGATACAGTAGAAAGAGTTGGAAAACTTGAATTTGAATCTCAGCTCTGCTTCTTTCTTACTCCTGCATGACCTTGGGCCAAGCAAGGTCACAACAAGGGACTCTCTATTCCCTCATCTAAAGTTCTGTCCCAAGTCCTAAATCCTAAAGTTTTGGTAAAAAATTATTTCTGACCATTTGGGAATATCCACCATCACCACCATCATTATAGCAATAATAGCTGGCATTACCACAGAACTTCACGGTTTATAAAACACTTTACAAACAACCCATTTTCTCCTTCCAGGGATAGATGTTAACCCATTTTATAGGTAAGGAAACTGAAACAGGTTAAGGAATGTGCCCAGGGTCACACAGTAAGTATCTGAGACCATACAAAAACTCAATCTTCCTGACTCTAGGTCCAGTGCTCTATCCATTGTTTCCCTGACCCTAGGCAGGCTGGTCTCTAGCTAACAGACGTAGTCTATTGCCAGGCAGCTTACTAAAAAGCCTATCTTGCTGAGACTAGCCAGAGCCTCTAAAGCACAGACTTCTAGAACTCTGTTTCATTTCCATACCAAGATGTGGCATCAGATGTGGACTCTGATAAGGAATGTACATATGTATAACTAGCTTCATTATATAAATGCATACACCTGAGTACAGTTACCTATAACACTTTTACAACTCAAATTCATTTATAATTTGATATGTATTGTAGTTATCCCCTTCCTATATCCTACTGGACAAATTCCATGAGGAAAGGCATCATGCCAATTAAATTTTGTATCTCATGACCTAGCACAGTGATCAGCACAGTCTAACTTGTTAGAATGATTTTAAAAGGGTGGGGTTTTTTTAAAGTTGAATTATAAGCAAAAGGAAAATCAAAGAAGGACCAAATATCAGTGGATTAGGGTGGATGGGACAATGATAAGAAACACCACAGAGGAAGCAAAATTACTCAATGTTAATTTAGCTTCTGTTTTCTCTACCAAATAAAATGATTTTTGGTTTCAGAAAAATAAAACAAAAAATAGCAGGGAGCTGAAACTCAAGTAAAGTGAAGAGATGGTAAAGAGAGCCCCTAAGTCACTGGGCCTGCCTCCCAAGACACTCAAAGAGAGGGCTGGTGTAGATCGCTAAGCCACCGTCAATGCTTTTCCAAAAATCTTGAGGAGGAAGCAAGAAGGGTAAATTTCCTGATTTCCAAAGAAGGCAGGAGTCTTCAAAATGCAGTACAGTGACTAATTCCTGACAAAAAGATCATGTATCTTCAGGATCAGATTGTCCTTGGAAGGGAAGTTAGAGATAGACCAAACCCAATTCTTCTTTACAGATGAGAAAAACTGAGTGTCAGAGGCTGCTGGCACCCAGTGCCAGATGGGTGGCAAGTGGCAGGGCCAAGGTTTGACCCCACAGCTCCAAATCCAGAACTTCTACAATTATGCCATACTTGCCTGAGAATGGTCTGTATTTATAAGTATTTATATAAGTATTTAAAACATAAGCACCTACTATGTGCCAGGCACTCTACTAAGCATTAGGGAAACAAAGGCAAAAGACATCCTTTGGTCTTCAGGAGCTCCCAGCCCATGTGTGAGAACCAGCCTAAAGCTGTCCTTTGCATCCCCAGCATTTAGCATAGCACCTTACATACAATAGGTGCTTGATACATGATCATTTAGTTGAATTACAGTAGAATCTCAAGTTTATGAGTAAACTGGTTTATGTATGTTTTGTGGGACAAGGAAAAATTTTTCACAAAATTTGTCTTGCAGGATGAACAAAAGTTCGCAGTACAAACGTCATGTTTGGACTTGGAACGGCTCGTGAAGGGATGACGCTCAACTAGGACAATGTTTTGGTTTTTTTGCTTTCATATGTCAAACAAAGGAACCTCAGGTCAGTATACTGTCTAATTGGCCTTACTCAGCGTTAACCCAACAGACGAACTGAGGGATCTTCATGAGGAGTGACAGCAAGAGGCTGCAGAGGATATCTCATCAGAGGAGGAGGTTGAGAGGTCAGAGGAATCCCTCATGTCAAGTGAGAATAGGGAAGTTTATCAGATGTGGGAAGAAGTGCAAAATTTTGTTGAAAAATATCACCCGAATAAGGCTGTAGCAATGAGAGCCATGAATATTTTTAATGATAATGCAATGTCACATTTCTGTGACACTGAAAAAAACACCAAAAACAAGAGTCATTAGGTAGATTCCTAGTCAGAAGCAAACGTAAAGAAAAAAAATCAGTGAGTTAAAACATGAAAGAGATTCTAAAAAATGAAAAATAAGTGAAGGCAGTAGTATTAGTCTGACTTTTAGTGAAAGCAGCATAAGAGAGAACACTCCCAACGTTGAAATCCCCGATGTTCTCATGGAAGGAGATTCTCCCTCCAAGCAATAACCCTCCCTGCTCCTTGCACTTGTCTTCCCTCTGGTCTCCCTCACACCAGTCACAACTCTTCTCAAAGGTAAAGTGCAGGTTAATTTGTTTTATTTTCTATTTATATTGTGTACTAATCATTACTATTGTATTTCGGGTGCATTAGAGACAAAAAACTTACTTAAAATTATAAGTAATTATTTTTATATGAATATTTTGACTTTACATTATTTCCTATGGGAAAATTTGCTTTGCTGTATCAACAGATCGTATGACAAACCGAATCTCAGAATGAATTAAATCCATAAACCAAGTTTCTCCTGCATATTGAATTTATAAAGGATAGCAGTAATCATTAAAGGCTAGCATGACTTTGTCAAGAATAGGTCATTCCAGACTACACGTTTCTTTTTAAACCAGGTTACCCTAGTATAGTGCCCTATATATACAATCTCATTGGCTCCCAACAACTTTGTGAGGTAGGTACTACCTCAGTGTTCACCAAATCCAGATCCAGTGAAAGTAATTTGCCTTGGGAGTCAACGGGTTCTTCCTCATAAGGTCTTCAAGCAGATGTGGGTAAACTTCTTGGGCATGTTCTAGAAAGGGTCTTCTGTGGTCTCTTCAAGCTTTGAGATTCTGTGAGATTCTCATGTTAGAGAAGACAAAACTATAGCTCAAAGAATTTAAATGATTAGTGTCAGAGGTCAGGTCCTGACCTCCTTCTCCCCCAACTCCAGACTGGCACTCTTTCCACTAATCCACCTACCCTGGTTTTCAACAAAACATTCGACAAAAAGCCTCCCACATTGTCCCTGTGGGCAACATCCAGAGATGTAGGTTAGATACAGGAGATGACTGAACTGCCAGACCTAATGAAGAGTTATTAATAAGTTGATGTTAACGTGGAGATAGCAGAGTGCCCCCAGAGACCAGTTTTTGGTCTCGTGCTATTCAGCATTTTTATCAGTAAATTACACTATGCAAAGAGGGCATGCTTATCAAGTTGACAAATGATTCCAAGCTATGTAGTCAACATTTTAGGTGGTAAGTCAGAACTCAAAAAGACCTCAACAGCCTAGAACCAGGAGCTGCACCAAATAAGATAAAATAGGGATAAAAGTTAAGTCACACCCAGGTTTGAAAAGATCAGCTGCACCAGTGTAGGTTGGGGGAGGAATACTTAAACAGGTATGCCTATCAACAGGGTTGTTAGACTCAAATGATATATTTAATTGCTTTACAAAATTTTAAGTACTCTTTAAGTGCCAGTTACTACTCTTGCCCTAAGTCTATAAGGTCCACAATGTCCCTTATGCCTCAGAGCATCCTGCTCCCCTAGGCCCTAAAACAGAATCATGTCTTTCTCTTCAGGAACCGCACCCCAAGCAAGGCAAATTTGGCTTTGTCATTCTCTCCTAATAAGGTATATCTGTCCATATTGCAATTCCCAGTTCATACTAGGTCACTCAGTGCTACCAGTCAATGGCAACCACAATTTCCTCTTATTATAAAATCCTACAATTTAGAGATGGAAGAAACCTCAGAGACCATCTCACCCAATCCCTCATGCTCTAGGTAAGGAAACTGAGTCCCAGAGACATGACTTGCCTTGGTTCACAGAGGCCTACTCAAAAATGAGCACAAGCTAAGCCAGTAACTACCATGTCCCCCAGAAAACATCCCAGGTACAGATAGATGGTTTGAATGTAATACCAGAAGCACCCTCCCATCCCCCTGCCAAAATAAAAGATTACAAAAGCCCTGGGAAAGTTCCTTACCTTCTGTGCCTCTGTTTACTCTTCAAGTAAAATAAGGTGGCTAGAATCTCAAGGGCTATACAGCTCCAAATCTATGATCCTAGGATTCTTCCTTTCGTTACATTCGGACACCATAAGGACATGTACTATTACTGATTCTGATCTTCCTAGATATGTAAAAATTGAGACTATAACACCACATAGCCTTGCACAGATTCTACAAACTTTATATCAGAAGTGTTAGAGTGCTGGACAGAGCTAACGAAGCTGGCCATTATTTAAATGAAGGGGAAATCCTTAGCAACTACCATAGTCTGGGGTACTGACGGTAAGGAAGAGAATATTTCCACACAGAGGCCCTCAATTGTTAGGCCTGTGGTCAAAGACCAGAAAAGCTGATTGGATACTGTGCCACAGCAAGTGACTCATGACCGTTTTATGTTTGGAGAATGGAAATAGGGGAGGCTATGCAGATGTTGGCAAAGAAAATCAGAGTGGGGGCAGCCAGCCCCAATTTGTTTTCCATAGTTGATGGGGAAATTAAGTTGGAGTCTCAATCCTAAGGAAAAGGCTCAAATCAGATGTCGAAAAGGAAACAAGCGGCCCCTCCTAACTCGATCAGAAGACACCTAGGACCACACAGGTCACCTGAGCGAACATTTATCGTTTCTATCTTAACTTTGGCTTCCAGGAACAAATGTGAAAGTTAAGAGACCCTTATGGAAGAGTAATCCAAGCTCCACAGTCATTCATGTCAAACCCAAAAGGAAATGGGGGCGACTAAAATAGATGAAAGGATCCCTGTGGACTGCATACAAACTTAGTTTTGAAATATACTATCTGTGTTTTATTGTATTTTTCTTTGCTTTGTTAGATCTTTCTCAATTATATTTGGATCTAGTTTAGGCATCACTTAGGAGTGGTGTGGGCCACAGCGGCTTGTGTTAAGCCTCTGCTTTAGATACCAGAAGAATACTCAGTTGGTTTGGGGGCAAATGCTGGCCTGTGTGTCAGGCCAAAGTTCTTCTATTTCACAATTTCTACAAATATCACAATGAACTGTCCTTCCTATCCAAAGCTCATACCACTTAGCAGGATTCATGAAATACTTGGAACGTTTTAATTCTTTATTTGACCAAGCATATTTGTCATTTAATCCCTGATCTTCCTAAAGAGACTGGGAGTCTAAGGTAGCCACTAAGAATCACGGAGGCAGATTTCAGTTTGATCCAAGAGAAAACTTCCCAGTAAATAAAGTTGTTTAAAACTGAAATGGGCTGCTTGGAGGGACACCCACAGTTGAATGTTGACAGGATTAGAAATCGTGTGTTACAAGGAACTGATGGCATTTGGGCTGGAGAAGAGAATACCTAAGGCATAATGTGACATTATCTTCAAGAGGACCTCTCTGGGGAAGAGGATTAAAATTGTTCTGCCTGGGCCCCACAGCATGAAAACTCATCACTGAACTCTGGCTACCCCAACCATGACTCCAAAAGGGAAGAAAATCAACCTTGTGCAAGATCTGCCATGGAAACACTCAGGTTAGATAGACTGTTAGACTATTCACTCACTTATTCACCTGACCCATTACTGTGACAGTTTCCACATCTGCAAGGTGAAGGCAAATGATATCTTGGACCCACTAACCACAGAGACATAACCAAAGCCTATCCTGAGGAACTCTCAGGAGAACATGACTTTGGGAACTAGGGTAAGAAATCTCTTTGAATCAACTAAACCACACTGGAGTAGTCTGGGGTATTTTCAACAGGAGAAACAAAATGCTACTATATTTGTGGGATACCACCAAATCAAGACAATGATAACAGGTAAAAGACAGATATAGGAGATCTACATCAGGGCCCATAATTACCAGATTCTTGGCGAATGGAGAGCAATGAATTTGGAAGTGAAAACTGGAGTCTGCTCCAAGATGAATTTCTCTTCACTGCCCATCTTTGCCATCACTGATAACAGCCTTAGGATAAAGGCAAATACTGAGGCAGGTACCAGCACTGGAAGTACTGGACTGAATCAGACGTGAGGCTCTCAGAAGAGTGACTGTTATCTCCTGAGTCTAGTCTGGAAGTGAAACATACCGTGGTCCCAGAGTTCTTAGGATGACCCAGAGAAAGGTACCGATTGAAACAAAGCTATTTTACCCAAGTCAAATCAGCCTCAGGAATACAGCAAGTTAAGCACCTGGCTTTGTTAACATTTTAAGTCAAGGGTTTAGGCCTGGATCAGATACCAACCTAGAACCAAATAAGTAATTACAACATTGTAAAAATAAAAGAGAATGGTCTTTCAACAGAGGCAAGGGATTCAAGATAGGGGTATGGAAGGAAACCTCAGAAAGAAGACTGGCAGAACACTGAGAATTCTCAAATAAGACGGGTCAGATGAGAAAGAACAACAGCAGTTAAGTGAAGGATACATTTTGTTTTCAATTTCATTTTGTGTTACCTTTATAAGGTGGAAGTTTGGGATTTAACTGGGCCCTGAGGTTACGAGCAACTCTCCATTACTTTATGGGGGGGGAGTAGTACTTTTTTTTTTGGCCCCCTTTTTTTAAAATTTGTTTTATTAAATTTTTTTTGAGTTACATATTTTCTCCCCGTCTTTCCCCCGCCCACCACCCCAAAACAGCCATCCCAGTGTTTCCCCCCTCCCCCAGTCTATTCTCTCCTATGT
>CM053582.1:378750565-378781301 GCA_028627135.1 Pseudochirops cupreus | reverse complement strand
CCCCCCCCCCCCCCCACCCCATGGCAGCATGCAGTCAAGTACAGGGTCTGCAAATATTTTCACATTAGGCATTAGTATGGTTGTAAAACGGGTTGTAACCGATGGAATGAACAATAGGAAAGAGGAAACAAAACCAAACATGGAAAAGAAGGAGAGCATGTAGTTTGCTTCAGTCTGCATTTAAACTCTGTTCTTTCTAGATCCTTCTCTGAATGTAGACATCTCCTTCCATCCTGAGTCTTTTAGAGTTGTCTTATAACCTTGCGTTGCTGAGAAGAGTCCAGGTTACCAAAGTTGGTTGTCACACATATGATGTATCTGTCATTGTGTACAAATTTCTCCTGGTTCTGCTCTTCTCACTTAGCATCAGTTTGTATAAGCCTCCCCGGAAAAATATGAAGTCCATCTGCTCTCATTTCTTATAGCACAGTAGTATTCCATTACATTCATATACCACAACTTGTTTAGCCATTCCCCAATTGATGGGCATCCCCTTAATTTCCAGTTTTTTGCCACCACAAAGAGAGCTGCTATAAATATTTTTGTACATAAGGTTCTTCCTCCCACTTCTATGATCTCTTTGGGATACAACCCTAGAATTCTTGAGTTACCTAAGTGTTAAGGTCAGCATTTCTGCTAAATTCATTGCTTTCATTCTCCTCCACAGTCAAGCATGGTTCATTCCTGGCCAAGAATTGAAACCTTGACCTTTCTGAGATGGTTCTTAGGGATCAGTTTCAAAAGATGTCTTCAGTGGATTTCATTCTTAATTCAGTCACACAGTGTCTTGGGAACTGAGCTGAGAACCCTAGAGTCTTCCCTATTGTCATATGTTTGATGAATTTTTAAAATTAGTAGCTCATTTACTTAAATATAAATTACTATTAAAAAAGAAAGAATTTCTTCTGTTTTTAATGGTGTGCATTTTCCATTATAAGTTAGAACTGCATTTATCTAGAAACTTGAAAGTAGAAGAAAAATACTTGGGTCTTAATAAATTTGTGTTAATCAGATTTGAGAAAATCATGAATAATTTCAGCATAACACATTAGCTGGTGACATAGCCCCTCTGGAGTGAGATATTTATGACCTCCTATAGTCCAGTGGAATATATAGTACAATTCAGTAATATAGTACTTTACCACATAGTTCCCCATTGGTTCACAATTGTTTTACTTTCGAAAATGTCTAGTGCACACTTAGTAAGAAGCTTATGTACTTGGAAGAAAATATTATGTATCACGTGGAACATATAGGACTTTCGCTTACCTTCAGTTTTTCACAATTTAAATTTTCAAAAAGTTTCTTCAAATTTTTGAGAGTCACCATTATTTTCTATATATGAAGCCAGAAAATAATTTTTTGTGAAGTTTCTAGATGCCTTATTTTTTTATTTTTCGTTTATAAATTTGCCTTTATCTATGGCTTCTGAGTAAATTTATTAGTGCTTTAATGACAAACTTCAAGTATGAAAATGAAAGTGAAGAAAATAAACATTGTAAAGTATAATACAGGGAAACTGACAACATATGTTGGTAACTAAATTAATAATAAACATGAAATAAAGGGTTTTATCGGGGAGTTGTCTGCCCAAACAAGAAACTGAATTAAGGACATGCATATTGTGACAAAGCAAATATAGTTAGTGAGATAAAGAAATGCTTCATTCCTTAGCTAAATTAATTTTAATTTCTTAAGGCAAAAGCAAAGGTGGACCTTTCCTATGGGCTCTAGAGTCCCCTTCCATTCTGTTTATTTCCTGTCCAAATACTGACTTGGTTTTAGTATTAGCTTCTTAAAATCTGGTGAGATCTCACAGGGGCCTTCCCTGGTCAGATGGAAAAGACAGGTGGATGGTGTCTAGCTTACTTACTTTGGGTGCCTTATGGTCATATTTTTTATTGTGCTTTTAAATTCCTTCAGATTTTAATTTGGTATTTTCCTTGTAGCCCTTAAGCACCTTTGTTTCTTAAGTATTTCCTGTGGTTCAGGAAGCAGTAAGCATTGAACTGTCATGTCATGATGAGCATCAGCTGTGCAGTGTTTGATGATTTTAGTACTTTTACATGTCGGGAGACATGTTGGTGGAATAGCACGAAGTATGGCTGAACTTTTCCCCAAACTCCTCCAAACAGATCTAGAAAACATACTAGACCAAGTTGTGATTGAGAAATCCAAGGGGGAAAAAAATCAATGAAGATTTTCCTGATTCCGGGTCAGCATAGGGAGAAGACAGAGAGGCATACAGGCACTAAAGACCGAGGCACTACAGACTGAATTGACAGCTTGTCTAGCAAGGAATGGCTTCAGACCTATTCCAGTGCAGGGAGAAGTTCCACGTCCAGCATAGAGGAGCTTATACAGGGAAAAGGAACTGGTACCAACTGTTAGCTCAGTAATTTATGACCTAGTTCTGTGTTGCAGATGAGGAGGGGCACTGTTTCTAGACATAACCTTATGGGGTGAGGAGCAGGTATGAGCCCTACGTTGTGCATTGGACAAAGAGCAGGTTCAGAAACAAGTAGGAGACCCTAAGAGTGGAGTGGGCAAGTCTCAGTTATAGTTTCCAGCCCATTCTGAAGCCTGTAGTAGAATAACCAGGGCAGGAATCCCAGACCAAAGTGGGGTCCTGCAGTTCTGTCACTCAGACTCAGAACAACTTTCTAGTTGGCCAGGTCATCGGCTGAACTCCAAGTGGGACAAGCCCACAAGCATGTTGCTCAGGCCCAAACCCAGGTCAGGAATTTGTAGACCTCAGACAAGGGAGGCAGCAATCAAATTTTGACCTAGATCAGACCACTTTGAGAGCACTGAAAACATGCAGGTCTCTAGTATGAGCTGCCCCTTAGATCCTGGTATGACATAATACTCAATGCCTCAAGAAAGCTGCTGCAGCAGGACATTCCTTCCAGAAGTATACAGTCAGGCCCTAACCTAAAATCCAAGGTTAGGAAGTAGGCTGGAAGAATGAGCAAAAAATAAAAAGAATCATCTCGGCTACACTCCCCCCCCAATAAAACAAAAAACTATCATATTGACAGGGATACTCAAAACACAAACCCCAAGTATCTACAAGCAAAACCTCAAAGAAAAACATACTTTGGACAAAAATCCAGCTAGAATTCCTAGAACAGATAAGGCAAGAGTCTAAAAAAGAGTTGTAAAAAGTTCTTATTGAAATGAGAGGATTAGAATAAAGCAATGGAAATGAAATCAGAGTTATGGAAAAAAAGACTTGAAAAGAGAATTAACAACCTGTTACAAGAGGTTTAAACTTTACCCAAACAGCAAACTCTCTGAAAATTAAAATAGACTAAATAGAAGCTAACAGCTCCATGAAACAACAAGAAACGTTATAAACAAAGTCAAAAGACTGAAAAAACAAAAGAAAAAAGAAGTATCCCATAGCACAAACAACTGGCTTGGGAAACAGATCTAGGAGAGAAATTTTAAGAATCATTAGCCTGCTTGAAAGCCATGACCAAATAAAGAGCCTAGACATCAAATTTGAAGGAATCATAAAAGAAAACTCCTGAGATTTCTTAGAATCAGAGGACAAAGTGGAAATTGAAAGAATCCACTGAGTCTCCTTCTGAAAGAAACTCCCAAATGAAAACTACCAGGAACATTATAGCCAAAATCCAGAGCTTTCTGTTTAAAAAAAAAATTACAAGCAGCCAGAAAGAATTCAAGTAGTGCAAATCCAGTCACAGTCAGAATCACACATACTAACAGCTTTATTATAAATGAATGGAGAACTTGAAAATTATATTCTGAAGACAAAGACAAAGAATAACCCAGAAAAACAGTACAGTTCAAGAGGGGGAAAGATGGATTTTTGGTGAAATAGAGGTCTTTCAAGCATTCCTGATGAAAAGACTAGACCTGCATAGAAATTTTGCAATACAAACACAGGAGCCAAGAGAAGCATAAAAAGGTAAACATGAGTGAACAATCTTAAGGGACTAAAGGAGAGTTAACATTTTAAAATATGGAAATGATTTATGTGTCCCCTCAGAACCCTATTATCAAGAGTTCAGTTAGATAATTCATATCAATTCAGTCATCTGTACGGTTAGACAATTCCTGGTAGTAATTCTGTTATGTTTTGGTGATCTTAAAAGAAGAATGAAATCAGAGGGGAAAATGAATATACTGGGGGGAGAGGAAGGAAGAGGAAAATTTTCTTACAAAATCACGGTGTGCAAGTAGAAGTCCATATAATCAAGAAAGAAGGGGTGGAAGAAATGGCTGACACATGAACCTCACTGTCTTCTGAACAAAGGAGGGAAAAACACTGTTGGGTACAGGAATATGTTTCATTCAACAGAGAAACTAGAGGGGAGGAAAGGAGAGAGCAGAGAAACGATAAAGAGGATATATAAATTAAGGGAGGGATTGGTCCTAAGCAAAGGAAACTTGCAAAACAATATATCAGTTCTCTTTGCAGTGCAAAAGAATTGAAAATTTCTGGTGTCAAAGAATTAGAAACTGCCCATCTGTTGGGGTATATGTGGTATATAAATGTGATAGAATAGTATTGTTCTATAAGAAATTATTAATGAAGTGTTTTCAGAGAAACCTGGGAAGAGTTTCATGAGCTGATGTAGAAGCAGGACTAGTAGAACAATTTATACAATGAGAGCAGTGTTAAAAGCCAGTAACTTTGAAAGACTTAGGAACTCTGATCAGCGTAGTTGGCAATTATGAATCGAGAGGACTCATGATGAATCACTCAATCACCTCCTGTAGAGAAGGACTCAGTGCAAAATGAGACTATACATTTTTTAACAGGTTTTTCTTTCTTCCCCAATTGGGATTGAGGTGGGAAGGAAAAAAATTTTAAACTAAGAACAATACAAGACACAAAACAAAATTTTAAAAATAGGCATTTTCTACACAATAGACATAATAATGTGAAGGCTATTGTTGCTTAACTGGAATAAAAATGTTAAATTGTGGGTTGGTCTTTAGCAGGCCAACACACATGTCATGTTAGACATTCATTTGATTTTGTGTTTTTTATCAATGAGTTGATAAGCATTTAGTAAGCATCTGCTCTGTGCCTGCCAGGCTGTGTGTTAAGCTGTCAGTTCATCATAGACTAGGTCAGGTCTTTCATTGCATTTTGCATCAAAAAGAAAAGGACAGTGAATCCATGGGTCAGTTTTAATGTCATCAAGTTAGAAAAAGCTTTTGTAAAAGTTTGAAGTGTTTTCTGATGTTTATGGATTTATCTTTTCAAAGAAATTGATAGTGAATTGTTTGTGTTAGTTTTATCTTGGTAAAACACTTTCTATAGTATTTGAAACTTTTCAAGAAAGTCCGCTTCTGTTGTCTTCTTCCACATCTGTAGCTTAGCCAAGAAAGCGTGTGATTTTTCAGTAGCATCCATAGTGGTGACTTTAGGACCTTAAATTGAAATGTTTATATTATTCTTTACAGTTAAAAAAATATCTCCCAGCTAATGAGTAAAATTCTTTCTTTGAATATGTTCAAAGAGTAGGCTTCCTTTTTCTTTCAGAAAAAAAAAATTGAAATTTTTGTCCTTAATTCGAACCAGACTTATTCTCTTGAAAGCTAGCAAACTTTTGTATGGTAGAGAAGTTACTTCGTATTATGCTTTACTTTTTTGATAAACTCTTTTAAAAATGTGATGACTCAGGGATCTGCTTCTGATAAAGCTTATGATTTTTATGGCAACTAACAAAACTTCTTTCGGTTGTTGGAAGTCTTTGTTGTTAGTTCATGTAAAAAGCAATGAATGATGAAGACATGAGGAATTTACTTTTTCATTAAAGTAGCAAAACCAAACATATTACCAAGTATTACAGAAGCTTTATTTGTGCAAAGTGTGTAAAGATTTTCTTTCCAGTCAAAGTTTTGTTTGGCAAAAACAAAGCAAAATAACACCCAACAACCCCGAAAAAGCTTTTCACTACTTCAAAAACATCAATGGCCCTTCTAGCTCCCAAAAGAGACTCCCAAAATAAGACTCGTTCAGTAGTGTCAGAATGCACATAATGAACCAAAACAAGGAGCTCGCTGCTCTGAGAAATGTCTGTAGTTTCATCCAGTTGCACACTGAAGGGAGTCAGGAGGCTGCTACTTTCTCTGTTACCAGGTTCAGAGTGTTAGAAGAAACATTAACGACTGTAGAACATACATCACGTGATAATGCAATTGCTTCCCCCTTTCCTTTCCCTTTTATCTCAGTCCACAAACCATCTTCACCATTTTCAGTGTGTGTGACTTGACTAAAGTCTTTGCAATAGTGTGGCACTTCTTTCGTTTTGGGAATCTGGTAAGCAACTGTATAATATGCATCAAGAAAAAAGTTTTTACAAATTAGCAAATTTAAGTTTTAGAAGTATCCCAGCCCTTTTGAATGGGACCTTCTTCTCCTGAAAAGAGCCTGTATCTTTTGATGTGTTTTCAAGATGAGCAGAAATAAGGTCTTCTTTCAGATTTATTTACTGCATACTTCTATTTGAAAGAATTTTTCTACACAAAAAACACAGTGGCTTCTATATTTCATCACGTTCAGGCAAATAAAACCGCATAATACATAGCCTTTATCATACTTTTTTCTTTGAGGTTTCAATTGAATTGGAACTATAAAAATGTAAAATAAAGCTAAAATATTTTCACTTGTCTTTTTTTTGAAACTCAGTATTTTTATGGTTTTTAAGTTATTTATTTAAATATGCAGTTTTTATTCATAGATACCTGAACTCATTTACTAGAACTGGAAGCCATATTTCCTTCTTTTGTTAATGTTTTCCTGTTGATATATCTGCATATGTTCATGGTCTTTGAGTTTTCTTCTTCCTGAGATCTTTGGTAATTTTAGTCTTTTCCCTCTTATTTTCCCCTATTGCTCACTGTCTGACTCCTTCCTCTTGTTGCTGATTTTGATGTTGGTTTTCCTGGCAGCTGGATCTCAAAGCGTCTCAACCTTCTCCTATATTGGGTAATTTATGGTTCACCAGACTAAGTCTCTGCCCCCAAATGACTTTTGGGAGGGACTGAACTGGCCCCAGCTGGATGCTAGGCTATTTCCCCAGGCCTATTCAAGTTCCACATAGGCTCTCCCCTCCCCGACTTCTGTATTCACCCCCACCCCACCCCACCCCTCGGCCTGTCTCACTTCCTCTGTTCCACAGTTCTCCGGCCCAACATTGGCATTTCAGAGACCTGCTATGTAGTTCTCTGAGGCTCTGAGAGGAGGACTGAGTTAGGGTGTGGATTGAGCTCTACTTCAAGCTTAGACAGGTGTCCTGCCTCATTCTTCTCTCTTTCCATACTCCTACAGAGATCTTTTGTTGCACAGAATGCTGCCACAGTGCTCTGTTGTAGGCCCAGCAGACTTGATAGCCTAGAGCAGCAGTTCTCAACCTGTGGGTTATGTTCAGTTTGTAACAATGAAAATACATCCTGCATATCAGATAGATTCATAACAGTAGCAAAATTACAGTTATGAAGTAGCAACGAAAATAATTTTATGGTTGGGGGTCACCACAACATGAGGAACTGTATTAAAGGGTCACGGCATTAGGAAGGTTGAGAACCACTAGACTAGAGCTTGGATCTGTACTGCACTGGAAAGAGGGAAGGAGAACCAGAGTGTTGTGTAGGATTTTATTGCAAGCTTCATGGGTTGAGTCCTTGCGTTGGCCAGTGCAGCTTTGCTGCTGGTCAGCATGATGGGGGAAGGGTTGCTGAATGAGCTCAAAGTAGAGGTCAGTTCATGTTTTTGTGTTGTTGGGTGTTTTTTAAACCTTATGTTGGGTTCCAGGCATCCTAGACCATGGAGACAGCTGAAGCTGCTTTATCTTTGGCTCATAATTTCTATTTTGGAGATATTTGAGAGGACTCGGGGATCAGAGAGAGAAATGTCTAGTCCTCCATGTTGTTGGTCATGTGATCCAGAAGTTCATTTGTTTAAATCTGTGTAGAAATAATTAATTTGTACATTGGTTAAGTGTAAAATATTCAAGAAACTTTGCATTAGTAAAGTTTTTACAATTCATTCAAAGTTTTAACACTATTATTGGCTTTTCATTTTCAAGTAGACATGAAAATTGTAGTAATTCAAGCATCATGTCTGTGGCATTCAGCTGTTGCTGCGTGTGGTGTCATGTGAATGTCTGTATCTTCCTAGAAATAATGATACTCTTTTCTGATATCATTTTCAGTTTTATTGCAGTTGTTTTTTAAATGTAAGGAATTTCCCCAGAATGATAATAATAACAACATATGAATGCCATTCGTATGACATACGGCATGTGCATGCCTTCGCTCCATAGAATATAAAGAGAAATCAAAAGAAGGCTTCTCCTTGCATAACTTACACCACCGTGCATTCGTTACCCTTATGTCGTGTAATCATTTCAGTCACAAGTTATTTTAAATAACTTGCTTTAACAGTTCTTGTTTGAGGGATGTGTTTGAACTTCCTTGCCCTACAGTTCTAGCTCTCGTGCCTCTCTTTGTTACAAAATGCTGCATCACCTTATGGAGAGTTAAGAATTCTTTGAAATGCCTGATTTGTAAAACTTAAAGAAAATTACTCTCCCCTTTCTATGAATGAATCAACAAACAACTGTAGATGGAAAGCAACTTAGCTGACTGGCTTACCAGTTTCAGAACGCTCAACCTTACCATTTTGCCCAGTAGGTGGCCAGTTACCTTATTCCAGTTATCAGTAGACAGAAGAGCAATTCCATGCAATCTAGTGACACATCATGAAGTGGGCAGCAAGGTGGTGCGGTAGAGAGCGTGCCAGGCTTGGAGTCAGGAAGACCTGTATTTAGACCTGGTCTCAGACACTGGCTGGTATCCTGAGCAATTGACTTAACCTCTGTTTACTTCAGTTTCCTCATCTGTAAAGTGAGGCTAATAATAACACCTACCTACAGGGATATGAGGATCAAATGAGATAATAATTGTGAAGCTCATGGTACAGTGCCTGGCATATAGTAATTGCCATCTCTATAAATGTTACTTATTATCATTGGGGAGATCTGAATTCAAATCTGACCTCAGACGCTTACTAGCAGCGTGAGCCTAGGCAGGCCACATAACCTCTGTTTGCCTTGTTTCCCCATCTATAAAATAAAGATGTCATTGGTACCCACCTTAAGGAGTTATTATAAGGACCAAATGAGATAATAATTGCAAGGCGCTTAGCATAGTGTCTGGCACAGTAAGCGTGCCAGATATATACAGATATTAGCCATTATTGTCTGATTACAGTAATTTTGAAGTAGGGCTGAGCATAAATGATATTTTGTGTTATCTATAACAACAATGATATGAAATGAAAATATCTGCGAATTCTATTGGTGACAAAAGTCATCAGTACTGCTAATACTACTGTGGTTTGCTGCTTAAATTCATGATTTAAGGAATGCTACATTTCTTTTAGAGGTTAGTGAAAATTGAGATGTACTTTTTGCCCCATCTAAGTTTATAGACCCTTTGAAATCTAGCGTTTGGTCTCTTTTGGGTCTGTGGGCCCCAGGTTAAGAATCCTTGGACTCAATTATTATTAAGGTCACTTTTAAGATCTTCTTGGAATTCTGTTTTCCATACTAGACTATAAGCTATATATTCTTAGACATTGTGCCTTATCCAAACGTTTCATTTATACAGTTTACCTAGCATAGCACCTTGTATGTGATATTAATAAATGTATGTTGAATGAAATAACTTTGGGAAATGAATTTTAGTTATCAAATTTCCCCAAACCTTTTAATTTCTTAGTATTATCTGAATGGAATCAAGTGCCTGGGTTTCTGCCTGAGATCCTAAACTAGCAAGATGCATTAACCAGTGGTGAGTCATATTCTCTCTTAGCTGCTTTGTTGTTCAGTCATTTCTAAATCTTTGTGACCCCATTTGGAGTTTTCTTGGCAAAGAGACTGGAGTGATTCGCCATTTCCTTCTCCAGCTCCTTTTACAGATGAGGAACTGAGGCAAACATGGCTAAGTGAGTTGCCCAGGGTCACACAGCTAGTAAGTGTCTAAGGCCAGATTTAGACTCACCAAAGAGGAGTCTTTTTAACTCCAAGCTTGGTACTCTATTCACTCTTCACTTTAGTTTCCTTATATTTTAAATGAAGATAATGATTAAACTTAATTTCTGCTAAGCTGCTGTTCAGTTTTCCTGAAAATTTTTGTTAAATAGGATGTCCTTCCGCGTAGGAGTGTGCTTAGGCTTATTAGACATCGTGCTGTTGTGTTTGCTCACTTCTGAACCTGATTTAGCTAATCTTTCCCAAGAATCAGTGCATGTAGGTTAACCAGTGTCCCCTAGTCTTGATGACTATTGCTATGTAAGGTCATAGATTTAGATCTGGAAGGGACCTTGTAGGCCCCACCTAGATCAGCCTTCCCAATTCACATATGAAAGACTTAAAGATTTGCACAGGGTCACAGTGTTTGAGTTGGAAGTTGAACTCATACTCTCTGATTTGAGAGAACTGATAAAGATCTGGTCGTTCTAGGCCCTCTAACATTGCAACCATTTTCTTTGTTATTTCCCTTAAGATTCTTGACTTTTTTTCTCTAGAGAATTTTTTAAAAGTATTTTTTTAGATCTTTATAATGTTAACCCTTTGGCAGTTTGATTAGAATGGCATTAAATCTATAAATGAAATTAGATGATATTCTTTTTATTACGTTAGTATGACCCGACCATGAACAGTTACTGTTTCTCTGATTACTTATTCCAATTACTCTAATTACTCCTTTATTTTTGTAGAGAGTGTTTTTAGTTGTATTCATATAAATCCTAAATATGTTTTGGTAGGTGGAATCACAGATATGTTAGATATTTTATAGTTATTTCAAGTGGAAAATTTCCCCCTACATCTCCCTCCAGGGTTTAGTTGGTAATATACAGAAATTGTGATGATTTTTTGTGAGTTTGTTTTATATTCTGCTTTTTTTTTTTTTGGAGGGCAGGGCAGTTGGGTTATATGACTTGCTCAAGGTTACACGGCTAGTAAGTGTTAAGTGTCTGAGGCTGGATTTGAACTCAGGTCTTCCTGACTTCAGGGCCAGTGCTCTATTCACTGTGCCACCTAGCTGCCCCATTTGTTTTATATTCTGCCATTTTATCAGAGTTATTTTAGTCAATTTTTAGTTTACTTTTTAGGATTTTTCTAAGTAAAGTATAATATCATTTATAAATAGTAGTAATTTTTTTTTCTCTTTGCATCCAACTTATTTTTCTTTTGTTATATTTTCCTTTCTAGAATTAAATAGTAGGTGTGACAGTGGACATACTTAATTTAATCCTTGGCAGATCTTTTCCATTTTTTATCTTTGTTGTCCTCTATTCAGTTTTGTTCTTAAATCTCAGGATGATTTGGATTATATTTCTTGCCAAGTTTTCTATTAACGTGTTCTTCTTTGACCACTAATTACCGTTTGATGGGGTGACAAATGCTCATAATACTACACCTTATGATTTTACAGTTTTATTCTCAATACAAATTTAAACCCATCTTATGATTTTACAAATATATTCTAAGCTTCTGTTGCCTTTGGCTTTAGCTCGCTCTACCTGGTAAGGAAATCAAGTCTTTACTGGGCTGAGGCAGTTTCTAGGCTTGTTTGGCATCCTTACTATGGCGGTTGACAGACTTTCATAGGAAATGGTGATAGTTTGTATAGATGTCCATACTTTTGTCCATTTCCCCGGTTTTTTTTTTGTTTTTTTGTTTTTTTTGCATCAGGAGCTTGTTTAAATAACCCAGCTAGGCACTATTTTGTTTTCGTTCTTTCTTCTCACCCGGGGCTGGTTTTCATTCTTGCTCTTACGAGGTCAGGGACCAGACTCCACACAGACAGTTGATTCGTGATTGATTTCTACAGTGGTGATCCGTCAGTCTCTGTATGTTAAGATGGTGGCACAGCGGGTAGAGCACCGGAGCCTGGAGCCAGACAGACTTGACCTCAGGTCTGACCTGAGATGCCTCCTGTTAGGTCACACAGCTCATAAGTGTGTGAGGTGTGATGTGAAGCGAGGTCTTCGTGCCTTCAGGGTCCATGTTGTACCCACATTATACCCATAACAATAATGGTAGTAACGATAGCAAGAGGAAGGGAGGAAAGAAGGAAGACAGAGACAGAAAGGCCCTGGGCAAGTCACTTAGCCTCTCTGTGCCTCAGTTTCCTTCTCTGTAAAATGGAGATGATAATAATGGCGCCTTTCCCCCAGGGTTGTTATGAAGATTAAATGAAATAACGGCTGTGAAGTCCTTAGTGGGGTGCCTGGCACATAATAGGCACCATGTGGATGTTAGCTGTTAGTATTGTTGCTTTTATGTAGTCGGTTTTGCTCTTTGTCATGCCGTTTTGTATTTGCCGTGGCCACCGCCTCCCCGTTCTCTTCTTGAAGAACATCTTCGTGGTAAAAAGATAAATGTGTAGTGTTCAAGTTGTTGGTCTTTTTGTTTTCTAAACCTGAGCCATATTTTACAGTGTTTCTCACCACTTTCCTGTAGTCTCACTTTTGCATTGAAGTCACTGAGCGGTGATCTTCATGTTGATTTAACTTACTGAGTTTAACTGAGTTCTTCAGAAATATTTCTCTACCTCTGCATCAAACATTGGTGCATAAACCACGGTTATCTTTGACAATGGTCTCTCAGTACGTGTTCATCATGAACATTGCAATAAGAAACAACTGAATGCCCCAGGAAATGATGTTCCTTATTGCCTTTAAACACATGATGAAATCAGCTCTATCAACGATTTCATTTACCTAAGAACCAAAGAGCAACCCTTGACATTCAGTTAACACCTTCCTCTTGTCTTCTGATTTACTTATAACAAGAATGTAGAAGTCAGTTTCTCCAATAACATGCTTATTGGTCACTGGACAAAGATCTCACATTTAGAGTACTAATAGAAAGTTAATGTTTAGGGGCAGCTAGGTGGCTCAGTGGATAGAACACTGGCTCTGTAGTCAAGGGGACCTGAGTTCAAATTCAGCCTCAGACACTTATTAGCTGTATGACCCTGGGCAAATCACCTAACCCTGATTACCCTTCTTCCCCACCCCCCCCAAAAAAACTTAATGTTTACAACTGGTCCAAAAACTGTAGGATTCTCTTCATCTTCTTTCCTCTTTTCTGCTACAGCTGCCATCACTTAGGGCCATTTATATCTTTGTTTGTTTCATGGGTTACTTTGGCCAACCATATTTATCTATTTACCTAGTGGGTTGACTACCTTTCCATACTTATCAACTCTAGTGCCCTGAAAATAGAAATTCTGTCATTGCAGCCATTGTCAAAACCTTTCTAGCACCTACCAGAGTCTGATTACGCCAGTAGGAAGCAAAGGTCACCTTTATATTACAGTATTGCGTAGGAGGGAGACTTTTCTGTAGGATTTCTTAATATATAGAAATTTTTCTTGAAGCTAAAAAGCCATATCTAAGTGATTTTTCCTGTTTGTTTATGAGAATAATGATCCTGCTGAATTTATCCTTTTGTGTATCACAAGGAAACAGGCAGATTAATGTGCAGAAAATGGAAGTTAAAGGGATGAGAGGGAAATACTTAGAAATTAATTTACTTTGAAAGAATGTGAATGGGATAAACTAGAACCTGGCTAGGGTCTTGGGAGCTCTGAACCATGCTTAGGTGCCACTGACATTTGTTCCATGGCTTTGCATATTAGATTAGCAACCTGTGACCTGAATAGTAATATAAAAAGTTTATATTTGTATGACATTTAGCAGTTCACAAAGCACTTTCCTTATATATATTGTCACATTTGTTTGGTTTTGTCTGGGTTTTGAGTAAACCAGATTGTAACAAGATTGTTAATAATAATAATATGAACTGTGGCACTTCAGTTTGCTTCTGATATGTATTGAGGCTGTGTTTTTCCTTGCTATGATTCTGATGATCAGGACAGGTGTCATAACGTATATGTATATGCATGTGTATGAAATATATACTTAAACTGTCTGCAAAGCTCACTTCCAGAGTACCCTGTGAAATCTGACTTCTGGAAAGGAGATCCTTCTGTTTACTTTCCTGTTTCTCTCCTTAGGCTTCCATAGAGATAAGGATTGTGAGTGTGATCAGAGGAAACAATTTTTATTTTTTCCAAAATGAAGTTTAGGGGATAAGTGATTGAAAAGACCATACTGGAAAAGTAGGATTGACTATAGAAGTAACTTATGACATTGGAGTAAATGGAATAAAATATGGTCATGGGAGGAATTAGTCCAGACTGAAGTGTTGAGAATTATCCCTGATCAGCTTCAATTTCTTTTCAAGAGACTTTTGCCTCTTTTTGAGTTACAAATTTTCTCCCCATCTTGCCCCCACCCACCACCCCAAAACAGCCATCCCGCTGTATAGCGCCTCCCCTAATCTGCTCTCTCCTATGTCCTCCCCCACCTTTTGCCTCTTTTTAAACTTGAAAGCCTGTAGTCATGTGGCTTCTGGCCCAGTGTCTCAGCCAGTACAGTCAATCTTTTCACCAGTTTCTCTGGGTCTGTGGCAGTTTGTTTTTCTCTTTGAAGACCTTAGTTTTTAGAGGATGATATAAATTCTCTTAGAACTGTGGTATTCTATTGGTCCTTTCAGGAATTCAAAAGATAATAAAATTTTAGCTTACTTGGAAAGTTCCTAAGATACCACTTCATTTTTTCCCCTTTCCCTAGTAGTGCTGTATTCCACTGATGGATTTCATGCATTGCTTCTTTGGGTGTGTAATACTAACACAAATTATTCAGTAATTGTGCATGTAGTATGTAATAGAAAGCCAAATTCAAAGTTCTGCTAATATCAGCTGTTATCCTGGAGGAGGTAAGTGCATGTTTCTGTATTGTCTCATGTTCTTGCCTTTTAAGAAGAAAATCGAGAGTCTGTGGTGGATGAATGTTTTTGTTAGTGAAGTAGAAGGCAAATTAACATGTAACTTTAAAAAAAATAGACTTTCCTAAAGGGGTTATTTTCTCGTAGACTAAGATTACACTAGGGAGTCAGTGAAGTTTCTGTTCCTAATAAGACAGGGACATAACTAAGCTAGCTTATCTTTAGTACCCCTGGCATCACTTGTTTTAATAAGTTTAAACAGATTGGTTGACCAGTGATCAAGAAGTGTTCATTTGAATGCCTCAGCTTCCCCCTAATGTCCCTTTCACAAGAGGCTCCGTAGAGCCCTCTCTCTGGTTCCTTAGCCAGATATATATGCCTTATAAGAAGGACTTTATTAAAGAAAATGATTAGTATATAGTTGTTCTCATATTGAATTATCTTGAACAACATGAACAAAACAGTGAAAATTTTTTAATTGGTACAATTAAGTTTGGTGAAAAATATCTCTGGCATTCGTATTATCTATTGTCAATGTTATAAACTAAAACTGTTACCAAAAATGGTTCTCCTAGTAGAATGTAAACTCCTTGAGGGCAGTAATTTTCATCTTTGTGTCCCTAGCACCTACCACTGTGCCTTGAATATAGTTGGCCCTTACTAAATATCTGTTGAACTGAAAGATTGATGACCCTTATATCAGGTCACTATAAATCACAGAAAGAAAGGGTTAATTAGCTTCTGAGTGACATGGCTTCAGAACCAGCATCATTTCTTTGAATGTAAGCCTGCCGTGTGAAGGTTGGAATAGAATGCCAGATTTTTCTGTTGGGGAGCCAAATGAAGTGACTGAATTAGGCAGATAATTTCCACTTACTAGAAATTATCTGAAAACCACCTGAAACCGAGGGAACATTACATGGATTGGTATCTAGAACTGAGCCCTTTGTCTCATTCTGTCTCTCCAGAAGTGCTTACTGTGCTGCCTCCGTTGCCTCCCTAACTAATATCATCACACCGAAACTCTTTGAGGGTACTGCAGAATGGATAGCAAGGTAAGAAAAACCAGTGACTCACTGTGTGATTTAGCATAACTGGTTAAAAAACACCCCAAAAACCCTTTTATTCTTAACACTTAATCTTGAGGTATCCCTGTACAACTAGTAGCTAAAGATTATGACTACGTTACTTCATGTGGTATGTGATGTGCATTTTGAAGAAATCAAGGGTATTCTAAGAGATGGAAGTGAAGACGAGTAGTTTCTATGTGTTTCGGATAGTGCCATGGCATGGAGTCAAGAGCAAGAGCCATGTTGAGCTGTCCAAAGAAGTTCTAAGTTTGAACAGTTCTCTTATTAGTTTTGGTAGAATGTTTTTAAGCTCGGCTATACTTCCTTGAGTTCTCTGGGGGGAGAAAGGTCTCATGTACCTTATCATTAATGAATAAATGAAAACTATTAAGCACCATACCAAGCATTGTGCTAAATGCTAGAGATAGAGATATGAAATTGAAGCAATTTCTGTTCTCACAGATCTTACCTTCTCATGGGGAACACAGCACACAGTAAGGAAGTGGTGGGCAGGCTGGGGTGTCATAGCCTGCAAAGTCACAAAGATTGAACCGAATAATAGGGCAGTCCGTTGACATGCCTTTTTTTTTTTTAGGCAATTGTAGTGTTGATTTGATTCTAGTTTTTAGTTGTTGAGGTGGAAAGGGGCGGTGGTGGGAGAAATGCAGGTACACTGGAATGGTGGGGAATGGCCAGGGTGAAGAGAAGACCGTCTGGTTCCTGGGCTTGTAGAGCCAGGTGATATGTTGATATGATTCATTTCTAAATTGTGAGTATTGGATTTCATTTTCATGTTCTCATTGTTTGTTAGAAGAAAGGCTATCTCCTTTGTGAGCATGCACATAGCATTGGCATTAGTAGGTTTACCTGACGGCCTTTCCTTCCTTTTTTAGGTGTCAGAACTGGGAAGGTGGAATTGGTGGTGTGCCAGGGATGGAGGCCCATGGTGGCTACACTTTTTGTGGACTGGCAGCACTGGTCATCCTCAAGAAGGAGAAATCCTTAAACCTGAAGTGTTTGTTAGTAAGTACCTTTGTGTGCAATCTCCACGTCTGGTTTGAGTGCCTTGGTCTCAATCCATGTTAGTTCACAGACTTTCAGAATAATGACAGACTGACTGTGATGAAAGCTAACAAAACACTTGTCTTAAACTTACAAACTACTCTAAAGCTCTCCACCAGAACTACATTTTCATAGCAAGGGCTAACTCTTCAGGTGGAACAAATGAAAGAAGTACTAGCCTATTGACTGGCTATTGGGGATGAGGGTGGAGGTAGAAGCAACCTTTGCCTTCAATCTCAGATCTCTTTTTTTCCTGTTCTTGCATGACATTATAAGATTTTATAGCACTGAACAGAATAAAAAGTATGCTTGTGTGAATTCCAAGGAGAATATTTGGGTTGGCTATTCAGGATCCTCCTTGGATCTGTTAAGACATCTATCAGAGAGCCAGTATATAATTCCTTCATGCTCACAAGGCTGCAGTCATAGTCTTTTTTTTTTTCCAATTAGAAGTTGGATTATGAAATGTGTTAGTAATAGTTGCCAAAGAGAGGAGACCATAGATTTTTCTTTGGAGCATTTTAGAGGCCAAGATTATTATCATGCCATGTGCATATTTAGTACCCTATGTTTCAGTGAACTGAGAAAAATAAAAGCACCAGGTAACTGCATTCAGAAGATGGCTTCTTCATTTTCCTAAGATACACTCATTGGACTCGGGACCTCTTGCCATATTCAACATAATAGACTCGGGTTTGTAGATTTATCAGAACATGGTGTATGTAATCTGCTAAGGCTGGAGGCAAAAACATATATATATCCCTTGGCCATAAAAGGGGCAGAGTTCCCTATTTTTATTTTATGGGGAGTAGGCATACCTTGTACCTGACCATGAGTGTACGATATGCTGTCACTGATGCTCAGCTCCTCATCCTCCACTCTCTTTAAATTTCAGGGTGTAACCCTGGACCCATCAATGAGCTTCCAAAGTACTTTTTCTAATTAACAAGCTCTGCAGCAGAAGCATTTCACTCATCCTCAGAAAGACTTCCCCCAAAGGAACATACCCAAAGAAACGGCATGGTGCAGTGGTCTGAGAGTCACCAGACTCTTCCAACTCTGGTCCAATGACAAGGGTGCAAATATGAAATCTCAGTCTTTCAGGTAGGGATCAGGAGCATGATAGTGGATGTCAGCCATTATAGTGGTGTATTTAGAGAAAATCTCTGGGGCAATCGAGACCCAAATTATGAGCAAGTTTTTTATGGATTTAAATAGAATAAGATCTAAACTAAGTTAGATTGGGCCTAAAAGCAGTTTTAAAAAGCCCATTGGACATGTAACAAATTGAATTAAAATAAATTATGCACCATTCCTCCAGTACTAGTATTTACTTCCTTTAGAATTATAATTTAGCTCACTACTATTCAATGGAACATAACATTGCAGTTGGTTTAATCCTAGGTAAAAGTTTTAAATTCTGTCACAGGAACATGGGTGTGGGTTGATTCAAGTCTGAGACTAGAGGAGTTCTTAAGTAGTTATATAGTCTTTCGCTTACCTCTACCTAAATAAAGGGCTAGACATTAAGCGGCTTATTTTCACCCCTTTCCATAATTATAGATCTCCAGTGAATTCTCTTAGTAGTTTGGTTTAGTGTCTGACTATTTCCAAGGCCAGAGTGAAAGAAGCTTCTTATGGGGAGAATATCTTGCAGCCTAATCTTCATGGCCCTTTGACTGCTCTGGGAGTGAACATAGTAAGCTATCAGCTGAGCTATATTATTGGGAGAAAAACAGATAAAATGACATTTGCTCACCTGGCTGGTCATGCTCATTCTAAAAGCTAAGACTATCCATATATTTAGCTTAACAGACAAATATACTTAGAAAAACTAGGTCTTAGGACCTGGGAACGGGGTGTATCACATACCGGTTTTTGATTAAGTTATATATTAAGAGTTCTAGAACAGAAGATCTCTTAGTCTCAGCTTAATGAGCTTCGTTTTGGAGATCAGTGGAGGGACTAGACTGAACAGAGCTATTAGGTAATTCATTTTGTCTTCATTTCTGCTGCTGGCTTGCTAAGAGAGCTTGGGTAATTTGTTTTCTGTTCAAGCTTCAGTTTCCCAGGGTCCATATGGGAGTGGGGAATGTTTGTTCAGTGAAAGAGAAATTTGAGATTATCTGAGGAGATGAGAGAAATGGTATCTTTTAAAATAAAATTACCAGGTTAGTGAAAAATAATAAGTTACAGGCCATCATTTCCTTAAATTTTCATGTTAGCTTAGCCTGGACAGTCTTCAGAGGGGTGGCCACAACCTTGGGAGAGAAAGAAACTCTTGGCTCTTGATGCCATTGATTGAGAAGAAAAGACTCATAGATTTTTTGGGAAGTTTAAATGCTTCATTCTCATTTTCATTACATTGAAGGAAGAGATGATGGAAAAATCTCTAACATCAAACTTCTTAAGAAACTTCTTTCCAAGAAAAAGTAATTTCCCTGGATTTTGTGACCAACTCTCCTTTTTGTTTCTTGTTCTCAGCAATGGGTGACAAGCCGGCAGATGAGGTTTGAAGGTGGATTTCAGGGCCGATGCAACAAGTTGGTAGATGGCTGTTACTCTTTCTGGCAGGCAGGGTTACTGCCACTGCTTCACCGAGCACTACATGCTCAAGGTGAGTACAAGATGCAAATGAGTTGCAAAGCGGCCAGTGGTACATGAATTAATGAGGTTTATAATTGGTTGAGAGATCCATATTGCTCTTTTTAGGTGCTTTGAAATGAGATATGCCTACTTAGATATTGTGAATGAACATAAGTAAATCATGCCTTGAGGAATAGTAATAATGGATATTATTGGATAAAGTTCGCAAATTGTCATTTGAACCTCACAACAACTCTGTGAGGTGGGTACCATAGACGCTATCATCTCCTCTTTACATCTGAGAAAACTGAGACTTAAAAAGGTCAAGTCACTCTCCTATGGTCACACAGGTGAGTAAGTATCACAAGCGCATTTATTGTAGCCTGGGTCTTCCTGATTCCATTTGCAACATTCCCTTTGTCGTTCTCTATTGCAAGTAAGGTACATGATGTGGTTCTTGTAGTTTGAGGAACCTAAACTGTGCTCTGGTCATTTCTTCTCTGAGTAGACTGATACAGAATTGCCCACCTCTCAAATACTGCAGGGGTGATATTGCTTCTTTGTATATGGTGGAGGGTTTGGTCCTCTTTCCTCTTATATAAAGTTCCTTACTGAGTATTATAACAATTTCATTTCAAGCAACACTTCCCTACCTAAGTTGTGCTTAATTGTTATGTAGACTGAGAAAGCCTATGCAGGTGATCAGAAGCAAGAGAAAAGGGGAAGAAAGGGAAATTATTTAGTCCCTGAGAAGGTGTGTAAGTAGCAGAGTACAGAAACATGAGCGCAGACTTAGCACATCTCTTCCTGCCAACCAAGACTGGCTACAAATTGAATCTTGTTAGTAATAATTTTTAAAATGCAGTGAACAGACTTCTAATTAACATGGTGACGGTCTCTTTATAAATGTTCCAGTAAATTTATAAAAATTGACTAGAAGGAACATTAATGAAGAAAACTAAAGAAAAATAGTTCCAAGCTCTCCCTTCCTCTTCTGGACATCACAAAAAAGGCTGCCAGACATCTGAAGACATTTTGAATGGAGACAAGCCAGGAGAGGTAGAAGTTCTAGTTCCTAGGTAGCCACAGCAGGAGATTAAGCTAGAGCAAGACTCAGGCAGCATGTTACTAAAAAAAGGCAAGTGGGATCCATAGAAGGAGATGGGGTCATCACAGCATCTGGGAAACAATGCTCCTGGCTCTTGCAGGAGACCTGTTATTAGTGTAATTGATAGTAACCTGCTGGGAACCATCAGCCAATTCCTGGTTCTGAACTGTGCGAGGAAAAGGAAACGAAGGAAGAGGCTTCAGAGCCACCAGAAACTGAACTGTAAGCCAGGGATCTCTGTTGAGGTTGGAGCTTAATCTGACAGCAGAATCAGTGCCATCCCGTTTACAGAAAGGACAAATCCAAGCCAAGGTCTGACTGCCTCATGCAAGAGTATGGGAGGGAGCAGAGTCTTACTTCAGTCCAAAACCCCAGTCCAGAAACTAATGAAATAGAAGTAAATGCCAAACTATGCATTGGGAGAAGGTAAATCCAGAAGAAGAGAATCTCTGAGAAATTAATAACTTGACCACAAGGACGATAAGAGTACCTATAACAAATTAAGAAAGTGGTTAAAAAAATGAAATAAGAACTCTAGAGGAAAAAATTGCAAGGAAAATAAATAGCTTAAGATAGGTGGGAAAACTCATAGAAGTAGTGGACTCCCTGAAAAACAGAAAGGAGTAGTCATAACTCAACAACTCCATGGGACAATAAGGAATATTAAAACAAAATCACCCCAATTGCATCGCCTCCGCCCTCCAAAAAAAAATCAAAAGATTGGAAAAAATAGAAGAAAATGTATCAGATGTCAAAGTTAGCTGACTTGGAAAACAAAATGAGGGGGGGAAAGTTAATAATGATCAGAGCCCTTGAAAACCACTACCAAACATTAGACACTCTTTTGAGACATCATAAAATAAAACTCTTCAGGTCTGTTAAAGTCAAATGATAAAGTAAAAGTAGAAAGAGTCAGGGCGGCTAGGTGGCGCAGTGAATAGAGCACTGGCCCTGGAGTCAGGAGGACCCACCCAAGTTCAAATTCGGCCTCAGACACTCAACGCACACAAAAAACTAGCCGTGTGACCTTGGGCAAGTCACTTAATCCCAATTGCCCTACTTTCCCCCCTCCCCCCCCAAAAAGTAGAAAGAGTCCCCCTGTTACCACCTGAAAGAAAGTGCAAATTAAAAAACTCAAACATCAAAGCTGAAATCCTGAGTTTTTTGATAAAAGATAAAAAACCTGCTATAAGAGAAGAATTCTAGTACCATGGAACTACAGTCAGTATCACACAAGACTTAAGAGTCACTACTTCAAAGGAAAGAAAGTGTTAGAATACTATATTCCAAATGGTTAAGTGTCAAGACTTATGTTTAACCAAGAATAATTTAATCTGCAAAGCTGAGTATTTTTAGCCTACAGGGTAAAAATTATGAACTTTTAACAGAGTTATAAACTTTTAAGCATTTCAAATGAAAAGACCAGAGCTAGGTAGAATCTATGAAATGTAAACGCAAGAGACAAAAGAAACCTGGAAAGGTGAATGCATTTGAGCAATAGGAAGAGGATAAAAGATCACAAAATGCTTACATTCAAAAAGAGAGTAGGGCAGCGAGGTGGCGCAGTGAATAGAGCACCAGCCCTGGAGTCAGGAGGACCTGAGTTCAAATGTGACCTCAGACACCTAACACTTACTAACTGTGTGACCTTGGGCAAGTCACTTAACCCCAATTGCCCTGCCTTCCCCCCCTCAAAAAAAAGCAAAAAAAACCCAACAGCAACAACAACAACAAAAAAGAGAGTGAAGAGGCAAGCCTTCTTTCATAATGCCACTGGTTTCTGTGGTGGCAAAAGGAGTAAAGAAAGATAAACACAGGGTCTGGGGATGGCTTGGTTCCATACTGGTTAAAATTGGAAAGAAAACATGGAGAGTAGGAAGAGAAACTTGCTCTTTCTCATGAGGCAGCTGGGTAGTACTGTAGATGGAGAGCTGGGCTTGGAGACAGAAAGGCCTGAGTACAAATCCTCCCTCAGATTCTTCCTAGCTCTGTGGCAGTGGACAGGTTACTTAACCTCTTTGAGCTTCAGCTTCCTCTTCCACAAAATGAGGATAACACATGAAGAGTCTCTTTTAGAGAAACTAATGGGAGTGGAGTTTTTCTAGTATCTTATTTTAACATGATATGAAATGTTTTCAGTAGCTCTATTTAGCTCTATTATTTTGTATTATTTTAGTCAGAATAATTGGAGAATGGTTCATAACCTTGATTGGTCACAGTCCCTCTCCAAGTTGGACCTAAGTAAGGATTTTGCACGTTTCCCTCCATTCTCACAGGCTGTTGTGTCCAGTCAAGGTTTTACATAACACAGAGATAGAGTCTTTAGTAACCTCCATATCTAGGCTGCGGGGTCTGTATTTCTGGTCTTAAGAGTTCTTTGACCATGTCTGAGCTGGGCGCTGTGCTTACTCCTCAACTTGTTTACTCATATAGAAGTGAGAAAATGAGACATTTTTTCTCTGGAAAACGAGGCACATGAAAAGACATAAATTTGGGTTTTTTGATGTTCATGCTGGTTAGAATTGTTTGTGTTGAGAGTACCACGGAATTGTTGATCTTTTGGCTTACTTGTCAAGAGGTCCGCTGTATAGCAAACACATTGTAGATATGTAAATGTAGTCACTCGGCCAGAAAAATCTGGAGAGAGCTGCAGCAAATCAGTTCTGTTAGCCTTTGTCTGGGAGGAAGGGTGAGAAGAGCCGCTTGTTGGTGTTCTTGTTATTCACATTTTAGAGGATTTTTCATATTATTCTTTGCTTATAGAAGAGGTTATCCACGATTCATTGCTGCATCTAAGTTTTTTCATTGACTTAAAGGGAAAGCTTTCACTTCTTCAGACATCTGGGACTTTGGACATAACAAGGCCATGATTTTATATATACACACACACACACACACACACACACACATATTTGTGTCTAATAGTGGTCATCTCTAGGGAAAAGAAATTTACATGATAAATTTATTATATATTTAAAAGGAATAGCAAGTTGTACATAATAGACTTGCAGTTTCATGTGCAGTCATCTTTTTATTATTCTACTATATTATGGAAATTCTCGTTTTATTTCATAAATTAAAAAATTTTTAAATGACACCAGTGGTAAGAAAAGGGGTGTGTATCTGTGTGTGTGTGTGTGTGTGTGTGTGTGTGTGTGTGTGTGTGTGTGTGTGTGTGTGTGTGTGTGTGTCTGTATCTCAGGCCTCCTGGAGGGGGCATCAAGGTAAGAGAATCCACGTGATCTTACTGAATAGCAACTCTCTATATATCCTGCTATAAGTATTACTTACTCAAACAGAGAAAAAATTACTATTGAAAAATTCCATTCAAAATAAATATAAAGTACATAAAATACCAGGAGTTAACTTATCAAGACAAACTCAGAACTTACATAAATGTACCTATAAAACTTTAGAAAAATAAAACAAGACATAATTAGAGATTTGTTTTTCATGGTTAGGTTGCACCAATATAACAAAAATGCCTGTGCTTTAGTGTTGTACTTCTCTAATTACCATATGGTTACTGTAAGTATTAGATAAAATAATTACAGAATTCCATTTGGAGGAACACAAAAGTCTAGATTTTTGAAGGAAATAAGTTTTTAAAAAAGCTGAAGTGAAGAGTTATAACCAGATCTTGAACTGTATATAAAGTAGTAATTCTTTTTTTTTTTTAGTTTTCAAAAAGAACTTTCTAAAGCCGTAATTCTTAAAACTGTTTAGTATTGGTTAAAAATATATAAAATGTGATCAGTGGAATAGATCAGCTAAGCAGGACCCTAAAGCAACTGAATGCAGCTTTCAAGTATTTCATTATACACAAGAACAAAACTACTGTGGAAAGGACTTCTCATTCTACACGAACTTCTGGGAAGACTGGAAGGCAATTCATCATAAGTTGGGTTCAGACCGGCATCTTACATCATAAAATGCAATAAATTTTATATGGATATTTGATTTAAACATAAAAGGGTAACATCCTAATAAACATAGAGAAGAAGACGGTAGTATCTTTTAGATCTGTGATCAGGGGAGAATCTAACAAAGGATAGAGAAGATCATAAAAGGTAAAACAGACAGTTTCAACTACATAAAATTTAAAAGCTTTTGCATGAAGAAGCTCTCAGTTGGGAAAAAGCCTTTTTTTTTATCAAATATTAAAATATTGACGAAGTATGATTTGGGGCAAAATGCTGATTCTAGAGTCAGAGAGCCTGGGTCTAAAATCTGTTTCTAAGGTTTACTACATGTGTGACCTTGGGCAAATCACAGATGGTCCCAGGATCTCAGGTTCTTCATCTCTAAAATGGACGGCTTTTGAGGTCCTTTCCAGCTCTTGATTTATAATTCAATCTTGTAGTATAATTTCTGATAGTTAAGCTCCATAGGGAGTTGACACCAATGTGTGAGCCATTCCTTAACAGTTAGATGACCCAGGGATATGAACAACTAATTTTCAGAAGAATTTTCAGTTTATTCTTGAGTCAAGACATCACTTACATGATGTCATTGGTCCTCTTCAAAATGGAAGACCAACGAATGCCCTTTATGTCTAAATTGTGTATCCATTTTGGCCTTATCTTGGTATGTGGTGTGAGATGTTGATTTATGCCTAGTTTCTGCTAGACTGCTTTCTAGTTTTGCCTGCAGTTTTTGTTGAATATTGAGTTCTTGCCCCCCAAACATGCATCTTTGCGTTTATCAAACACTGTATTACTATAGTCATTTACTTCTGTATGTTGTATATTATGTATGATCTATTCCACTGGTCCATCACTCTTTTTTCTATCTAGTACCTGGTTGTTTAGATGATTACCACTTTGTATATGAAATCTAGTACTGCTAGGCTCCCTTCCTTCACTTATTTTTTCATGGATTCCTATGATAATATACCTGACCTTTTTTTCTTCCAGATAAATTTTAGTATTATTTTTTTCTAGATCTATAAAATAATTCTTTGGTTGACTGATAGATATGGTACTGAATAGACGACAATTTAGGTAGAATTGTCGGTTTTATTATATTATTATTATAATAATTATATTATTATATATTGGCTGCCTATCCATCAGTAATTGATATTTTTCCAATTGTTTAGATCTGCCTTTATTTGTGTGAAAAGTGTTTTATAATTGTGTTCACATAGTTCCTGGTATATCTTGGCAGGTAGACTCCCAAATATTTTATACTGTCTGCATTTATTTTAAGTGGAATTTATTTTTCTGTCTCTTCCTTCTGTGTTGCTAACATATGGAAATACTAATGACTTGTGTGGGTTTGTTTTATATCCTGCAATTTTGTCGTTAATTGTTTCGGCTAGTTTTTTAGTTGATTCTCTAGGGTCCTCTAAATCCATATCATCAGCAGTGACTGATAGTTTTGTTTCCTTATTGCCTGTTCTTATTTCTTCAGCTTTTTTCTCATTGCTGTAGTGGTGATTATGGGCATCCTTGCTTCACTCCTGATTGGGAAGACCTCTAGCTTATCCCTGTTGCAGATAAGGCTTGCCGATGGTTTTAGATAGATACTACTTATCGTTTTAAGGAAAGCTCCATTTATTCTTACGCTTTCACCGTTTTTGTTTTTAAATCGGAACGGGTGTTGTATGTTGTCAGAAGCTTTTCCTGTATCCGTTGAGATAATCATACAGTTTTTGTTGGCTTTGTTATTGATATGGTAAATTATTCTGTAGTTTTCCCAGTGTTGAACCAGTTGTGTCTTCCTAGTGTAAATCCTCCCTGGTCATAATGTATGATCTTTGTGCTATATTGCTGTAGTCTCCTTGCTAATATTTTATTTAAATTTTTTTACATCAATATTCATTAGGGAAATTGGCCCAAAGTTTTCTTTCTCTCTTTTTGCTCTCCCTAGTTTAGGCATCACAATCATATTTGTGTCATAGAAGGAATTTGGTAGAACTTCTTTACCTATTTTTTCACATAGTTTCATATTAGAATTAATTGTTCTTTAAATGTTTGGTAGAATCCGCATCTAAATCCGTTTAGTTCCTCTTTTGTCATTTTGTGATAAAGTAAAACAGTCAAGTAGAACTGTATAGCAGCTGTCTGTGATACATTTGGAATCCGTAGCTATCTGGCCTGTGGATCCAGTCTTGATCATTGAATGTATTCTCAGTTTAGTTATCATTCTGTGTCGTTTTTATTTGTGTGATTAGCATTATTTTTTCCTTAATTCACTTGGTATTGGTTTATAGCAGTCTTTCCACATTCCCTTATATTTCTAATATCCATTTCTTATAGTGCAACAATAATTCATTACATTCACACGTCAAAATGTGTTCAACAATTCCCCATTCTATGGGATTAATGAACAGTTTAGTAACTTTGCTCAAATGACTCCAAATTGTTTTTTGGAATAGTTAATGTTCACAGCTCTACCAAGAGCATTAGAGTGCTTGACTTTCCATAGCCTGTGTAGCATTGACTTGTTTTCATTTTTCAAATATCTTCCAGTTTCAGTGAAATTTTTAAAATGAGCACTTCTAATGATTTATGACTTAGAATACTTTTTAGATATGGTTCGTGGCAGTTTATATTTCTTCTTTTGGAAATTATATGTTGAGAGAATAATATAGACAATGACCATAAGAATGTAAATGAAAAGACCCCTAAAAGGAAGGTGTACTCTGAATAAATTAAAGACCTGGAGAACAAGTAATGAAAGACCTTTCCCCTCTCCTGGCAAAGAGGTATATGGGATTACTGGGACATAACAAACATTTACTTAGTGCTTTTTATATGCCAGCCACTGTGCCAGTACTGGAACTATAAGGAAAAGCAAAAACAGCCCTTGCCCCCAAAGAACTGGCATTGTAATAGAGGAGAGAACATGTACATAAGCAGGTAAATATAAGATACCGTCAGAGTAGCTGCAAAGTAACCATAAAGGGGAAGGTCGAGGTGTTGGGGAAATTAGGAAAGGGCCTGTGTACAAAGTGTGGGTTGATCTAAATCTTAAAGGAGACACGGAGCATAGGCAGGGCAAAGACACAGAAACAGGAGATGGAGCCTCATGTATGAGGGAAAGCAAGCAGGCCCTGTGGAGGCAAGGAATGGGGAAGACTGGAAGAGAGGGACAGGCTAGGTTGTCAGCAGCCTTAAATTCTGGACAGATTATTTGGTCCTAGAAGGAATAGGGAACCACTAGAGTCTGAATGGAACATAGGAAACATCAGAGTTTCTGGAACATTATCTTTACTCCACATTTGTTCATTGCTTATAGTCAGCCTATTAAAATGATCACTTGCCAGGGCCAGGACAATAATGAATACTGTACGTAGAAAGGTATATGTATTGTCATACATAGTCACCATATGGGATATTTTTCTCAATTCTTTTTTCTTTGTTAAAAAATTTTATATTTCGAGAGAGTGTGGGAAGTAGCTTTAATATAAAGACAAAAGTGTCCAATATGATGTATTTTAAAAATTAAAACAAAAACTGTATCCATATTCTTTGCTTAATTTTCTATTAGAGAATGCTTTCATTTTTATACATTTATGTTTTATACATTTATGTCATTTTCCTGTATATCTTGAAAATCAAACTTTTATCAAATACAGTTGATGCACATAAATTTTATAGTCTACAACTTTTCTTTTTCTTCTAACAATAGTCACCTGATCCAAAATTTTAAATTTTGCATAGCTGAAATAATTTTATATGTTATGATGTCCTCTGTTCCTTATTGGTTAAGAAATCTCCCAAGTCTGTCATTGGAAAAGTTATTTCCTGTTTTCCTCTAATTTTTTTTATGATATGATCTTTTGTATTTAGCTTTTGTATCCATTTTTATCTTAATGTGACATGATATAAGATGCTGGTCCAGACCTAGTTCTGCAGTTTTTCAAACACTTCTTGTCAAATAAGGATTTTTACCCAGCAGTAATTTTTGTTCTTAGATTTAGGAAACACTGGAGTTCATTTACTTCTAGGTCTTGTTTGTTTATTGTATTCTAAAATTTCTGATTTTTAACAAATACCAAGTTATTTTGATAACTGCTGCTTTAGTAGTTAAATTCAAGCTCTGGCAATTGTAAGCCCCACTCATTTTTATTTCATTACTTGAGATTTTTCACCTCTTGTTCCTCCAGATGAACTTTGTTATTATTTTGTCTGGTTCTGTATGGTACAGTAAATTAAGTAGCATCATCATGTCTGTTATATTGGCACATGTTAGTCATATTGGTTAGTCATAGCTCTCCAACCATTTGAATTTTCTTCTCATAGCTGATACGGAGTTTGGTACTGAAAGCTATAGGACTTAGTTTTTCTATTTAAGTCAGTTTGCATTTGTCACAGAATCTACAGTAAGAATGCATTGTATACAATCATGTAATGCGGTTGTGCTAATCTATTTTTTTCCAGTGCTGTTCACAGATCCTTCTTTCCTATCTACAGCTTCAGTTATTAAAATTAAAACATGCATAAAAGCTTTAGGAAGACTTAGTCCAACTGTTGGTCATCAAGGAAGCTTTGACTTGCTCTCTTTTTGTTATGGGCCTGTTTACTCTTCCTTAGGGAGCTTGCCACCCCCTAATGAGTTCCTGGTGCTGGACTTACTCTGAAATCAGATTTACACCTACTGTAGCTTAGAACTTCTGAGTTCAAGCAATCCATCAGTCTCAGTCTCCTCAGTAGCAAGGACTACAGCTATGCCCCACCATGCCTAATAGATGGCACAATTGTCAAAATTCACACAGTGCTTCATTATGAGAGCTATAAAAACTTAGGTAGCCTGTCATTGTCCCCTTTATTGTCAGGGAAATAGCTGGAAATGTTTCATAGGGCAATTTTCCAAGCTAGGAGAAAGGTAGAGGAAAAACCCTGGAAAGATAATGAAACTCTTCAGGTTTCCTTTAAAACCCTAGCAGGTATGATGGGAAGATAGTAAAGTAGCAGGAAGAAGTGATGAGTTTCCCCTGCTCTTCCCTCCCCCTCAAAAAAAAAATCTGAAACATTTTTTTAAAAAATGTATCACACTGAATTCTGATAAGGAAATACACAATAAAAAAAATTTTTTTTAAAGTTTTCTAGCCCAAGTCAGCATGGAGAGACAGAATTTTGCAGACACTAGAGTATTCCAATACAGGCAAGACTATGCACCAGAGCAAGAGTTCCCAGATCCAGCATAAAGGGTCCTAAATGTGTGTTGGGTACAGGAAAAGGTGCCAACTGGCAGCTCTGTTGCTCAGTGCACTCACTTCTGGGTCATAGATCTAGGGTACACTGAGGAGGGGACCTGTATCTGGAAAGAAGACATAACAAGATAAGGAGTGGTTGTGAGTCCTACACTATGTGCCAGGCAGAGAGCAAGTCCAGAAGCAGTCAGCCATGTGGTTCAGACCCCTGTATGAAGCAAGATCTGAGAAGTTCTAGCTTCTAGCCCAATCTGAAGCCCAAAGATGACTTAATTGGACCAAGAATCTCAGACTAAAGGGAAACCTACAGTTCTGTCACTCTGAACAAGAAGAGCTAGAAAGCTATTAGCATCCTTCAGTGGCAATTTACTGAAATGCCAAAGGAGGCAAACCTAGTGATGTGCTGCCCAGATCCAAAACCAGGTCAAGGACTTTGTAGAGCTCAGATCAGGGAAGCAGAAATTAGACTTTGTTCTGGTTTAGACCACTTTGGGAGCATAGCTTGCAGGTCTACAGCTTATGTTGCTCCCGAGATCCTAGAGTGACACAACATTCCCTCCAAAGAAGAATCAGTAAAACCAACTCAGACATTCTCTGCAGAAGTGTGCAGAGCCTGGCCCTAACATAGTGTCTGAAGTCAAGAAGTAGGTTGGAAGAATAATTAAATAAGGAATTCCACCATAAAGAGCTATTACGGTAACAGGGATGCTTAAGACACAAACCTAGGAGAAGAAAATGACTCCTGCAAGCAAGGCCTCAAAAACAAATCTCAGGCAAAAATTCAACTAGCATTCCTGGAAGAAAAGAAGCAGGAGTTAAAAAAAAAAGTCAGATTTTAAATATGACTTAAATGAAAGTGTTAAGAGAAAACATTGGAAAAGAAAGGAGAGGGGGC
>CM053582.1:378710823-378745823 GCA_028627135.1 Pseudochirops cupreus | reverse complement strand
TGACTCTAACAAGCGATGCCATTTTGGTCCTCTTTGAGAATGAAGGATAACCATCTCTCATATAATCCCTCTTTTCCCTCTGACACTGCCACCATCCTTGGTACAAAGACCCTAAGCACCTCATACTGGACCACTGCAATAATCCTCTAGCTGATCTCCCTGCCTCAAGTCTCTCCCCACTCTAATCTGTCTTCCTCTCAGCTGATCTTCCTAAAGTACAAGTATGACCATATCACACACCCCTGTACCCCTATGCAATGCAGTAAATTCCAGTAGCTTCCCTTTTATTGGGGATTTGTTCTGTGAAGTTTGGATTCAGTCAAAGGGCCACACCTGAGGACCTAGAGGGGCCACATGTGGCCTAGAGGCTGCAGGTTCCCCACCCCTGCACTAGACTATGAGCTCCTTAAGAGTAGTGACTATCTTTTGCCTTCTTTTTTTTTTGTATCCCCACTACTTAGCACAGTGCCGGATACACAGTAGGTGCTTTTAAATGCTTGTGACCAACTGGGTTTTAAACAATGGTTCTTTAAACCAAGACCACCTCAACACAGTGATACTATTACACAACCGGCAACATTAGTCCAGTGTTACAAAGGCTTCCTTAATGACAGAATAATTAAGAAAATCAAATGTGAATAATTCTGTATTATACACATAAAAGGGGTAGTTAGTTGGCACAATGGATAGAGTACCAGCCTGCAGTCAGGAAGAAATGAGTTCAAATCAGACTCAGACATTCACTAACTGGGTGACCCTGGGCAAGTCACTTAACCTTGGTTGCCTCAGTTTCTTCATTTGCAAAATGAGCTGGAGAAGGAAATGGCAAACCATTCCAGTATCTCTGCCAAGAAAAGCCCAACTGGGGTAATGAAGTGTAAGACATGACTAAAACAACTAAATGACAATACATATGAAAACATTATGGCTTGATCACACTCCCCCTGAAATGTAGGATACATACTCTATGTACTAGTAAGTCCTGTTACCATCGTTCCTCAGACGTGGCACCTGGCAAGAACAATGCTGACTACCAGAGGGAACCCAAGTTGTTCTTAAATTGTAACAGAAGCTCAGCAGTGAATGAAATACAAAATTGAGAGGAAAAATATTATTTCTGGCAGGAACAAAACCCTACACATAAAAGCTACTTTAACAATGGCTAAAATTTTAGCCCAATTCTAATACAACAGTATTATATACCTAAAATAAAAACCAAATTAAGAGCTCATTTGCTACACATTTTTCTCATATACAAAATCACAAATTTAAAATAATACAAAAATGTCCTATTCTCTAATTAAAATAAAGAGTTAGTTATGAGGAAAGAATAATTGTTTAATACACATATATGCACACACATACACAATTTCCCAGATCAGGCAGTCAGGAAAATGTATACCTAGCTCACTAGCCGGAATTACTACTGACCATGTAACTCCTTCCAGGCTCAAAATAAAACGCATTATTAGAAAGTGTGTACAACTCCTAGTAAGTCTGTGTAATTTTCATGCAGAAGAGCCATATCTTAGGTTAATGAGGAAGCTGTGGAATAGCAACTCCCATACACCAAACACAAAATGACTTGGAATTCCATGAGGTGGCTAATGTCACTATCACTCTAGTTCAGGCAGGATACAGAAACAACACAAGGAAAGAATTCTACTACTTTTATCTCCTAGGAAAAGTCAAGTACTTTGCACAATTACAGAACACTACACCTGTCATCTAGAAAAAAATGTTCAGATCTAATGAATACCCTCCTCCTCCTCCTCATTCTCCTCCTCCTCCTCTTTTATCTCCTTAGCTCCTACTCTGGTCTGATCTACTCCATCTGAAATTCACGCCAAAGGCTCATAATTACATTTTGTTGTTTTGGTTTTTCAAATTTCATACACAGATTATAGGTTCCCCTATAGTGCATCATTGCCATTTTAAAGAAATAATGTCATTCATACACCCCAACTGGTATTTTAAAAGCACATGGGCATTTATTTTGACAAATAAATCCTTGTTATTTCAGAAGTTCTGCCAACTCCACTTCCACAGTTAAAAGAAATTTGGCCCACAGCATCCTCATGATGGTGAAGACAATGTAGACCGTTTTACTCCCCCTCAGAAAGGATTTGTTCAAAGTGCAATTCCTTACTATCCCCATCATCCGCATTCATCACAAGACACCCTACACCCAGGAAAGCAAGAATGGAAGGTTATTGTTGAGAAAGAATGAATGAGACAATGTGCAGTTCTGTTCTTGTGGCATGACAATGTGACCTAGACCAGGGCACCGGCTGGGCTCCACGTATCCTGGCACAGCTGCCTCCACTTGATGCATAAAAATGAACCTGGCTAGAGAGCCTTTCCATTCCTGAGTCCTGTAATTCAGACTCTCAAAGACTGAAAACTGGACTAGATGATACCAAAGGTTCCTCTCCAGTTTTAACAATCTATAAAACTTTAACTGGTCTTCTTCAAAGGAAAGTCTGATTTTTCAACTATGATCGATACAAGCAAGCACCAAATACATTTCCTGACTCATCTTTTTTTATTAGGGATAAAAACAAAAATAAATCTCCCAAGACTGCAGAAGAACTTCTTTTTCTCTTCTCCAAAATGTAAACAATGGGAATATTCTAATAAAAAGTATCAAACACAGAACATCATCTGCACAAAACACTAAAGAAAACTCACAATTTCTTAAGTCCTCAATTATGCATTAGAACATTGAAGAAAATCACAAATCAAGGGTCTGTTCCAGAGGAGTTTGACCACCAGTGTACTATTAAATATGGTTACCAGCAAGGTTGTGATCACTCTCCTAAAGTGAGAGATATTATAGGGACAGACTATACTTATGGAAGAGTGAAGGATATGCTCACTGGGAGATGGCAGAACTTCCCCAAAGAAGCCCAGCTTTGATACAACCCCCAGAATCAGTGAATCTTATTATTTTAAAGGTCATGCAGTTCAACCTCCTTTCATCTAGTAATCCCCATTATAATATCCCTGAAAGACATGACCTTATCTTGAGCCCCTACTTGAATTCTACCAGTGACTGTGAAAGTCATTACCTATTTTCTATCAAGATCATAGTTTTTTACTCAAATGATCAGAGCTGATGACCAATTAATTCACTTCTTAAAGACCATGAGCTGGTCAAGAGATTGGGCCAGAGAATAAGCTAAAACCCTCCTGCTGGATTCCCTAAAATTTCACATTGGACCTTAGAAAAGAAGAATTTTTAAAAGTTCCTAAATGTCAAGGAAAAGGCAAAATTTTCTTCTGTAATCTCCTAACTCTTCACTTAAAAAAATTCAAATTCAAATAAAATTAAGAAGAGAGCTCAAAAGCCAAGTTTAAGGAGACCGAAGCCAAACTCACTCTGAAGCCACTGATTCAGGAATGGGTTCATCAAGCAATTCCAAGCTGTGCAGGATCCAGTAACAGAGCCAGGGACGGCTCGCATCCAGACACTGAAATGAACAGGAAAGAAAACACATTTTCTGTTCATACTACTGACATGCATACTGCTGACATGGTGTCATCTGTCCCACTGTGAGCAGCCTGGCAAGGGAGAGGGCGTATTGCTAAGAATCAATAACTGAAGGAGAACAGCTCTGGAGAGCAGTGGCCCTGGCCAGTAGCTGATATAAGTAACAAAGGAATAACACACCAACGGATTTCACCATGAATCTAGTAGGTGCTCAACCAGCGGTAAGTGAATTCAAAAGGCTAAGAGACAACAAAAACTTGCTGGCATTGTTGCTGGGGGTATTGGGACACAGTGGGGAGGAAAGGAGTTTTCTATGTTCGGTGAAATCTACTAATAACTGCTGTTGTTGGCAAACAGGTCCAACACAAAAAATAACATGAGAAAAGTATTTGAAATATTTAATAGCATGAAGCAGGACAAAAAGCTCATATGTCAAATGAAAGAATAACAGAGGAAGGATACCAAAAAGTCCACGATACTCTGAAATTTAGCTGGACATCAAAAAGCTCCTAGTTTTGTGTTTTTTTAATCTGAAAACCAGGGCAGCCTGACCAGACAGCGTGCCTGGCCCGAGATATTCTTTTGAAGCTACAAGAGGAAAGGAAGGAGATCAACAATCTGGTTTACTCCCATACCGAGATAGTGACAGTAACAGTTCTACAATGAGAAAAGTACAGGTACACTGGACAACCTTGGAAAAGACAACCTCACGAGGCTTTCAGCAAGTAAAAAGAGGGTAGAGAAGCTTATCTGATTATTGGTCTGGTCAGGTGGAAAAGTTTGAAATTCAGTGCCCATGAGCTGATATATTTACCTCATAGGCATCTGTCAGCTGTCGAAGGCCTCTTTTCAGATAATGGAAGTGCTTCTCTCGATGCAGAATAAGTCTGGAAAGACAAGGAGCTTATTATAAATAAGCTTTCTATGGAAGCTTTACATGAATAGCTCCCTCCCCCCAACAATTAAACACACCCTCATCCCCTCACCATGGTCATAAAATGAATAACTTGCTCCTTTTATAGCCCTAAAAGGTGGCTCAACTTTTTATGGAAGCAAAAAAAAAAAAAAGGAAACAAACAGGGTGCCCATCAATTGGAGAATGGCTGAACAAACTGTAGCACATGAATGTAATGGAATATTATTGTGGCCTAAGAAATGACAAATATGAAAAAGTCAGAGAAATAAGGGAAGGCTTATATGAACTGATGCAGAGTAAAGAAAGAAAAACTAGGATGATAATCTATACAACGATTACGATAATGGAAACAAAAAGAGGCAACAAAATTCAGATTGAATGCAATGACCAACTGTGGTTCAGAACAGAGGTGAAGAACTACAGGTGAAGCAGGTTGCGTACACTCTATCGGATGATGTAGGTTTGCTACTTTGCTTAACTATGTTATTTTGTTACAAGAGAGAATTCAAGAAGGGGAGAGGGACAGGAACATACATCAGAAGATGACTCTACTGTAAAAGATAAAAGGAGTCAATAAAACTACTTTTAAAAGACAAAAGACCAACATTAAGCATCTCAGACAGTCCACTATCCTATAGCTGGCAAGCTTTTTTCTCCAATTAGAATCCCTGTAATTCAGAGTAGTTGCCTGACTGGCTGGAAGGCCTCTCCTGCTCCCATTCCCTGCTCCCTCATAACCCATTCGAGTTCTACAAGACATTTTCTCTCTACACCACTCTCCCCTTTTTCCAATGTGTCATAAAGAATCTCCATTCTACATTTAACAAATTGTCCTTCGTGTGAGCCTCTTCTTTTCACATACCTTACAAGTTTTTGCAGTAACTCTTAAGAAAATACTGCATCCCTGGCTACCTTCTCCAGTAACGAAAATATTTTCTCTTATGCTCCCAAACACACTGCCCAGGAGAAGGAAATGGCACAGATGGAACAATGCTCCTCATAGCTTCCATCATTTAGCAATTTCACTTCCTTAGAGAATCACTCCATTTGCCTCTATCTAGATCCTACTTCCAGTTCAGGGTTGGGCTCATAGTTTTCTTCTCCACTACAATTCCTGCCCATATACTTCAAATCACAGGTTGATGCATGACTCTCAGTTCATCAGAGTCCTCAATTCTCATTATGGTCATACCTTGAGTTGATCATCACAGTCACTGTGCAGTTTTTAAATTTCTTTTTTGACCATAACCTTCTTCTACCTTCATTGTCTCTCTGTGCTTAATCCCTCCTGAAATTACTCTCCAATCCTCCCCACATGCCAGGCTATCAGCTCTGCTCTGGCCTTTATTCCTTCCCTTTGAAATATCTTCTCTTCTTTTTTTAATTTTAAAATTTAATTTAATTTTCAATTTCAGATTTTTCTCCTTCCCCTACCTCCTCCCTTACCCATTGTGAGAAAAAAAGAAACACACAACCCATTACAAATATGAAGTCATGCAAAATAACCTTTAAAATTTTGACCCTAGTAACCACGTCAACTTTACACTGTTCTCTATCCTTGAGTCCCTTGCTCCCTTGTCTTATCAACCCTTACCCCTTTCCAAGGCCTAACTCTCAATTACTTTCACCACCCTCCCCAGCTCCTAAACTGCTACTGCTAAATGCCATTCAAGGAACTCACATTATTTATTCTAAATTTCTCCTCAAATCACTTATACCACCTCCTCTCCTCCTCCCCTCAGCAAATGATTGTGCCACAAATTTTACTGAAAAAAAAATTGAGACATCACAAGCTCCCTCTTCTCTCCCATTTCTATACCTCCAATCCCCTCAACATTCCCAATTATTTTCCTTTTCTCCCATGTCAGAAGATGTGACCCTTCTCTTCTGCTTAGGCCCTTGGTCCTGTCTCCTCCAGCAGATTGCCCCTTTGATCATCTCTTCTCTCTCCCTAATTTTCAATCATCTCTATTTCCCAACTAGCTCTTTCCTTGAGGCCTAAAAATCCAAACAAATATCCTTCACCTGGATCCTTCAAAAAAAACTTCACTTGACCCTAGCTTCTCTTCAAAGCATTGTCCTTGCTCTCTCCTCCCTTTCACAGCCAGACTCCTAGACAACAAAGAAAGTTGTCTGCACTCTTTGTTTCTGTTTTCTCACCTCTGATTCATTTTTCAACTCATAGAACTTTGGATTCCACCACTTAACTGAAAACTACTCCCTCCAAAGTCACCAATAATCTCTTTATTGCTAAATGCAGAAACCTTTCCTTAATCATCATTCTTGACATCTCTGCAGCATTTGACAGGGTTGAATGCCTTGATTCTCGTGGATATTTTTTCTCTCTGAGTTTCAATGACTTTGCTCATTCTTCTCCCAGCAGACCAACATCATCCATTTCCTTGGTAGCCTAATGATCTATTTTGCACCCCTGGTGAATGGCTATACCCCAGGGCTCTATCCTATCTTCCAACTCCTCTCTCTACATAACTTTCTTACCAAGAAATCATTCCAATCTAATTGACTCCAACGGATTCAACTGCTTTTTGCAGAAGACTCTCAAATTTACATACCTAGTCCTCACCTCTATCTAGCTCTCTCTAGTCTTCCATCTCCCACTGGCAGCTGGATATCTCCACCTGGATGACCCTCAAGCATATTTTTAAACAATACATCAAAACCAAGTCTCAATACATTTCCCACCAAACTCCCTCCCTCCCAATTTCCCATTTTCTGTCATGGGAAATGCCATACTTCAAGTCACTCAGGGTCGGGACCTAAGAGTCATCCTCAACTTTTCATTCATATAGCCCACACCTAACAAGCTGTCAAGTCTTGTTGATTCTCCCAACTCTGTCCTCTTTTCTTTACACACAGCACAATCACTCCAATTCATACCGTTATTACTTCTAGCATGAACCATTCCTCATAAACGTTCAGCCCTTTCCAAATTCAACTCCCATATGACTGCCAAATCAGTATTCCTGAAGTAGAGGTCTGATCATGTTCTTCCATTGCTTAAGAAATTTCAGTGGCTCCCTTTTCTCTCCAGGACAAAATGCAAATTCCTGTTTGACACTGAAAGCCCTTCAAAGTCTGGTTCTAGTCCATATTTCTGTGCTGATTACAGATGATCCCTTCTCTCCCCCACTAACCCAATGTTCCAGTCAAACTGAACTGTTCTCAGCAGCTCTGCACACACACCAAGGCGATCTCCCAGGCCTGGGACTCTCTCCCTCCTCACTGCCATCACTCCTTTGAAGGCTCAGCTCAAGCAGCCCCTCCTGATCCCCGCTGCCAGCGCCCCTCCCCCGAGTCACTGGGTACTCACTTTACCCACGCTTTGTATCTACTTACCTGTGTACATGTTGTCTCCCCCTAGCAGAAGTGTAAGCTCCCGGAGGGCAGGGACTGTTTCATTTTTGTCTTTGCATCCCCAGCATCCAGCACAAAGCCTGGCTCAAAGTAGGTGCTTAATAAATGCTTGTTGACAAGCTCGGGCCTGGAGAAGAGTTAAGAGAATTCACCTCCCTGCCTTCTCAGCAGAGGCGGGGATTACGGCACATACTGTTACACTTAGCTGGGGGCTGGTGAGGTTTTCGGAATTGTTTTTTCCCTCTTTTTAAATATCTGTTACAAGGGATAGCTTTGAGGGGAAGGACAGGGGGAGGGATACATTAGGAAATGAAGGTGATATAAAAACAAAAGATGAATAAGAATGGTAAAATAAATGCTTGTTGAGTTGAGTAAAAGCACCTACAGGTCCCACTGGAGAATACATCTGGGTGATACATAATAACATCCTCTCTGCAGAGACTTTATTCTGCTGCAGAGACTAGAATTGGCACCATGCGGTCAGCTAGAAATCACAATTCACAGAACTTCTGGCTCTCCAGCTCACGTCCCCTTTCTCATTCCAAAGACAGAGCCATTAGTGACTTTCTATGTCTTCTTCGCCTTTCTCTGCATTTTAAAGATGTTTCTTCAAAGAAGTGAAAAGCACTTCCTTGAGGTTTGTAATGTTCACCATGCCCACCCCTCAGTAATCCACCTATCATAACCTCATTGAAATCTCATCTCCTAATTGCTAACCGAAAGCCAAATAGTCCCGTTTTTTGGTTTTGTTTTTCTTGTAGCCAGTAGCTTTCCTTGTATCTTATCAGTTTCAGCATACTGGTCCAGAAACCTGCTACAGTGTACCACATCCAGTCTTATTCATAGATGGAACAGGTAGCACTCCATTCTCAGAACTCAGGGTAAGAAAAATAAGCATTAAGGAAGAATTCAAGATGCCGAGTCAAGACTCCTATTATCTAAGTCTTAATCCAATAATGAAACGATGTGGGGCTTTTGTAAGGCAGTACTTCAGTGTCTGTAAAAAAGATCATCAAAAGAATTAGAGCTACATACCATTAGATTTTAAGATTACAGGAAAGAGAAATGATGCCTAATAACATCCAATAGCATTATATAATTCATCTACAAAATAATGACCTCAAAAGATCTTAGCATGCTTTAAGGTTCTATGAATCTAACTACAGCAAGGAAGGGTGAAGGAAATGATTAAGGAAGGAGGTAAGGAGCTTATTAGTTCATTTTTTTTTATCTCAGTAAAATTGGTAGGCCCATCAGAGTACAGTGCCATCTCTACATCTGCTTCCAATTAGATTATCTAGTTAAAAAGTAACAAAGGGGGAAAGGGGGAGGAGGAGAGAACTGAGCCAGAGAGTGAAAGCAGAGGGAGTATCTTTAACTGAAGAAAGTGCCTGCTCCCAATAAGCTTTTCTAGTTTAATTCTCAAAGGCAGAGTTTATTAGCATTTCTAATGCATACAAACTACACTTCAGGAGAACAATTAATCCACTCTCCTTCCAACCAAGGAGCCATTATTCTCTACCTTTCTAACCTACTACTTCTCTACAGAGGGGCTTCTCAGTCAGGGATGAACCAATCAGAAGCCTAGGTAAATATCTAAGAAGACTTGGCCCCTAAGTATGAGTCCACAAAATTTGCACCAAGGACTTGAGTTCCAAAGGCACTTCCCACAAACTGTCACCACACCTGCACAATCTAATCTTGTTAGATCAATTTCGATTTCATACCTTTCCACAATTCCTTCTGCTCTTGGGTCGTTCTTACACAAAATTTTAGAAAGCCCAAAAAGATGTACTCAACCCTTCCCACTCAACTGGCTTTACCCTGATAAGTCTCACCATCCCCCAACAAAAATTCCAAGCAAACATTACGCTGGGAGTTCAGGACAGAGCCTGAGCAGGCCAGAGGAAACCCACTGAGGATATAGAAAATGCTTAGGAGACATACTGACAGAGTTGACTAAGATCATTCCTTAGCTAATTTCAACACAAGCAAAATTTTCATCAATGACTACAGGCTAAAGGAAGAATCCCCACAGGCCACTTAAATTATTTTCACATCTGAAAAATCACTTACAGTCTTTTTCAAAATAGCAATTTGTATATTATTCTACCAAAACTTTTTTTTAACTAATCCCTTAATAAATAAGTAGAAAATGTATGCATTCTCCTGTATAGCTATCTGAAACACATAGACTAAAACAGAGAGCTGCCATTGTTTCCATGATTCTCTTAATTATTCATATTATCAATGTTTTCAGAATCTGGTTTTTTTTTGATGGCTTGGGAAGAGTCAGGAAGGGGACTCCCAGATGAGTGAATGCTTGTTACTAAACCTTAGTCTACTGTACCACCTCAAAACAATGACAAAGCACCAAATAAGCAACAAAAAGTAATTGAAACAAATTGTTACAGAACACATTTTGAGGGAACATTATCAGAAAGACTAAAAAAATAAGTAAGCAAAAAAAGAGACCTAATACAATGAATGGAGTAAAAGAAAGTCAGAAATCTCCAGAAGGAAAGAACAAGGCTGCCTTTCTGGAAGAGAGACTGGACATATCAGTAACTATAACAGTAGTTCAGAATTGTTATAAGAATTATAAAGAAAGATCTCATAGTGAAAAGACTGGAAATAGGATCAATGCAGGAACTCAAGAAAACAAACATAAGAGAGAACTAACAAAGTAGAAAAGAATGTGGGGAAATCTAACCCCATTTACTGAAGTCAGATACTTCAATATACCCATTGATATCCCCTGGCTTCATAGTAAGAAACTTCAATATACATACTGATGTCCCCTCAAATACCTAGCTTTCCAATTCAACAACTCTTTCTTCATGACCTACATCTTTACTCCACCTCAGTTACCCACAGGGTGACTGATATTCTTCTTTCTATTCTTCATTCTCACCATGACATCTTCTGCCACCTGGAACCTCTCCACAAACACACCATCTCTTAATTCATCATTCGTGCTCTGAACGCATTATTCTCCATTCTAAAGCTTTGCCTCTAAGATTGATGTGTTCAATTATCCACTACATTCTGCCCTTGAATCTTTTTCCTCTTTGTGCTACTGTCACTCATGCTTTCCTAAATTCAATTCTGAGTTGCCTCATGCCATCTATATTCTCTGCTCCTAATTCAAGTATAGCTAAAAGCTAAAGTTGCTAAAATTACACCACCAGATTTCTAAATGCATCTTGTTCATCTTGTTTCACCTGGGCCTTCAACTCTACAGAGCAATCCTTCTTTTCTTCCCTGATGAACTGTATGGCATTTCTCACAGTGGCTGCTCCAAACTTCCTCTTGTCTATTCCAGACTACTTCACCTCTCCCTCTAGGCTTGTTTGTACTTAACTGAGAAAAAGAAGCTATCCATTGTGAACTCTCTCTTCTCCCTTATTTCCTCTCTTGAAATCCACCAACATCAATCTTGTCCTTTGCTCCAATATTGAAGAGGTGTTGTTACTTAGTCATTTTTCAGTCATGTCCAGCTCCTTATGACCCCATTTGAGGTTTTCTTGGCAAAAATAATGGAGTGATCCAGCTCATTTTACAGATGAGAAACTGAGGTAAACAGGGTTAATTGACTTGCCCAGGGTCACACAGCTAGTAAGATTTGAAATCAGGAAGAGGGGTCTTTCTGATTCCAAGTCCAGCATTCTATCTACTCTGCCACCTAGCTGCCCATCTGAAGAGGTCCCTTTCTTTCCAAGTGTAATTTCTCCTACTTGTGCCTTTGATCCCCTTGAGGTACTTCTTGCACCTCAGACTCATAAAGTTAGAGTTGGATGTAATTCAGATGTCAAGTAGTCTAACCCCCTTCATTTTACCAATGAGGAAACTGAGGCCCAGGGATGTTAAGTGACTCAACAATTTTAGTAGTGTCAAAAGCAGGACCTCGATCCAAAGCCCTTTAGTTTTAGAGATAGTACTTTGCCTGGAAACTTTCTCTTTCAATCGTTTCCTCTTATTTCCAATCTTTCCATATCGTATGGGTCTTTCTCTGCATTCTACCATCAAGTCTAAGAATTTCTTATCCTTAAAAAACCTTCATTTGACCTTGTCATTCCCTTGATACACTGACATAAGGATATTTTCCTTTATAGTCAAAATCCAAGGAAGAGTTGAATATGCTTGCCATTTCTTCACTTTCCATAACTTCTCAACCTATTGCAATCTGGTTTCTGGCCACACCGTTCAGATGAAACTGTTTTCACCTAGGTTACCAATAATCTCTTAACTACCAAACTAATATCCTCTCTTCGTTTCTTATTTCATTTGAGTTCCTTACACCTACTGACAGTCAACCACCCTTTTTGTTCTGAATAGTCTCTTCTTTGCCTTTACATATCTGATCACTCTTCTGAGCTCTTCCTAAATATCTGACTGCTCCTCATTTCCTTAATTATCAATCATCTTGCACCCACTAAATAAGATTTTCACACAAGACTCTGTCCTAGACCCTCCTTTTCTTCTACAAGTGATATCATCAGCTTTTATGTAAATGCTAACAACTAACCAGATAATTCCCAAATTTGTAATTTAGAACTCTGATTTTTCTCCTGAAGTCTAGATCCTCATAAAGATCCCTTTAAAAGAGAACACATCCAATGAATATTAGAGATATTTTATGGATTGTTGGTATGGGGAAGTAAAGTACTTCAAGGATCATTTTGGTCCACAAGCAAATGAATTACATTAAATGCGTGCTGGATGTCCTATGGACATCTCAAATTCAAAATGTCCCAAGTGGAACTCATTTTCTCTTCCAAATTCATCACCCCTCCTCCAGAGTTCCCTATTTCTATCGAATATCCTTTTGGTCCCCTAGGCTGCACTTTGAAGTCACCTTTACCCTCTCCCTCACCACCCATAACCAATCAGTTGTCAAATCTACTTCCACAATACCTCTAGCAGCCATCCTCTTCTCTCCATCCACCTCTTAAAAGAGTGAATGTGGTACAGCGGATAGAGTACTAGATTTGTAATCAGGAAGACCTAGGTATAAATGCTTCCTCAAAAACATACTAGCTGTGTGATCCCAGGCAAATCACTTAATCTCTGTGGATCTCAGCTTCCTCGTCTGTTTAGTAAGTGTCTGTACCCAATAACATCTAAGGTCTCCTCAGTTACTGAACTTATGATCCCATTTTTTTGCCCAGACTGTTGCAATAGCTTTCCAAGTAGTTTTCCCAACTTCTATCATTTATCTTTGCCAAATAATCCTTCACACAGGTGATAAATTAATGTCCATAAGACAAATCTTCATATGTCATTCCCAAATGCACAGTGTGACTAGAATGTTACTTTAGGGTACCAACATCTGAACGGTCAGGTTACTCACCTGAATAAACACCCCAATTCCTTCTTATCTCATGTTCCTCTACCAGTTCATGCTCTTCTAGGCCATCACCCCTAGGGTCCCATGGCCTATCTCCCACCCCTACCAATTACTATGGAAATGAAAGTCAGACTCTTTCTGACTTTCTTCTACTGACACATTATATCTGACCTTGATCAGATGAAACCAGATTGAACTTGAATAATCAGTTGAGGGCTAGACTTTGTGCCACATACACATATTTCATTGAGCTTTCATTGTGTTTTTAGTGATCTGATTTTTAAGAATGGACATGAGCGACTTATAAATAGACATGAAAGACATAAAGAGACATGACAAAGTTGTCCCTTAAAAAGAAAACACGTCCAATGAATATTAGAGATATTTTATGGATTATTGGTATAGGGAAGTAAAGTATTTCAAGAATCATTTCAGTCCACAAGCAAATGGATTACATTAACATGCAAAAGATAGAAAATACAAACAAACAAAATGTAAAAATTACAAACTGTGAAACAGCCTAATTAATCCTCAAAACTCAAGCAAAGGCACTCAGAGGGATCTGGCAGCTGTAGCTGAAAGAACAGCAAAAAGATTGGTTGAAAAACAGTTGCTAACCACTGTGATGAAGGAAAAAAAAATTCTTATCACGGACAAAACAGTGCAAAGAATGGAGTACTGAAGATGGGGAAGAGGTCATTTTTACTACCTTAATACCCAAATGAGTCTATAGCCCCACTCTCCCAGGTCCAGCTCCTGTCCCACAATACTGTTACACTTAAAGCAGAATTGTGTCCACTTCTGCTTAGAACTGCTGCTAATGAATCCAGCGAGCTTGCTTGATTCAGCACAGTTATAATTGCATATTCCTCATCCTGAAAAAGCCTTCCTGGTCAATCACTAAGACATGCCAGAGAGAGAAAGAGAGAGATACAGAGAGAGAGAAGGGGGAGAGAGGGAGGGAGAGAGAGAGACAGAGACAGAGAGACAGAGAGAGAGAAAGGAGAGAGACAGAGACAGAGAGAGAGAGAAGGGAGAGATGCCCTTTTTGCTACTCATCCATGTTTCCTGACCCATATGGTCCCATCACGGCTGCAGATGGCAGATCCTTTGTCTGTAAACCTAAGCCACCAGTGGCTCTAGAACTTCTATCTATACCACTGCTCACTCAGACCAACTGGGCATGCCACTGCCAAAAGAACAGTGGAAGAGAAGGAAGTCACATTCAGCTTTATCCTGGACTGAATTGCTGTTTATCTGTCCATACTAAGCTTTAGTTATCTATGAACATCAGTAAACATTCCTGACCCATCCTAGTATGGCTTCCTGCCATGCAACCCAACTCTGCCTGAAATATTCATGACACTGATGGAACTCACTTTTTCATTCAAAACTACTGTTGGAAGACATCCAATAAAATCTGGGCCTCTTCATCAGAAGATAACATTCACACACAAAAATAGGGGGATTTTTTTATTTTTACTTCCATTGGACACAGAATTTTGGTCCTCATTGTGGGAATAATAAAATGTGTCAATATATTGAGAAATAGAATCGCTCCAGAATTACAGAAATTCCCAAATGGACATGGAATATTGCAAATCACCTAGCACCATGGCATACATCCATAAAAAGTTGAGAAACCTATCTGAAAGATGGGATAAATATGCATAACTGGCTTAGGAACTGAAGAGATTGAAAACCTATGGAATATAATCAAGGGTAGAGTTAGAAAATTGTACTGTTTCAAAGGTACATTCAACATCCAACATGATCAAATGTAGTTTTATGAAGAATTAAAGAATATCTGTCAATATCTTGTGAATTCAATGCCAAATCATACAATGATTTCAGTAAAACAAGGCATATTTCAAGTTAAGAAGCTTTTAAAAAAAGGTTAAGAGTCACAAGGTTTATCATATGTCAATAAACATAACTGTTTTATTTTGTTCCAGTTAATTCATATATCATCTTGGGATAAGATACAAAATCCTGAGCCTGGCATTTAAAGCCCTTCATAATCTATGCTTAATCTTTTCAGATACTTCATACTACTCCTTTGCATGTGTTCTATATTCTAGCCAAATGATCCTACCTCAGTATCTCATCTTTATGGGATACCTGGGATGCATTCTGTATGTATAGCCAACTCTCAGAATTTGGCTTCCTTTAAAACTTGGCTCATGGGCTTGCTTCTTATAGGAAGCCTTATTTCATTCCCTCCAGACGTCATTGCCCTACCCCTCCTGAACCCGCCTTGTAGTAATTTCTCAAATTTAGTCTGGTATTTTCCTGGGAGAATTTAAGCTCTATAGGGAGGCTGGGATTTTGGGGGGGTTTTTTTGTCTTTGTAATGCCACTGCTTAACACAGTACCATGCTTATTGCAAACATGGTTGTTGAATTAAATGGGGATGAATTAACAAAAGAAATATGAACAAAAGATGATTTAAATATAAAATAAAAATGTCATCCTACATGAGATGTAAACGACCAAACCACAGAAACAATCTTAAAAGTATGCCAAAGATAATGATAATAATGAAACAACCTAACAAGATGTATAGATTACAACTAGAGCAATACTTATTGGAAAATATACATTCCTAAACACTGATATTAACAAAAGAAAACTGACGAACTAAGCATGCAATTTTCAAAAACCTATAAGACCAGCAAATTATCTCTTATGTGACCTAAACATTAAAGATCATATCATGAGAAAATTAGAAGAGAACAAGATCAGATGACTTTCACAGCTTTGGCTAGAGGGTGAATGAATGTATTACCAAATAAGGAACAGAGGTGATTACAAAAGATAAAACAGATCATTTCAATTACATGAAATTTTGCCATAAAATTACTGCCACCAGGACTAGAATTTCCTACATCATCTGGGGAATATATATATATATATATGTGTGTGTGTATATATATATATGTATATACGTATATATATATGTATATATATGTATATATATATATAGCAAACAAATTTAATAAGGGTCTGATATTCAAGATATATGAGCAATTAACAGAAATATTTAAGAGCAAAAGCTGTTCCCTAATAATTTTCAAAAAATAAACAATTCTACAATGAAACTATAAAAATTAACAAACTATTAATCATATGAAAAAATGCTCAAAATCAGTAATACTAAGAGAAATGAAAATCAAAACAAGTCTGAGTTTCCAGCTTATGCCCATTATATATCATCATGCCCATCCAAAGATGACCAAAAGGGAATAGTCTACACTGGAGGGCTTGTGTAAAGATGAACACCGTGGTAGAGTCGTGAGGAATTGGTCCAAATGTTCTAGAAAATAATTTGGAATTATGCAAAGAAAGTGACCAAAAAGGCCATCATCCATGGGTCTTAACATCCCATGGCATTATACCCCAAGGTGATTAATGATGAAAAGTAAGCCCCTCAGTCATCAAAATACTTATCTTTTGCAACAGTAAACAGGTAGAAACAAAGCAGATGTCCAACAACTGGGGAATTGCAAAACAAGATAAATGAATGTATTAGAAGATTACTGTATTTTGTTTGAAATGATGAATATGATGAACATAATTCTAAATAATCATACAAAGCTTTTAATGACGGATACCAAATGAAGTAAACAGAATCAGGAAAACATACACGAAGGGTTCTTAACCTTTCATTTGTCATGGCCTCCCCTCTGGCAGGGTGGTGAAGCCTATTGTTCCCTTCACAGAATAATGGTTTTAAAAGCACAAAACAAAATATGAAAGATTGCAAAAGAAATAGATTTATGTTGAAATACAGTTATCAAATTATTTTTTAAAACAAGTTCATAGACCCTAGGGTTAAGAACTCCTAAAATATATGACCACAGCAATGTAAATGGGAAGAAAAACAACTGAAGCTGAAGGCAGTGAAATTGTAACGAACACGCTTGGTGCTGAAGAAGAAAGATAAAAAGGCACTTTCGTCCACTCCCTGAAGGGGAGCTACACTCCACAGTTCCACAGTGGATAAAATTAAGAACATTTTGTCAATGTGCTGACTAACTGGGGCTTTTCAGTATTTTTTTTAATTCTTTATTGTAAGGGACAGTTCTCTGTAACAGCGTAGGCGAAAAGAATACAGCAGGAAGTGCAGGTTGTGAAAAAAACAAAGGGAAGCAGTAAAATTTATTTTTAAAATTAATAATCTTTAAACAAGCAAAAAAGAGATTTTAAAAATTAAATGAGACACAGAAGCCAAGCTTTTAAAAATTAATATAACATGCAAGAATTGTTCTTTTTTAAAAGTAACAAAATTAATAAACCAGCAGATAATTCGATCCAAAAAGAGTGAACAAATATAAGAAACAAAAATTTAAAAATCCACCTTTTCTCTGTAACCAACAAACTATTTTCAGGGAATACTGTTTGTAATGGAGTTGGTTTGGATGTTTGTTGGGAAACGTCTGCTGAGTCAAAACAAAACAAACCAATTTTTAAAAAAAATCAAACAAGATGAAAAGGAGGATATTTACTGCGAACAGAAAAATAGAGAAGTTATCAGAAATTACCATGTCAAATTAAACGGAAACAAAACTAAAAATATAAATGAAATGGATTAATATCTTCAAAAATTTAAAATACTAAAACACAAAACAGAAGACAAATGACTCAAAAATATGAAACAGGGAACATAAGGAACTCAATCTCAAGAGAAATTAAGCAAGCCATAAACGGCTCCCAGAAAAACTCTCAGTCCAGACAAATTTACAAAGAAATTCTATCCCATATTTTAAAACAAATATACCTTTTTATATATTATAAATGCCCACCCCCAAAAAAGGGGAGAATTAATCCGTTATCCAACACCTTCTGCAAAACAAACATAGTCTGAATTCCCAAATTAGAGAGAAATAAAGCAGAAAAAGAACCGCAGAACAACATCACCAATGAACATGTGTAGTATTTGTGACTTCAGGAAAGCTCATCATGGGGGCGCTTGCTCCGTCAGGGCTGAAGAGAAGCAACTTACCAAGGGTCATACACCTAGCAAATGTGAGAGGCAGAATTTGAATTTTCCTACTCCACGCTCAGCAAGCTATCTACTACACCATGCCGCCTTCTCACTAACGAATACCTACCCGAAAATATTCAATAAGAGCTGGCCAAAAAAAAAAAAAGGATTACAGTAACATAGAAAAAAAAATCATTAAGATCAAGGAATGCAAAGATGTCTCAACACTAAGAAATAGTATAATAAACCGCATTAATGATCAATGCAGACTGAAAAAAATTTCTAAAAAACAGAGCTTATGTTAAAAACAATAAAAAGCAACAAGCAAGAATTGTTCTTAAAACCACAAGTTACCATTATCTGTGATGGATAAATACTGAAAGTTTTCCCAATAAGATCAGGAAATAAGGCTGGCCACCATCAACGTTGTCATTGGACATACTAGATATAACAATAAAACAAAACCCCAAAAGAGGATTTAAGGGAATAAGCACTGGGAGAAGGAGGCAAAATGGTCTCTATTTGTAGATGACAGTTTATTTAGAATCAAGAATCAAAGAAAAAATAATCAAGACACTTTCTTCAGCCAATGAGATAATATACGTAAAACAAGTGCTTTGAAAACCTGAATTACTATTTTTTTCAGCAGAATATAAAAGAAATAGACAAAAGATCACTTTCCAAATGTTACTACTAATAAAAACTGAGGAAAGAGCTGTATTGTTTAAATTAAAAACAAAATGCATTAAATATTTAGGAGTTAACTTACCAAGACACATATATTGGGTGTATATAAACAGGAATACAAAACAATTTTCACAGAAATAAAGAAAACGGAGACACATACAATAGTTATTATTAAACTATCCCAACACAGTCAAAGTAACAATACTATTCAAATTAATTAACTTACGGATTCAGCACTAAACCAAAGCGCCACAGTGATGTTTTAGAGAATTGAACAAAACAATAATAAAATCACTATGAAACAAGAAAAGGCCAAATACAACCAGAGAAATAATGATAAAAAGTCTGGCATGAGCAGATCACAAACTATATATTATACGGCAGTTATTATAAAAAGCATTCAATATTACCAATCAATCAACAAGCATTTATTAAGCACCCACAATGTGGCAGGCACTGTGCTGGCGATGAGGATACAAAGACAAAAACGAGACAGACCCTGCTCTCAGGGAGCTTACACTCTTGTGGTGGAGACAATATATACATATGTAAGTATATACAGAATAAAAACAAAAGAAATACAAAAGAATCTAGAGAAGGAGGGCATTAGCAGTTGGAAGAGTCAGTGAGAGGCTTCATGTAGCTAAACCTTCAAGTAAGGAAAGGATTCTACGGTGATAGGGAAAAAGTACAATCCTCAGAGGGAGCGCATGGGCATCAGAGATGGAGTGTTGTCTAGAAGAATCCAAAAAAGGCTAGTTTTCCTAAACTATAAAGTGCAAAAAAAAGGGAATAATATATAATAGAGCTGGAAAAGGAGGGGAGGGCCAAGTTGTAAAGGGTTTTAAAAAACCAAAGAGAAAAGTTTATATAGGGAGCTACTGGAATTTATTGAATGAGAGAGTGACAGCAAAAGTCACTGGTAGCTGTGTGGAGGATGGACGGGAGTAGGGAGAGACTTGAGGCAGGGAGACCAATTAGAAGGCCACTGCAATAGTCCAGGTGAGAGGTGATGTGGGTCTAGATACTAAATAAAAATAGAAACATTGATCAATAAAATAGATCAGATAAGTAAGGAAATTCAAACAACAGTCTATTCTTCAATAAATCCAAGAACATAAAATATTAGAGAAAGAATTTTTTTTATTCAATGAGAACTACTAGGAAAACTGGAAAGTAATTTGGTGGAAAATAGGTTTAACCCAGCATTTTATAACACATACCACAGTCAATTCCAGATAAGTAAACAAGCTAACTGTAAAGTTTCCATATTGAAAAGAGAATAGCAGTTTCTCTCTCCTAATTTAACAGGAAAAGAATCTGTAACCAATAATGATACAGAGCATATTATAAAAGACAAAACAGACTATTTCAACTGTATAAAATTTAAAAGCTTTTGCACAAAGAAAATCATTTCAGCTAAAATAAGAACTAAAAAATATTTGCATTAAACATCTCTGATAAAAATCTGACATTCAAAATCTAGAGGGAATTAACACAAACTTTTAGGAATAAAAGCCATTCCCCAATTGACAAGTAATCAAAGGATAGGAACATAACGTTCTCAAAAGAAATGCAAACTATCACCCATTATCTTTTTAAAGTGTTTCAAAAAAATCTCTACTAATTGCAAAGAAGTCCAAATTAAAACAATTTTTGAGATTACCTCACATCAGTGAAAACAGCAAAGACTCAATGTCATCATAGATGGGGGGGGGGGGAAGAGGGACTCAAAAGGCACACAAATCCACTTCTCGTAAACTGACAATCATTTTGGAAAATAATATAGATTTTTGCAAGAAAAATTACAATATTGCCCATGTCCTTGACATAGCTAATTCATTACTGAATTTAGATTCCAAAAAGGCTAATGACAAGAAAAGTATGAAAATATCCATAGCACCAGCAGAACCACAGACGCTTTGGTCATCCAGTTGGTCACAGAGTCAATGAATCTTAGTCAACTAGCAAGGACAGTTGAGGTACTGATCCCCCACCCGAGACTGATCCAGATCAAAATGCATAAGTGACAGAGAAAGAGGAATCACTCACTGGTGTTCCTCTCCAGATACAACACCATATCTTACCTTGGCACATGATGGTTGATCTTGTAAGCATTGAAGACCTCTTCTATCTTATCTTCTACTTTTGCCTAGTAAAGAGGCAGGAGATGGGAGAGAGAAAACAGATGTAGGTAAGAAGTCGACTAAGTCTTGTTCCCTTAGAGAGCTCCTGCCAGTAGCAATCCATCAGTAACTATTTATTTGTGCCTACTATGTGCCAGGCACTGTGCCAGGTGCTAAGGATAAGACAAAACGTGAAAAAAATTCCTGCCATTAAGCAGCTTACATTCTAGGTAGACAATGTGTGCATGGACAGGATTATTCAAGATAGATATAAGAAACATTCCTTGGCTAATGAGAAATTCATTTCTACCTATGATGATATTTTTATAATGTTTACATTATCCTCTCAGATCTATGTAACAAAGAATGTTACAAATCCCAAAGTTCACCATAACTTGTGCTTTTAAGCTATAATGCAGTTTTCTCTAAGGTTAGCTTCAAAAACATATCCTCCACTGCCCCTGGAGTCAGAAGGACCTGAGTTCAAATCCAGCCTCAGACACTTAACACTTACTAGCCGTGTGACCTTGGGCAAGTCACTTAACTCTCAACTCTTAACCCTCAGACTGATATGAAGACCAACCTAAAGAAGCAGAGCTGTTCTTTTTCTAAATTACTTTATTTCTAATTCACACCTTCCCTAGGTTGAGAAACATAATTAAATATAGTTCCAAAGGCTTTAAGGGGGCTTTAAAGCTGAATGATACAGAAAAGTAAATAGAATAGTGAACAAAGGACTTAGGCAGCTATTTCGCTAAATTATGTCAAAAGCAAAATTTGCTTAGTAGACATTACAAGGTCAGACTCTGCTGACTGGAAAAAACAAAACTAAACAGAAAGACCTCTCTCAAACACAAGCCTACTTGAATCCATGTGCCTCATTCAAAACTGTTCAAAGGTTAGTACAAAGCAGTGGTGTCAAACTCAAACAGAAACAGATCCCTGAAGCCGTATACTGATGTAGAAAACCTGTGAGCCCCAAGCTTGATGTAAACAGCTCTGATGTAAACAGCTAAACCTAACATCTGCTCAACATTCAGATAGACATCTGAATTCCAATGAAAAAAAAAAGTCTGCATCTTAGAACTCTCCCATAAGGAGCCCTTCCCTCTTCAGGACCTGTGTCAAACCTTAGACCCAAGCAGCCAATGGATAAAAGGAGATATCTACTTCTAGGCTATATCTGAAAATATAGGAGATACTTACTTCTAGGTTGTTTCTATACAGTCTAGGTTCCTTATCTATACATTCTATACAAACACATTTCTCTCCACCAAGAGGAAAACGTAAGCATTATTTATCTAACACCATGTACCTTCTCCAGAGGTTTTCAGATTCTTTTTCTCCCTTCAAGATGAGCTGGTATTAATTCAAAGCAGTTTAATAACTAAAACTTGAATATTTCAAGCTTCAAGCTGCAATAATAATAGGTCGATAGATCACAACAAATATTTATTCTTCACTGTGAGCAAATAACTGCTTTTCTCACTTTCTCTTACATTTTATATACTCTAGGCTATCCTAAGATTGGACTAATTTTTAGCATGAAACCAATTCAATAAAGGCATTTCAGAAAAGCTACTGTATCCTAACTTTTTTCCATCAGGAAGAACAAAAACTTCAGCCTTAATTTTAAAAATGAGAGTTCTAAGATGTGGGCTTTTCTTCTCTGAAGGCCTAAATATCTGAATGATGAGGAGGAGATGCCAACCTCATCATTTTACATTAACCTTTAAACAATTTTAAATGAGTCACACTGCAGAGCCTCCTGAAAAGATCTATAACCACTAAAACAAGTTTGATCTGATCATCCACACAGGCAAGACAAAGCACATAATGAATGTCTACTACCAATATCATGACCTGCAATCATAGAGACAACCTACAGAGTTTGTCTACCACTAAGCACATCTATGAAAGAAGAGGGAAGGGAAGGAGAAAGGAATAAGCACGTATATAATGCTTACCATGTGCCAGGTACCACACTAAGTGCTTTTTTTACAAATACTATCTCATGCAATATTCACAATAACACTGGGAGGTAGATGTTGTTATTACATGCATTTTGCAGTTGAGGGAAATGAGGCAAACAGAGGTTAAGTGACTTGCCCAGGGTCATACAGTTAGTAAGTATCTGGGGCCACATTTGAACTCTGATCTTCCTGACTCCAGGCCCAGAGCTGTGCCATCGGCTGCCTCCTGACAGGACAAATGGCAATGAATCTGGTCCAGTTTAAAACAAGTGGAAGAGGGTGGCCTGGAATATCTCCAGGAAATTTCATAGTTCCTTTAATGACCTCAAGCTTAGCCTAGAGGCAAAGGTCTAAAGAGATATGTGTGTGCCCCCCCACCCCCGTGCCCGCACACACATGCGCGCGTGCACGCGTGCGCACGCACACACACACACACACAGAGTCTACCAGTGTTGTGTGTGGCTGTCAGACATGGACCACAACAATCTTGAAAGAATTAAAAATGACTACCATAAGGAGGGTAAGGAAAGTTACATGACTGTGAACAGACTACAATAAATAACCAAGGAGGAACCTCCATGAGCAGTTTCTTCATTTATAAAATGAGAGACTGGTCTAGATGATTTTCATATTTAGAATATACTACAATATATATTTATACTAACTATTGAAAATGAGGGTCAGATTTTTGAAAAGACAATGTTCCCAGGAGGGGAACTCCGAACTGAATTCCCGTCATCGTGAAGTTTTAGTTTGAAGGCGACCTTAGCCATGAGTGATCAGGGCTTTGTCCTAGGGCCCTCTTCTCTTATCCGTCTATACTTGGTAATCTCCTCAGTTCCCATCTTTACAGATAACTTCTAGATCTGTATGTCCATGCTTAGTCTCCCATCTCCAGCTTCCTACTGGACATCTAAAATAGGATGCCACATAGACATCTTAATCTCAACACTTACAAAACATAACTTATTATTTTTGCCCCCAAATCCTCCCCTCTTCCCAGCTTCCCTATTATTGTCAAGAGCAAAACAATCCACCCAGTCCACTAAGTGTACAACCTCAGTGTCATATGATGCTCTTCCATGTTGTCTTATTCTACATATCCAGTAAGTTGCCAAATCTTGTTTCCTACCTTTACAACGTCATCTGTATATTTCACCTTCTTTCCACTCACTATTTCATGCTCTTATCACCTCTTGCCAGGCTACAGCAATAGTCTTTTGGTTTGGTGTTCTTGTTTCAAGTCTGTCCTCAGTCTAGTACAGCGGTTCTCAACCTTCCTAATGCTGCGACCCTTTAATACTGTTCCTCATGCTGTGATGACCCCCAACCATAAAATTCTTTTTGTTGCTACTTCATAACTGTAATTTTGCTACTGTTATGAATTGTAATGTAAATATCTGATATGCAGGATGGATTTAAATTAAACATGACCCACAGGTCAAGAAGCACTGGTCTAGTACATCCTCCCCTCAGCCACCAAAGTGATCTTCCAAAGCATAGGTCTCAATAAACTTCAGAAGCCCCCTATTACCTACAGGATCATATATTAAATCCTGTTTAACATTTAAATCCTTCACTTCCTGGTCCCTTCCTACCTTTCCAGTCTTTTTATACTTCACTACTTTCCACATATTCTGCAATCTAGCAACACTGGCCTATGAACTGTTCCTTATGCACAACACCCCATCTCTGAATTCTGTCTTCTCACTGACTGTCTCCAATGTTTATAATGTTGTTCATCTCCTTCTCCAGGTTTCCTTCTAAGAAATGCAAAAACGTGCTGCGTGCTCAAGAAAGAGCAGAGATGACATTTTTGTATTTTTATGAATCCCAGCACTTAACACATGCAGTAAGTACTAAATAAATGCATAATGATTACTGACTGACAGGAAGAAAAGTAAGAGAGTTGGTAATTTTGAGAGGAGCCAAATTCAAAGGCATCAGAACACAACACTCCAAGGCTTTCAAACTGACAATTCAAGCCAAACTTTCAGCAATTATACAAAACTCTTATCTCCTCCTAATGCTCCCTTATTAACAAGTCACATACATTTCCATGGTCCCTTTCTCCCAAAACTTCCAAATTCTGCATACCCTCCATTTTCAGCAAAAGAATCACGGGAAAGGAAGTTATTGGTGGGGAACAAGCCAGCAGCAGTTTAATAGTGCTCTATCGACAGCAAAGAGCAAAGAGCTCAAAGAGCCATTTCCCCACAGTCACAGGACAAGGGCTCAGAACCATGTTAATCAAAGTGATGTGATTGACTGCTCAGAGGAAAAGTTTGTCATCCTAAAGCATCTGAACTCCTTTAGAACCATTACTGGATGTAAATGAAAGGTTTAGTCACTGACAGCTTGTCTTTGTAATTGTTTAAAATTTACTGGTGCAGAGGTTTCCATGAGAGCTATCACATCCAGGTCCATGAAACAGAAAAGTTATACAAAAATCGCAGGTTTATATGACTGCAATATGCATACACAGATTATGTAATCTATTTTCAAATACATATTTCAGTAGTTTATCAAACCCAGAGGGACAAATTTTTAATTGCTTCTATGTCTTCATTATCTATACTGTTAAAATGATCTGTTGCTTTTTCAATAAGCATCAAATTATTTTTTAAAATTTATTTACTTTTAGTTTACAACATTCAGTTCTACAATCCTTTGAGTTTCAAATTTTTTCTCCCTCCCTCCCTTCTCCCCCCCCATGGCAGCACGTAATCAAATATAGATTCTACAAATACTTTCACATTAAACATTAGTTAAGTTGTAAAAAAGGATTATAACCAATGGAGTGAACAATGAGAAAGAAGGGACAAAACAAAACACCAAAGAGAGCAAGTAGTTTGCTTCAATCTGCATGACTCTAGTTCTTGATGTCCCCTTCCATCATGAGTCTTTTGGAGCTGTCCTATAGCCTTGCATTGCTGAGAGGAGCCCAGTCCCAGTCGATCAAAGTTAGTCATCACAGATACAATGTGTCTGTAATTGTGTACAATGTTCTCCTGGTTCTGCTCCTCTTGCTCAGCATCAGTTTATATACGTCTCTCCAGGTAAATATGAAGTCCATCTGCTCCTCCTTTCTTATAGCATAATAGTATTCCATTACATTCATAGACCACAATTTGTTTAGTCATTCCCCAACTGATGGGCACCCCCTTGATTTCTAGTTATTTTAATGATTTTTGCTGTTGTTCCATCGTTTTCAGTCATATCCATCTCTGTAATGCTATTTGGGGCTTTCTTGGCAAAGATAATAGAGTTGTTTGCCATTTCCTTTCCCAATTCATTTTACAGATAAGGAAACTGAGGCAAACAGGGTTAAGTGACTTGCCCAGGATCTCTGGTCTTCCTGACTTCAGGCCTATGACTTTATCCACTGTGCCACCTACCTGCCCCTTTTCAGTGACTACTGCTACATAAATACATTTGAGGCCTAGCAATGCCATGCTTCATCAGGTTTTTTTCCCCTTCAGAATCTCCATTGAGTTTACTTTTTCCTATCCAAATAAACTGCTTTGTCCAGTTCTAAAAAGTATCCTCCCAACAAAATTCACAAACTGGGGCAGCCTTATCATTTTAAGCTTTATTAGCTTAAACCTGCACTACAACTTTTAGAATACTCTGTGTTGTCAGAGGCCAACCACGATCAGCGACTATTCCTGCAATTATTTGTCTCCGTGTTATTTTTCTAAAAGTGCTTTGTAGTTGTATTTACATAATTCTTATGTTGGTTGCTAGGTTAACTTGGAGATATTTTATATATTTTGGAGTTGTTAAAATTTCTATTATATTTCTTCTTGATTTTTATTAGCACGGTTCACACAGAAACACCAAAGATTTTCTGTATTAATTTTGTATCCTGCTATCTTAGTGAAGCTATCATCTCAATGTTTCTTTGATCATTCTCTGGATTTTCTAAATATACTCTTATCAACCGCAAAAATGATCATTGTTTCCTTTCTGCTGATACGTACATCTTTATTTTTGTTCTCTTATCTCACTAGTACAACAAATATTTCTAGAATTATTAAATAATTATGGGGAGAGGTGACATTGCTGCCTTACTCCTGTTTGTACTGGGAAGATCTATAGTGTTTCATCATTGCAAATGATACTAGCTTTTTGCTTTAAATAATATGAAAGAAGGACCCTTCTTTACCTACGATTTTATTTTTGTTGTTAATTTGATTAATTGTGCTCATTGTTTTTATAAACATTGAGTCAGTCTTTCATGCCTCAAATGAATCTAACTTGGTCACAATGAATTACTTTCTAACTATACTTTTGTAGATTCCTGCTGAAGATTTTCATTAAAAAATTTTTGCTTCAGCATTCTTTTTTTTTCTTTTTTCTTTTTGGAGGGGGGAAAGCAGGGCAATCGGGGTTAAGTGACTCACCCAAGGTCACATGGCCAGTAAGTGTTAAATGTCTGGAGTCATATTTGAACTCAGATCCTCCTGACTCCAGGACCAGTGCTGTATTCACTGTGCCACCTAGCCACCCCTTCAGCATTCTTTAGTATCATGAGTGCCTTATAGTTTTCTTTCCATGCATTGTCTCTCATTTGAGTATCAGAACCATATTTGTGTCATAAAGCTACTTTTGGAGAGGCAAGGAACTGTAAACAGAGGGAGTGACCATCAATTGGGAAACAGCTGAATGAATTATGGTGTATGCATGTGATAAAATACTACTGTGCTATAAGAAATGATGAAGGGGATGGTTTCGGAGGAACCAGGGAAAACTAACCCAGTGTAACTAATGCAAGAGTGAGGTGAGCAGAACCAGAAAAAGAGTTTATACATACATACATACATACATACATACATACATATATATATGTATATATATATATATATATAGTGACAAGAATATTTTAAAAGATGAATAATTTTGAAAGACTTAGGAATTCTGTTCAATGCAATTACCAACCACAATTCCAGACAATACATACTACCCACCACCTGACAAGAGATGATAGACTCAAGAGTAAAGATTCGAATAATTTTTTAAACATGACCAATGCAGGAATTTATTATTCTTTGTAGTTTTTTTCTTCCTCAACTGATTGAGGGGGAGAAGGGAAAGTTCTTGCTGAAGGTGGGTTTTTGTTGACTGAAAAAAAAATTTAATTAAAAAATAATTAAGAACTCTGATCGGCAGTCTAATTGACTCAATGACCAACCATGATTTCACAGGACTAATGATGAAGAATGCTCCCCAGCTCCTGACAGAAAAGTAATAGACTAAATATGAGATCCACATTATTGCACTGGGCCAATGTGGGAACTTGTTTTGTTCTACTGCTTTTCTTCTTTTTCTTAGGAGTGGGGATGAGGAAGGAAGGGCATAGCAAAGAGAGAAAATAAATGCTTGTCAATTGAAAAAAATAATTTTAAAAATTAAATGCTCCAAAAAGCACTGTCTGGGAAGTAGATGAGTTTGAATCCTCCCTAAGCCAAATGTCATAATTGTTAAACAGAACAGCCTTTTCTTGGACCTCACTATCTGGGATGAAAAATATCCTTCATCCTTAATTTAGTGAAAAGAAATCAACACAGAGATCTCTTAGGATAAGAACAGGACTTTATTCTCTTCCCCGGGAGAAGAGGGAAGTCTTCCCCATGACTCATCATGGAGAAGAAGCCAGTTACAAAAGATAGTACTGGAATTTATAACTTAACTTAGTCAAGACCCCTCCCCGACTGTTTCCCTTCTCACTGGTGGAGAGGCATACTTCACTAAATACTTCCCCAACTGGGACAGCAAGGAAAGATAAGGGGAGGGTCCCACCAAGGCGGGAAAACAGACAAAGGAACATAAAAGTGATTGACAGAAGCAATTTGAAAAGTTAACCACCCCAAATTGAGAAGTTTTCACTCATCCCATACATCATGATTCTTGACCTCTTCATAATTTCTGACCCCATTAATCATTTCTTTCTCCTGAATATGCTTATCCTCCTTGTGTTTTAGTAATGTTACTCTATCTTTAGTTTTCTTTTAATTTCCCAGCCACTTCAATGGATCATTATTAATATCCTACCCCTTAAAAACATGGGTGTTCCCACAAATATCTGGCCTGAGCTTTCTTTTTGCCCTCTAAACCTCTTCTCTCTCTCAACATTCTCACCAGCAACCAAGGGGTCAATGATCACATCTATGGGGGCAGCTAAGTGGTGCAGTGAATAAAGCACCCGTCCTGGAGTCAGGGCGGACCTGAGTTCAAATCCAACCTTAGACACTTGACACACCAGCTGTGTGACCTTGGGCAAGTCACTTAACCCCAACTGCCTTGCCTTCTCCCCTCCAAAAAAAAAGTTATAGTTATCACATCTATGCAGATGACTCCTAGATCCTCCAGTTTTAATCACTCTCCACAGCATTACTAACATCACCAGTTGCCTAATGGACATTTCTAACTAAAAGTCCTATAGGCATCTAAAATTTGACATTCCAAAATGGAACTTAGTATCTTTCCCCCAAAACTCATCCTTTTTCCCTAACTTCCCTATCTCTGTGCAGGGCACCACCATACTTCTGATCACCAATCACCAACCTTACAGTCAACCTTGACTTTTCATTCTGTCCAGTCCCCATATTCAATCAGTTGCCAAGTCCTGTCAAGCCCAATTCAACATCTCTTCCTTCAACTCATCCCAGACCCACTCAATCCGGACCCTCAACACTTCTGGCCTAAACTATTGCAATATAATCTTTTAACTGATATCCTGGCCTCAAGCTTCTCCCTTCTGCAATCTCATCCTCCACAAAATTGCTAAATTGATATTAGTAAAGCATAGGTCTAATCATGTCACTTCCCTGCTCACAAAGCGTCAGCAGTGTCCCATTGGCTCTAGGGTAAAATACAAATTCCTTTGTTTGGCATTTAAAGTCCTTTACAATTCTGGTTCTAGCTTATGTTTCTGGGCGGATCACATATTACTCCCCCTTGAACACTCTCCGCCCTAGCCAAGCTGGTTTACTTTCTGTGCCCTCCACACATTTCATCTTCCTTAATCCATGCCTTCACAAAGGCTGCCCCTGGGCCTGGAATGCTTTTCCTCTTTAACTCCTATCTTAGAATGCCTAGCTTCTTACAAGGTTCTGCTCAAACGGTACTTCTTTCTGAAGACCTTTCCTGATGCTCCCAGTTCCTGGTGCCCTGCCCTGCTGTTCAGTCATTTCAGCTGTGCCCAACTTCTCATATCCCCATTTGGAGTTTTCTTTGCAAAGATACTGGAGTGGTTTGCCACTTCCCTCTCCAGCTCATTTGACAAGCAAGGGCACTAAGCCGATCGGGGTTAAGGGACAAGCCTTAGGTCACACATCTAATTAAGTGTCTGAGGAACTCCATTCACTGCACCACCCAGCTGCCCTCCTCCTGGGTCGTGCCCTGCCTTACTTCCCCAACATTACTTTGTATATATTTTCTATTCAGTTACATGTATACGTGTTGTTTCCCACATAAAGGCAGCACAAGGCATGGATGGTCTCTGTAGTCCAGGGAATCAGCATGGAGTCTGACATGTAAACAGATGCTTAATAAATACTTGTGAATGAATGAATTTGTCCAGATTTTAGTTTCCTGTCCATAAAAATAAGGCATGAACTAGATCAGTGGTGTCAAACTCGAATAGAAACAGGGATCACTAAGCTATACAAAAAGAACGTTGTGGGCCAAACTCATTAATATTAACAATGTTCTACTGTGGCTTTTTTTAATGTTAAATACTGTCTAATTACATTTTAATCTACACAAATCTGAAATAAATGATCTCGAGCTCTCTATATATGATCACTTCTAGCTGTAAAAAGCTACAATTACAGGATCTCTGACCGTTTTATACGTCTTGTCTCCCTAAATGAAATATAAGCTCCTAGAAGGCAAAAACCACATAAAATCACAGAATCACAAAACATAAGAGCTGAAAGGACCTCAGGAGTCCTCTGCTCCAATATACCAAAACAAATACCATTTGGAACACCCCCAACAAAACAGTATCCAGCCTCTAATGACAAGGGAACCTGATAGTAATCAACTGGCTGATCATGAGGTAGGAATTCTTTATACTAAAACCAAAAAATGCCCCTCTGCAACTTCTACCAGCACTCTTAATTCTGCCCTTTAAAACCAAACCAAACAATTTTTTTTTCCCTTTTTGGAGCGGGGAAGGCAGGGCTATTGGGTTAAGTGACTTGCCCAAGGGCACTGGGCTAGTAAGTGTTAAGTGCCTTGAGGCCATATTTGAACTCAGGTCCTCCAGACTCCAGGGCCAGTGAGTGCTGTATTCACTGGGACAGGTGGCCGCCCCCAAAACCAAACAAATCTAATCCCTCATCACATAAGAGCCTTAAAAGTGACTAACAATACCCATAGTAAACACTCAACTACTTGACTGATTGTTTCACAACTAGCTAATGACATATTCTATTACTCATATTGGTAGCCAAAAGGAAAAACAAGCAGACCGCCAGCCAAAAAAATGGTCAGTGAACAATCTATTCATAGCAAAGGTAATATCTCGGAATGAATTTCTCAGTATTAAGCCTACAGCCCTGAGTCACAGAACATTTGCAAAGGGATGGATTCCAGATGGTTACATTAAGAAAAGAGACACTGGTAGCACTGACAAAAGAAGGGGAAAAGGATACTGGGAGGGATCAGGCCTTTAGCCAAGCATTATTTGGTTTCACTTCAAACATCACATTTTCTTATTAAAATATGACATTATAATAATTGGACATGGAACTATGGATAAGCACCTATTTGTTACCAGCAGCAAAAGCATAAAATTACGTGTCAATTTTCAATATATGTCAATACATGAATAAGAGCTATGATCAAAAGACCAAAGTCAGCCACATTCTCCTACAACCTGAGCTCTTCTTTTGTCCTACATACCCCTCAAAGTATGAGCTGAAATAAGATCAGAAGTAACAAAAGAACCAACCTGCCTTTACCAGCAGGAGCCACAAATGTGAACAAAAAATGTGCCTGACATATTCATTAAAAAGACAAGAAAAGAGAAGTTTCAAACAATTAGCAAGAGCAGAAATGTATGATAAAACATCCACTGATGATGTACCCACCTAGAGAAAACAGGGTTTAATGAAAAGACCACTGGCCCTAGAACTGGGAAGCCTGTGTTTGAATTCTTAGCTTGGACTTGGGAAAACCACTTAACTTGCCTCTCTTGAACCATCTGCAAAATGGGAATATTGCCTAATAGAGGTGTTACATAAACTTTGTTTGTGGGTCCAGACACATCAACAATACAGGGATTTCCTGAAGTAGGTTCTGATGAACTCCTGATGAGTTCATGATGTACACTGGCAGCTTACATATAACAGTCTTCTTACAAGGTTATCTGGGCCACTAACAAGTTAAATAGTTTGCCCACGGTCACAAAGTAAAAAGTGTCAGATCTTTCTGACTCCTTTCATCAATTTAAACACTCCACTTGCTGGGAGCATTAGACGAAATGAATCTTTATCACCATCACCTCTGTTAATCGAAATTCCAGAGGACAGATGATGAACAATACTCCCTTTTTCCAGAAAGAGGGGGTGAGAGAGGTACAACAAGATACTCAGTTTTGGATATGGCCTAGATGGGAACTTGTTTTGCATAACTATACTCATAGCATGCATCTAAATGATTATCATCAGTCTGAACGTTAAAGAATAGATGTAATTGAACTATCAATTCCTACAACCCCCCACTTAGGGAAATCTGAAAAGATTGGAAAAACTGTCATTGTTGGAAGATTTAATCTTCACATCCCTCTAAGGACCCCACACAAATGAAATCTAAACGGGAAGGATTTTATTTCTCTCACTCCAATACCTGTGTTCTAGTTCTTCAGTTAAATGATTTTCCTCTCTGACCACCAAGGCCTTCAGGTCCCTGCAAATGGGCAATTTTACATTCATAGAGGCTTCCAAACCCAGACCTAAATGACAAAGCTGATTCCTCCGTGCTTCACGCTGGGGGTTTCCCTTGATGTATTAAGAAGCCTTGTTCTGGAAGGCAGCCTATTGCTATTCTGTCACTACTGAAGTGAATCAACCAAGCTGCTTTTCCTCTTGACCAGATGGTGAAAATTTTAGTAATAACCAACTTGGGAAGCTTTCCAACTTGGAGAAAGAGAAGACACAGAGAAACAAAAACTCATGTATAAAGCCTTCAGTCCCATCTCGGCGAATAAGAGGAAAATTACATCCCTGTTATTCACCAAACCACGGTCACCGAACTGCAGGTCGATGAGATAGGGCCATGGTCAGTCACATGTGGGTCATTTAAGGAAATCATGAAGGTCCAGGAGAGAATTACTCTGATTGCCTCAGTCTCCTCCGCGCCCGAAAGCCAGAAGTATACGAAATGGCACAACTGGGAGGAGGAGAGGAAGACAGGAGCGAGGACCGAGATAAGCCTCCAGTTTCTCCTAGCAAAAGGAAGTATGGGAGGGGGAGGTCAGTTTGACCCTAGACCTTTCCCGGGGGCTCCCCTAGTTCTCGTCCTAGGGATATCAAGGAGGGCTCACCTCCTACTCCAAGTAGCCCCAGGTCGTCTTCCTGCTCCCCACCCCATCCTAACCTGGGTACAGGTAACTTTCCCCCTCCCCCAGCCCACCCGACCCCAGGCACTGGGAACCCGCACCCCGCATATGGCAAGCACAGGGCCACCGCGATGCACTGTGGGAACGGTAGTCCCCAGGAGCGCTTCAACAGCGGTCACCGATGGAGGACCGGACTGCCGCTCCCAGAAGCCTCCGGGCCTCGGTTTCCCCCAGCCCCGTCGGCCTCACCTGTTCGACAGAGGTGACCGTCTCCACCGCGTCGTCTTGCAACCGCTCCTGCACGTGCTCCGGGCTCAGACAGTACAGAGACTCGGACCAGGCTGGGGTAAGGGGCGAAGGAAAAAAGGGAAAGGAAGAAGCAGCGGCGGCAGCCATGGCTTAAAAAAAAAAAAAAACAGCTGGCGGCAGACAGGACTCAACCTCGTCAAACTGCAATGCGTAGCGTATTGAAACCCAGGCGGGCCAAGGCAGCTACGGCAAGCGGAGGCAGCCAGAAACTACCGAAGGCGAATCTTCCTCCCTCCCCGCCCTCCTCCTCTAAGACGCATACTGTTACACATTTTTTCCCTCGGCGGTTTGCGAGGATGTTGCCGCCCTCCTTAGGGGGGAGGGAGGTGCTGCAGTATGCTGAGCCCGGAGGAGACTGGAAAAGAAAACAACTTGCTGGGAGGGTCCTGGTAGCTGGGGTGCCATTTCCACCTTTGCCCCTGCCCAAATCTAATCGTCACCTAGATTTCTAATACCAATAACACTAATAAAGCACCTAGATAGTGCTTCTTATGTAAGCGTATTGATGTGTTTTGTTTCGACACAACAGATATTTCCCAACAAACATCTAAAGAGTTCAATTTGATTATCTTCTACTAACAGAAAGAGGAAATACGTCTTTAAACTTCAACAATACAGCATGAATACTTAACCGCGGTTTTGTTGCCTCTCCTTTCTGGCCCTATTTACATTGTTGCAATCTGTGTGTGGCTTGTTCTTTTGCTCTGCAAAACTTGTGCGGCATGTGTCTTTGAATTCTTCGTTTTCCTTTATGGAATGGTGAGATATTAGATTAGGTTCATGAATACATTATATAATGCACCTTGAAGAGGGGGAAGGAGTGTGGGATTTCTAACGAAATCCTTTCTAGGTTCGTTGTCAGAAAAAGAATTTACTGGACTCAGCTGTCCTTTGGTAGAGTCATAAAAGTTTATTGTTTCACTGAGGCAAGGGCTGCAAGCTGAAAGGGATTTAAGGCAGAGTTATGCTTTAAGCGGGCAGGGGGGGAAGATAGAAAAAGACCTGCAAGGTGCTGGGGGATAGAGGTGTCATTTTAGAGGCATAAAGCTGTCAGTCAGAGGCTCATTATACTAACTAGGTGGGAAAAGGTGGGATTAGGGAGGAGTCTGGGAGTGGTTTAAGTGCTTAAAGGGCCATGCATTTTAGATACCAACTGCACAGGTGAATTACCCATAATGCATTGAGAAACTCCATGGGGTTCTGGAGGGGGGGTG